>JAUPFT010000030.1:2400000-3135000 GCA_036936625.1 Parnassius smintheus behrii
ATGCCCTAACGATAACTCGTACAATACAGCCGAGTATGTAACCAATAATGTTGTATATTCTCCTTCGTCTTTGAATCTTTAAAACATAATATTATTTTTCACGTAAAATACGACATATACAAGTATATTCTAAATATACACATTCATTTACACACAAAAAGCCTCTACGCTGAAAGAAAATCGATGAATCGGTTACCATGGTGACATTGAATCAAACAAGTCATTATCTAAGCCCAGAGATTGCGTCTCATTGTTACTCCGTGATAAAACAAATCGGGGCGTTGTAATTAAAAGCGGACGAGTGAAAGATTCGATCGATTGGACGACTTAATGAGTTGGGGTTCGTTCCGGAGTAGAAAGGAGAAAGGGGGGCCCTGATCGGCTGTCCGGGCCAGTGCTGATTGCCAACTCTGATTGGAACTAAATTGTTGCTCTGAAATATACTTCGGTTATTGATTTGGTCGCTGTTTCTGTGTACCATTTACTAACACAGCTATGTTACAGTTGACTTGACATAACTGCTACTTTGTTTTATCCACCATTCAGTGACTAATTTACATCAGTTGCCACAACAATAACAATACTTAATAATAGTAATGTATTTTTTGTATTTATTTTATTTTATTGATATTTATGTATATTTATCTTTTCATTTTAATTTATAATTATATATTTATAGAAACCAACCAGATGAGAAAACTATACAGATACCCCAAAAATAATAATAATATTCCACAACTATCACACAACGCCATCTAGTCCCAAGCTAAGCAGTGCTTGTGTTATGGGTACTAGACAACTGATAAACATACTTATATATTTCTAAATACATAAATATTATAGATAAAACACCCAGACACAACAACTGATCGTGCTCATGACACAAACATTTGTCCTGGGTGGGAATCGAACCCACGACCTCCGGCATAGCAGTCAGGGTCACTAACCACTAGACCAACAGGCCTGTCAAACAATATTCTGAAGCTTAGTATTATCGAGAACAAATGATGTGCGTAAGAACTTCTCCTAACTGAAAATAATCGTAAGGCTAAATCTTAGCCTAAGGTTTTAGTAATAATGTCCTCAACACCAAACTTCGGTCACGAAGGCCACTCTCAACAGACTAGCCATCTGCACGGGATAAGATTATAGGGCACGAGTGTGTGTTCAAACATAGTTGCACTATTTTTTTTAATAGAATAGGGTGGCAAACGAGCACACAGTCCACCTGATGGTAAGTGGTTGCTGCGGCCCATAGACATGTACATCTTATCCTTGATTACAAATCAAAATGCGGATGCGTTGTCACCCGTAAGGACTAAGATGGAATGCCTCTTTTCCAGTAAAAAGTGTCTCTGGTTCTCTACACTCACAATACGAAACACAGCTGCATTAAGCTACTATTTTACGCTGGTATTCAGTGAGAGCGTGGTCCTTCCCCGGTCGAGCCAACCTAATATAGCTTATATACTAAAATAGGTGCAGCATGGTTTTACCATGTATAAAACACTTTATTTCCTCGCTCTCGTAGTCAGATGGGACATGATCAGACAGAGATCAGGTGCAAAACCATTTATTTGCTTTCCGAGGCACGGGGGTGAAACATCGCCAAATTCCTGTCTGAGTTTCTTAACAGAACAAGACAATAGCTGATTAAAGTATATAATAACTAATTCAATCTAATTTCAAGGCCTTAGTAAAGAGTTTTCGGCAAGGCAAGTGGCGTACCGGTGTCTTTGGCATAGATACATACAACAAAACTCACACAAACACACCGTATTGATGCTTTGCGGTTCAACACTGCGTTTTACTAGTAGTTTCTTCCTGGCATGACTTCTTTCTGGAATCATTTACCACCGGTGAATATTCTGGACTGATACGACTTGGGGAATTTCAAGAAACGAGCTTACTCCCTTTTAAAACGGCAACGCTGCTGCAATTCCCCTGGTGTTGCAGTTGTTTATGTTCAGCAGCAGCAGTTCTCAATCAACGTAACGACTTTTTTAATCCCTCAGTGATGTAAAAAAATTTTAATGTAGATAATAGATATGTAGCTGCAACACCAAACTGTATCCCCCGATTTTGGTATCATCAGTTTTCTGAATTACCACCTACTAAGGAAGCAAATTTAAAGGCGTATTCACGTCCAAAAAAAATTTGTTGTCGTGCCCGTCGAAAGTCTTGCACTGCGGCCTAAGCATAGGGTCTCAGCGAAGAGCATTATACGTATAATAATAATTATAGCTTGCAGCATGACGCGTCGTGACAAACACACGCTGTTAGGGTGCTAAGTGGCGGCAGACGCTCAAGTTGTATGGAAAACACGCCGCCACACCACACGCTTTCAATTAAGACTTTAGTTTACGACTGCATAGTACACATCGGCGTTTGTCGGGCGTTTCTCTAACGTTTAACGAGCGCATTTGCGTCGCGTGTCTACTGAACGCAGCCAGGACAAGACAGATACATAGTTCTTGCAATGCACAAAGTCGGGCGGGCTTTACATTGCGTCAGTGTGCGTGTATAACGGAGCGATCAGTTGCGAGCGTGCCGTCGCTACGTATTTACCACAAGTAAAGCCCAATCGACTTCATGAAATGCAAGAACTATACAATCAATGAATCTCAACTGCCTTACTACGTAAAATTTTCGAAACAAGTCTATAAAGTTTAAATACACAATACATATTTAGTTTTTGGGGAACATCCAACATTTTATATTGATTGATTTTGATGAGCTTTCCTAAGGGAATTTAAATCTAAAAGATGCATTGCAAAATTCGACACTACACACGAAAGGCTTAGATTTTAAAGTCACTTATTTCTACTTTTCATACAGTGTAGAGGTTGAAAAGAATTATTTTTTATATGAAAGTCAGTCACGCAAAACCGTTCCGGACTTTCAAATAAAAATGAATATATAGTTTTCCCCATCAATTATAATGACGGTTACCCTAGAAATTAGAATATTTACCTGTTACGGGCCATGATATGGCTTGCTAGGCCGGCTTGGTATTTAAAATTCTTCAGTGTATGTATAAAAGGGACTAGGCTCTGTTTGGGCAACTGACGTTTTGCGTCTTAAGTCTTGGGGCGGTTTAAAAGTATTAAATTAATATTAAATAAGCCGCCCACAGCCGCTTAAAAGGGAATAAAACAATAGTTAAATTCGTAAACGTTCGCGCGCCGCGTCGTTGACAAAATTAACTAGTCCATTGTTAGATGGTTAACGTGTCGACAACATCGACAAAAGATTAACAGATCTGAGATCTGCATTTTCGCTTTATGCATTTGAATATACTTTTATTTATTTATTAAATTCAAAAGCTTTTGTGGCTTAGAAAAAATCCAATACGCACATAAGGTCAAATTTTACATGCTAAAATAATTAAAAAACTTGCATCCAATTATAACAACAAAAATTAATAGTTTTAATTTATAAATTATTAACAGATAATTAAAAATTAATAATCATAAATTAAATATTTATAAAACAATAATATCACAAAAACTTTTAGCAGCTCGTGTCAAGAAATTAAAACAGTAATAAAGCCAATTGAAATTGAACAATAAATAGGTACTCGTAAAGGTCTCAATCATACAATGTCAGGCTATGAAATATTTTGTCATATCAATTTATAATGCAATTTCAATAAAGGCTTATTACAATACACATAATTGAAATCTTAATGTCTTTTCATCGGTAATTTTATAAAAAAAAGCGTCAGCAGACATGTCGTACTGTCGGCAAATATGTCAATTTCATCGTGCTAAGCGAGTATGTCCTCTATAAGTGTTAATGCTCGATTTGTTGGTGCATAGGCAGCACGTTTGGTACATGTTACTGGTCTATCCAGGAGACGCGTCCTACGGCACGGAGCCACCGTTCCTCCATCATCTCTCTGCAGGTACCTCGGCACCAACAAACCAATTATCTCCATAACCAACTGGCACTCCACACATTTTAAGATACCCAAACGTGTAACGCAAGACAACGCTACGCTTTGCTAAATTGCACATGAATGCCCTTTGTGTGCACGGAGCGCGGTCATGACGTGCCTCGTTCGATTATTACGTAGGTAGGTAGATGATTTCAAAACTGCGGATCAGTACACGTATCGTTTTCTTTATTCCACTGCAAGTAAAAGTGGGTCAGCACACAAGCTGCGGTAGACAGCTTACGGTAAGTTTCTTTCAATAAAACTGTCAAGATTAACCATTAATGCGGGAAAAGTTTACCGTATTTATTGCGGTATCTACCCAGGATAAGGTTAATATTTAAATATTGTTTATTTAAATTTTGGCTGTATTGTATGTTTCCTGTGACCACAGCCTAAACCTTTTGATGGTTTTTGAAACTCGATGTATATCGCGTTGTTATCTTTATATGTATACATAAATCTTCTGTCCGTGTGTATATGACTGTACTCCTAAGGGGCTGGACCGATATTCATGAAATTTTGTTTATGTGATTAAGTTTATATGAGAATGGTTTATAATCACAATTAGACCTGGTAGGTAGCGCTGTCGTCGAGATCCAGAAAACATCCGTTCGAAGCCGCGGCAAATTACACTTAATACTATAAGCGTGCATGTTTTTATATCATCATAATAAGCCTTTTTATTTTTAGAACCGGATAATAATATTTGACGGCTCTATAATGAATATTTGACGTTAAGGACCGTGGGTTCCTAACCTAACCTTTTTTTTTTACGGGGGGAAATCCTCATGGACTGCCTCCGCCTGGGGAAAGGCGGAGGGGTGTGCCGGACACTTACCGGCTAAAACCACCCCGGTGTCTCCTCGCACGTTCACGCGAGGGGCCGCGGGAATCCAAATTCTTCCGCAGCCCCACACTAGTGCTGGCCCGGTCTGCACGGGCCTCGTCTCCTGCACGGGGTAGTGAGGTGTTCAACTACCCCGTGTATCACCTCAGAGGCGCGCGCCGACACCCACGCGTGCCTCCGCCTCGGGTCCATCGAATAGGGGCCGGGGGCTTCCCCTAGTCCCTCGCCCCTAGACTCATTCATGGGGGCTGGAAAAGGGCGTTATCCGCCCTTCTCCTGCGCCCGGTGCGTCTTCTGCGGCCAGGGAAGGGAGTCGAGATCTCCCTCTCCCGTTCCGCAGTTTCCTTCTGCGACATCACGTCCTCACAGATGGACACCACTGCATCCCACGATTCTGCGCTACCGACCATCCCCCGCACCAAGGCCGACAGCGACAGATCGCCTCCTACTTCATTTGTGAGGACACGGCGCTGCTCCTCCCAAGCTACACACTCGGCGAGCGTGTGTTGCGCCGTGTCCTCCCCGCAATGGACGCAGTGATGGCACCGAGCGTCCGGCTCCCTGTCTATGCGGCACAGGTACTTGCCAAAGCAGCCGTGCCCCGACAGCACCTGCGTCACCCTAAACGACAGGGAGCCGTGCCTTCTCCCGAGCCAGTCGTCGAGTACTGGCCGGATCGCCTCGACGATAGCGAGGCCGGCGGTAGGGCGCAGAAGCCTTTGCCGCCATTCCGCCACCAAGACCTGATGGAGCTCCTCTCGGCGCAGCGCGATCTGTCGCTGCACCGGCCTCGAGCCCCGTCCCCGCTCTTCCTCGCGCCATCGATATAATGACGCGAGTACTTTCGCGTCTAGGTCCCAGGGCAGGGATCCGGCCAGGACGCAAGCCGCCTCGTAGGAAATCGTGCGATACCCGCGGATGACTCTGACGGCCCTCTGCGGTTTGCGCAGAATGGCGAGAGTGCTGGCCGTCATGTCCATCGCCCATACAGGGGCCCCATACAGGGCCATGGACCGCACGATTCCCACGTACAACCGCCTACAGGCGGCGCTCGGGCCCCCCAAGTTGGGAAGCAGCGTTGAAAGTGCACCAGCTGCACGCATCAGTTTGGGCGCCAGCCGCCGGAAGTGGGGCCCAATTCCCATCGGCTGTCGAGCACCAATCCCAGGTACTTCATGGTGGGCTCGACAGCTATCCACGATGTGCGATCGCGGCGGTGGCGCGCGTCGAAGGCCATGAAACATCATGGCCTCCGACTTGTTAAGGGCCACCTCCAGGCCCAGGCACCGGATGCGGTTCACTACTTGTGAAACCGCAGCCGTGGCAACCAACGCTGCTTCCCTGTGCGAGCTCCCCCGGGCAGTGACTAGCGTGTCGTCTGCATAACAGGTCAAGTCAGCGCCCGACGGGAGCTCACCTCTTAGCACCCAGTCGTAGCCGATGTTCCACAGGAGCGGTCCCAAGACCGATCCCTGCGGAACACCGCATGACATGACGCGCCGACCAGCGCTGTCACGTCCCCAAAATGTGACGCATCTCTCCTCAAGGTAAGCCCCTATTGTGCGGCGGAGGTAGGGAGGCACGCGATGGTAATTAAGCGCCTCCCGAATACAACTCCAGGGTAGGGTGTTGAAGGCGTTGGAGATGTCTAATGACACCGCCAGCACCACCCCACCCCGGGATACTGTCTCCTCCGCCAGGGCCCTCACGCGCGTAATAGCTTCTATGGTGGAGCGCCTGCGACGAAAACCAAACTGGTTCTCGTCCAGGTCTGGCCCCACTCTGCACAAGTGGCTGACGAGGCGATCTGCGATGATACGCTCAAGAAGTTTTCCCGCCTCGTCGAGCAGCACTATGGGCCGGTACGCGGACGGTGAGTCCGCGGGGCGCCCCTCCTTCCTGAGTAGGACCAGCCTTCCCTCCTTCCACACACTGGGAAGCTGACTCTGCTCGAGACATGCCGTGAAGAGCCCCCTCAGCTGGGGCTCCAGCTCCTTCAGAGCCAGGACGAGAGCTCGACCAGGAACTCCGTCGGGTCCGGGCGCTGTGTTCTTGGCCCGAAGTCGCGCCATGGCCGCTCTCATCTCTGCTTGCGTCACCTTGGGGACATCGGTGCTCTCCTCCTCTGGAGAGTCTGTGGCTGAGAGCGAAGCCATCGCCGAGGGAACGTGTCCCACTCGTTAAGGGAAGAGAACTGATATCACCGTCTCTAGCAACTGGGGTTGCATTGTTTGCGTTAGTGGAGGCGCCCAGGAACGCAACTTGCCCCGTACCCAACGGTAGGGGCGCCCCCACGGATCCCGATCTAGGGACCCCAGCAGCTCCTCCCTGGCACGCGACTTCGAGTCGCCGATGGCCAGCCACAGAGTCTCCTTAGACGCGCGGTACACCTCATACAGCGCGTCCTCCTCGGCGGAATCCCGTCGAGTAACCTAACCTAACCTAACCTAACCGGGTTCCGGGTGTTTGTTTTGTCGCAACAAATATATGTAAACGGCCTAAACGTTTTTTAATATCGTTTGTTGCGAACCGGTGTAGACTTTACGTAAATTATTTTTTGATCCGATTTATTTCAAAACTTATCAAAAAAATGTAAATGTATATTAAGTTTATAAAGCAGTAAACTTTATCGTAAAATCATGATTTAGTTAACTAGTGTCACTGGTCTACAATAATAAAGTGACCCGAATGTGTCAAACCAATAGAGCTACGTGTACGAGTACGTGTACGTATAAAAATCAACAAACCGCTGGTATATAAACTTCCAAAACACATTGTCCATCCACATTCAAAAAATCTCACTGCCAGTGTTGCCAGCTCTAGAGATTTTCCCTAGATCTACGGAATTTTGTCATCGGCTACGGAACTACGGAATTTGAGGTTGAAACCTACGGAATTTTCATAAACTTAAGAAGAAAAACATTTTTAACCATGAATCTGAACTTAGCCGACAACCGATAATCGATAATTTTACAGAATTATTTGTCTTCCTTAAATAAAGGTGCGTTAACTACTACCGCCATCTTTTGGCTAGTATCCATATCACCAACCTTGTGTGTACATGTAAGACAATATCAATAGCTTAATTTTAGTTTAAGGTAATTTTTGTTTAGTGGACTTAATGTTATAGCTAAAATTCAACTTACAACAAGAATTTTACATAACAGAAAGAATTTTCGCAAAATAATGATCTATTCTATGACAAAAACAAAAAAACCTCTATAAGTCTGAAGATACGGATTTTTCAAATAGTATCTACGGATTTTGGTGATTTTTTTATACGAATCTATGGATTTGGGAAATTCATCTTCATTTGCGATCAGCATCTACGTTTTGATTCTTAAACGTGGATAAATATAGCTGCCTATGGGTCACAGCATCCACTTACCATCAGGAGGTCTGTGTGCTCGTTTGTCACCCTTATTCTACAAAAAACTCTGTACTAAACACGTGATAAATGCGTCGATAAGTCCTGGTCGAGTCGAGCCATTTGTGCTACATCCATGATATAGCTGCATCGCTCTAGCACGTGGAGAAGAATGTCCTTACACCGCCACAGCACGGATGCACGTAATGAACGTGTTTTATTAAATTATGCAAATAAACACCGCGGCTCAATACGAACATTTGCATAATATCGTCTTATTTTAGCAGGTGTGTAGCGTGTTTGAATTTGGTTGTCTCAAGGTTACGACAGATGATATTGCATTTTCCTTCCTACCATTAATAAAATTATTTAAATAAATGTGTTATGTCGGTATGCCACATATGCCGGTAGTTGTTGGGAGCACTAAGCTCGAAGTTGTTAACGAGTACGTTTAACTGGGACAAATAGTCCGGCTAGGTAAGTCCAACTTCGACCGAGAGGTCAATCGACGGATTCAACTCGGCTGGGCAGCGTTCGGGAAATTACGACACATCTTCTCGTCAGGTATACCTCAAAACCTGAAAACTAAGTTGTACAACTAGTGCGTGTTGCCAGTGATGACATATGGAACTGAGACGTGGTCCTTCACTGCTGGCCCTATGAGGACGCTCAAAGTCGCTCAGAGAGCTATGGTCGGAGTTTCTTAGCGTGATAAACTTAAAATGAGGATATCCGCAGTAGAACCAGAGTGACCGACATAGCCCAATGGATTAGTAAGCTGAAGTGGCAATGGGCCGGCCATATAGCTCGAAGAACCGACAACCGTTGGGGAAAAAAGGTTCTCGAGTGGCAGCCTCGTACTGGTAGACGAGGTGTAGGGCGATCCCCCCTAGATGGAGTGACGACCTGGTAAAACATGCAAGAAGTCGATGGATGCAGGTGGCTCAGGACCGTGCTTTGTGGCATACCTTGGGGGGGGGGGGGCTACGTTCAGCAGTGGACTTGTAAAGGGCTGTAATGATGATGATGATGAAATGTGTTACAATCAAAAGTGTTCGGAAAGTTAATTCATACAACCTCTCTCTACGAAGATAAATTTAAAATAATAAGAAAACCCGTTGCAGGTAAATCTTTAGAAATATAATAGATGCTTAAAGTGAGATCATCCAGCCGCGTTTGGTCTTTGGATGGAACCTAAATAATAAAAAAAGGCAGCGTCTAGACTGGACTAAAATATTAAAAAGCGCTACCACGGCAACGAGAACTCACACAATCGTATTAAATTGGTTTGGTATAAAGTAATTTTTAGATTAAAGATGTTAATTAGTTAATTGAAATAAAGTGAGTAGTCTTAAAAACCTTACAGAGCACCTCTCGCCCTTCTTCAATTACGTACCTTATAATTTGACATAAGAGTGTAGCCTGGTGGGCCGTACTTCTAAGATAAAAGCTAAGGTATAATTTTACTACTTGAGAACCTTTTGTATTTACAATCCTTAAATTTTTACTCTGAAGTTATTTATAATAATAATCTATACGTCTTTATTATTTAGCCCAGTAATTTGGATATACTATTAATGATCATTATAAGTAGGGAAATCTCACATGTTTTGAGTGCATAACTCAAAATAAAAGCTTTCTAATTATATTATTCACAAATTATTATAAAAAGTAAATTTATAGTTAGCAAATGTTACGATATCATTTACAATATTCAATTTCATTCGAATTCATCTCGATCGTGAATTTAGCCCGCGTGGGTTCGAGTAACTGTGGTAAGGCCGGTGATAATTCTCAGAACCAGGCAGGTACTCGATACGTCTGTTTGTTCTCTCTTTAGGACCTTTTGCCACAGTTTTGCCCCCTTTGTATAACATACAACGGATATTTGAGACGGTTCGTGGAATTAAACGCGTGAGATAACAGATGAGACTATAGTCTGCGCGGAAGTGCTAGTCATCGCCTTAGGTATGCAAGCGGCGAGACGGGGGAGGACGCGATTGACAAGACGCACACGAGATATTTGAGGACAGATAAATCTCCGGATAACCATGTTAGAAACTGTCTTAATTAACATAATGGGTAAATTATTTATATTTTCCGGGCTAAACAAAAATTAACACGTATTTAAAAGCGTTAATTAGATTTTATTATTTATAATACAAAACAGTTTTCTAAACTCACCACCCAAATTAAACCTAAATTACCTTACTGCGAGAATTCTATGTTCGACCTGTGGGTTCGTATCACAAATAAGGAGGTTATTAAAACCTTGCGGTGTCTAGACATGAATAAAGCTAGTGGACCAGTTGGTATACCAGCTATAGTTCTATAGCGAAATCCGTTATAGCACAAAATTAATCCATATCTTCTTCTTCTTCATTACTATACATGTCTTCAATTTCCATATCCTCCTCAGAATCTGAATCGTTTCCCAGGTTTATGATCAACTCGTCTATTACATTGTCAAACCTCATATCGTGGTCCCAATATTGGTTCTCGATTTTCTGTACGTGGTCGTCACACTTTTGCCATCTTCCCGGAGTGAATTCAGAAAACAATTTTGTGATGATTGGAATTTTGTCGTCCAATGAAGTATTTATATAATTTGTAGCTAAATTGTTCTTTATATCGGCCCACACAAGCTCAATGGGGTTGAGATCAGGATGATATGGCGGAAGGCGAAGAACGATATGACCTGAAGCCTTTAATATTTCGTCAATGACGTAAATTTTTTCGGACTGAGTTCTATTTATCAAATGAAAGAGTTCGGCTTTTGTATTATCTGGTGTAAATTCAACATTACGTTCGCGTAACCAATCTTGCATGTCCCTTTTTAAACTTGACATAGTAGGTTTTTTCTTTACCTGTACACAATGGTAGGAGGCATTGTCCATTACGACCACTGAATTAGGAGCTAGTTTATTTTTCAATTTGTGACTAACCCAGTTATGAAAATTTGTGGCATTCATATCGCCATGGTAATCCCCACATTTCGAATCTGATTTGAAAATTGTTAAGGCACCGTTAACTAATCCGTCTCGGCTACCACCATGAACAATCACCAAACGACGCCCTTTGCCAATATCAGCATAAATTCCAGGCTCAGATTCGGATTGCCAACACATATTGGAGGTGTGGCTACTATTAACGTAGGTTTCGTCCAGATAATATATGTTTCGGTTTTCATTTCTATGTTTCCGTATAGCTCTTAAATACCTTACTCTCCATTCAGCAATACTGGGCCTCTCAATTAAAATGTGTCTCTTAGATTTACATTTTTTAAATAAATATCCCATCTTATGTAAAAGCTGTCGTAAATAGGTACAACCGCAGTTCACAATGCCATCTTCTTTTAAAACTGCAAGCAGCTTACGAATACTTGGGATTTTCTTATCACTAGTATAAAATTGATGAATTTTTCTTCGTATAACTCCCATGTCAAAATCATCAATCTGGATTCTCTTTTTTATTTCTTTAGGTTTCCGCGGAGACGAAAATTTTGCAATTTCCGATGTTTGTAGACTCGAATTTCCTTCAGCTACAATTCGCATTACGGTGCGGGCAGACACACTCCTGTAGCCTCTGCTACTAATTTATTAATGTTCATATCATATTTGTGTTCCATACTTTCCTTGTCGCCCTTTCGTCTTAAAAAAAAAAACTATGTACATTATAAATAATATTTTTCACTTGTCGTGGTATTGGCGGACCCATCTTAGAATATTTATCTCGTGTATTTTTGGAGAAAACTGTCGCGTACAACTAAATCGTGTAACCGTCGCGGCGGTTGACGGCAGACTGCGTCAGCTTGATGTTTATCTACCTCCCCCGTCCTGCCGCTCACATACCTAAGGCGATGACTAGCACTTCCGCGCAGACTATATTTAGTAACGCATGGAAATTATTTGAAGTTAATAAATATCTTCTTTCTTAGTGACAAAAAATAACTTTACAATGGAATAGACTAGAATAGAATCGTTTTTATTTAATATAGATTACAAGATTATTTTTTTTTGATTAATGATTTCTTAAATTTACGCTAATAAGAACATATTCATTTAACAAGAATAAGTATTGAAAGTAATTTAAGCTTTACCACTGGTTCGAAAAAATCTCTGTCCTAAGAAGAACCAGCAAGAAACAAAAAACCACAGCGGGACGTTTTAGACTTTAAGTACCTACAATATTTTATTCAATTCAGTATGAAAACCATTGAGTTATACAAGACTAGAGGAGCAAACCACATTACCGCGCGTCGAAAAAAGTGTAACCACTATCCAAACGCGACGACGTAGCTTTGAAACTAATAACAATTTTAAGTAAACATATATCTATCTCACTTACACAAGTTGCGAAAACAATATCGTCGTCTTAAGATTAGAAAAAGATAGACACACAAACATGCAATGGCGGGTTGGTGTGGCTTACTATATGAAATTTTACCTAAAATACGCAATAAAAATGAGTTTTTTTTAAGCTGCAGTTAATTGTTTTTATATTAAAAAAGTATATTTTATTTTAAAATCTTTATTACGTCCCCTTAGAAAAAAAGGGATACAAAGCTTATCAGATAAATAGAAGTAAACATAATGATGAAATAAAACGTATTTTTATGGTTCTAATAAATCAAACAATAAAAATAGGTATCTAATAAAATATAATTAATATAAAATGTATACGAAATTATAAATAATATAAAATTATTAATATAAAATAGGTAATAAAATATATTTAAAAGATAATTCAAGAATAAACTAAAATAAGAATAATTAATTATATTGTATGAAAGTTAAAACGTAGTTTTTATTATAATTTCCAAAATATTTAAAATCGGAGGTAACAAATTAACTTACTCCATTAATTATATAGTCTCCCATTAATGTAGGATAATCACAAATGCGGAAAAGTGGCAACATTGAACCTAAATGGCAATATTCGATATTTTATTTAATTTTTTAGTGTTTTAAACGTTAATATGAATATATAAATTAAAACTTACGTATGGAAAGTGATTCCGCTTGATTTATTATGTTTTTGTGACCTTGAAACGCATTCTTTCACTACGCATTTACCCATTTTTTGTTGTGAATCGTTCGGCTTAACTCGGACGGCGTCACCTTGAACACTGAACCGACGTTCGCTGAGTATAAGGCTGTGGCCTTATGTGAAGTGACAACGCTTTGGCGCGGAAATTACTTATCTAGTGTAACATATAAATCAATGATGAAAACATTTATAAACAACGTTATGGCGCACCTTAATCCCAGGGGTTGTTATTAATCATGTACTATTCAGTAGTATAATAAGTCTTATTGAACAACTTTTACTTAATATATTTTTTTAACTTTTTGATAGCTAGGTCTTGCATATTTTCTGAGACTTTGTTATTAACCCTTGATTTACCACCCTAATTAAAATTTCACTTATCACCACCATGAGTCCCCGGGACTCATATTTTAATTTTTTAAATAAAAACTAAACGAAAGATGTTATTTATGTTGTTATTTATTAAACTTCTAGCAAACACAATAATTCGTACATATCTGGTAACATTTTGTGATAAACTCAAATTAACATGCACATTTCTTAAGTTTACAAATACTTTAAAATTAACAGTAATCAAAAATCGTCTGCTACGACTTACAGAAGAAAAAATAAATGTTGTAACTCTTGGACAAAATAAAATATTTTTTCTTATAGAAGACATTATGAGGTAATTAAAAATAACAATAAATTATAATGGCACTATACAAAATTTCAAAACGTGCAACAAGTTAACATACTAATGTGGTACACATTTTTGGCATATCTTTTTGGAACAAGTAAGGCAGATTGGCTTCTTACAGACAGTGCAAAGATAAGCAGTCTTTGTTCGTTTCTTATAATTACAAGTGTAGCAATATTTGCGCTGATTTCTTGGTAATATATCATCAGTTTGCGATGTACTTGGTTGATCAGGCATGTCTATTTTAGTAACACGTGAAATAAGTGTACGAATCTCTCGAGGCATAGTTGTATTGTAAAGACGAGTTTTCAAATTTATAAAATTGAGATCTTCGGCAACTGCTTTCAGAAAATTTAGTCTTGTAAGATTTTTCACATTAGACTGCTGACTATATATTATATAAGCATTGACTCCTGACAAATCAACAATGCGATAAAATACAGCCATAGGCCATCGAGATGTTCGTCGACTGCAAGTATACACGGAGCATTTCTGATCAACTGAGTCCACGCCTCCCTTAGTATTATTGTAGAACTCAATTATTTCAGGTTTCTTGGATGCCTCATTTACTGTGTTATCGTGGTGCATACTTGAGTATAAAATTACGGCTCGATTTTTTTTGGGAACATAACTAACTAGAGTTATATCTTTGGTGAATCCGAATATAGAATGATCAACATCTCTATTTTTGTTCGGTAAAAACGGTTTAGGTATTTCAGCCTTGTTTTTTCGTAATGTTCCTACAGTTGTTAGACCCTTGGTTTTCAAAAGAGTTGCGAGATCTATGGAAGAATACCAATTATCTGTAGTGATATTACGATTAGATGCTATAATTGGTTCGCATAACCTCAGTACGGCTTGGGTTGGTACAGGTCGTTTTCGATCTTCTTCCGACAAAGAGTAGCCATCGGATCCTTTTCCAGTATAAAGATATAAATTATAAGTAAAAAAAGTCTCAGAGTCTACCATCAACTGCATTTTTAGACCATATTTCCCAGGTTTACTTGGCATGTAAACTTTGAATCTTGATCGGCCACGAAACTTTATCAACATCTCGTCGATAGTTACATTGGTACCTAGTGTATATTTAGCCTGGGAATTTGTTACAAACATTGACAGAAGATTGGAAATAGCACATCCAGGGTCTTCTTTTATACGTTGTTCACGATCTTCAAAATTATCAAAACGCAAAGCTACAAGTAAAGCACAGAACCTGTGTTTCGACATAGTAGCTCTAATTATTTCTCTGCCCGTGCCATCAGTAGCAAAAAGTGACAACACACTTTCACGGCTCGATTTGAAAACCGATGTATAAAGCAAAAGAGCAATAAAACCTTTTATTTCAATTTGGCTTGTTTCTCTAAAATGCTTGCTTGATGACGGATGCCTTTCACGTAATTGCTCTAGTTTTTTGTTTGTCCACGTAATAATTGTATCCAACATGTTAGAGTCAAAAAAAAATTCAAAAGCCTCTAAAGGGTTCACGTTTTGTACTGATGATGATGGTCGAGATGGCAGTCGTAAAATATTATGAGAGGCTGTTCGGACATTGCGTGACGGTGGAGTTGTAGACCACTTGAATCTATTTTTGCCATAAAAATAATTACCTGATGATGAAGGTAAGTTGTCCAAGTTACTATCCTGTTCTTCAGTCTCGGAGCATTCGGAATCGGTGTCGTGATCACTCACAATATAATCGACGTCCTCGTCATCGGAATGTGGCTCACGAATACATTCAGCTGCATAGCCGCCGCCATCGCCAATCTCTTCATCTTCGCCCAGTAAATCATCTTCTTGCAGCCAATCGTTTATGATATCTGAGGCTAAATCATCTGCAATGTTCACCGATTTAATCCATCTACGTTTAGATGCCATAGTAAAAGCCTAAAACAAAATTAAAATAGATAAACAAAAAAGTCAGTAAATCCATTTTTGAAACACAACACTCCACCATGAGTCCCCAGGACTCACACTCGATCTTATTTACCTTTCTGAACGACGTGCGCACGCGACCGCTCACCTCTGCGTCCCGCGCCTCACTGCAGGAAGGTACTAGAAAGCGCAAGTCTTAACTCTAAAAAATAAACTATTTTTTTGTTGTTTAAAAGTAGTGGTGAGTCCCGTGGACTCAGGGTGGTGCATTAAGGGTTAAAGCGTGTACATTACCCAATGAAGGAATTACTAACTCTTTGTCTTCGTCGTCGTCGAGTCGAGTAACTGGTGCTTATTCCTATAATAGTGTAAATATCTATTTACAATGAAACTATTTTTGTTTTTTTCAAATATAAATTTATTTAAATTTAAATATAGTACATAATATTATAATGATGTTATTTATTAATGAGACCTTATATTCTACCATTATATTGGCGTGCAATATCTTTACAATATATAAAAAAATATTATTGAAATTTAATGAGGTTAAATTATTGAAGAAAAACAATGATGTAATCTTTTAAAAACATTTCAGCACAAAGTTCTTAAATTACAATAAATACATGTCAAAATTTAATAATTATGTGTACGCACAATAAATTTTATAACACATTCTTAGTGCAACTACTAAGTGTCAACATGACTGTAGGATTCGAATTGGATTATATCAGTGTTTCAATCAATAAAACCAGTATAAAATATTGGACTGGCAAACTTCCAACACCGATTACTAAAATGGTGAATAGTTAGGTACCATTCACGGTTGACTCATTCACGAAGCTATAACGGGATGGAATTTAAAAACGTAGCGTAAAATAGCAGCTTTCGTGGGGTGAGCCGTGAGTGTAGAGAACCGGATACTCTTCTCACTGGAAACGAATCATAGTCCACTTGATAACAAGTAGAGGCTGTAGCCTTTAGACATCTACATAATCAGAATCAAAATATTGATGCGTCGTCACCCCTGCGGACTAAGATGAAATACCTCGTTATCAGTAAAAAGGGCTTCTGGTTCTCTACATAATATACTATAAAAAGCAGATACAGAATTTTTGTTATTCAATATAGATTATAAATAATACTTATCGAAAGACACTTTTTTTATTTTTCTACTGGTTCGGAAAAAACCCTCTGTCCTGGAAAGAACCATCAAGAAACCCAACAGGACTTCACAAAAAATAGCTTACAATCATACAAAACAAATTATAAATAGCGATCACCTTTCCCCTTTTCCCATCATCCATAAATTCCTTAACATTATAATAACCCTTTTTATACAAACTTAGTTAAGTAAAGTTTTTGAACTTTGTGCAAGTCAAATATTTGTATTTTTTCTATGATTTTGTTATAAACTTGAAACATCTATTTATTTCAAAAAATGACGTAACCCCCCCCCCCCACACTAGGATTTTCTCCTGTATCGTGTAGAGGCAGTTAACATTCATAAATTTCACAATGACGAACATTCAGATTCGATATAATTTTTTGTAGGGCACGGAAATACTTATTTCGTACGTGAATCATCGAACTCACAGCCCCCAAAGACGCAACTCATAGCTAAGCCACTGCGCTATTAATTTTTGTGCAAAAGGTGCCTCGACGTGGGAATTCTAACTCAAATCTCTTAACCAAGCCAAAGCTACAATTAAAGTTCAATTTAAATCCGCACATTATATGATGCAACGTGATACGCTTTCAAAGAACTCTTAGAAGGAAGTGGGAAGAGATCCGGAAATTTCGTCAGACTGCGGCGGTGTAAACGGAGGAAACTATAAACTTCGCAATGTTGAAAACATGATGTATAATATTGTACCTGTTGTATAATATTACAGTATTAAAGTTGCTTTTTCTTTGTATAAGGGTGACAAACGAGCACACAGATGGTAAGTGGATATTGCGGCAAATAGACACATCTACAATCGATTAAGAATCAAAATGTAGAAAGCTTCGTTACCAGTTACTTTTCACTCCCTCATCTTTCCCGCATTAAGACGACACATCGAAAAAGTGGCTCCAGGCTATCGCCGTACTGATCCGAGTGAATTACATAATTTCTATAAGTATTTGAAAAAACGCCGTCATAAGGTCTAAAATTGCGTAGCGCCCGCGACGAATAAAAGCGCTTAGAAATTGTCAGAATCTTAAAATAGTTTTTTTTAATTATTGATTTAAGTAATAAAAATAAGGAGCAAGTAAATTACGAATATTGATGTTATGAATATATTTGAGTGATTCCCAAGCAAATAGATTAAGTAATTTCGTTGTAATTTCAACTATAGTGATTTTTAGAGGTGTTTTCGCAAATAATTATGATCGAATCAAAATTATACAATCGTGTTTTTGAACAATCGAATTCAAGATAAAGACATTAATTTACTTATATCAAAATTCTACTTTTGTTAGTGGTGTCATAGTCCTATACTATTCGATGAAAGGAGGTGCATTTTTTCGCTGTGTCGCCTTAAGCTGCTATTTCATGCTAGTATTTTGTGAGAGTGTGGTCCTCCTCCGATCAAGCCGACCAATTCGTGTTGCAAACATAAAATAGCTGCAGCGAGGCGCTACTCTAAAGTTGTTCCTAAGCAGTGTGTATCAAGGCTAAATTCCTTTGGAATTATACACTATCTATATATGGCGTCGGGTTCCATGCAATAAATGACGGCTAACTCGTTTCATTCGAACACAGTTTAGTCACAGGAATTTTGTTTTAATATATGTACAATGATTTAGCCATTTCGGTTAATAAAGTGTCAATAGTCAATAGTCTACGTATGACACTGAAAATACATTATCTTACTCTTAAACAACTTTTTAAAAAAACGCAGAACAATTAGTTATGTAAATATGGGCTTACGAGAATTAATTTTTATTTTGAACCTTTAAACTCTTACGCTTGTATTAACGACAGTGTTGTCGTACGAGATAATCTTATACTTATCTCGCTAATGTCTGTTGTTAGCTCACAGTAAAATGATAATTAACGCGATTTATCTTAAGTATCCTGCAACGCTGTGACAGCCGGTGTTGTATTATTATAAATTGTGTGCGTTCGTGTTGTTTTGACTAGATAAGCGTATGTCGAACACTGTTGGTTGTTAATAAAAATAGCACTCTCCCAATAGCACCTTTGGTTGTCGTTCTTGGTCGGACGGTGTCGAACTCAGGTATACTCAATTATTTTTCTTTTTATTTATTTTAAAAAGGATTACCCAAAAGGAGCCGCTAAGTGCGCTATATCTGGCACTATATAATTATAATATTTTTTTATAAAATCATCTTACCCCTTACTAGAATTTTCTCCTGTATCTTGGAGGCGTTTCACACACAAAAATCAATCAAAAATTAAACCAACCAATTTTTCAATCCAACTCGGAAATTTTTGTACAACCTTCAGCAGGTATATATACGTGGTAGAGCCACGCGCAGTTATAGCAAGATTGTAGCACGAATGGGTAGGCTCGAGCGGGGAACCACCCCTTTCTCACACAATACCAGTGTAAAATACCAGCCTAATGCCTCGGTGTTTCATATAATGAGTGTAGAGAACCGGAGACACTTTTTACTGGAAACGACGCATTCCATCTTAGTCCTCAGGGGTCACAACGCATCTGAATTTTGACTGTGGGTTCGAAGGTTCGAATCAAACATTCTGCATGGCAGTAAAACGGTTAGCTACTTGCCTTGGCGAGTCGTCAGTTTTTCGTAATTATAAAGACACTTACATAAAAAATACCACCTCAATCATTAGGCTATTAGCGAATATCAAAGCTAATGTCAATGTTCACATCGGTCGCCATGCGTACAGCAGAGTGGAATAATTTGCCAGCATCTTTGTTTCCATCCGAATAAAATGTACGTGTCATCAAGGCAAGAGTGAATAGGTTTCTGTTAAGTCAGTGCACATCACCACTTACCATCACGTGGGATTGTAAAAAAAGTCATAGGTCAATTTTCTTACTTACTTACTTCTGCTAGTATTACCCAGCTCACAGACACTATTATCATCAAGCTGGGATTACTTGCACGTTAAAACATATAAGACAATACGCAGCCCTTCGGACAGTAAGCTATCTAATCGATATTGTCTATTAATAGAATCAGGCGTTACTTTGCCGAAATTCATGATATTAAAGATGTTAAAAAGAAAAAGGTGATAAAGATATTAATATTTACTTTGCAACCATCCCCTCAATTAAATAAAATGATGTGTCTTCCCTAGTTTGAAGATTATTTATTCATTAATATCTTTATTATAATGGATTTCCGCAAAGTAACGCCTGATTCTATCAATTATCCCAAGAAAAAGGTGACTGATCGCTAAGACTAAGCGCAGAGTCTACTTCCTCAGAGGATGCCTCATGTAGAGGCGAAACACGTGTCCTATTATCGACAGCGGTGTGTCTTTCCTAGTGGTGATGTTATTAGTGGTGAACGGGGTTAGTGCGATTAGAGGTGCTCTTCTAACTAAGTAAGACACATCATTTTATTTTATTACGCAGATCTTAGCCATTTAATTTTAACATCTTTAGTAAGCTCTCCGCCAAATTACATTATAACCGCTATGAATATTCTAAATTAATTATCTACTTTAAAAGAACTTGGGACAAAGTTCTAATTTACAAAAATGAAGGTAAAATTTGCAAGATAACTTTATTAGGCACGCTTTCTAAGCCGAGTGCCAAGCATAATTTGAATAAAGGCGTAATGCATTTAAAAACAAGCTAAACAACCGGTGCAGAGCCGAGAAAACATTTTATATTCCCCGGTCGTGCCGAGCGGCGAGGCAATCAAACTTGCCAAATGAAAAAGTTTCGCAAAACCGATCCTTTCCTCGGTTTGTTGGCTTTTTGTTTGGTCTCGTTTGCGTTCCCTGTTTTTTATTATATTTCATTGATTTCCTTACGTTGCCGTTTCAGCAATCGAGCAGAGAATTTATCGCCAATTTTTTGGCTGCAGGTGTTCGGGTAGGGTTTACAATTATGCCGTGTAGTGGCCCGTTAGCTCTGACAGCGCGCGACATGTTATACTACCGTTCCCTCTGGACCTTAATGGCGGGAAAATTTCTAGGTTAGGAAATTTTTTGCAATATTGCAAATTTTGCTATATTTTCACTTTGAGACAATATTTATGGATAAAACTTACAGGAAGTCTTGTTGAATGTATAAACTATCGAATAAAATTATTTTTGGTTGCTAGAAATTGTAATAAAGTATATAAATTACACTGTATAGCATAATAGTAGTATAAACTTCAATTTTAGTGACAAAATTACTACTAATTTGAATTCTACACCTTTGTTTTTGGAGAAATTTATATGAAATTGTTTGGAAATATGTATATTTTATGTTTTATATATTTCCATTCGTTACTCATACCAAAATATTAAAATATTAAAAAATAAAAAAAAAATAATAATATATTATCTGTATGACATTTCGAACAATATTTCTAAAATATGTTTGTGTGAATTTGAAATAAATACAACGTCATGTTATTTCAAAATATGTAGGAAAACTATTTTTACTTACATTTTACACTAAAAATAAATGAGAATTTGAAAAATAACACATTTATAACCCGCCCGCCAAAACGGGCCTTTCGGAATTTGAAGTACTTTTGGCAATTTACTTTTCACTTTTTATACCACAAATTACATATCTACGTGTTTACTATATTACAAGGAATATAAAAAAGTATAATACTTTCGTTTTTAGTCCAGACACAAATATAAAATTCTATAAAAAAGATAGAGCACCTTCATCAAATTGACACGTGGAACGCCGAAAGTTCAGAGTGATTTCTTTTTTTTTTCTAAGAAACATTGCCAGGTTATGGTTTAAAATAAAAGAGCATATCTTTGTCTTTGATACTATTATCTATTGCATATTGTCTTTGGTTTTGTTTTAAAGGAAAAAGTAGTTTTTTCATAAGGCAGTACTTCTGATCTGATTAGCCCCGTACCCGAGCCGACGTAAGGTAGGTATTGTACAATCTGATTAGATTGGTGGCCGAGTGAAAGGGTTAAGAATATCCACTACACCATATCTTCCCGTGGGTGTCGTAAAAGGCGACAGAGGGAAACAGGCAGGAGATGGGCAGCAGCATCTTCCTGGTAACAGCAACTGTACGACAAAAAAAAACTGCGGTTGCCAACCCGCTCGCCAAGCGTGGCAACCATGGCAATATACCCCCCATGAATAATTACACAAATAGACGGCCCCCAGTCCCCGGCGGCCCCGCTATTCCTCGCTACGGTGGCGACCATGGTAACGGCGGGGCAGGGGGTGCTAAGAATCTCCGGTGGAGGTTCGGTTGCCACCTACGACGACTCGACCTGGCAACATTTAACGCACGCACACTGAGGACTGACGAGAAGATCCTGGAGCTGGAAGAAAAGATAGACAAGTTGCGCTGGAGTATTATAGGATTATCCGAGGTCCGAAGAGAGGGGGAGGACACGGTGATTCTCGAATCCGGCAACTTGTTCTATCACCGGGAGGGCGACCATCTGTCCCAAGGAGGTGTCGGATTTATCGTCCACAAGTCTCTCGTCAACAACGTTATAAAGATTGGGAGTGTGTCGACGAGGGTCGCGTACCTGATACTCAGAATCACCAAACGATATTCGCTGAAGGTCATACAGGTTTACGCACCAACCTCGGCACATCCCGATGAGGAGGTGGAGGAAATGTATGAGGATATTTCCAAAGCCATGCATTCTTCCAAAACCCACTACACGGTGTTGATGGGAGACTTCCAACGCAAAACTAGGCACAAGAGAAAGCGGTGAGCTGAAGTTAGGGAAATTTGGAGTGGGGCAACGGAACCGAAGGGGCCAGCAGCTGGCCGACTTTATGGAGAAAGAGGGACTCTTTATGATGAACTCTTTCTTCCAGAAGCGGCCCACAGGAAGTGGACCTGGTCGAGCCCCGACGGTTCGACAAAAAATGAGATTGACTTCATTATGACGACCAGACGCCAACTGTTCAGTGATGTCTCAGTGATCGCAAGGGTGAAAACTGGCAGCGATCACCGAATGGTTAGAGGCACACTGAACCTAAACGTTAAGTTGGAGAGGTCTCGTCTAATGAAGTCAACGCTCCGTCCCCCTCGTGCTCTAATCCAGAATCCCGAAAACTTTCAGCTCGAGTTACACAACCGCTTTCAGTGCCTACAAGATTACAATGCAGTGGACGATATGAATGACAAGCTCGTGGAAACTGTCCATGCGGTCGGAGCTAAGTTCTGCAAGACCCGCCGCAGAAGAACACAAAAACTCTCCGATCACACTCTTAATCTCATGGCTGTTAGACGGGAGATGAGGCTGCAATCGTCAACAGATTTGACAGCATACAGGCAACTGAACAGACAGATCTCCAAATGCATGCGGCGAGACTTACGCAACTTTAATACTGCTCGTATTAAAGAAGCGATCGAGCGGAACCAGGGCTCCAAAGTCTTTGCCAGAGATCTGTCTGCCCGTAAGAGCCAACTGTCAAAGCTGAAGACTGAATGTGGCAGCATCGTTTCCGGGACACCTGAGATTTTGAGTGAGATTGAGAGGTTCTATGGGCAGCTGTACACATCATCGTTGGAGCCACACGCAAGTGTGAGTAACGATCCAAGAGCAAGTCTTATCCGACACTATTCCGATGATATCCCGGACGTCAGTCTAAGCGAGATTAGAATGGCTCTCCAGCACCTTAAGAACGGCAGGGCCCCAGGCGAGGATGGAATTACAGCGGAGCTTCTGAAAGCGGGTGGAACACCGGTACTTGAAGTCCTTCAGAAGCTCTTCAATTCCGTCCTCCATGGTGGCACTACTCCAGAGGCGTGGAGCAGAAGTGCGGTGGTCTTGTTCTTTAAGAAAGGCGACAACGCTCTCTTGAAGAACTACAGACCGATTTCCCTTCTGAGCCGCGTCTACGTGCTGTTTTCGAGAGTCATTACGAATCGTCTCGCACGCAGACACGACGACTTCCAGCCTCCCGAACAAGCCGGTTTCCGAAAAGGCTTCAGTACCATAGACCACATACATACCCTGCGGCAGATTGTACAGAAGACTGAAGAGTACAATTTGCCACTTTGCCTGGCGTATGGGACTATGAGAAAGCCTTTGATTCCGTCGAAATTTGGGCGGTGCTGCAATCCCTTCAGCGGTGCCAAGTTGACTGTCGGTATATCGAAGTGCTGAAGTGTTTGTACAGTAGGGCTACGATGGCTATCCGAGTAAAGAACCAGAGCTCGAAACCTATCCAACTGCAGAGAGTTGTAAGACAGGGTGACGTTATATCGTTTTCAAGCTACTGGACTGGAAAGGATACGGTATTAACATCAATGGCGAGTACATCACTCACCTTCGATTTGCCGACGATATAGTCCTTATGGCAGAATCGCTGGAGGACTTAAGCACTATGCTCAATGACCTCAATAGTGCCTCCCAACGGATAGGTCTTAAGATGAACATGGACAAAACAAAGATCATGTTTAATGTCCATGCCACACCTATGCCGGTAGTTGTTGGGAGCACTATGCTCGAAGTTGTTGACGAATACGTTTACCTGGGACAAATAGTCCGACTAGGTAAGTCCAACTTCGACCGAGAGGTCAATCGACGAATTCAACTCGGCTGGGCAGCTCTCGGGAAATTACGACATATCTTCTAGTCAGGTATACCTCAATCTCTAAAAACTAGATTGTACAACCAGTGCGTGTTGCCAGTGATGACTTACGGATCTGAGACGTGGTCCTTCACTGCTGGCCATATGAGGACGCTCAAGGTCGCTCAGCGAGCTATGGAGAGGGCTATGCTCGGAGTTTCTCTGCGTGATAGTCTCAGAAATGAGGATATCCGCAGTAAAACCAGAGTGACCGACATAGCCCAACGGATTAGTAAGCTGAAGTGGCAATGGGACGGCCATATAGCTCGAAGAACCGATAACCGATGGGGAAGAAAGGTTCTCGAGTGGCAGCCTCGTACCGGTAGGCGTAGTGTAGGGCGACCCCCCACTAGACGGAGTGACGACCTGGTAAGATATGCAGGAAGTCGATGGATGCAGGTGGCTCAGGACCGTGCTTTGTGGCATTACTTGGGGGAGGCCTATGTTCAGCAGTGGACTTGTGAAGGGCTGTAATGATGATGATGATGATTACAATTATACTGTTTTTAAATGTGTGTACCTGGGCGACGATTTTGTGCAAAATCCTGTAGTCAATAAATATTTTTCGATCAAACCTTTGACCTTACAGTTAAAGATAAAAATGTAAGTACCTCCGCAAACAAAATATTTAATTCGTCTAAAATGATTTATTTTTGCCCAGCGGTGGGGACTATGTAGGCTAAAATAATTAAGAAAAAAAAAACAAAAATAAAAAAGTCTGCCCACGATCTCGCGCATTCCGGTGTGGTAGACTGAGCTTTAGCCATTGGATTTGGATTGTTCAGAAGATGATCTGTAAGACCCAAAACAACAAACTTGACTTACCCTTCCAATATCAACAACTACTATTGAGAGGGTCAGTCAAGTTTGTTGTTTTGTGCGTACGAATTTTCCCAAATATACTTAGACTTAGTAGAAGTAGTGCGAAAATACGTTCTATCTACGATTACAACGATCTTTTGACAAAAAGAAACAAATATTGCTCATCGTATAGTATGTATTGGATATATTTCCATTCAATATAATCTTGTAATGTAAATAAAAAATTCTATGACAGATTTTCAAAAATATACTTACTGAAAACAATGTTCCAATATTTTTGGCTATTAAGTTAATCTATCATCCTATTTAGTCCCGCGGGTGTTTTAGGTGGCTCTGGCTATTAATATTTTTTAGGGTTTTAGGGTTACGAATTGTCCGCAGCGCTGCCCCAATGCGTGATGGCGAACTTCACATGTCTTCGAAATAATTTTCTTCTTATTTCTTAGACATGCAGGTTTCCTCACGATGTTTTCCTTTACCGCCGACACGGGGTAATATCAGCACTTAATTGCAATTAACAATTTCATTGGTGCCGTCGGGGATAGAACCCGGTTTGCTCGCGTGAAATTTACAGCGAGCCCTAACCATCTGAGCTGCTACCAATCTGTAGGCAATAAGCATTTAATAGTGTTATAGAATGACGGTAGAAAATAAATCCACAGTAATATGGCGCTGTAAACTACGTAGTAGAAAAAGTTACGTTGCTAAGAGGCTACCCGTGTCACATGCTAATGGGAGGTGTTGCTGTGTGTTTATATGGATATACTTCGTTTATTTTGGTGTTATCATTCATCCCATAGGGAGTATTTTGATGTAGGTGTCATGATTGGCGGGCGGGTTGCCAATCGCAGTTTTTTTGAAGCGAAAACTTCTTTAGCGGCGTTGTACACTTTTTTGTAATAAGTAAAAAATGTTAAACTTGCGTCAGGACACGTAACCCTGATCGAAAATTCGTAAGACGGGTGGAGAGAGAGAGACAGCCGTCGCGGCGTAGGAGAGGAAGTATCCCACTCTATTTCTACGGCGCGGCGAAAATGTATGCCTGCGTCTGCTGTTTCCTTTAGGCGGCTCAGGGCGCTTGCGCGAATGTACCTTATATAAATTATTGTCATGTTTGTGTACGATAGCGCAATAAATAAATATTGTATTCTACCACATAAATGATAGTACTTTTATACTGATAATTTAAGCAATTCGTGCAAAATTATTCCCCAACCATTCAAGTTTTCACTTCTGACGGCACTCCCGGAGTGCAACCCGTCGTTTTTTATATTATTTTGAATTATTTAAGGAAGAACTGCTGCCCTTCTCTTTTGCGCCCTCCTTTCTGCCAAGGAGGGTCGCGTCAGTGTATTACGGCTTAAAGATCTCTCGTCAGATCGGTAAGCCAAACCCATAAGGTGGAGTTTAGTGGGTAAAAGTGTCCACATAACCACACAACCGGCTGCGTGGTACGCTATGAGCATTCTCCACCTCCCTCACCCGTTACCGGAGGGTTGCCCTTAATCGCTTCGGGCGCAGAAAAAATCCCTTCTCTGCATACGTTTTCATCTGTCGCCTTTTACTGGTAGTGGATATGGGGTAAGTTGACATGCTTTCACCGTCACTACACGATTCTATGATTATTTAATGTTAATATATTTTACAATCAAAATAAATCCTTTACCGCTATATAATTGATTCTGTCCATTCTATATTATCGTTTGTGCATAATTTATTTAAGGTATTACCTTAAATAATACCTTATTACTTTTTACCTTATTAATACCTTAAATAATTTTTATATAAGTACTCATAATTATAGACACAAGACTAAACCATCTAAAGCCTCACTACAACTACAAGGTAAGAGAATATTACAATTTTAATTCGAGCTCCGATGGTCGTACACTAATCAGAACACTTGATTACATACTAAAACACTGTATAATCGTTTAAAATAAAATATATTTTAATATGTTTTGTATTATCGCACAATCAGTCTCATGCAAATGTCTGTCGTGCATACAAGAACACCCGCGACTGCCGCCGTCTCATGACCGGAACACCTTGCAGACGTACCAAAGCGTCTCATAATGCATTATTCAAATACGATAAAAATATAACTGACGTAACATTCATAACAAGACATAACAAGATAGATATATGATCGTTGTAATATGTATTACGTGTATGTATATATTCATATATATATAAAATTTAACCCTTTCGCTTCGATCAATTATTATTATTATTTATCGAAGCCCTTTCTATTTACATTTATGCTGCACCGCCCCTATATCTGTATACAGATATGTCTATCTCTGTTTAGCCTAATGGTGGACTGTGAGGTAATGACGTTTACGTTACGTGTAGTGGCTGCGTAATAATAATATTCCACAACTATCACACAACGCCATCTAGTCCCAAGCTAAGCAGAGCTTGTGTTATGGGTACTAGACAACTGATGAAACATACTTATATATTTCTAAATACATAAATATTATAGATAAATTACACCCAGACACAGAACAAATGATCTGCGTAAGAATAGCCACTACCTAATATTATCCCGTGGGCGTCGTAAGAGTCGACAAAGGAACAATAAGGAGACGGGCAGCAGCGTCTATGTAATAACGACTGAAAATAAAAAACTGCGGTTGCAGCCTGCCTGCCAAGCGTGCCAACTATGGCAAATATCCCCCCAGTGATCAATCAAGTGTGCAATCTGTAGGGGAGACCTATGTTCAGCAGTGGACTTTAATCGGCTGTGACCGTGACGTCGACATTTCATTCATTCACTCATTACAGTCTCCCACAAGTGCGCTGCTGAGCACAGGCCTCCCCCAAGGAATGCTACGCGCCACGGTCCTGAGTCACCTGCCTCCATCGCCTTTCTGCAAGCCCTCTTACCAGATCGTCACTTCATCCAGTGGACGGTCGCCCCACACTTTGCCTACCAGTACGAGGTTGCCACTGGAGTACCTTTCTTCCCAATCGGTTACCGGTTCTTCGAGCTATATATATGGCCGGTTTATTGCCACTTCAGATTACGTATAGTAATAATAATCCGACATAGTATGTTATATAAAAATTTGAAATTATGTTCTTGTCGGGGCATTACCTTTCAAAAAACATATATCTGACTGTTATTTAAGAAAGACAAATGCATAGCAGGAATTAAGATCAAATTTCGCCCTAGGCGTAGCCCGCCACGCTCTTATTTAGTAAACTAATGCAAAGATTAAAAAATAATTCTAATTGTAATATATTTTTTAAGCGTAATAATATAGAGAACATGAATTTTTAATTAAGTTCGTGTAGTTTGTTTTGTAAAATGTTGTAGTAAAATTAATGGTCACCTCTACAAATATTACAATATAATACAATAGTATTGCCCTTCATTTTAACGCCCCAAACTCAGGTCTACAGTCTTATTAAGATGACGTTACTACTATTACATACAATCTCATAAATAAATCAAGATTTTCATTTTGGTATTCCTATTCCTAGTAATTTTTAATTTTACACACCCCGTCTATTTTTTTAATGATAATTGATAGAATCAGGCGTTACTTTGCGGAAATCCATTATAATAACAATATTAATTAATTTGTAACCTTCCGCTAACTAAACACAATGATGTGTCTTACCCGGATTGAAGTGCACCTCCTGCACTCCCTCAATTGCGTGCACTAATTCCGTCACCACTAGTGGTGACGGAATTAGGTACCAACCCAGGTAAGATACATCATTGTATTTAGTTAGCGGAAGGTTGCAAATTAATTAATATTTTTAAGCTATTGCCAGCTTTTATCGCGGGCTTTGAGCGCGGCGACCGAATCAAGAAATTCCGTAACGAAAAAAACCTAAGAACCGAAAACCTAACATCGTCTAACGTCGTCGTTTAAGTTCGGCAGACTTCGGTACGGTGTTTGTGTGCGTGCTACTAGACGTATGCGTGTAGACTAGTTGCACGTATTGTAAGATAATAAAAATATTTTAAACCATAATATAGTTGTTATATGGCAGCGAAACCTGGGTATGCCAGAAGAAGCAAAGCAAGTTGAATGCAGTGGAGATGCGATCTCTTTGTAAAATGTGCGGCGTTATATATAGCCATAGCCGACCGAAAGCGAAACGAAGAGATTCGCAATATGGCAGGATTGAAAGATGACCTTATCACAAAAATTAATAGAGGCGTAATCCGATGGTTTGGGCACGTTGAGCGAATGAGTGAAGACCGAATGGTGAAGAAAATATGTAGCGCGAAAGTAAATATTAAAAGGTGTCGAGGTAGACCGAGACTAACTTTCGAAGACCATGTGAGCAAATTACTCGAAGAGGGGAAGGTCAAGAGTACTCGGATACCTAGACGTGCATGTATGAAGAAGATAATGAACCTGAAAGAAGCGAAAGAGGTATGTAAGGATCGTGACACTTGGCGATCTGTTCTCTCTGGCTACCCCGTCCGGGATTGTGCGTGAAGATAAAAAAAAATATAGTTTATTGCAAGAAGCATATTCTTTGGATTTATATGAGTCGTCGTCATGCTAGCTACTTTCTTGAATTTAGAGTATTTAATAAACACAGACTTTATAGAAAATTATCGTTTGTCGGAAGAACTCGTTAATTACCATAAACCTATAGTTTCAATGATAAAAATTCCTGAGTAACCTACATCTATTGTAAGATAATAAAAATATTTTAAACAATATTAACTTCTCATTTCTTCAATAAAAGCAAAAAATTTGTTTTCTTATCGGTCACCACGCTCAAAAAGTGTAACTTGAATTAATATCAAAGGAAAAAACAAAAAAAACTGCATAAATAAAATAAATAAATAATTGCAATTGCATAAGTTGATAAAAATGCTACGCAATAGCTTTACCGCGGCAGTTTTTTATTATTTTTTTTATCCTTTGGTCTGAACATTCGACATATTAAATTCGCCCTATAGCGTACATATTCAACTCACAGGAAAGCGAGACGAGGCAGTAGGAAAGGGGGGATATGAAATACATTCTTTACTGCGGATGTAAGTTGCGATCTCTTTGTTACATAGCCTTTGTTTCAGTCACCTCTGGAGAACCCTAGACTATTGCAGAGAAATTCACGTAAAAGATTTTGCTCTTTTTGTTCTAATACAAAACTATGAACGAAATTTTTTAATAAAATAACAATATCACGCGTTCGATGAGAGGTAGAAGTTGAGTGATGAACTCAAAACATAAACTAAATTGACAAACGAGTATATTATACAGTCCACCTGATTATAATTGGCTGCCCTCCATGGACACCTGCAGCCAATTCCAAACAAATAGGGCAACAGATGCGTTGTCACATATGAGGACTAAGATGGAATACCTCCCGGCCTGTTATTATTCTGGCTCTATATATCCTTGAGACTGCAACATTTATTTGGCGAAATAAAAAGGAAAACCCAGACGATTAGACTAACAGTGTGGCTGATAGCTTTAAAATAAGGCTAAGAGAATTCATCACATTTCAATCCACACGCATCGTACAATATTTATTACAGCCTTCGCCAAGGATTGCTACAAATACAGTCCTGAGCCAAATCTGCCTCCATTGACTTCCTACATGTTTTACAGGTCGTCCCTCCCATCTAGTGAATGTAGACCTATATGTATTCCGCTTGTCGGAACGAGGCAGCTACTCTAGAAACTAATTTTCCCCTCAGTTGTAGGTTGTCGAGCTATTTGGCCGGTCCATTACCAACTTCAACTAACTGATCCGTTGAATTATGTCGTTTACTCTGGTTCTGTTGCCAATATCATCGGACTGAATAACTATCCGAGAATTTCCATCTAAATTAAGGCCGACTTTCTTTAAAACCGCTTCCAAGGCGCAAGATATAATGTAGTTAGTCAAACCACCTGCCGATTTAAATGGACCACAGAACTGAATACATTGCAAAACTTTATAAAATCAAACAAATGCAGTTCGAACTTTACAAGTAAACAGTTACGATTTCGCAACAAAAAAATTGGCGTTTTTTTATTTATATTAAAAAACCAACAGCGTTTAAACAAAATTATAAATTCGATTAAGTATTTTAAATATATTATGGACGGTACTATTTACACACACGGTATATACTCGATTATTAATTATATATTGGTCGCCTACCTCGGTCAAACCGACCCTTTCGTTTAATAATATAGTTATATATAATGAACCATAATAATATAGTTGCAACATGGCTCTACCACTTCCACGTTACCACGTGTCGTAAGAACCGACAGAGGGAAACAAATCAAATGGGCAGCAGTCTTCCTAATAACGACAAAAAATAAAAATAAACTGCGGCTGACAACCCGCTTGCCACGCGTGGCAACTATGGTAAAATCAATTTATTCAATGTGCAGTATTCGCGTTAAGTATTCTACTACTTTATTAGGGGTCTGAACACTATAATTAAAAATATATCTATAGTATCTAGCCCCAACTACTATATTTTAATCAAAGCTGAATATTGCGAGACACTGTTAATATTTTTTACTGTTAGCATTTCTTTGAATTTTGAAACACACTATTTTTAGCCGACTTAAAAAAGATTCCCATTTCGAATGTATGTTTTTTTTTCTGTATACACGATGTCTTTGCCAAATGCGAACCGATTTTAAAGCTATTTTTTTAAAATAAATAGGTTATACTCGTACTTTTCGGAGAAAAAATTTCATCAGCCAATCAACAGGGTAGCGAAAAAATAAAACTCTTTTTAATTTTATGAAGTCGACTATTAATTTTTGTTGTTAATTTAGTATATGATCAATCGGATACGAGAAGGTTGATTATTCAATCAACTTCGACAACTATTGACAAATGATTCTGCCGTCAAACAACGGTGCCATGGTGAAGCTGGGCACAGGCTTCTAAGAGGATTTTCATCATTACAGCCCTTCACAAGTCCACCAAGGAGTGCTACAAAGCACGGACCTGAGCCACCTGCATCCATCGACTTCCTGCATGTCTTACCAGGTTGAGGCTGCCACTCGAGAATCTTTTTCTCCAATCAGTTGTCAGTTCTTCGAGCTATATGGCCGGCCCATTGCCACTTTAGCTCACTAATCTAATGTCGTACACTATGGTTCTACTGCGTAAATCATCATTTCTTAGTTTATCACGCAGATAAACCCCGAGCATATCCCTCTACATAGCTCGCTGAGCGACCTTGACCGTCCTCATATAGTGAGCGGTGAAGGGCTACGTCTCAGGTCCATAAGCCATCACTGGCAACAAAGAACAAGACTACAGCACTTCTGCTCGACGCCTCCGGATTAGTCCCACCATCGAATACGGAATTAAAGAGCTTCTGAAGGACTTCAAGTACCGGTTTTCCATCCGCTTTCAAAAGCTCCGCTGTAATTCCATCCTCACTTGGGGCCTTGCCATTTTGAGTGTCGCATAAGACTTGCTCTTGGATCGGTACTCGCACTTGCGTGTGGCTCCAACGATGACGTGTACCTGCCCATAGAACCTCTCAATCTCACTCAAAATTTCAGATGTCCTGGAAACAATACTGACACACTCGATCTTCAGCTTTGACAGTTTGCTCTTTCTCGCAGACAGATCTCTGGCAAAGACATTGGAGCCCTGGTTCCGCTCGATCGTTTCTTCAATACGAGCAGTATTAAAGTTGCGTAAGTCTCGCCGCATGCATTTGGAGATCTGTCTGTGTCAGTTGCCTGTATATTGTTAAATCTGTTGAAGACTGCAACTACACTTCCCGTCTAAAAGTCATGAAAGTGTGATCGGAGGGTTTTTCTGTTCTTCTGCGACCGATCTTACAGAACTTAGCTCCGACCACATGAACAGTTTTCACGAGCTTGTCATTCATATCGTCCATAGTATTGCAGTATTCTAGGTTCTGAAAACGATTTTATGGCAAAGTAATGAGGGATTTATGACAAGGACTTCACATTTCTTCAAAATATTTTCTTTTTATTTCTTTGACACTCAGGTTTCCTCGCAACATTATCCTTAACCACTGAGCACGTAGTTTATCAGAACTTAAAATTGCTATTAATAATGTAATTAGTGGCGGCGGGCATCGAACCCCGGTTACTGTCGTACTGTGAAATTTATATCAAGCGCTTAGCCCACGATTAGTTACCAAGAAAAGTAAGTTAAATGAAAAAATCGGAAGCTGAGAAGCATCCCAACTTAATTCTGAGGAGCGAAACAGATCTGTTACCTTTGTTTGATGTTGGCTGCAAGTGAACTGAGCTGCAACCACTTACTATCAGGTGAAGTAAGATCATTCATCACCCTTACAAAAAAAACCATGTGCTCGTTTACCAGGACAACATAACCGCAGCAGTGCTATACGCAGGGTTGCCAGTTCCCGTTTTCAGTTTAATCTGATGAGATAAAATAAAATACATAGGATGAAAATAAAGGACATCAGATTGTTTGCAAGCATGTTGTTATTCAGAAGCGATTTTTTCTAATAAAAAAAAAAACAATGTTAATATGCAGTGTAACACAACTTGTCTAACATCGCTCGTCAAATCGACGTGATTTTTATACTCTTTGACCCCATCAAGCAGAGGGAATGTTGAATACGCGCGATATCGTCTTGTCTTCTATTAATTCATAAACATTCACGCCAGTCACCTAGAGGGGTAGGCAGAGACTACAGACTTCCATTTGGCACGATCCTGACACACCTCTCTCGCTTTCTTCAAATCCATATACCTACGCAAACATGCTCGTCGGTTAATGGTACTCCTAATTTGGCCCATTTTTTAATATATCGCTAATTTGGTCTATAAACTTTCGCTTAGGACGTACCTTCTATTAAATATTTCAAATTAGGTGACAAGATCAATTTTTTGGTCTGAAACAGAATAGAGGATGTCCTTTAAAATAAAGAACTTTTGGCAATCGTGGTATTAGCTCACGACGACACATGTTTAAGCTTCTATGTTTGATGTTAGTTGCAGGTGAATTGGGCTGCACCTGCTTACCTTTTAGCTAACCGCCTCTCACAGATGGTAAGTATTTCTTACTCTTAAAAAAATAACAAAATGCGCTCGTCTACCAGGACAACATAACCGCAGCAGTGCTAACCCGTAAAGTTTTAACAAGCTTTTAAACAACGAATGCGGCGCTGGCGCACGATATCGATGTCAACGACCTCAGGTGGGAGTTTCGTGTTTCAAACGCGTCGAGCTTATTGTAGTTGTGACTTGTGCCACAAGTTGTACTTGTAATATTCGAGATGCAGTATTCAGTAGTTATCAGGCAATTCATACACTCTATTTTCCCGAGTGGAAGTCTCCTACAAGACTTCAACACTACCTTAATAAGTGGGTTTCGCGTAAGGTGGCAAAGGCAAAGTGGAATTGTAACTTTCGATAGATTTAATAAGATTACTAATATTTAAAAAAAAAAGATTGAATTATTAGCCTAACGTATTGTTATCTTAATGAACGATCACTTCTGATTATAGTACAGTTTATTTTATTATTATTAGATTTAATTTAAATCAGATGCAGAATACAAATATATTGCGCTTACTTCTAAACCAACGCTCCCCACCCGATGGTAAGTGGGGATACAACCGAACATGGTAAAGCGCACTGGCTTAACAAAATTTCATTCATGCCATGATAAGACGCTGGCAACTTATTCCACAGTTTTTATTATTCCTTACAGCTACAGTCTACTAAAGTCCACTGATGAGTACTGGCCTCCTCCATATATTGCTTTATAGGGTAGATATTTGCCATAGTTACCACGCCGGACAAGCGGGTTGGCAAGCGCAGTTTTTTTATTTTTAGTCGTTATTAGGAAAACTGTGCTGTCCATCTCCGGATTTGTTTCCCTCTGTCGCTTCTTACTTCCGGGATGATATGGGGTAGTGGATATTTTAGACCGCCGCTACTATAATTTACCGTAAATTATATTATTACTTAAAATCGATTAATCGCATTGCATATAAAGGAAATCGTATCTTAAAGTTGAATATTGTACTATTCAAATAGTAATTTAAGATCGAAGCAGCGAAAACGCGATTAGGTATGCTCACTCACTCCGCCGCAAAATCTGCATAGCTCGGAGAAATTCGACGAACATGCGGCCGCCATTTGCAAACGAAGCTCTGTGTGGAATGTAACCTGTATGAACCACGTCTGAGTGATTGCTATTTGTCATACAATTAAAACTGTACCTATGACGAAGGATCGTTATAATAACAGAATACCAAACGAAAGCAATGCTTCCTAACATCAGAAAAAACTATAGAATATCATTTGTCAAAAGAGGGACCTCGACTCCGCAATGTAGCGCAAAATTATATGAAAAAATGCTTTACTTAATTATTTTTTAGCTTAACATTAACATATCGCCGATCGGAACATGGTCGCCAGCGGATCGATACTCCTGTATTATTGTCTAAATAAAGGTTTGAATTTGGATTCTGGAAACTTCGCAATTTGCAACATATTGAGAAATAGTTTTCAAACAAATTATTATTCGAGGTAATTTCATATTATTTTACATTGGCAAAAGTACAATTTAGAAGTTCATTTCTAAAGAAAGAAAGACACATCTTTGCATATTTCATATGTCGAGTGGTAGAGGCTGAAGAGATTACATTAACTCGTTCTATCTCGTGGCGACTACAGAATATGCGAGAGGGATCTTACTGCGTCCGATAAAAATCAACTTGGCTTAACCCCCCTTGCACTTTACACATGTAGTGTAAAGTGCAAGGATTTCTAATCTATAAAATGTGGTGTAATGGTAGGGACGATCTTGAATATCTTCACAGATTGCAGTCTTTCGGGAACTTTGATTTTAAAATCCCGTTCTTTTTATTAAAAAAAAACGTAATTAAGAAGACAATGTAATCCGTAAAATTAATTAAAACTGTAGTATTCGTAGAAATCATCCATATTTTCAATTACGAAGTGCTTGTTACAAATTTTATTGCGCTCCTGTTTTCAGTGTTATGTCCTTCGAAGCATATTAATATAACGAACCTCTAGCAAGCAGATAAAGTAATCATGCATTAAATGATGCCATCACGGCCCTCATTTAGCAATTTACGCATCACGCCTGACTCACACAAGCATTGAATAAAACCGTCCTGTCGGCTAAGACATGCAATACAAACTGTATGAATTTTATACATTACTACCTGGCACTGGTACCTAGCGCGTTCCAGCCGCAGAAGAAATAATTATTGTGGAAATATCGTTTTAAATTTGGAAGAGTTCTATTGTTTAATCAGAAATGATGGTATAACTTTCAGATAAGATTGGGCGCCACCTACAGCAAGTTAACTGTACTATGTCTAAGTATAACCTTCGCGTAAATGCAAGCAATAAATTGACAAAGTTTTAGCGCAATCTGATGAACGATATGATAGCGCGTAAAATACGAATACGATGCTGCCAAAATCAGTTATTGGGTATTTCCGTCGAGAAATTCTTAGCAGCAGTACGAAGTCAGGAAGTTGGCATCCGGTCGTGTCGAATTACCGTCGCATCGGACTGCGATAGTGAGGGAAAAGAGAGTGCACCTATACTTACGCATACACTACACTGTAATCGTGTCCTGCTCAGATGGTCTTCGTTCAGTTTGAGCACCGACGTGACCGAAATTCGGTCTGAAGGACATTATTACATATTTTAATATTTTGTACATATTATGTAGCGTCTGAAGTATGACAGGTCAACGAACTTCAATTTCTACGTACTCCAGGTTCCTGGAAAAACAATCAGACATTCCTCGCCATCGATTTTTTAGCCCTCTGGGGTAGTGTATCGCCGATACAGGGACGCGCTAAGAGGAAAGTTCCCTAAACAGTGTTACGTTTATGTTTTTTTATATATATATTTTAGGTTAAGGTATTTCTACGGGTAAACGTTTTTAATTTTAAGTGCTTGATGCCTGAAATAAAGATATTGCATTGTATGATACCCTACTAGCTATTCCGGCTGTGCACGAATGTGAGTCACCATTGTATATTTTATTATTATTTCTTGACTTGATTACAAATTTCCATCATTTCTATACGATCTTTACATAAAATATGATATGATTGTGAACATCGCATCAAAATTCATCAATATGTTTTAATGTTTTCTTTACACTAACTCGCGAAGGGTTTGCCATAAAGGCAACCGCAATTTTTAAGTAGTTATCAAGAGTGTGCTGCTGCCCATATTATAGCCTATATTTACAACTGCTGCTTCTAAAGACTTTTTGCACTATTTAGTGATGTTTAGTATTAAAACTAGATCATGAATTATACCATTACAAGTGTTTTAATGGATAAAAGGTTGACAACTAAACTCAAAAACCACTAGATGTTAAATGGTCACTGCTGCTCATGAATATCTACAGCCAACTCTAATCAAAAGCTTGTGTTGTCCAATATTCTCTTACGTCTTACACTTACATAGTATAGAAGGATTACATCTCTGAGTTCAGAAACTATTTTGTGAAAATATATATTTTTTAAATATTTTAAAGACGGCTTTTACATTAAATGTTTTTTCTACCCCTTTGACTAAACTAAGGAATGTCAAGGTAACAACTGAAATGTCGTATAAATAATTGAATGACCTGATGACGAAAACCTTCACCCTTATATTCTTTATTCCAAGTTTATGTAGCACCGCCCCCGAACTACATATAAACCGTTTAATAAAACAAGTTTACCGGTTAAAAATGTAATTTGCACAAAAAAATCCGTAAACTATTTACTTAGCTTAGCACTTGCTGTAAATTTCACAGTACGCGAGCAAACCGGGTTCGATTCCCGCCGTACCAATGAAATTTTTAATTGCAATTTCAAGTTGATTTATCACGTGCTATAAAATAAACATATTATATAAAAAAGGTAAAAAAAACATACAGTCGAATTGGGATCATCCTCCATTTTTAGGATTCGCTAGAAAGGTCTGATATGCCTCATCAAAGTATAATTCCACTTGGTAACAGTCTTCAAGCCTTATTTTGCAAAACATTCGCATCACCGAACATTCCCCGAAACGTATTGCTACCCGTGACAAGGGTATATAAGCAAAATAATGAAATTGACTCGCTTCGAACATTGCGTTTCGCTGAATTGCTACCAGGTGGTACCCAACTTAATGAACAGCTCATGTTTCCGAAACAGAACACGTTTCCGCGGCGTGCGCCTTGGTTACCACCTAATTTTATAGATTTTTTTTAAAACATTACCCCAACACTAGGATTTTTCTGTATCGTGGGGGCAGTTTACATGTACATAAATTTCACAAGGACAATCATCAAGACCCGGAACAAGTAGCCCATACAAATACTTGTTCCGTGCGGGATTCTATATTATTTATTACTCTTAGCATTGCAACTCATTGCGCCATTCGATGCCGTTGGGAGTAGTGAATAAATGAATGGACCCATTTATTCTCTCTTCACAATAGGTATTCTTAGTGCTAAGTATTACAAAAGTGACAGTAGTGATGTCGAGATTAGTGATGACGGGGATACTGCACCCAATTAAGGGAGATGCTTTTCAAAGTAGGTAGACTACCAAGAGTGAACTCTTACCGAAAAATACTAAGTTTGTATTTTAAACCGACTTCAAAAAAGGATAAGGTTCTCAATTTGACTGTATTTTTTATGTGATACATCAGAACTGTTTTCTTCTTTATGTGATAGCTGGTGTTTCTCATGTAGTCCCATATAAATTTGATCAAGATCTGACTAGTAGTTTTTGAGCTATCCTTAATAATGCGTATTTAATTGACTTCGAATACATTGATGATGTTCTCATTTTATTTATATTGAAGTCGGTTGCACAAAATTTTTAATTTGTTTTACCCTACTTGTTTTCGATCAACGTTGTCAGAGCCTCATTAGTTGTTTAGTAGCATAATGCTAATCAGAGCCAAGTACATTGGGCACAAATTAGGTAAGTTTTTAAATTGTTTTATTGTTTCTTTAAACCATAGTATCTCTTGTTCATCTTCATCAGCTTGTGAATGGCAACTGCTGAATGTAAAGCCGGCAATACATGTTGGTTAAGCCTCAGCCAACGCGAGCGTAAACAAATTAATATGAGGCGAGTGCTACAGTCTACACGTTGGCCAAGTTCGAATGATGGAACATGTGGACACTACTTGCCGAGTGCAGGCGAGCGATGCCGAGTGGTGGCAAGGCAAGACAAGAGCATCGATACACGTTGGAGATCGAATGCACTCGACGAGCGATGACGAGCAATGGCGTGGATAGACAAATGGGGTGTCTATACGTTGATATTCGCCTTCGCTCGGCCAACATGTACAGTCGACTTAAAGAGGATTTGTCATTATCACAAAGATTGGCAAATAGATCGCCGTACGCAGCACCAGACGTCTAACATATTTCCGCTGCTCAATACTCACTGTAATCGGTCTAGATTTTTTATAGACATAGTTTTAAAAATGAGCATACATTTCATGTGTAATAAATAAGCGTAGATGCTATGACTCATAGACACCAACACGTATCCGCAATTGAAAATCAAAATACAGATGCGTTGTCACCCCTAAGGACTTGTATCCTTGTAGCCTTGTATCCAATAAAAAGTGTCTTGGTTTCTCCCCACTCACCATATGAAACACAGAAGCATTACACTGCTTTAGGTCCGGCGTAAACTGGATGGCACTAGGGCCAAAATGATACCAAACCACATTTTTAACAAAATGCCATCTTTATAGTTTAATAAATTTAAATCACGGCATAAATTGTACAGATTGATTGCGACATATTAGTTTTAGTGACGCCAATGCGCCAAATGGGTTATCGGGTTTAGAAAAACAAGATATAAAGATAGTTGACCGATAACAAAAGATTCTTTGAAAATTCGTGAATGAGATAGTCTCGGACCATTTTTGTAGCGTCATTTTATACGTGGTAGAACCATTTTGCAGCTATATTAATAGCAGTAGTAGGGTGCACTCTCTATTCCCTCACTCTCATAGTCCGATGGGACAGTAGTTCGACAAGACCGGAAAGAGATTAGGCGGAGGACCAATAGCTTTAACTAGCTTTTCGATGCACGGGAATGTAACATCGCCAACTTCTTGATTCCGCGCTGCTGGTGATAATTTTTTGACCGAAAAATTCAATAATTTCGGCTCTACACAGGAAACGAACCCGGGACCTAATGATAAGCAGTCGCCTTGACGACCGCTAGACCATCGGGGCAGCCGAGCACAGAAATCTAAATAATAAGGCACTATTTAGTAATAAGGGACGCTCGCGTTCATAGGTATTGAATTATTTGCAATTAACAATATGGTTTCAGGTTAAGTAGAGAACATAAGAGTTCACTGCTGGACGCACATATACGTCCAGCAGTGAACTCTTACGGGCTGTTAAAAACAGAAAGATGAAAGATGTGTGCGTGAGTGCGTGTCAAGACGTTGAACGTACGCGGTGTTCTGTCTGTCTTTATTTGTTGGTATTTTTTTTAGATTAAGGGTGACACGAGGACACAGTCCACCTGCTGATAAGTGAACACTGTGACGTATAGACATCTACATCTATCCTCGATTAAGAATCAAAATTCAGATGCGTTGTCATCTTTGATGACTAAGATGGAATGCCTTTTTTTCACTAAAAAGGGTCTTCGGTTTTCTGCACTCACAACAGCATAAAGCTATTTTACGCTGGTATTCTGCGAGAGCGTGGTCCTTCCCCAGTCGAGCCAACCCATTCGTGCTACAACCATAATATAGCTGCAGCGTGGCTCTTCCACGTATCAAAGTGGGCGAATATTCAAAAATATGGTCCTTAAAATAAAACACTTTGGTAAGAATTTTTTGCCTGTCACCTTATGAGTAAATTATGGGTGTAAACAATTTTAGCTTATCATCTAATTTATTATTTTGAAGGACGTACGATCCTTGGAACTAATCAGTGGTTTAAAAATGAACTTATCTGCCTGTCAACTTATTGGTAATTTTTGGTTACAAACTACTTTAGTTTATTATCTTATTTTTTTTAGTTTAAGATTTCTTGAGACTAATAAGTCATTAACAAAACATACGCTTATTTATCTATCACTTATTAGCTAGTTAATGTAATGTAATGTTGTTTTGTACATACATACATGTACAAAACAACATTACATTACACACTCACGACTGTCACCCAAAGAGGTAGGCAGAGACTACAGACTTTCCTTTAGCACAATCCTGGCATACCTTTCTCGTTTCCTACACATCCATATACCTACGCATACATGCTCGTCGGTTAAGGATACTCTTAATTTGGCACTTTTTTAATATATCGCCAATTTGGTCGACAAACTTTCGCCCAGGACGTCCCTTTCCGACTTTTCCATTCACTATCTGCAACATATATTTGCTTTGTCAGTCTTTCCTCATTCATTCTTTCTACATGTTGTTTTGTATTTTAACTATCCCATAGAAGATATTCTACTAAACAATCACAACTGATCGTGGTCGAATAAAATATGCTATATGCATGTTTGTCATATAACAGGTATTAATTGACATTCATTAATCATTATTGATGACAACATGACATTATTCTAGCTGCTGCACAGAGCATGTTTTAAAAAGATATCATACTTCGTCGTACAGTCCTTAAAAGCACATAGCAGTTATTTCGTAAGAAAGATTGATTATTTCACTACTCTTCCTAGTCAAAATATTAAAATCTCAAAAAAGTGCACATAGCAGATATTGGTTTCACAACGACGATATGTAGATATTTTTTGTGTTTTATATAGATAGATAAAAAAGAGCCAAGCTATACATATATTTCGTATAGTATGTGGTATATTATAGACTAGTACAATATATTTTAAAAATTTATTAATATAGTGATTTCTGCTAGATGGCTAAAAACTTTATTTTTCGTGTATCAGTTTTACATTTTGAATAAAAACCTTTATAATAGGTATATATATTATATTGTCATACATTGACAATACAATCAAATTAATAACCGCTTCACTTTTAAAGCTGGTTAAGGTCATTCTAAATAGCCCCGTAAACAGAAGCAACACCCATCAGCAGGTTATAATTACATAGTTACCCAACCGTAAAACCGGGGCACGTGGTGCGCATCACTCAATAGGGATGCAACTGCGGGCGGGGTAGGGAACAAAAAACGGGCACCTGGCATCTGATTCACACAGGGGTAGTGAAACTCACCAAGTGCGGATGTTTCGAGCGGGGTGACGACCGTATCTTCATGCATATTTTTTATACGTTAAAATAAAAAAAAATCAAAGCATGATCCTTGATTTTTTATTCAACACAATATACAAAGAACTTGAGACAGAATGATAACGTTGAACTCTTGTGTGTTGACAGACTCGCTGTTTTTGGTTTTACAGTAAAATAAAAAAATCAACACATGACCCTTGAATTTTTTCTATTTCACACAATATACAAAGAACTTGAGACAAAATGATAACGTTAAACTGTTATAATATGTTGTTTTACAGTAGGTATAAATAAAAACACATTGAGGGCTCCGACATTTTCAGTTCTTTGAATGAAACTAGTTTTACCCGACTAGACTAGATATTACCGACGTTTCGACTACTTTGCATCAGACAAACTGAACTAGACCCTTTTTACTGAAAACGAGACATTCCATCTTACTCCTCACAGGTAACAACGCATCAGCATTTTGATGCTTAGTCGGGAATAAATGTAGATGTCTATAGAACAAAGCATTCACTTACAATCACGTGGATTGTGTGTTCGTTTGGAACTCTTAAATAAAACACGGGGGAACTAAGATGTTCGACGTCCCACATAGTGAACCGCGGTTACGTTCAGTTTAAAGTTGTTGAGTTTGATCCATTCCACCCAGAAAGAACTAAAAGCGTCTTGAAGCCTCGCTTGTTACACGTTGGGTTGGGATTTCATTTTATTAATTATATAACCTTAAACACTTGGTAGCATCCACCCATCTTCTCTATTGAATTTAGAATGTTTTTTGAATTGTATAGCCTCGCGAAACATCCGTGATAGGATTCTACGTTTTTTGCGAGGATTTGTGTACTTTACGTGTTCACATACTGCAGTCATTACAGATATCAGTTAATTAAACACGATGAAATCCTTGAAAAGCTATAAAACGTATCTAAAAATCAGATAAAAGTTGCCTTATACTGTAATGATATCATTAATTCTAGATGGTAATAAACTAATGAAGTAAATACTTTTGCCTAACGGTACGTCTGCGTAGGTTTCATCCAGTTGGTACTACTAAGCAACGATGCGTGAAAATTGTGGGATAAATACCTTTAAAAAAAAGATAATAAAAAGGTGCTGAATAATTACAGACTCCGAGGCATTCTAGCGATCTATATATTAACCATCTGATGGATTGTTAGTGAGTCTTTTATTCTTAAATAATACCCAGTGTACCAGTCCACAGTTGAACATAGGCCAAGATCACGGGCAATGTAACACTAGGTTTCTAGATTATTCAACGTAGCCAGCCGCTAACTATAATTGAACATAGTCAAGAAGAACCACAGAACACTCGTTGCAAAAATTGTACCTAATACAACAGCGAAGTCGCGAGCGTTGAACAAACATACCGACATGTGAACGTGTAGTATAAGAATAATGTTGCTCTTACAGCTTTATCTATAGATCACAATCCTTACGAACTTCGACCTTATTTAGTAAATATCCGTTGTAACTCTTTTCTTCATAGGATAGGGTCTTAGAATAGGGCGACAACGACAAACGAGCACACAGTCCACCTGATCGTAAGTGGTTGTTGTGGCCCATAGCCATGGAATGCCTCGTTTGCAGCAAAAAGGATCTCCGGTTCTCTACACTCACCATACGAAATACAGCATGCATCGTTAAGCAGCTATTTTACGTTAGTATTCTGTGAGAGCGTGGTCCTTCTCCGGTCGAGCCGACCCATTCTTGCTACAGCTATACTACTAATATAGCTGTAGTATGGCTCTACTACGTAAAAAACAAAACTTTTAATGAGCTTTATCACATTGCAAATATGTTATTAGTTTTTAAGGCTTAATTCAGCAATAGGAGTACAAATGGAGAAAGGTAAACAATCCGTTTGTGTCTGTCATAGATCATTTCTTTGAAGGAATTTGAGCACATTATTGAAATCGCGCATAATTTTTTGTAAAGAATAATGGTGACAAGCAATCACACAGTCACCGATAGAACATACGACCTCCCATTGCTGTCGCTATGAACTAGGCTTGGGTAAATATAACGATATCGAAATATCACAAAATTATCTATATTTATCGTCGATATATTTAATCGCGATAGATCGATACTCGATATTTATTTTAGAGTATCGAATACGTATCAATTTCGACATACATAGAATGATATATTTCATAATTTAATAGACCATGTAATTTATCAGACAGAACATTTAAGCAACAGAAACAACTACAGAAGCATTTATGTACTGTTGTTTTTTTTTTGTTGTCAAAACCGTTTAGTAAGATAATTATCGATATCGTTTGACACTGTTTAAAAATATCGATAGTTTTTTTTCACTTGCCCAATTTAGACAAGAACGGCTAGAGCGCCACACGCGGTAAACCAATCACCGCTCGCGAGCAAATGAACACACGTAGATTGATACACCCCGCGTGCTTTGCATTTTAACCTGATTACAAAGTCACTAACGACTAACCGGTTTCACTCGCATTAATAAGATGTACTTATATATTATGTTGATCACCTAGCTCGATTGTGACCACCGGAACAACTTCCTAATGCAATCGGAAACTGCCAATATACATTTATGACCTATGCTAGACCAATATACATTTATGACCTAAGCTATGAACACAAAACATGAAATTTAAGCTAAGCTTATCCGAACTTTTGACAATATGCCAAATATCCAAGACGTAATAAAATATAGCTGTAACAGGTAATTTTTATACTTCGTCCAGATTGTTGGACGCATCACTGAACAAGTGAACAACAAATTTTGTTCAACCGAATTCAATATATAAATAAAATGAGAACATCATCAATGTATTCGAAGTCAATTAAATACGCATCATTTAGGATAACTCAAAAACTACTGGTCAGATCTTGATCAAATTTATATGGGACCACATGAGAAGGACCAGCTGTCAAATAAAAATAATAATCATCAATATCGATTCACCTAAAAAAAAGTTCTGAGGTAACACATAAAAAATGCACTCGAATTGAGAACCTTCTCGTTTTTGAAACCGGTTGAAAATGAAAGTGGGTGGAAGAGTGCATTGCAAGCAATTTGTAGCTTGACTAAAGCTAGACAGGAGACTGGACTTTATTTCCCCGTTTAGGATGGAAAGCCGATATATTATACATCCTTTGTGTAGAAGGAAGTGCCTAAAAGAACAGGTGTTCAGTGCGATAGAAAGGCTCTTCCTCAAAGGATATTTATTTGTATAATTTCAAAGTAAGCGCGTTAGTAGTTAATTTTTCAAAAATTCGTTAAATTTATATGAATATAGTCAAACCGTGGGATTGGTTTAGGCTAAAGTATCACGTCATTAGGACTACTGCCCATTGCACAACGCTATAACGATATCATGCAGATTAATAGCCTTTTTCTAGGAATGAGGGCTAATAATTTACCGCTCGAAGTTATTTTATGCAATGTCACCATTAAGTGAAAAGATGCGATTCAAATAAAAGTTTTTAGTTTCTAGTGTTTAAAGGTAAACACTAAACAATGCTTGGTGGTTGCTCTTTAATTTTTTATACCTTAACTCTTTTGTAGTGCTATTGACTGTCCTGAGCTTTTATCTCAACTACATGTTAGCTATCCTGTCAAACCTCTCAGATACAACAAAATTTTCTCCTCTGTCTCCCGTTTTCATCCACAAATTATAGGCAAAATACCTTTATATGGCGAGCGAGCAATAATTTCAATAAGCTAGCCAATGAGTTTGACTTCGATTTGTTTAACACTAGTGCTGCGTCAGCTAGGCGCATACTTAACAATACATTTTTGGTAGCTCTAAGTGAGATATTGATGTGTTGCTACACAACTATGACTTACTTTTGTATTTGTGTTTATTTTTCTGTTAAAAATAGCTTGTAGTGTTATTGACTGTCCTAAGTATGAGTTGATTGTCTTTTATATGTATAATACAAGTTTAGCTCTCATTTGGTATAAATATGTTGTATTGGATACTTTCGAGTGTTAAATCGTATTTATCACTGTTGTAAATTCACCTTTGTATCTATTAGTGAGGATCTTTAATTGGCTTACTGTTGTTATTAATACTATCTATCCTAATTATGATAGCCGTTGGTTTTCCAAATAAAATAAAATAAATAAAAAATTAATTCTTCTACTTTTAGGAATATTTATAGTATGCTTTATCTATTTCAATCCATATAATTTAAAATATGACTAATATTTCCGAGAGAAGCAATAACTTTTAATATTTTTTTTATAATTTCAATTCTCATCCATGAAGTCTGTCAAATATTTCACTTCGTTAGAAAGTAGTGCAGCCCTGATGGTGGTGGTGATGTTACTGCTATTTCAACAAGCTATAATACTAATTTAATGAGAAAGAAGGAATAAGAAAGAAAGAAACATTTATTGCAACATGCCACAACATCATTAGGTACTTAAATTTTAACATTTGTAGACATATCAATTAAAAATAGAATTACAAAATAAAATAAATATTAATAAAGCAGACAACAATTCGACGGATAAACAATTGTAAAGTATGTATACTTATAGATTATAGAAAAAAAATTAAAAAAAGTTCCACATATTATCTGTTGTGGCGCGTTAGGTAAACGGACCTCACTCAACTTATGCTTTGTTGCCGAAAGCTTAACCTGAGTGAGGTGTTGGCCTGAAACAACAGCGCTGGTTTTCAGTGAGCCCGAACGGATAGTAACTTACGTACGTCCGAGTCGATACATAATAGTATCATTAAACCAATCTGTTAAACAATGCTGAAATTATTAGCATCATACCGAAGGTATCTATATGCTTATTATACATACGCTTTATATTTATTTCCATAACATTAGGTATGTGTTAACAGTGTGTTCTTCATTAATTAATATTATATTATCTCAAAAAAGGCACATATGGCAATTCACAATGCTGTGTTGGTCCCTACTTTAACGTACGGTAGTGAAAGTTGGGTATGGCAGAAGAAGCACGAGAGTAGTATAAATGCAGTAGAAATGCGGTCGTTAAGGAGTATGTTAGGGCTGAATCTGAATGACAGGGTGAAAAATTATGTGATAAGAGAAGAGTGTGGTTTGCAAGATGATGTTGTGACCAGGATTAAGAAAGGAATGCTTCGGTGGTTTGGTCATGTGGAAAGAATGGATGAGGAAAGAGTGACAAAGAAAATTTATGTTGCAGAAGTGAATGGCAGAGTCGGAAAGGGACGTCCTAGGCGAAAATTTATCGACCAAATTGGCGATTTATTGAAAACGGGCCAAATTAGGAGTACCCTTAACCGACGAGCATGCATACGTAGGTGTATGGATGTGAAGGAGGCGAGAGAGGTGTGTCAGGATCGTGCCAAATGGAAGTCTGTAGTCTCTGCCTACCCCTCTGGGTGACAGGCGTGAGTGTTTATGTTTATGTTATATTATCTCAAAAGGGCAACTTAATTAATTAATATATTATGTTATCTCAAAAACATATAACACAATGTAATAATCAAAGTAAACAACACGTGTTTTTTTTATATTTGTATGTATTATCAAATAACATATTTGCGTGATTTCAGCGGTTGACGCATTAAACAAGTTGAAATCAAGGTCTGGCGCTAATGACCTAACCACAATAACCCTGCCTGTATAATCAAGGCTATCGTTCAATACTACATTTATTAGAATCATTGGCTAAATCTGAAATTGTTAAAGAAGATACAGATAATCTAACACCTCTCTTATAATAAAATAAATAAACAAAATCGTCATCATCATTACAACCTATCTCTACGTCTACTGCTGAACATCGGCGTCCCCACAGACTGCATCGTAAGGTGAATTTATGCCATAGCATACTTGCCACGCCTGACATCTGCAGTTTTTTTTCTGCCCACATCAAGAGACATACATGTGTTACATCTCTATTTTAACAATATTATGTCGTTAAGGAAGACTGGTGTCCGTGTAAATTCAAAGACCCGCATTACAGGTCACCAGATCAGCTTGATTTTACCACGCACTTAGTACAATATGCAGACATCACATTTGTCTTGGTTATAATGGAAATTATAAGAATCATATTACTGTTACCGTACACGTACAGCCTATTAAAGTCCACTACTGAACATAGGCCTCCCCCATAGATTGCCTCGTAGGGGAGATATACATATATTTGGCATAGTTGGCACGCATGTCAAGGGGGTTGGTTTCAAATTTTTAGCGGTTATTAGGAAGACGCTGCTGTCCATCTCCAGATTTGTTTCCCTCTGTCGCCTCTTACGACATCCACGGAGTGATATGTATATATTTATGTATCTATGAATATGTATGTATATATTATATATTATCTGTATTATATTTTAGAATATATAAGTTTATTGTATTTGTATATATAATATTAGTTTGTTTTTAAGTTTATCAGTAGTTTTTTTCTTTGATTTACTCTATTGTTCATTTTATTTTGTCACCTATCACATAATTTCCATACGTCCGGGGTTGACTGGGAGAGAATGCCTAATGGCATTAAGTCCGCCCTTTGTAATCTTTTTATGGTGCAATAAAGTGTAAATAAATAAATAAATAAATAAATATGAGATATGGGGTAGTGGATGTTAAACAGCAGCTACACGGTACTAAGTAATTAAGAAAATATATTATATAGAGCGAATTTACAAATTTGATGTTTCAGATCGACTAAAATAAAAACCTTAACAAAACCCTGCAAGGGTTTTCATTTGATGATTGTTTTTATTTAGTTAGTTTTATCTCGGAATCTCGGATTTACGTTAAATTTGTGGCTATTACGTAAAAGGATCTAATAATAGCAGATTTTATGCCTTAATTTAAGAGAAACCTCTATAATTTTATGTTATAATTTTACTTAATTAAATTCACGCACAAACTGCTTAGTAATCAAATCAGCTAAAATCACCTTTCGTATAAAATATATACAATAATTCTAATCGGCTCTTATGAGTCACCAACCCCAAAAATTCGAGCCCCGCCCTTCGCCATTTCAGTGTTCTTAATTATGTAAATTCGGCATTAGCTGTACAGTCACGCGATATTTCGCGAAACGTACCATCCAAAACGGTCGGAAGTCGAAGTCTAGAATCTAAACTAAACCTAAACAAACATAATATAATGGACGACACATCGCATTGTGTGATTCAAAAATGAATTTGGACACTATGATTTGAATTATAATACAAGCGGAAGCATAAGTTATATCTCGATGCCAGGCACCACTGGCAGCAATTCTTCTGTTTGGATACGTAAACGAATGTGGTTGAGAAAGAATGAGGAAAGAATGACAAAGCAATTATTTTATTAGCTCATATTACAGAACTGTGCGGCAGAGACGCCTTACACAGCAGTATTTTGTTCTCTACACTCACGATACAAAACATCAGCGCTAAATTGCTATTTCACGCTGGTAATCTGTGAGAGCGTGGTGTATTCCCAATCGAGCAGACCTATTCCTACTTCAATCATAATTTAACTGCACCTGCAGCATGGCTCCACCACGTGTATAAGATGTATCGATGCATATGCACTGTGGTTCTCTACATTAAGGACAGATGTAGCTTTCTATAGTTCTATGGACCACGGCCACGTAACGACTGTGTGCTCGTGTGTCATCCTTAATTCTGTGAATAAAAACAAACTGATTTCAAACACATGATACATATGGGAAGCTATTTATAGCATAATGATTTCTTAAATTTACGCGAACACTACACATTGAATAAAACTATTATTTACGGATTTTATCGCGTTTAATTACTTTTAATTTATTTTTATTATTATCCCGACGTTTCGGGTGCTTTACAGCGCCCATGGTCACGGGGGGGACTGAGATGTTTGACGTCCCAATGTCATAGTTAGTCCGGCTACCTTCAGTTTTTTAATATTAATTTTTGGTCCGATTTACGCAAAACGAGCTTATAGTATCATGAAGTCTTGCAGTGGTATGCTTGGGTTTGGGTTTAATTTTGTTAATTATAGGATCCCAAGCAGATGGTAGCACCCAACCATCTTCTCTATTGAAATTTGGATGTTTTTTAATTTCAATAGCCTCGCGTATCATCCTTGGTAGGAATCGGTGTTCTTTTGCGAGAATTTGTGGTTTATCAAATCTAATGTAATGGTGGGGACGATCTTGAACATGTTCGCAGACTGCAGACTTCCCAGAGCGTCGGTGCTTCACATCAGCTATATGTTCCTTCACGCGGGTTTTTATAGATCTCTTTGTTTGACCTATGTAAGAGAGACCACATTCACAATCTAGCTTATACACACCTGCATCTTGTAGAGGAATATTACATTTGATGGATGGTAAAAATTGACTAATCTTCTTCAGCGGCTTGTAGTATGTCTTAATGGACGCTCGCTTCAAGATGTAGCCAATCTTGTCCGTGACTACCATATGTTAGAGGAGTCACGGACAAGATTGGCTACATCTTGAAGCGAGCGTCCATTAAGACATACTACAAGCCGCTGAAGAAGATTAGTCAATTTTTACCATCCATCAAATGTAATATTCCTCTACAAGATGCAGGTGTGTATAAGCTAGATTGTGAATGTGGTCTCTCTTACATAGGTCAAACAAAGAGATCTATAAAAACCCGCGTGAAGGAACATATAGCTGATGTGAAGCACCGACGCTCTGGGAAGTCTGCAGTCTGCGAACATGTTCAAGATCGTCCCCACCATTACATTAGATTTGATAAACCACAAATTCTCGCAAAAGAACACCGATTCCTACCAAGGATGATACGCGAGGCTATTGAAATTAAAAAACATCCAAATTTCAATAGAGAAGATGGTCGGGTGCTACCATCTGCTTGGGATCCTATAATTAACAAAATTAAACCCAAACCCAAGCATACCACTGCAAGACTTCATGATACTATAAGCTCGTTTTGCGTAAATCGGACCAAAAATTAATATTAAAAAACTGAAGGTAGCCGGACTAACTATGACATTGGGACGTCAAACATCTCAGTCCCCCCCGTGACCATGGGCGCTGTAAAGCACCCGAAACGTCGGGATAATAATAAAAATAAATTAAAAGTAATTAAACGCGATAAAATCCGTAAATAATAGTTTTATTCAATATTTATAGCATGATAAACTATACTTACAATGTCCCCAATTTATCAGTATAAACAATACATAACGCAGTGATAAGATAAAATTTTCCACTTTAATACTCCTGGACGCCTCCATACTATAAAGACACTAACGAGTAATAAGTAATTTTATAACAACAAACTAATACTTTACACTATTACTAAGTTAAAAAAGAAGCTCTAGTTGGCAGCACAAATAGGTAAGAGAGACAGAATGACTCTCAGGTGGACTCCTACACGGAGAAGCATTTTCTCAACTTTGTAGTTTCCATAACGAAAAAATTTCAAATTTCGTTTGAACTCGAGCGTTACGAAATAATTTATTTTTACGTGGTGCATAGCCATGCTGCAACTATATTATGGCTGTAATACGAATGGATCGGCTTGATTGGGGACTAACCAGGCTCTTACAGAATACCAGTGTTAAATAGCAGCGTAATGTTGCTGTGTTTCATATGGTGAATATAGAGAGCCGGGGACCCTTTATTTTGGATACGAGGCATTCCATCTTATTCCTCAGGGTTAACAACGCCACTGCATAATAACCCTAAAAATTTAATTATGTAACTAGCTGTTCCGCGCGACTTTGCCCGCGAGGAATTTATTGGTTTTAATTTTTTGCGCGGAACCCTAATTACTTTTCTACAATAAAAGTAGCCTTAGTTACTCCTTATAACATCAGCTATCTGTCAGGGAAAGTCCCGTCAAAATCGGTTTAGACGTTTCAGAATTTAGGCGGAGCAAACAGAGAATCGGCGCATGACAGACAAAAATTAAAAAAAATTAAGTACTACCATTTATACTTTCATATGCATTTAGTAAAAAGCTGTTATTTTGACATTACAAATAGAGACTCCAATTTATTTTATTTATTTGTATAGAGTATTATGCAATAAATTGCAAAAATAAACACAAAGAAAAACAATATAATAAAAACCGAGTTAAAATACACAAATAACCAATCCCCATTCAACAAACAAATCTAATCACCTCACACACCCACCTTTCGCATGCAATTAAATTAAAAACAGAGCTCGTAAAGTGAACGTGCCAGAGGAAAGGGTAACATTTCTAAAAACAAGGTCATGCAATTAGGTCTTTGGCTCTTTGTTTTTTTATATATAAAAACTAATACTACTTTCTAATATGTATTTTAATGTTATAGTCTATATGCAAATAAACTAAATCGAAGTGACCGAATATGTCGGAATATAATGTCCTCCAGAGCGAATTTCAGTCACGGTGGCCAGCCTTAACGAAGACTAGTCATCGGCGCAGGACAGGATAGTGCCCAAGTGTATGCGTAAGCACAGGTGCACTCTATTCCCTCACTCTCATAATCCGACTTAACGGTAAACCCACACGACCAAAAAGAGCTGTGGCGCAGGACCAACGGCATTACGTGTTATCCGAGGCACGGGGGTGCGACACACTTCTTGACCTCGGGCAGCTACTGATAATTTCTTAATTGATTTTTTGTGGGCTCGACCCGGGATTTGAACCCGTGACCTCATGACCAGTAGACGCGTTTCCATCCACTAGACCAACTAGACAGTCAAAGTATAGTACTCAAAATAAAAAACAATTTTTACAATTTTTGTCTGTCTGTTTGTTCCGGATAAACTTTGAAACGGCTAGGCCAATTTTGACTGCACTTTCACTGGCAGGTAGCCGATGTTATAAGGAGTAGTTTAGGATACTTTTATTTGAGAAAAGAATTAAGGTACTGCGCAAAAAACAAAATCCAATTCCAATAGGGAAGTATAATGTTGCACGACATAATTTATACCACTGGCGCCATCTAGTATCGAGTAGCAGAAGTAGGAGCTTTCTAGGAAATTCCATAATAGAACTTTCCACACATAGTCGGTCGGGCCCGGTATGTACTCGAACATTCTAGATCTAGATGTTTCAGTAGAAAATGTCCTATATAAGACTGGTATTGACCGCGACCCGAGTGCGAACTGAAGTGTTAAGTGTAATTAATTATTAGTGTTTTAAGTTGTAATTAGTGTTCGGTAATTAGTAAGTGTCAATTTTGGTAATTCAATCGGCAGTTTTCATCGCCACGAACCCTAAGCTCCTAACAATAATAATAAATTACTAAAAATTATTATATCCGGACGAAGACGCAGGCAAAGCTAGTTTGTATTATATTTGACTGTCTAGTTGGTCGCAAGCGCAACTGCTGATCATGTGATCCTGGATAAAACTAGTTTTACGGGTTTTGTCGCGGTTTTATTTTATTTTTATAATCTGCAGTTTGTGATCATATTCTAGAAGACCAATGATCCCCACGTAAAATCGATTCCCACCAAAGATGATACGTAAGGCTATTGAAATTAAAAAAAACGTCTTCCTGGATCCTCCGGATCCTGTAATTAATAAAATTAAAACTAAACCTAAGCATACCACTGTAAAACATCAAGATACTATCATCCATATTTTCCTATCTAAAACAAGAAATATTGACAATTAATTGGATCCTGCGCGGCATACTTTACGAGTGAAGTCAGTGCATAATGATGTAAATTTACATCACACAGTTTGGACCATTTTTCGATAAGTACGAAGTCTGTTCAAAAAGTATCGCGAATTTTGTATTTTTTCAAAAAGTATTTATTTATGAATATCTATTTTATCTCCTTCAAAGTAATCCCCCTCTGATATAATGCACTTGTGTCAAAGTTTTTACCAATCCTGGAAACATTTAAAAGCATTTTTCGTGATCTTCTTCAGCTCCTCCTTCGATGCCGTCTTTATCTCCTCAATCGTGGCGTAGCGTCGTCCTTTCATGGGCCTCTTCAGTTTTGGGAACAGGAAAAAGTCACAGGGGGCCAGGTCTGGGGAATACGGTGGCTGTGGGACCATTACTGTGTTGTTTTTGGATAAATATTCGCGCCCAAGCGACGATGTGTGAGCAGGGGCGTTATCATGGTGAAAAAAGCCAGTTTTTGTTCTTCCACAAATCCGGGCGTTCCTGGCGGATTGCTTTGCGCAAATTGCGCATAACTTGCAGGTAATATTCCTTATTGACCATACTACCCTGTGGCAAGAACTCACGATGCACCACGCCCCTGCAATCGAATAAAACCGTTTCTTTTCTTTTTTTCCTTTTTCTTTAAAAAAAAAACGTTACCCCCTGCATTTACACTAGCATTTTCTCCTGTATCGTGGGGGCAGTTTACAAACATAAATTGCACAAGAACAAACATCCAGACCCGGAACAATTATTTGTAGGCCATACAAATACTTGTTCCGTGCGGGATTCGAACCCGCGACCAAACGAAGCCACTCAATGCTAAGCCACTGCGCCACGGAGTCGTCACTCCTGTGACTGTGAGCAAAACCTTCACGTTCGACCGAACTTGGCGCGCTTTTTTCGGTCTTGGCTCATGCGGCAGGTTCTATTGGGATGATTGGGCTTTGGTTTCCACGTCATAACCATAAACCCATAATTCGTCACCAGTTACGACCCTCTGGAGCACATTTCGGTTGTCACGGACCGAGTCCAACATTTCCTGAGGAATGTTAACGCGATGCTGTTTTTGGTTGAAATTGTGCAATTTTGGCACGAATTTTGCGGCGACCCGACTCATGCCCAAATCATTACTTTTACCATCGAATGGCATGAGCTAATCGATACGTTTAGGTCCTCAGCAACTTCTCTAACGGTGATTCGACGATTGGCCAATAATATTTTCTTCACTTTATCAATGTTATCGTCTGTTGTTGACGTACTCGGGCGTCCGTCACGGTGTTCACCGTTCACATCTTCTCGGCCCTCTGAAAACATTTTGTACCACCGATAAACGTTGCTTTGGTCCAAGGTAGCTTCACACAGTTTTTTATCATAACTTCGAGATTTCGCAACATAATTTGGTGAAAATTGGAGCGCTGTGCATTTGAAGTTAGCGGGAAGTTCCAGGGATGGCCCGCAGGGTCAACCAATTTTTTTTCTGCGTCGATCAGTCTGTATTTCGTGATGATCTGAGCACTTTTTTGGTGCTTAAGTACTGCAAAGGTATAATATTTATCATAATTTTCATGTTTTGACGAATACTTACGTAATACACGTTATGATTAATTTTTGGTCGTTGTCAGTTTAGTATTTTTCTTTACTGACAACAGACATTTCAATTTCGTTCAGCAACTCAAAATACGGTAGTTTGAGTAATTGATATCATTTAAGTATTTTTGTCGGCCGTAAATACTAACTCTAATGTAGATTAGTAAATTTGCTTTACATTGAAATTGATAAGCATGGCGCGTTAGTATATTTTGTCTTCACAGTTTTCTATTCTAAAATTCTATTCTAATTTTAAAAATTATTAAAAAAGTATTATAAGTTTAAATTTTATTTTACACAATAATTATACTCAGGTTAAGTAAATTTTTAATACCATTTAAGTATTATTTTCCAAACTGCATGATTAGATATGTATCTAATCATGCAGGTTGGAATCTCTAATCATGAAAAATCAAGAATCATCTAATCATGAAAAAGTTGTACAACTTTTTTTTTATAAGTACTTATATCAATTTGATCTCTTCGAAAATTGTGCCAAATAATAGGTTACTTAAAACATAATTATTATTGTAGATTAATAATAAAATTGTGTTGCGTAACTTTTGACATATGTTTGCTACAGGTAACCAAGTTTTAAAACTGTCATGTAATTTTTTTATTATTATATTTCATTAAAAGTTATTACTAAGCAAGCTGTATTTATTTTGTTTTTTCCTTCTTCAACCAATACAGTAAAAAGAATAAATTTAACTCGAAATAGGATTTATAGTGTTCTTATTTATTTTGTTTGCTGCTGTACAATTGTTAGCACAAGTAATCTGTGTCTGATAAGAAAAATATTTAAATTTATAACACAATGTTATGTCTTTTACATAAGTCTTTTGGCATAACAATGGTAAGAACTTTTAATATTATACATCACTTTTCCTTACGGTCTTGTGACATGTTATAATGTTTAAGTACTATTATCCTGAGACCGTTATCAACCCGTAATGCATGTTAGTACTTTCTCCTTTCATACATTGGAAAGGCAGTTGTCAGTATTAAAATAAAATATTATGGAGATAAGAAGTTTCTCCTTACGAAATGCATGGGTCTCCGTACTAAAGTGACAGCTATCTTCTGAATTACAAAAAATATGCAGAATATCTTGATTCCTCTCCCTTCACCCTATCTTGTATGTAGATAATGGACTCACGATTTTTTTTTGCTTTCATTATAAATTCAAAATAACCAATTGTTTTTTGATGATGATATTACATTTATTTGTGAGTATTAGTAACTTTCTCAGCGATTAAGAAGCTATTTGATTTTATTATATATAATATAGTTTTTGAGGTTGCGTCAGCCGCCAGACCTTATTTGACAGCTGTTATAACCTGAAAAACTTATTTCATTCATCATCATCATCATTACAGCCCTTCACAAGTCCACTGCTGAACATAGGCCGCCCCCAAGTAACGCCATAAAGCACGGTCCTGAGCCACCTGCATCCATCGACTTCCTGCATGTCTTAACAGGTCGTCACTCCATCTAGTTGGGGGTCGCCCCACTAGATGAAAAACTTATTTATTTAATAGCATTTTTTCAACCAACCAAATGAAAAGGCGATAAGTTATTATGTTATTATAAACAAAAATTGGTTTTATGCAACAGTGGTTGTAGGTAGATGCGACCTGCAAAACGAATCAAGTGACAGGTCAATCAAAGTATGGAAAGTGAGCATACTTCTTTGTACAACCGACTTCAAAATTAAATGTAAACTTCATCAATGTAGTCAATTAAATATGCTTTTTACTCTATTTTGAAGTTGGTGGAAGTCATAATATATGACAATAAGTCACTGCTGATGAGCTCATTGATCCCATAATCCTACAGCTCAACATCTCATGATACATATATTGAAAGAATAGTCCTCCTTAGTATTGATTTCTTATATTAAGGGAATACTGCACTTAAATAAATTATTGTGACTGCTATAAAGATCCCAAAAAGTTGTTAATTAAAATTTAATGTTGTATATATGGTAAAATTAAATATGAAAATTTTAGTAAAATGGTTTTATTTGAAGTCCTCTTCTTTAATTTTGCCAAAACTACAAATGGTCCCAAACAAAATCAATATCATTTTAAATTACTACGAGGGGTTCACAGATCTAGTCAATCTAGATTGTGATATTTCTTTTTCCCAGCTTTGCTTCTAAATTATATCCTTTTTGACTTAGAATATTATACACAATGAAAAACAAATATTTAAAACATGTTTTATATCATTATCTATAAATATTTTATGTGTATTGTTAGACATCCAAAATCTTTTAATCCCACCGCTAAAATCAGGACAAAAGTATTTTAATAATAAAAATACATACAAAGTTATATTTTTGGTGAAAATGAATAATTAAGTCAAGAATCAAGAAATAATTTTTCAACAATGCTATGGTTAGTATATATAACAAATTAATTTAGCAAATAAAAACAACATTAATGACAGTTTCAATAGCAGCTAGAACAGTAACAGCTAGACAGCTTTAAATAGCAATCTTGTCACTATGTCCTAATTCCGTGGAAAGTTGAGATATATGAAGATTTTAGCGATCATTTTGGTACTGCGAAACATTTATTCCTTCACGCCTACTTCGGGTCAAGAAGCGCGCTTGTCAGTGTGCGACACTCAGAAGCGGTCGGGCCGGTTCTCACAACTCCCACACCACATGACACGACCAGTTTCTTGCACGAGCAACTGCGCCGATAGTTATAATCATCAAAAAACAACTTTAAATGTTTTAACACAAAAAATAAACAAATGACCGCATGTAGAAAAACGTCAAAATTAAACACTTTCCTGGACGCATTTTAATTGGTTAATTAAAATATACTTGTTATATAAATTATTAATTCTAATTTAATTATGTATTTGAATGAAAATAATATATAAATACTGTGTGAAATAAAAATAAAGAGGCAAGGGATATAAGTACCTTCATTGTCGTTGTTTCCTTCGGCGTTCTGCACCGAAGCCACCAAAATCCCGACACACAACAGGCTCAGCAATCTCACAATCATTTTAACTGATAAAATTTGAACACTCTTCACAGTTTTATCGAAATAACAATTTATACACTCGACATAATCAAACCGATGTCACTCCCGCCGCAGAGCAGCAATACAATGATCGGCTCTTCTTTCGCAAATGGCGGCGGATGACGGATATGCTCATCGATTGCATTCGAGTCTGCGCTCTTGAAAGCCTGTTGATATTTGCTTTTCGTATATAGCAACACTGAAATATTTTCTTATCTGTCTAAACCATTGTATAATCTGTATTTCATGGATAGAGAAAAAATGTTGAATGCTTATTGATGCCTTGATCAATACCACTTCTTCTAGGACGCATGAATGCCTGGTACTACGTACAGTAAAAAGTAATGTGTTTTCTTGTTAAAATTCTTCACCTAACTATAGTTCGGCCGTTCAGAGAATGCGTTTCCGACACCTATCAGTTAGTCACGACTAATGGTGGGCACAACATAACACTGAGTTCGTTACCGTTCCTCCAAAATGAACCGCCGCGTTATTTTTAAGATTATTTTCGTTTTAAATTGGCGGAATCATTTAAAATTTATATTTTAGTAATTTAAGTGGAAACCAAAAAAAGGTAATATTAATATAATAAAATTGTTTTATTTATTCTTTGTTACAAAGTTACAATCTGTATTTATATGCAAAAAAGTAATTGAATTGAATGTGCGTACAGAATATTAATCAGACTCCGATTCGCTTGAGGAGGTGGTGTCTCATCATCATCTTCGCCTACATGTATAATTATATTATTATCAATAACAGAATCAATCCTGATATCTCGGTCAAAATGTTTCACAATCAGGTTTTTAGTCTTTTCAACAACCTTTACCCAGTCATCTCTTGTGACTTCCCCGCAGGCTTCTTTTAATAGGGTCATCATCTTTTTCGTGCTGAATGGCGGGGAAGTATTGTGGCGGGCAGCGTGATCTTTTATTTGAGCCTAGATTAGCTCAATCGTGTTATATTGGCAATGGTACGGTGGAATTCTTAAAACGCGATGACCGTACTCCAGAGCCAGTTCATCGATTTCGTATCGCACATTTGCCGCTTTATTTTCTTTAACTAATTTAATTAGCTCTGGTTTTAGCATCTGCATATTTGCGTCAATGCCTTTTGCTTGTAACCAAGCCACCATTTCTTCTTTTTTATTAGCTTGGGTAGGTGGTTTCTGTATTTGAACCGAGTGATAGGAGGCTGTAGTGTTATGCTACTTACATATCATTTTACACTATTTTAAATTTATTTTTCCATTCTGTTTTTGATTTTCTGCATTCACCTCAAAACTGGATATTTTGCATCACCTTTATTTCCATAGGATCCTGTAACGTTTTTAAACCATAAGAACACAATAACAAATCATTTTCACTTCGTATTTCCACGCTATCAGCACTTTTTAAACCGGAGTAAGCACACACAACGCCCGGAGTAGACACACACAGCGCCCGGAGTAGACACGCAGCGTCTGAAGTAGGAACACGCAGCGTCTGGAGTAGGCACACGCAGCGCTTGAGGTAAGCACGCACAGCGGCCAAAGATAGCGCGGGCACTAGTAGGTCGAGGCGTAGGCGTGGCTAGGCGACGACTTCAGGAGAAGGCAGAGGCTTGCAAGATCCCGAGGCAGTGCGGATAAGGCCTTTAGGAGGTGCTTCTTGTATGAAAGCTGAAGTGAGTCTCCCCTTTATTGGCCGATTGTTCGGCTTTTATACTTTTTGACGGATCTGGGATAAGAACGGGAAATTATTTAAATTAAATTTGTAATTATTTAAATTAAAAGCAAATTTTTGTAAATGGCCAAGAGGAAAAGAGTATTTTTGTGGAAATATTGAAGTAAAAACATCAGGCCGGTAACGAATTTGAATAAAAATTGCCATGACAACCAGATAAACAACAATGTCAAAACATGTCAAATTTTGGTTTTAGGCTCGTAATAGACAAACGGCAAGATTTAAGTGAAAAATGAGATATTATTGATACAGGAAAAAAGGTAGCGCAAGAGCGCGCACGAAGCCCGAAATTGGAGAGTTACGGAGAACTAAATAAAAGACCGAAAAAGGTAGACTCCATTGACACCGATTTAAAAAGTGTCGATAACGTGAAAATACGAAGTGAAAATGATTTGTTATTGTGTTCTTATGGTTTAAAAATGTTACAGGATCCTATGGAAATAAAGGTGATGCAAAATATCCAGTTTTGAGGTGAATGCAGAAAATCAAAAACAGAATGGAAAAATAAATTTAAAATAGTGTAAAATGATATGCATATATTGCAGAAGGCTCTGGTAGGCTGGGCAAATGCAGAAAATCAAAAACAGAATGGAAAAATAAATTTAAAATAGTGTAAAATGATATGTATATATTACAGAAGGCTCTGGTAGGCTGGGCAAAAGCACGTTCTGGAACCACTCTTTAAATGTAGTGGCATTCATTTCCTCGTGGTAGTCATTTGTGATTTTTGATTGAAATGCCAGTAACGCGTTCTCTACAAAGCCGTATTTTGCAGAACCTGCGTGGCATATTATCAGACGGCTTATAGCTGTTTGATTTATTGCAGTGATATTAATCAGTTTTCAAAATTAACAACTAATTTACTAAATTTCATACAGCTTTAGTGACAAACAAGTGATATTGTGAGGTAACTGACAAAAGTGGCAAAATTAAAATCTTTGCACAACCGACTTCAATATAAATAAAATGAGAAGATCATCAATGTATTCAATGTGCGTATTTGATTAATACGCATTATTAAGTACAAGTCAAAAACCACTGGTCAGATCCCGATTAAATCTATATGGGATCACACTTAAAGCACCAGCTTTAAAAAAAAAGGACTCGTCTAAATGGGCTCACCCGGAGAAAAGCTATGAGGCAACATACACAAAAAACATTCAGTCGAACTTAACACAAAATTATGACTACTCTTGTTTTAATTAATTTTGCAGCTGTATTAAATACAATATTTTTTGACATACTAAACTCAATATATGTGGGAGAACACGCTTGATTGACACTAATGTGTTGTTGTCTACCTACAATGAGAAAGTTTTTTTTACAATATTTTAGACCATTTGGAATAAAATAAGGTCAAATGAAGCGGTTAAGAATATCCACTACCCCATATCTTCCCGTGGGTGTCGTAAAAGGCGACAGAGGGACACAGGCAGGAGATGGGCAGCAGCATCTTCCTGATAACAGCAACTGTACGACAAAAAAAAACCCATGAACAATTACACAAATAGACGGCCCCCAGTCCCCGGCGGCCCCGCTATTCCTGGCTACGGTGGCGACCATGGTAACGGCGGGGCAGGGGGAGCTAAGAATCTCCGGTGGAGGTTCGGTTGCCACCTACGACGACTCGACCTGGCAACATTAAACGCACGCACTCTGAGGACTGACGAGAAGATCCTGGAGCTGGAAGAAGAGATAGACAAGTTGCGCTGGAATATTATAGGATTATCCAAGGTCCGAAGAGAGGGGGAGGACACGGTGATTCTCGAATCCGGCAACTTGTTCTATCACCGGGAGGGCGACCATCTGTCCCATGGAGGTGTCGGATTTATCGTCCACAAGTCTCTCGTCAACAACGTTGTAAAGATTGGGAGTGTGTCGACGAGGGTCGCGTACCTGATACTCAGAATCACCAAACGGTATTCGCTGAAGGTTATACAGGTCTACGCACCAACCTCCGCACATCCCGATGAGGAGGTGGAGGAAATGTATGAGGATATTTGCAAAGCCATGCATTCCTCCAAAACTCACTACACGGTGTTGATGGGAGACTTCAACGCAAAACTAGGCACAAGAGAAAACGGTGAGCTGAAGTTAGGGAAATTTGGAGTAGGGCAACGGAACCGAAGGGGCCAGCAGCTGGCCGACTTTATGGAGAAAGAGGGACTCTTTATGATGAACTCTTTCTTCCAGAAGCGGCCCCACAGGAAGTGGACGTGGTCGAGCCCCGACGGTTCGACAAAAAATGAGATTGACTTCATTATGACGACCAGACGCCAACTGTTCGGTGATGTCTCAGTGATCGCAAGGGTGAAAACTGGCAGCGATCACCAAATGGTTAGAGGCACACTGAACCTAAACTTTAAGTTGGAAAGGTCTCGTCTAATGAAGTCAACGCTCCGTCCCCCTCGTGCTCTAATCCAGAATCCCGAAAACTTTCAGCTCGAGTTACGTAACCGCTTTCAGTGCCTACAAGATTGCAATGCAGTGGACGATTTGAATGACAAGCTCGTGGAAACTGTCCATGCGGTCGGAGCTAAGTTCTGCAAGACCCGCCGCAGAAAAATACAAAAACTCTCCGATCACACTCTTAATCTCATGGCCGTTAGACGGGAGATGAGGCTGCAATCGTCAACAGATTTGACAGCATACAGGCAACTGAACAGACAGATCTCCAAATGCATGCGGCGAGACTTACGCAACTTTAATACTGCTCGTATTAAAGAAGCGATCGAGCGGAACCAGGGCTCCAAAGTCTTTGCCAGAGATCTGTCTGCCAGTAAGAGCCAACTGTCAAAGCTGAAGACTGAATGTGGCAACATCGTTTCCGGGACACCTGAGATTTTGAGTGAGATTGAGAGGTTCTATGGGCAGCTGTACAGATCATCGTTGAAGCCACACGCAAGTGTGAGTACCGATCCAAGAGCAAGTCTTATCCGACACTATTTCGATGATATCCCGGACGTCAGTCTAAGCGAGATTAGAATGGCGCTCCAGCACCTTAAAAACGGCAGGGCCCCAGGCGAGGATGGAATTACAGCGGAGCTTCTGAAAGCGGGTGGAACACCGGTACTTGAAGTCCTTCAGAAGCTCTTCAATTCCGTCCTCCATGGTGGCACTACTCCAGAGTCGTGGAGCATAAGTGCGGTGGTCTTGTTCTTTAAGAAAGGCGGAAACGCTCTCTTAAAGAACTACAGAACGATTTCCCTTCTGAGCCACGTCTATGTGCTGTTTTCGAGAGTCATTACGAATCGTCTCGCACGCAGACTCGACGACTTCCAGCCTCCCGAACAAGCCGGTTTCCGAAAAGGCTTCAGTACCATAGACCACATACATACCCTGCGGCAGATTGTACAGAAGACTGAAGAGTTCAAAATGCCACTTTGCCTGGCGTATGTGGACTATGAGAAAGCCTTTGATTCCGTCGAAATTTGGGCGGTGCTACAGTCCCTTCAGCGGTGCCAAGTTGACTGTCGGTATATCGAACTGCTGAAGTGTTTGTACAGTAGGGCTACGATGGCTATCCGAGTACAGAACCAGAGCTCGAAACCTATCCAACTGCAGAGAGGTGTAAGACAGGGTGACGTTATATCCCCGAAACCCTTCACCGCTGCATTGGAAGACGTTTTCAAGCTACTGGACTGGAAAGGATACGGTATTGACATCAATGGCGAGTACATCACTCACCTTCGATTTGCCGACGATATAATCATTATGGCAGAATCGCTGGAGGACTTAAGCACTATGCTCAATGACCTCAATAGTGCCTCCCAACGGATAGGTCTTAAGATGAACATGGACAAAACAAAGATCATGTTCAATGTCCATATGTCACACCTATGCCGGTAGTTGTTGGGAGCACTATGCTCGAAGTTGTTGACGAGTACGTTTACCTGGGACAAATAGTCCGACTAGGTAAGTCCAACTTCGACCGAGAGGTCAATCGACGGATTCAACTCGGCTTGGCAGCGTTCGGGAAATAACGACATATATTCTCGTCAGGTATACCTCAATCTCTAAAAAGTAGATTGTACAACCAATGCGTGTTGCCAGTGATGACTTACGGATCTGAGACGTGGTCCTTCACTGCTGGCCGTATGAGGACGCTCAAGGTCGCTCAGCGAGCTATGGAGAGGGCTATGCTCGGAGTTTCTCTGCGTGATAGACTCAGAAATGAGGATATCCGCAGTAAAACCAGAGTGACCGACATAGCCCAACGGATTAGTAAGCTGAAGTGGCAATGGGTCGGTCATATAGCTCGAAGAACTGATAACCGTTGGGAAAGAAAGGTTCTTGAGTGGCAGCCTCGTACCGGTAGGCGTAGTGTAGGGCGACCCCCCACTAGATGGAGTGACGACCTGGTAAGATATGCAGGAAGTCAATGGATGCAGGTGGCTCAGGACCGTGCTTTGTGGCATTACTTGGGGGAGGCCTATGTTCAGCAGTGGACTTGTGAAGGGCTGTAATGATGATGAATGATGAAATGAATTTGCTTACCTCTTTAGCTGTGTTTACCTATATTCTTTTTTCCTTGATGGTTGGGCTTGGCGCCTGCCACATATGACTTGATGGTATCACCTCTGCTGGTATAAAGCAACTGCTGGAGGCTATTGCATGTCTAGTGAGTTGTTACCGATGGAGACAGGTCCCAATATTTTAAAGGTTTCTGAATGTTTGTTTTAGATTTATGAAGACCCTTTGATGAGAAAAAATGTTGAATGCTTATTGATGCCTTGATCAATACCACTTCTTCTAGGAAGAGAAGGGCATAAATGCCTGGTACTACGTACAGTAAAAAGTAATGTGTTTTCTTGTTAAAATTCTTCACCTAACTAGCTGTTTGATTTATTGCAGTGATTTTAAGCAGTTTTCAAAATTAACAACTAATTTACTAAATTTCATATTTAAATCGCATTATTAAGTACAACTCAAAAACCACTGGTCAGTTCCCGATTAAATCTATATGGGATCACACTTAAAGCACCAGCTTTCAAAAAAAAAAAAGAATCATCAAAATCGGCTCACCCAGAGAAAAGCTATGAGGCAACACACAAAAAACATTCAGTCGAACTTAACACCTCCTTCTTCTTGAAGTCGGTTAAAATACTTATATTTTCTCGTACTACTGTAAATTTCTTTGCTTTTTCTTTTTGATGAAAAACAGCTTTGTGAACCAAATTATGTTAGACTTAAGCTTTGACTGTATTCTAGTTATTATTTTTCTTCCTATAAACACCAGAAAAGTACTGTTTAACCTCACAATATGAGCCCAAATCGTAATAGTGATAAGTAAATTTCTTACTTTATCTACCACGACTTTAGACAACTGATATATTGTATATACAGACAAGGGCTTATTTTTATGCTTTACATGCATAAATACCTCTTTGACAGCACTGCCACAGCAAGGTAAGTTTAGATCAAAGGAGATCTTACATAATAATTGTTGACCAGGGTAAGAATTATAATAAGTGGTTTTTCTTTAGCAATGATTTAGTAACAGGCTTATGAAGTAAAGTAAAGTAAAGTTACAGCCTATACATATACGTCCCACTGCTGGGCACAGGCCTCAGCTCATTTCTGAGAGGGTTTTAGGACAAGGACTTGTCCGCCACGCTGCCCCAATGCGTGTTGGCGAACTTCATATGTCTTCGAAATATTTTTTTTCTTATTTCTCTGACATGCAGGTTTCCTCACGATGTTTTCCTTCACCGCCGAGCACGTGGTAAATCAGCAGTTAAAATTGCAATTAACAATTTCATTGGTGCCGGCGGTAATCGAACCCGGCTTATGAAGAGTAGAAGGTTATTCCTTATTCTGTATTCCGTTTGAAGATTGTGGAGAATAGTGCATAAAACTTAAGGTTGACCTATGAATTTTATGCATTTATATTTTATCTAATAGCAAATGCATGAACTTAAGTTTATCTATTAATTTTGGTAAAAATCTTATAGACAATCTTTTTATAGGTGTAGGAATTTGATTCCCATTTTATTTCGCCATTAGTTTTCCTGTATTCTTTGCATACGAGAGAACTTCCATAACTGTAACTAACATACTATGATGTTATTTTTAAGGTAAAAAAGAAATACATATGTTTCACAAGGTCAATTTAACAAGCTTTGTCACTTGACGTGATTATTATATGCCAGCCATGTGGCTTATATAGTATATAGCTGTAGTGTTGTAAGAAATTTTAGCTATGGGGATTATAACAAAACGTTATGATCCAAAGTAAAAACTAAAATATGTTCAATATGTTATATCTTATTTAAGAATATGTAGTTTTTTGACCAAAAAACAATATCACATTCATTATGAACTATAAGGATTTTCATTTTATAAGCACCCCCTGTAATTGGATTACTTAAAATCTGAATATGATTTTTCAGTATTAATTTAAATTCAAAATTATTCTCTTTTGATACAATTTATTTGTTTTGTATACATTTACCCATAAAAGATAGCTGGACAAACAGATACGAGGGCGGCACTAAAAATATCGGGAATCAAGGAAGTGACACAACATTACTATTTAAAAATGTATTTATTGCTTTTCGAAGTATTCTCCGCGAAATTTGATACATTTTTCCATACGATGGAACCAATCATTGAAGCAACCATTCCATTCGGAAGTTGGGGTCTCCAAAATGGCCGTTTTGTAGGCGTCCACAGCTCCTTCAGGTGATGAAAATCTCTGTCCACGCAATTTATTCTTTATTTTAGGGAAAGTATAGAAATCATTAGGGCTTAGGTCGGGGCTGTACGGCGGATGATCTAATAATTCTATGTTTTCTTGCTCTAAAAACTCTTTCGTTCTGTGTGCGGTGTGAGAACTCGCATTGTCGTGATGGAGGATGATGCAGCGGTTGCGGTTGGTTGTTCTCTTTACGGAGTTCAGAAACGACCTGTGGCAAGCAAATGCTAGCATACCATTCTGCATTAACCGTTCTTTGTCCCTCAAGAGAAATAGTCGTAACGTGGCCAGTTTTGGAGACAAACGTGGCCACCATTTTTTTTGCGACACTCCGTGAATGGACAATTTATGTTGGCTTTAACTTATTTTCGAACACCCGAACTCGTGACTGGTTTTTTGTTTCGGGTTCGTACGCATATATCCAGGATTCGTCACCTGATACGATGTTGTATACATCATTTGAGGATCCTGCGTGGAATCTTTCGAGAGTTCTGACGCACCAAGTAACGCGAGCCGCTTTTTGCTCTTCACAGAACGAATGCGTTATCCATCGGGAAAACAACTTTTTTACACCTAATTGTTCATGCAAGATTATTTGTATTTGACTCATGCCAATGTCCAAAGTTGCTTGAATTTCGCGGTATGTCACATGTCGATCTTCCTCAATCAGCTTACATACAGCATCAACGTTTTCTTGGTTGACTGCAGTTTTTGGACGTCCTTGACGGGGATCATCACTGAGCTTGACACGTCCACGTTGAAATTCAGCAAACCAGCGATAAATTGTGGTTTTGGATGGGGCTTCATCACCAAATGCAGAAATCATCCGGTCAACACACTGTTTCTTGTGTTAAACCACTTCGAAAGTCATAATAAATCATCGCTCTTGAATTTTCTCGAGAACAAGTTTGACAAAACTTTGTGACAAGACCGAGAATCTTTTTTTGAATAAATAAATGGTATTCGATTCTTAAAACCAAGGAGTTTTCAATTAAAAGGATTTTAATATGACAGGAACAGTGGAAATATTCCATTCCCGATACTTTTAGTGCAGCCTAGGTATTAATTTGTCTATTAAATAAGCATATTTCTTATATTACTTATATATTGTAGTGGATTGTAATTGAATAATTGACTTATCATTCATGTGAAATATTTGTGTTTCACTTCAGGTATGAAAATGCCTTTCAAATTTTTTATGTTAAAACTAAGTTTTTTAAATGTACTTTTAAGGTATTGTTTCTTTTAATTAACTTTATAATCCAATTAACAAAGAACATCCCACTTTTTATTTTCTGAATCTCTTCATCTATGTATATATCATATCATAGTATTTACCAATAAGTAAAAACAAAATTATTATGACTACTCTTGTTTTAATTAATTTTACAGCTGTATTAAATACAATATTTTTTGACATACTAAACTAATGTATTGTTGTCGACCTACAGTGAGAAAGTTTTTTTTTTACAATATTTTAGAACATTTGGAATAAAATAAGGTCAAATGAATTTGCTTACCTCTTTAGCTGTGTTTACCTCTATTCTTTTTTCCTTGATGGTTGGGCTTGGCGCCTGCCACATATGACTTGATGGTATCACCTCTGCTAGTATAAAGCAACTGCTGGAGGCTATTGCATGTCTAGTGAGTTGTTACCGATGGAGACAGGTCCCAATATTTTAAAGGTTTCTGAATGTTTGTGTTAGATTTATGAAGATCCTTTGATCTTTTTAAAACAAAATTCTGTACCAAATAAGAAGTCACTTGGGTTTCCTTAAGAGCTTTCTTTATCATCATTGGTTAGCTTTGATAGCAGTAATGCTGTTCTTAAACTCAGCTTGAACCTGGTGGAATCAAAGGAGCATTTAAATTGTATAAGACACATAACAGTCTAATGCAGTTATTTACAGCATCATTATTTTCTTCACCAGACTTCTTGATAAGACCTGTACATACAATGTTGAAATTTGAAAGTATATGGCTCATTTTTCAAATAACCTTCGATCTCTGATTTGGCACTTGTTAAAAAAGAATGAAATTTGGAGAATTTAATAGCAATATTTTCCTTAACACAAGATTGACTGATAAGTTTTTGGGTTGATAGTGCTGTATGAAACAGAATCTTTATCTTCTTTCATCACTTGAGCAAATAATTTTTCTCCTCTTTTGTTCCGAAAGTGAGTAAAATCAGTTGTGAAAATAGCCTTGCATACATTTTTGTAAAGGAAAAAACATACGAATATTCATGTGAAATAGAATCCAATGCCTCATGTAACCCCTCGTGGCACCGCAAGGCAGATATGTAATATATAAACTCGTTCTGTCTCAAATATAGATTTCATATTGCGTTTTTATTAGACTGTGAGCAATAATACTATACTATGTACATTTTGGTAGTAAATATGAACGTATTAATATTCATATAAAATGATATTCAATGCCTCGTGTACCCCCTCGTGGCACCGCAAGGCGGATATGTAATGTATAGACTCTCCTTCTTTCTCATACAAAGGTTTATATTGAGTTTTTGTAACGCTATAAACAATGATATTATATATAATTTGATGAGAAATATGAACGTATGAATATTCATTTAAAATGAAGTTCAATGCCTCGTGTACCCCCTCTTGACACCGCAAGGCAGATATGTGATGTACAGATTCTCGTACTGTCTCATACATGGATATTATAATAAACTTTTATTACAATGTAAGCAATTATGTTATACATATTTTGGTAGTAAATATGAATGTATAAATGTTCATATAAAGTAGAATTCAATGTCTCGTATCAATTCGTAAGACAGACACATTTGTGGCATAAAAAGTAAAAAGTAAGTGCCAAATGTACTTCGAAATCGGGAAGGCCCATTTTAGCGGTTGGGTTATTTTTAGTGTAAATAAAAAATTGTTTTATAACATATTTAAAATAACTTGACGTTGTATTTATTTCAAATTCACACAAAAATATATTTGGAATATTGTTCGGATATCTCATACAGATAAAACTTAATTTCGTTTTTTTTGTTTTATATTTTGGTATGAGTAACGAATAGAAACACATAAAACATAAAAATATACATATTTCCAAACATTTTCATATAGATTTCTCCAAAAACAAACGTGTAGAATTCAAATTAGTAGTAATTTTAGACTAAAAGTGATGTATCTACTACTACTATGTTATAAAGGGTAATTTATGAATTTTAATACAACTTCTAGCAACTAAAAATAATTTTATTCGATAGTTTATACATTCAATAAGAATCCCTGTAAGTTTTATCCATAAATATTGTCTCAAAGTGAAAATATAGCAAAATTTGCAAGTTAGCAAAAAATTTGCAATTCCCGCCATTTTACTTCGCGAGCCAACCGGCGTATCGAGTTAAGTCGCCTTTCGAACATACAGGTTATTATGTAATTTACAGACTTTTGCTCTGTCTTATACATTGATTTTATATTGCTATTTTATTAATCTACCCTACAGGTTTTTTTAAATACTTATGCAATATACGTATTTAATACATAAATACAATATACATATTAAGTTTATTAAAAAATTTTGTACTTACAGATGCTCGTTCTGTTTCAAATATAGTTTTCACATTTCACGTTATACTTAATCTACCCTACAAGTTATTTAAATGCAAAAATACATACATTGCAATCGTCCAAAACGTTTATGAGTGTTAAGTTAATAAGTTTTCACATGTTGCTAATAATGAAATGAAAAACTTTTACTAAAAAATCAATTTTCAACTTTTTAATTTGTAGATGTGACTCGCTGATTCGGCACGAAAAATTCACAACGAAATGAGGTGTATAGTGTTGCCATTAGGAGTTCATATGGGTTGGGATACCAGTAAAAAAATTATTTTTCCACCGGAAGGTTAAAACTCGTGTGATTCGGTCCGTCAATTCATGACTACAAAGTACACAGAGAAGGCGTCAAAGAATATAATATATAAGTATTATGTAATTAAAACTAAATACGAAAAATATAAAAGTTAATGAACTAATATAAAATATATAATATCAAATATAAAAGTTAATGAAATAACACGAGTTTTCAAGCTACTGGACTGAAATATATATACGGATACGGTATTAACATCAATGGCGAGTACATCACTCACCTTCGATTTGCCGACGATATAGTCCTTATGGCAGAATCGCTGGAGGACCTTAGCACTATGCTCAATGACCTCAATGGTGTCTCCCAACGGATAGGTCTTAAGATGAACATGGACAAAACAAAGATCATGTTTAATGTCCATGTTACACCTATGCCGGTAGTTGTTGGGAGCACTACGCTCGCAGTTGTTAACGAGTACGTTTACCTGGGACAAATAATCCAACTAGGTAAGTCCAACTTCGACCGAGAGGTCAATCGACGGATTCAACTCGGCTGGGCAGCGTTCGGGAAATTATGACACATCTTCTCGTCAGGTATACCTCAATCTCTGAAAAATAAAGTGTACAACCAGTGCGTGTTGCCAGTGATGACTTACGGATCTGAGACGTGGTCCTTCACTGCTGGCCGTATGAAGACGCTCAAGGTCGCTCAGCGAGCTATGGAGAGGGCTATGCTCGGAGTTTCTCTGCGTGATAGACTCAGAAATGAGGATATCCGCAGTAAAACCAGAGTGACCGACATAGCCCAGCGGATTAGTAAGCTGAAGTGGCAATGGGCCGGCCATATAGCTCGAAGAACCGATAACCGATGGGGAAAAAAGGTTCTCGAGTTGCAGCCTCGTATCGGTAGGTGTAGTGTAGGGCGACCCCCCACTAGATAGAGTGACGACCTGGTAAAACATGTAGGAAGTCGATGGATGCAGGTGGCTCAGGACCGTGCTTTGTGACATTATTTGGGGGAGGCCTATGTTCAGCAGCGGACTTGTTAAGGGCTGTAATGATGATGATGAATGAAGTAATTAATCAAAGAATTAGACATAATAATAAAAAACTGACTCTATTTAATATGAACAGGGTCGTTCGTATTATTCGACTAATATAAAAGAAGGTTGTAATGCCTTTTTCTTACACTCACAAAGTGACCATTGAACTTACCTTATTTTAATCGGACTAATAAGGAAATTTTGTCATAAAAACATCAAAAATAAATCAATAAATTCTTTTACTTACCGAAAGTACGATCCTAGCCCTTTTTTTTAACATTCTTGACTTAATATTTCTACAATTTTCAAGCAACTTTGACGGCTCCGTGGTGCAGTAGCTTAGCAATGAGTTACAGTGCTAAAGGACGCGGATTCGAATCCCATACTTAATTTTTCCGGGTCTGGATGTTTATCCTTGTGAAATCTATGTTTGTAAACTGCCCCCACGATACAGGAGAAAATCCTAGTGTGGAGGTAACGTTTTTTAAAAAAGCGTGCGGTGAAACGAGCGACGATGTACTATTTGAAATGAGCGCACAACTTCAAATTGTGCACATCATTTTATGGGGACGTTTTTGAGACCCTGAGCTCACAGGGTTTAAACAAGTCATCGTTGCTAAGTAACATTTTTTAATTTAATCTTATAAAAAACTTTTTCGACTTGCTCTGTACCTACAGCACGGGTTGGTATAGAATAAAGCTTGTATGATTATTTTATGAAGTACCTGGTTGACCGAGCTTTGCTCGGTATTTTTCGCTCGATTTTTTTTAATTCGTGTGTTTTGGAAATTATATTTAGATACAAATTACATACTGATTAAATATAAATAATATTTTTTGATCATAGCGACATAACAGAAAAAACGGAACTGGTTATTTGAATAAAAAATCATGAATGCAATTATTTTAATTTAAATTTTCGTGTTTTTAAAAAATAGTAAAAAAAGGGCTCGAAAAAATAGATTTTCTCAAAAAAGAAAGGAACATGAAAAAAAAAATTAAAAAAAGTCGGTCGGTCGGTCTGGGCTCGAACCGGGGTTTAAGATTCTGTGACCGACCATTATACCAATTAAGCTATTTATAATCACTAACAATCCGTCAAACTTTACCTTCTTATTCTAACGATATTGTAGCAGTTTTTCATTGTCTAAAACACGGACAAAAAGACATTTTCTATAAATAAGATTTATTATCCCCGAAACTCCCTGTACACTAAATTTTATGAAAATCGTTGGAGCCGTTTCCGAGATCCCGATTATATATATATATATATATATATATATATATATATATATATATATATATATATATATATATATATATATATATTAGATATGAGCGCCGATGGCCAATTCCATGGCGGCGGCGTGGCCTGCTAATTTCCACAGCGGCGGCGGCGTCGCGGCGGCGCGTCGTGGCAGGCCGTGGGCCATGGATATTTTTTTATCAGGGAGAGATTTTTCAAAAAAACGGTTTTGCGGTTATCACGAGTCCAGCTGTGGAAAATACTCTCTCGCTCGGCGTGCTGGTGGCTGGTACATTCAAAATTGAGCGTGCGAGAGCATACAGTGATGGCATAGGAGTTTTCCTGTCTTTCCAGTACTGTAGAACATCTCCACTGTAAGGCTCTAAATCTTCAGGACATGCTGTACTGAAGTATTTCCAGCAATCATTTTCTACAGCACTCCCGGAATCACGTTTAGTGGTGCTGTGTTTTCGTACCAAATCCAGTAAAGAGCTTGAAGAACTAGCAGAAGAAGTCGGCCCAGCTTTAGGGGAATCAATGGCTTCATTTTGACGAATATCTTCTGTTGTCAAGTGACTCCTGACCATTGTTGATAGGAATGAAACCTTAGTGACCTCTTTTTTGCATAAATTCATAAATTTCGTGAATGGCATCAAATCTACAAACAAGCAAACTTGCCACAACGACCACATCGGTTAAAGGAAGTCGGGATTCCAATCCCTCAAGCATGTTATTTTTAAGCCCAGCTTTTACGAGAGGCTCATCATTACTCGTTTCTTCAAGCAATCTTTTCACTTCTGACCGAAACACTAGAACCAAATTCATAGTGGGTTGGGTTTCTGAACTTAGAACATCAACGATTTTCTTTAAATTCTCTAGAAACTTTATCAGAGCCTGAATGGTTTCGTTATCTTGTAATACGAGATCACCTCGTCCTATTTCGTTAAGAAGTGTGTTTATAGGCTGTCGATTTGCGTCATTAGAAAGGCTTCTTAGCATCATCAAAATGCTATGCTATCCTGTGCTTGTGCTCGTTTAAATAGTCCGAGGGGGCTCCAAACACTGGTTAGAACTTGAATCTCTTTCAGGTGTCTCAGTTTTTTCGGATTCAGAGTCGGTTGAGTCGGCATTTTCCAGATGTTCGGCGAATTCTTCAAATTCTTCAATGGCGAACTAATGCGGTCGAACCGCGCGTGCGAGCGAGAAAGCAAGTTGCGACTCTTCACGACGACGCGCCGCGTGCTTTACTCGGCGACGACGCGTCGATATGAACTTACATATATATATATATATATATTACATATATATTATATATATATACAAGAATTGCTCGTTTAATAGTATAGGATATAGTAGTATAAATTAAAAAAAAGATATAGATCTATAATATTGGTCTTTAAGTGAGTGGTACGTACTATTCGTGTTGTCGTCTACATGCACCAAAGTGCAATGCAGGTATCGGGCCTCGGGGTATACCCCATTGCCCGGATATTCCTCATGTCCCATGGCTATGGGACAGTCATTGTAGCCTATTCTAGGCTAGGTAGATTTAGGCGGATTTTTCCGTAATCGGTAAAATGTTTTTCCGTAGTTACCCGACTACGGAAAAAGAGGTTATCTAAAGAGGTAAGTCTGGGTTGGCCTTTCAGCGGCATTGAGGGTTGTTACTCAACTCTCTAATCACTATAGAGAGGAGGTCTCTTGGAAGAGGTCGCCCGTCCGGTGGCCGAGTGTGCAACGGTGTAAAGCCGTTGAGGTGTTCATGTGGCCCGTTGTCGGCACGGTCGAACATGTCGCGTGCTAGCCGGGCATCGAAGTCGGTGATGGTCTCGACTTTCAGATCGGCCGCTATTACGTCATTCCGGACGTAGCAACCTGCTCCGACGATCGTCCTTAACGTCAGGTTCTGCTGGGCCTGCAGTCGCCGCCTCAGAGGGTCGCTCAGAAGTGCGTACCAGGCCGGAGCAGCGTAGGTGATGATGGTCCGGATATACATCTTGTATATCCGGAGCTTGGTTCTAATCGGCAGCTTGGATGCCAGGACCGGCAAGAGCGTCGCCCGCGCACATCGGGCCCTGCGGACGACGAAGTCGGCGTGCGCGGTCATGCGCAGCGTCCTGTCGATCCTGCACCCAAGGTAGGTTACGGCCTTCTGGTACGCAATCTTCTGGCCGTTGAGGGTCAGCGGAGGTGGAAATTTCCTGAGACAGCGAGTGAGCAGAGCGGTCGTCTTACCAACGTTGACGACCATCCTCCACTCATACGTACTATTATGTATTCTGTGATGGTACTGTAATCGAAAAAGTTACTATATATAAAACCTGCTATATGAAACATTTTAAATTAAAATTGAAAATCTATTAATTTTACGTGAAAAGTCTTGTTAACTTATTCTTTAACAGTAATATTTTTGCCGTAAAATGATGTAAAATTAAAAAATAAAATGGGTTAAGTGAAAGTCTATCTCAGTGGTGAGCATGTTATTATTTTAAAGGATCTAACGTTTTTCGAGAAGGAAAAAACCAAAAGGTTTGCTCTTAATAAATCTTTGTAACAACTCCAACGTTTTTTTAATTTTTCCTTATTATTTATTGCTTTTACCACCACTATTTTAGTAACATTTATTTTTGTCAACTGTACTTACCATCGACACATGATGATCAGTAGCCGTTCGAAAATTTTCTGCACGCGGTTTATCCATTACATAATCCATTTTGCACCAAAACCTGAGATAGAAAGTATAGTGCTAGGATCTATGTTTTTTGTAAAATTGCAAACCAAAAATGTTTAGTTCGAAACATGTGTGTTGGGTATGTGTGAGGTGTTGTTTTGCATAGTTTATGAGGTAATTATAAAAGCCATTGTAATTTATCTGTTTTTGATATACAAAAATACAGCTATTCTAGTACCAGTTATAAAAATATAACCTAGATCACTCCGGGAATTGCTCGCTATCTATTTCTTAAGTTTTATCACAATTGATTCAGCCATTTCGAAAATGAGCCCGAACAGACAAAAATCTTATAAATGATTATTCACCTTTTCAAAGCAAGAGAGGGTGATATTCTTAGTCACGCAATGTCACGTGCATAAATTATTTCTCTCAACGGTATTTATAAAAATTTTAAGTTACCATGGTGAAATACAACTAATAACTACATGGTTATTTGTAACCATAAATTAAGCTACCTCTTGTACCACCCACAGTTAAACTTGTTCTCTCGTCTTCTCATCCTAAAGAACGGCCGTATGATACTCGTAAGTTAATTTTAAATTAATTTTTCAAACAAAAACGTTCCCCTAATAAACTTAGAAACAGTTTTGAGCTTTCGTGCATCGTATAGTAAAAAATAAAGTTTCTTTTTAAATATGTTAATGTAGCCAGGTTTGATTTTTAATAACTAATTCTACCAAAAAGAAAATAATAATATTCGTTATTTTGATTATTCGATATGGCAATACTGGAGTTTCGAAAGTTCAATTTCGCATGGCGGACGTGCAAGTGGGCTCCGTGGGCTCTGTTTGTTAGTGATAATTTCAATTATTATCTTGTCGAGATTCCTTATGGAAAGAACAATTCTTTTACTTCTATTTCTTTGCGGACGTGCACTGTTTATTCCTTAACATTAGATAATGCTTAATTGTTAGTTAAAATTGAATTTGTGAGAACTGCATTGGTTTTTTCTCAAAAATGGGAAAATGTGACGAAGCTAATGTCGAAGTTAGTATGGGGGACTCGGCGTCCCCCATGAAACCTGATAATTTCACGTTCACTGTACCTCCGGAGGCCCCTGTGTTCGAGCCAACTCCTGAAGAGTTCCTGGATCCATTGGCTTACATCAGTAAAATAAGGCCAATCGCTGAGAAGTCGGGGATTTGTAAGATCAAACCCCCCGCAGTAAGTAGATTTCTTTGTCATGAATATTAGAATTTTACTGTATTTTTTAGAATTAGTCAATATTTGTTGTGAATTGACCACTTAATTGTGTTTTCTAACCCTAAAGGTACACGCATAGAAATGTCCTATGATGCAACAGAAGTTACTCGTTCTTTGTATTTATGAACTATATTCATTTTGGTTTTGTTGTTAAAACCACAATTATACGTGTCAAGGTACCTTTTCAGTGCATATTTAGCTATGCATCGCGTTTAGTTAACGACGACTGCACTCGCATATTGTTGAAACACTCAGGTTGCCATTTTGTGTCGTGCACTCCTACCTACGATACTTTAGATAAAAAAATAACTATTGAGACTTTTTGTCGTAAGTAACTAACTGTAATGACCACACCAAGCACGATATCAGGATTAATTTTGACAGATACTTGCAAAATTTTTACATTCTCTCTCCATTGGAACAATGCATATTGATACTAAAATTATTTGAATTGATCAATATTATTACAATTTGCATCTATTATAAGATATAATATATCGAAAAGAACTTGTGTGAGGGATTATCTATTCTAATCTGCTCAGTTTACTTGTAAAGACACATTCTCACTTTGATCTTATCAAATACATTGTATCTTGCTGTACTATTTTTGAAATGCTTTTACTTTTTTGATTTTACATTTTTTTACTGCCTTTAAAGATATTGCAATTCATATTTACTTATTAGGAACAGTCTATTTTTAATATTTAGTTACAATGGTCACTTGCAATAACTGTTGCCTAATTATCAGCAGTATTATTTCTTCATTTAGAACTCTCTTGATACAATGAAAAGGTAAAATTATATTTAAGCATTTTAATGTCATAAAATAAAATAAAACATATATTTTATATTTGAAAAATGTATATTTGTATTTAAATCACATTTTCTTTTAATTGTTTTTAAAATGATTTTTCTTTTAAATTCACTAATAAATTTTTGCACATGTGTGTTTTACAGATTTTCACATTTAAAGTAAATATATTAGCAGCTGTTTAATATGTGTGAAATTTGATTACTAGTTACTTTTGCTTGTTATATAAAATAATAAAAAAAATCTGCATTCCACCGACTGGTATCAATAACAAAATCAATTGATATGATGTTTCATAATCCTTGCATTGTTGTATTTTTAATACATTTGAAATATATTTCACTGAGGTTGCAAATACTCAAATATGTGATACACAAATTATTGACAACATTTTTGTAATAATGTACCATAGAACTGGGCCGCTTTAATATAAGTATTATGCATTAGCTGTAATTTAACATTATATAAGTAACCCATGCTATAATCCCGCATGCTAGTACCACATAAATTATTCACTGTAATTTTAGAGCTAAAGCTAATTGGGCACAGAACTGAAGTGTTATTATTATATAAGTGGTAAAATTAAAAAATTATGAACAACCAACTTCAATATAGGTAAATAAATTGAGAACCTCATCAATGTATTTGAATTAATTAAATATGCATTATTACGGATAACTCGGACTACTGGTCAGACCTTGATAAAATTTATATGGGACCACATTAGAAGCACCAGCTGTCAAATAAAAATTAAAAAAGATCAAAGAAAATTATCAAAGTCGGTTCATCTCGAAAAAAGTTCTTAGGTAACACACATAAAAAAAATACAGTCAAATTGAGAACCTCCTTTTTTATGTCTGTTGAAAATTTTAACAACCGTCCAATGTATCAAAAAGTTATTTTTATTGACTATAATTATTTTGATATTTGATAACTTCAAAACACTTGTTAGATTACCTAAATGACTAAGCTAGGCAACCAAAAGAGCAATGCAGCTTGGACTAATTATACATATGAAAAAACTTAACCAATCATCATAACTCATAACATTTAGTTTGCTCCTCTTAAGAAGGACTGATTTTAATATTTTTCAATAACCAATCTAAAAGCATTATGACTATATTTGTGTGAGTTTCTTTTAATTTTTATGTTTGTTTAATATCTTTGCTGAATGTCTGATAACTAGACTTGTAACTAATACTTATGCGGCCACAGGCTGAATACCAAATGTCCTGAGAACTTCCTGACCGAATAGCCGAATATTAGGCAAAAGTATTTGGCCTGTAAGGAAGTTGTGTTTATTCTTCAGAGCATCTATTTTCTGAAGCTGGGATTGTCTACAAAAAGTAGAGTAGTAAAAGTAGGCTTTCTGCACCATTATCTTCCACTTTATTTATGTTAGTTCTTTTTTAATTTTTATAATATGGAAGTTGAATATGTAGTATGACTACTTTAATGGTTAAAAAATTAATTATGAAACAAATAAATATTTTCATTTTACCAATTATCTAACTACAATAAATCCTCTTACTTTAGTACTTGTCATTTGGCCAAATAGTAACCTGAATAATTAGTATTCAGCCGAGTAAGACAAAAGTAGCCAAATAGGCTGAATAATTAATAGTAGTCATATATTTGTGGGAAGTCTACTGATAACTGGTATTATTGGGCATTATTTGTAATTTTAATTAACAGTGGTAGAGCCATGCGGCAGCTTTGCTGTTGCACGTATGGGCCGGCTCAAACCGGGGTGGTACCACGACCTCACAGAATACCGGCGTGAAGTGGAAGCTCTGCTTCCGCGTTTCGTCTGGTGAGTGCAGGTGGCCGGAGGCCCAAATCCCCCCCCCCCCATCAACATGGTAGCGGAATTAAATAAAGATAGACTACCCCAGGAGGGTACCAGCACCCCTGGAGAATCCCTCGCTGAGCATCCACGACCATGTTTCTCCACTTCTGAGCGTGGGTGCTCAGGCTGCCCCGCGTATTCTGGGGGGGGCGAAATTCCGCTCAAGACTACAACTGCTCGGGGCAAACGGAGCAACAAGACTAAGGCGACCCCTGCCACGCTGTCCGTGAATTTCTGCAATATCAGGGGACTTCACTCTAACCTAAACGCCGTCCACTACCATCTCGAGACGACGAGGCCGGCTCTGCTCTTTCTGACCGAGACGCAGGTGTCCTCTCCGGCTGATGTCTCGTATCTCTCCTACCCGGGGTACAGACTGGAACACTCCTTTGTGCCTCGGGCTGGAGTTTGCGTTTACGTCAGAGAGGACATCTGTTCTCGACGCCTCGGCAGACTTGAAGGTTCGGACCTGTCCATCCTTTGGCTATGCGTAGACAGCGACGACCATCCGCGCGTCTACGGGTGCCTCTATAGGTCCCATAGCGGTAATGCCGAAACAGACCGACTCTTCGACCACGTCCAAATGGCTGCAGATTCGTTGCTACAGCAGATCCCCTCCGCAGAGATCGTGATCCTCGGCGACTTTAACGCCCATCACGCCGAATGGCTTGGTTCACGTTTAACCGATCATGCGGGGAGATCTGTTCATGATTTTGCCTTGGCATATGGTCTGACACAACTGGTTACTTCGCCTGCGCGGATTCCAGATGTGGAGGATCATGCACCTTCCCTGTTGGACCTTCTGCTGACCTCTCACCCGGACGGATATCAGATTTCCGTCGACGCCCCTTTAGGCTCCTCGGACCATTGTCTGGTCCGGAGTGTTGTGCCACTCACGCTGAAATCGCGGTTGCATTCTGCAGGCTGCCGCCGTGTTTGGCACTATAGGTCAGCCGATTGGGATGGGATGCGGTCTTTCTTTGCATCCTACCCTTGGGGGCGGGTTTGCTTCTCGCCGGATGATCCCAACGTTGTTGCGGATTCTGTTACTGATGTGGTACTTCAGGGTATGGAACTTTTTATTCCTTCCTCTGTGGTGCCCATTGGAGGCAAATCTCAGCCATGGTTTGGTCGCTCCTGTAAAATAGCATCATGCTATAAGCAGGAGTGCTATCAGGCCTGGGTTGATGCATCAGCGTCCCGGGATGTAAACACCAGCGCTCTAAAAAAGAAGTATAATTCCGCCTCTAGGTCCTTCAAAAGAGTCATTGCCAAGGCAAAGTCAGAGCACATAGGCAGAATTGGCGAGAAACTAGTTCGCCTTCCTTCTGGAACCCGTGCATTCTGGTCTCTCGCCAAGGCTGTCCAGGGGAATTTCTGTCAGCCATCTCTTCCATCTCTGCACAGGGAGGACGACTCACTGGCCCATACTGCAAAGGAGAAAGCCGATCTTCTAGGCTCCTTCTTTGCGTCTAACTCGACTCTCGATGACGGGGGGAGTACGCCGCCGACCATCCCGCGGTGTGAGTGCTCCATGCCGGAAGTGCAGTTCACACAGCGCTCGGTTCGCAAAGCACTCCTCTCCCTGGATATCCACAAGTCGAGTGGGCCTGACGGAATCCCCCCAATTGTGCTGAGGACGTGTGCTCCAGAGTTGGCACCGGTTTTAACGCGTCTTTTCCGGTACTCCTACTCCCTAGGCGTAGTCCCAAAATCATGGAAGACGGCTTTCGTCCACCCGATCCCTAAAAAAGGCGACCGCTCAGACCCGTCCAACTACCGGCCAATCGCCATCACCTCCTTGTTCTCCAAAACAATGGAATCCATTGTAAACTGCCAGCTCATGAGGTACCTTGAGGATCACCAGCTGATTAGTGACCGCCAATACGGTTTTCGCCATGGTCGGTCAGCTGGTGATCTTCTGGTCTACCTCACTCACAGATGGGCGGAGGCAGTAGAGTTCAAGGGGGAGGCATTGGCCGTTAGTTTGGACATTGCGAAGGCCTTCGATCGGGTTTGGCACAAAGCGCTTCTTTCGAAGCTCCCTTCCTATGGGCTTCCCGAGAAATTGTGCGATTGGATCACCAGCTTTCTTGCAGATCGGAGCATCAAGGTCGTTGTGGACGGTGCAAGCTCCGATTGCAAGCCTATTAATGCTGGTGTTCCACAGGGCTGCGTGCTATCGCCAACGCTGTTTCTTCTGCATATCAATGATATGTTGCATACCCGTAGCATTCATTGCTATGCAGATGACAGCACTGGTGATGCTCTTTACACCGGCCGAGCCAATATTTCTCGGGAAAACGTCTCCGAGTGCCGGGACAAACTTGTGTCTGAAGTCGAGTCTTTGCTGAACAGAGTCTCGGATTGGGGACGACTAAATCTAGTCCAGTTTAACCCCCAGAAGACACAAGTTTGCGCGTTAACCGCTAAAAAGAACCCCTTTGTCGTATCCCCTCAGTTTCAAGGCACTCCCCTTGTTGCCTCAGCCAGTATCGGAATCCTCGGCGTCGACATATCGAGTGACGTGCAGTTTCGTGGTCACTTGGAAGGGAAGGCCAAATTGGCCTCTAAAAAGCTTGGCGTGCTCAGCAGAGCGGGACAGTATTTCATGCCGGCACACCGCCTGCAACTTTACAAGGCGCAGGTTCGGCCGCACATGGAATACTGTTCCCATCTCTGGGCTGGGGCTCCCCAGTACCAGCTCCTTCCACTTGACCGCATCCAGCGCAGAGCGGCTCGAATCGTCGACGACCGAGTGCTTTCCGATCGGCTCGATTCACTGGCGTTGCGAAGAGATGTTGCATCTCTTTGCGTATTTTATCGCATCTATCACGGGGAGTGCTCTGAGGAATTGTTCGGATTAATCCCAGCCGCCAAATTTCGTGAACGGACGACACGGCAAACGTCCCGATACCATCCACACCATCTGGATGCTTGGCGGTCCACCACTGTACGTTTCACAAGGAGTTTTCTTCCACGTACAACCTCTCTGTGGAATAGTTTATCACCGGCGATTTTTCCGGACCGATACGACCTGGGGACCTTCAAGAAAAGAGCTTACTCCTTTCTAAAGGGCCGGCAACGCACCCGCAATTCTCCTGGTGTTGCGGTTGATCATGGGCGGCGGTAGTCACTTAACATCAGGTGAGCCGCATGCTCGTTTGCCCCCTCTTCTATAAAAAAAAAAAAAAAAAAAAAAAATTTTAAAAGGTTCCTAATTTTTAAAATGGCTATAAATGGCTAAGAAAAATGGAACATAGCAGTGATAGTGGTACATTTCATTATAACTAGTGCCATTTCTCATTATACAGGGAGAAAACATGTAATTTCTTTATATGGACTAAATATGGCCCAGATACATAATTATTATCATATTAGTATTAAGTAATTCAAAAAGTAATATTTTAATTAAGAAGCTGTATCTTTAATTTTGTACACTTGTTGCATACACTTAAGTGATTGGTGTAAATACCTCAATATACTAGTAACTCGGGTTCACCTGCTGGCACCAAGGACATTGTTTATTGCATTTAAGTGCTGTTTTTCTCTTGTGCTCAGAAGTGAAAGAAAACAATGAAAGAAAATAATTAAAAAAGCTGAAGGTACTCCGGGTTTAACAATGACATCGGGACGTCAGTCATCTCAGTCCCCCGTGACCATGGGTGCTGGAAAGCACCCGAAACGTCGGGAATTAAAAATAAAAAGTAAAAATAAACGCGATAAAATCCGTAAAAGTGGTTTTAATCATGTGTAGTGTTCGCGTAAATATAAGAAATCATTAAGAAAACAATGTGACGAAACCGGCATGTCTGAGATAATAGAAAAAAAATATATCAAACAACTTTTATTCCACCAACATGAAGTCAACATACATTAGGGCAGTGTGATTGACACTTCCTTGCCATAAAACTCTTTCAAAAGTAAGTGGAAGCCTGTACCCAGCAATGGGATGTATATAGGCTGTAAACTTAACTTTTTTACTAATATATCTTATATTACATAGTATCATATTACATATTAAGGTAACATTTTTATATGATATTTTTGTACAATTTTATTATAAAATACATTTTTCTTAAATACTGAAAATAATAATTTCTTCTTCTGCTTCCTTACTTTATGGCTTCTCTTGATAGAATTCTGTCAACGTCAAGTCAGTCATGGAAGTGACAACAAAGTTAACCTCTCAAATGGCAAGAATCCAAATTTGAATGCTTCGATATTCTGTCAAAATTTAAGAGGACAAATGTCACCGCACGCACCCACAGCACTTTAACCCATAAATACTCATCTTTAGAGATTACTTTTCTATGAAGAAGTTTGGCATTATAGAAACAATATGAAATTTTCTATCCTCTAGTGGAATAAAAGTCACTTAATATTTATAATCTACTTTATTTCGTACGCCATTTTCGTGTGAATGTTATTGTGTTGTTTTTAGTATTTTTATAGTGTTTTATTATAAAATTGTAATGAATGTTTTCATGTGAATATAATTTATGTTTTTACATAAATAATTTCGAATAATATATAGAAATAATTGTGATTTTCACGCTGCCGACATCCTCTTGGTATAATTTTTTTTTTATTATCAAAATGCAATAAAATCTTTTTGTAATGAAGTAAAACCTGACTTTTGTTTAGATCACAGGATAGAGAATTTTGTATAGATTTCATAATGCCATACTTCTTCATAGAAAAGTAGCCTCTAAATATAAGTTTTAACAGTTTTAAGTGCTATGGGTGGGCTCAAGATTTGCCAGATGCATGCAACTGCATGGGATTCTTATGGGGATTGAAGGGTTAATAAGATCTTGTTTACTATAAATTTATATTTTTTTGTGAATGGCTTCTAATCTACAACAAAAGAAAACACAAACATTTATAATTCTGCCACCGAAAATGATCAGAATTGTTACAACTTAATATTAATAGTATTGATAAAATTGCATAAAATATGAACAAATGAGGAAAACATGAGGGAGAAGTAGAATTAGTAGGACAAGGGATATTTTGCATTTGAATTCATATTCTCTTGTAGAGAGGGTAGGGGAATTAAGCTATTTATCATATTTTATTATTAAGGTAAGATTTATATTTAGAAGAATCATAATGCTGCTACAAATATTGCTGTGGTCCTCACAGATGCAGAAAAAACCAGGGATTCGGGATCTAAAAGCAGGTCTTAGCTAGGTTTCGGCAAAAGCAATGAAGAGGTGTTATGAGTATTTATCAAATTAATTAGTTCAGATTTCTTGGTCTTGATGCTCCGACAATTCCTGTGAATGATGTGGAGGGGATTAAATTTTAATAAATATTTTGAAGATCAAGTTTATTTCTCACATTAAACAATAGTTTTATGTCGTCAAATTTACTAAATATATCAGATATGGAGGATACAAGGTTTTCCAGGAGATTAGCTTGAGGAGCATGACCATTTGGAAGGTAGAAGCAGTAGGAACAGGGGAAATACTTGATAACTGTTCAAATGAAGTGGAGATGTAAGGTGTCCCTAAATATGCAGCTACATCAGCATAAGGTCTCCTAACTGTAGAGAAGCGAGCAGATGCCTCTAGATATGAAACATTTTCTTGGGACATGACCAGTTTAATGCCTTTTTGTCTTGAATGTTCAGGGCAACTTTTATCAATAACCAAATGATTAGCAGAACAGGCATGTTGGGGTATCTGTAACACAATTATCTCCAATGTGCTCTTTTAAGGGTTGGTAGCAGCATGGCTTTGATCTGCACTGAGCATTTACATGTCTAAAGCGACAACACTTCAAACATTGTGTGGTAGAGAGTATGTAGGTTTCGACAGGAATTGATGTGTAAAATCAGTAAGTGAGAAGGAAGTCTTGGCCTGAAAATGTCGATATCATCATCATATCTTTCTTTACTTTTTGATATAATCTCCTAGTCTTTATAATTTCTCATCTAACAGGGCGTAATTCAGTCTCACACACTAACTTCTCCATGGAAATATTGGTTGGTATACCTCTAACATTCTGGTAACATTGAGGGTTGGAATGACTGCTGATAGTTTGTATTTAGCAAGAAAAGATGATTCAATAAAGTTATTGGCATCTGAAGCAGTTTTAAAAGCTATTGAGACCCTATTACAACCTAAATTTATTATGCTTTAGTTTTCAATATTGGAAACCTTTTTTTGGTTTAGAATATTATGGCCGATCTTAACAGTTCAGATTGTATTAGCCAAATGAAGGATCAGGTTCTTTACGCATAAGGTGGATGATAAAGAGCCCTTTATCACTATCAGTGTATTTAGTCTTTTCTAAAAAATCTGGGTGTAAATATTTAGATGTGATTATATATATGTACACTATCGTAAGTATATATATATATATATATATATATATATATATATATATATATATATATATATATAATGATGGTAGATCGCCAAGATAACTTTTTGCAGCTCTTCCCAACACTCATGGTTTATACCGCAAGCATTCAGTTGTCTTGAAAACATCCTTATAGCGCAGATGCTGACCACCGTGCCTTCGCTTAACTTCTGCCATCTCTGAGTAAAAGACAGCATTGGGTAAACCGCGGTCTTCCATGCAAATACACTGATGGTGTATCGTCATGACCAGCTTTTTTTTATGAATGCTTGGTGTTAGGTCTGTAAATTTTCGTTTGGAGGTACCGAAACCAGATGGATTGTCTTATCTGGTGGTTCTGAATCTATCCCGTCGACGTCTATCGTGTTAAATGTGAATCCAATTCCATGTCTAATTTTTATTAGACTTGCAAAACATATTGTATTCGGCCACACGCCAAATACCGAATGTTCTGCGTAATTCATGGCCGAATAGCCGTATAATAGGCAAAAGTATTCGGCCAGGAAGGAAGTAGTGTTTGTTCAGAGCATCCATTCTCTGAAGCTGGGATTGTCGACGAGAAGAAATGGAGTAAAATGCCTGAAAATGAAGAAAAATGAGTCTTCTTGCACTATCATCTTCTACTTTAATTATAATAGCTGAGTGCATACACATTTATTTGATATTTCTTTTTTAATTTTTATGACATGGAAGTTGATTATCTACCTACAACTACTTTGATGATTACAAATTCAAATTCAAATTGTTTATTGCGAATAGAGGTTGATACAGATGGTGTTGCCATAGTTTATCGCTTAGAGAACAAACAGTACAGCTATATTCTGCCATTCGGCATGCAATATTCATCATATTTTGTTACTTTTATATTAAATTACTGATTTGTTAAAAATTATAAATATTGTAATTTTATCAATTATCTGACTATGATAAAACCTCTTACTTAAGTATTCGGTATTCAGCTGAATAGTACCTAGATATTTGGTATTCGACCTAATGGGATAAAAGTAGCCGAATAGGCCGAATAACAAATGATAGCCGAATATTCGTTGCAAGTCTGATTGTGAGCAAATATGTTACAAAATAAATATATTACAACAGCCATTAAGTTTTTCTAATAATTAATCACTGTAAATATTTTGTAATGTGTAGGTTATTGTTAAAGTCAACTAGGCATAATACCTTGTAACTTTACATTTGCTTAGACGAAGATACAAGTCTGGTAATATATCTGCCTGTTAATGGTATTTACTATGTTAGTTTTAACAGTTCATCACATAACTTGAAAATAATTTTGAGTTGTATTGTACTCTTTAAAATTTTATGTGCGTTATCATTATTACTATATAAATGTATTTATAATTAACCATTCTTTAATGATATTACTAATTTTTAGTCTTTAATTGTGTAATCAATGCACCACTTAAATCAAGTAATAAATATTGTACTAATGGAGAATGCAGCTGTTCATTTTTAATTTATAAATATACTAGCAGTTTGTCCCAGCTTCGTACGGGTGATTTCTTCTCGACAATAGTGCCACCTACCAAGTCCTATTGTGAATTTAAACAATTGTCGAATCAAACATAAACATAAACACTCACGCCTGTCACCCAGAGGGGTAGGCAGAGACTACAGACTTCCATTTGGCACGATCCTGACACACCTCTCTCGCCTCCTTCACATCCATAAACCTACGCACGCATGCTCGTCGGTTAAGGGTACTCCTAATTTGGCCCGTTTTCAATAAATCGCCAATTTGGTCGATAAATTTTCGCCTAGGACGTCCCTTTCCGACTCTGCCATTCACTTCTGCAACATAAATTTTCTTTGTCACTCTTTCCTCATCCATTCTTTCCACATGACCAAACCACCGAAGCATTCCTTTCTTAATCCTGGTCACAACATCATCTTGCAAACCACACTCTTCTCTTATCACACAATTTTTCACCCTGTCATTCAGATTCAGCCCTATAATACTCCTTAACGACCGCATTTCTACTGCATTTATTCTACTCTCGTGCTTCTTCTGCCATACCCAACTTTCACTACCGTACATTGAAGTAGGGACCAACACAGCATTGTGAATTGCCATACATGCCTTTTTTGACACATTTTGACTCTTCACAATAGAGTGCAGGGCCCCATTTACTCTGTTTCCTGCGTTCACTCGTCGTTCTATATCCTTATCATATCTCCCATCGCTGCTAAATACGCACCCCAAATATACAAACTCATCTACTTGCTCGATCAACTCCCCTTCTATTCTTATTTCACATATCGTTTTACTTTCATCTCTTTCAAAAACCATAATTTTCGTCTTACTTGCGTTCACTTTCATACCCCTTTCTTTTAATGATCTGTTCATTAATGTAACCATCATTTGCAACTCAGCCGCCGACGACGCAAGAATAACTTGATCATCGGCGTACAAAAGGCATTTGATGGTTAACTCACCCATTCTTAATCCGCATTATTCAACTTTCAAATTTTGCAAACAACTGTCCATAAATAGGTTGAACAACCACGGGGAAACCACACAGCCCTGTCTGACACCTTTATGGATGCCAAACCAGTCTGAGTAGACCCCGTTGATCCTAACACAAGCACTAGAGTCCCTATAAAGAGATTCCAATGCCTGTATCAAGCCAGCGCTCAACCCAAATGAGTTCAGTGTTTGCCATAGCACATTCCTATCCACTCTGTCATAGGCCTTCTCCAAGTCCATGAACGCACAAAAAACCTTTTGGTTTTTGGCCAAAAACTTCTCCGCGATCATGCGCATGGAGAAGACTTGATCTGTACATCCCATTCCCTTTCTAAATCCCGCTTGCACATCCCAAATTTTTCCATCGGTTTCTTTCATGACCCTTTCAATTAGTACCTTGGCATACAGTTTTCCCACGATGCTAAGAAGGCTGATACCGCGGTAGTTTTTACAGTCCTGCTGCGACCCTTTTCCCTTATATACTGGGACTATCACGGCTTTGTACCAGTCTCCCGGTACCCGTTTCAGTTCCCAGCATAAATTAAACAAGGTGTGCGGCAGGCCTGCCACCACTTCCTCTCCAGCCCTCAGCATTTCGAGTGAAACTCTATCATATCCGGCAGTGTTACCTGCTTTCACGCTTTTCATTGCTTTCATTATTTCATCTATACTTATCTCGCTACCTCCTTCCTCTTCTTTCGGAGTTCCTATTTCATTCAGTTCATACGTTGTCTCCTCACTCATAAACATGCTTTCAAAATATTCCTTCCATCTCTTTAAACTCAAAACTTCATCATTCAGAATATAGCCATTCTCATCTCTTATAGCATTCATTATAGGCTGTTTTGAACATCCCCTGGCAGTTCTTACGAGTTTCCAGAACATTTTAATATTTGCCTGGAAGTTATCCGATATTCTTCTATCATTTTTATCCGTTCTTTCTTGCTTTTTCCTTTCAACTACTTCTTTTACTCTTTTATTTAGATGTCTAAAGACTGCCTTTTTTCTTTCAAAATCATCATTCGTACTGCTCTAATTACCAGTCTTAATTGCTAGTAAATCTAGCCATGCTCTCTTCTTTGCTTCAACTTCCGTACGTATCTCATCATCCCACCATAACGTATTACTTTTCCTTTCATTCTTTCTTTTACTAACACCACATACTTCGGTAGCTGCATCTACTAAACCTTTCTTAACATTTTGCCATACATTCTCCAAGTCTAACTCATTCATACATAATTCATCCAAACAGCTTACGTTTTCTTTCAGTCTACATTTAAACTTGTTTTTCTCATCTTCATCTTGTAATCTTTCTGTTCTAATACGCTGTAACGCAGTGGTAGACACAGATGACCGATGGCGCCACCGCCTGAATAGACCATTAATTCGGCATAAAACCAAAAAATGATCCGTTCCTACGTTTGACCCCCGGTAAACTCTTGTATCCACCACTGCGCCCCTCAATCTTTCATCCACAATTATGAAATCTATCATGCTTCTATCATCACCTCTTTCCCAAGTGTACATGTGAATCCTCTTGTGGCGAAAGAAAGTGTTCATCACAAAAAGATGCTTTTCCATACATACAGTGAGGAGGCTTTCACCATTCTCATTTATACTTTCCTCACCAAATGTTCCCAATATCATTTCATAACCAAGCCTCCTCACCCCAACTCTTCCATTAAAATCTCCTAGCATAACAACATTTTCATTTCCCTTACATTTCATTAATACCATCCTTACCATTTCCCAAAACTGCTCTCGGATATGAGTGGGCTTAGACATGTCTGGGGCGTAGACCCCTAGCACAAACAACTTCTTTAAGCCCACTTTCAATCGTATTCATAGCAGTCTTGGGCTTACACATTGCACCATTCTTTCTGATAGGATGATACCTACTCCCTGGCATGCCCGCTCGAGCTCGTCTACACCAGACCAGTATGCGGTATACATGCCATGTGTAGTGACATCCTTCCCCTTCCGTTTCGTCTCATTTACACATAACAAATCTATTCCTCTATCATACATCACCTCGCATACTTCATCCATTTTATCATTCATTGCTCCACATACATTCAACGTAGCCAGACGGGCCTCTGCAATCCACTTTTCGCCCCTCCGGGAGACAGAACGTGACGGGTGGCGAGCCTCGTCGCCGGTTTTCCTCCCGGAGATTCTTCGCACCCCTGCCCCATTAAAGGGGCGCCGGGAACTCGGGGCCATTTCTTTAATTTGATTCCTCATGGTGCGAATAGGGTGGTATATTTAACGACGCTACCACGGCGGGGAGCCGAGTCTGTGCTATCGGCTTGTCGCTCATTTAGCACCACCCGGGGGACACGTGTAGGGTGGGCCTAGGATTAGGTGGTCAAAGCCTACGGACGCGAGCGACTTATCCCCCTTGTTATTTACGTTATATTATGTTATTGTCGAATCAATAACACACAAAATTTCATCGAAATCAGTCCACATGTTTAGAAGAGTTCAGTCAGATACACAAAGGAGTTTTATATATATATATATATATATATATATATATATATATATATATATATATATGATGTAATGGAATGTGTGATGCTTTGGAGGCTATACTAACTAAGGCTAACACCGCTTCATCTACATTTACAACAAGAAGCAACTTTAGCTGCTATTAGACTCAAGACCCTAATCTTTTAAGTAAGAGTAGAGTCCCCCATACAGATATAATTGATAGAATTTACTCAAAAATTCCTATTTTACAAGCCAAGTATGATAGGATCCCAAAACAATTTGTATTCGATAACAAGTACAGGATACAATTGAAGGAAACTGACCATTTGGAAGGATTGGGTCCAAGATTGCTCAAAGTTTTCACAGATGGTTCTAAGACAAATGAAGATGTGGGGTCTGGGGCTTTCTCTGAAGACCTTAATATCCACATATGCACATCACTGGGTACCCACAACACAGTCTTCCGGGCTGAATGCATGGGTATCATCCAAGCGGCCATAGCAATAGATGCTAGGAAGGTAGAAGGCATGCATGGGAGAGGAAGAAACGGCGGCTCACGTGTTGCTGACATGTCCAGAAGTCACTTCATACAGGGCTATACATCTCGGCACGCCGGGATCGCTCCCCGAAGTTGCTTGCAACATCATTCTATGTTTACCTCAAATTTAATAGTTTTACAAATGTAGATTACTGTAATTATGTATGTAATAGAATTTTTTTTTCAGCACTGGCAACCACCATTTGCTGTCGATGTTGATAGACTACGATTCACGCCTAGAATACAACGTTTGAATGAATTAGAGGTAAGATTTTTTAAAATAATTTCATAATATATTTATGTAAATGTAGTTGCAGTTGTAGTTGTAACTTAGCTAAGCAGTCATGGTTAATTTCATAGTATGAGAGGAAACACAGAGTTTTGCAAAAAATAAATGTATGGGAAACAGCTAAAATTCATTTTGAAAATACAATTCATTACAAGTAAAAATACGAAAATTCTAATTTCAAATTTCCCTCCACATTTTTTTCAAGTTAACTTTTTATTGTAGGAGAGGGAGCAAACGAGCATACGGCTCATCTGATGGTAAGTTATTACTGCTGTCCATGAACAACTGCAACACCAGGGGAATTGCGGATACGTTGCCGGCCTTTTAAAAAGGAGTAGGCTCTTTTCTTGAAGGTCGCTAAGTCGGATTATCGTCGGTACATTTTTGCGCATTGATTTTTTTTAAGTTTTCAAATGACGCCTAAAACCGGACCAATCGTTTGATAGATTTTAAATAGAATTTATGGATTAAGGCCACTCTATATACTAGACATCAAACAGCATTTATGTTAGATAGACTTCAAATAGCATGTATGTAGATAGACTTCAAATATATTTATAATAGATAGACTTGGATGTGTTTGATGTGTTGGAACTATGGATTAAGGTCCTTCTTAGGCAACCATGTATTTCTGGTGTAACAAATTTTAAGCACGGTCGACTGACTTTGAGAGATGACGAAAGGAGTGGTTGGTTGCCCTTTGACAGCTGTTACAAAAGGAAACGTGCTAGCAGTGAGCAGCTTTATTCAAAATAATCGACGAATTAGTAAGAAGATATTTAGCACATATTGCAGAATCGATCAGGAAGTGCTCTAAATTTTTACACTTAAGTTCCTCACCGATGCCCTGAAACAGGTCCTCGTGATTAATAAGTTATAAATAATAGTTCCGTTACTAATTTTGCAGCAGGCTCGTCTCGGTGTGTTAGGACTTACGATATTACAGATGATGAATTTAATATATCAATACGATCCAGAAATGAATCGCCTTGATAAATTAGAAGAAATAATTTTTATCGCTTTAATAAAACGCGATAGAAATCTGCAAAACTTCAAATGTGTAGTGTTTGCGTAAATGTAAGAAATCATTAATGTACTTTAATTTGTGATTTTAAATCTATTATTTTTGTATCAGGCGATCACTCGCGTGAAGTTGAACTTTTTGGACCAGATCATCAAGTTCTGGGAGTTGCAGGGTTCTGTTCTCAAGATACCTACTGTTGAACGGAAGCCGCTGGATTTATATGCATTGCACAAAATTGTCAAGGAAGCAGGTGGGTTATGCATATTTTTTAATCTTCTCCTTTTACAGTGGTTAGGTTACTTACTGCACACGTGAGATTCTTCTAATAACTGGGTTATTTTTTATTTGAAATCTTAGTATAAATCGTAGGAACTTTCATCATCATCGTCATCAAAGCCTTTCAAGAATCCGCTGTCGAACATAGGCCTCACCTAAGAAACGCTACAAAGCACGATCCTGAGCCACCCGCGTCAATCGACTTACTGTATATCTTATCAGCTCGTCACTCCATTTTCGTTTACCGGTACGAGGAAATTTATGTATATTATATAGATATTAAGTTGAGAATCCGAATTCGCGTGGACTCTGTAGTTTGAGATATGAGAGTGAAACGAAATTGGTAGTTCATCTTATTTTCAGACCCCATCAGTGGACATGCATTTTGTTCTATTCAAGAAATGACTAATTTAATGACATTCCATGAATGTTAGTTTTCGTGTTATCATTTCATTGAATTATATTTATTCTGCTTTAGTATATCAATGCTGCTCGTATTGAAACTTACATACTTGAACGAAGGCCGTTCGTTTCAATATATACATGTGGAAATGAAATAACATTAAATATTATATACCAATTGAAGGATTGCAGCGCCACTGAATTTCTTCCTTGTAAACCACATGATGTAAAATTGATGCCATCAAAAACATAACTTGGAAAAAAACCAAGTCTCGCAACTCACTTCTTATACCGTAAAAAGTTGTGAAATCCATGTAATACCAAGTCGGTTAATTTATTTAGTCCTTACTTAAGGGTCCTTCTGTTTAAGTTATAACGTAATTAGCTAACCTAACAACATTTTATAGTTACCATATCAATGTTAAAATAATCTTTTATGATTTAAATATATAGATTGACTAATTGTTAATTTATTTTAATATGAATCTAAATTGCTCATCCATTCATAAACACTCGCGCCTGTCACCCAGAGGGGTAGGCAGAGACTACAGACTTCCATTTGGCACGATCCTGACACACCTCTCTCGCCTCCTTCACATCCATACACCTCCGCATACATGCTTGTCGGTTAAGGGTACTCCTAATTTGGCCCGTTTCCAATAAATCGCCAATTTGGTCGATAAATTTTCGCCTAGGACGTCCCGCCATTCACTTCTGCAACATAAATTTTCTTTGTCGCTCTTTCCTCATTCATTCTTTCCACATGACCAAACCACCGAAGCATTCCTTTCTTAATCCTGGTCACAACATCATCTTGCAAACCACACTCTTCTCTTATTACACTATTTCTTACCCTGTCGTTCAGATTCAGCCCTAACATACTCCTTAACGACCGCATTTCTACTGCGTTCATTCTTCTCTCGTGCTTCTTCTGCCACACCCAACTTTCACTACCATACGTTAAAGTAGGGACCAACACAGCATTGTGAATTGCCATACGTGCCTTTTTTGACACATTTTGACTTCACAATAGAGTGTAGGGCCCCATTTACTCTATTTCCCGCATTCACTCGTCGTTCTATATCCTTATCATATCTCCCATCCCTGCTAAATACGCAGCCCAAATATACAAACTCATCTACTTGCTCGATCAACTCCTCTTCTATTCTTATTTCACATATCGTCTTACTTTCTTCTCTTTCAAAAACCATAACTTTCGTCTTACTTGCGTTCACTTTCATAAGTCTTTGTTTTAATGATCTGTTCATTAATGTAACCGTCATTTGCAGCTCGGCCGCCGACGACGCAAGAATAACTTGATCATCGGCGTACAAAAAGCAATTGACGGTTAACTCACCCATTCTTAATCCGCATTCTTTAACTTTCAAATTTTGCAAACAACTGTCCATAAATAGGTTGAACCGTCACGGGAAAGCCACACAGCCCTGTCTGACACCTTTATGGATGCCAAACCAGTCCGAGTAGACCCCGTTGATCCTAACACAAGCACTAGAGTCCCTATAAAGCGACTCCAATGCCTCCAAACGGATGTATCAAGCCAGCGTTCAACCCAAATGAATTCAGTGTTTGCCATAGCTCATTCCTATCCACTCTGTCATAGGTCTTTTCCAAGTCCATGAACGCACAAAAAACCTTTTGGTTTTTGGCCAAAAACTTCTCCGTGATCATGCGCATGGAAAAGACTTGATCTGTACATCCCATTCCGTGTCTAAATCCCGTTTGCACATCCCAAATTTTTTCATCAGTTTCTTTCAATCAAATCAAATTGCTCCCTGTTATAATTATTTTAAAAGTAATGTGGTTTGATCATTATTGATCAAAGCAAAGAGCAATAACAAATATGTGCCGAAAAATGCATAAAAATAAAAAATAAATGTGTACTTTTTGCCCCTGAATTTCTCAAAAGTTTGCATCTTTTTTGGGAAAAATACTATATTTGTTCAAAAAAAGGTGGCAACCTAATTGGTAACCGTAGTTTTAATTGTTATATGATATTGTTATCAGGAAAACGCTTCTGACCATCTCCTATCTCTGTTTCCGTCTGTCGCAAGTTACTACACCTACGTGATGATATGGGTCAATAGGTATTCTTACGCCGTCACTACATGTACAAACTAAACTAATTAATTGTAACACGTTTAATTTCACTTATTTCAAAAGAATTCTCGACGTCTTGATGCCATCTTGATTATTCACAGTCAACTTAATTTTTTTAAATCCAACTCAATTTAACTGTATTGTTTATAATGTGTGTAACCCCTTTTTTATTTAAAAATTGGTGCTTCTCATGTGGTCCCATCTAAATTTGATCAAGACCTGACCGGTAGTTTTCGAGTTATCCTTAATAATGCGTATTTAATTGACTTTGACTACATTGATGATGTTCTCATTTTATTTAGTACCTGGTTGACCGAACTTCGCTCGGTATTTTTCGCTCGATTTTTTTTTAATTCGTGTGTTTTGGAAATTATATTTAGATACAAATTACATACTGATGAAATATAAATAATATTTTTTGATCTTAGCGACATAACAGAAAAAACGGAACTGGTTATTTGAATAAAAAATCATGGGTGCAATTATTTTAATTTTAATTTTCGTGTTTTTAAAAAATACTAAAAAAAGGGCTCGAAAAAATAGATTTTCTCAAAAAAGAAAGGAACATGAAAAAAAAAATTAAAAAAGTCGGTCGGTCGGTCTGGGCTCGAACCGGGGTTTTAAGATTCTGTGACCGACCATTATACCAATTAAGCTATTTATAATCACTAACAATCTGTCAAAATTTACCTTCTTATTCTAACGATATTGTAGCAGTTTTTCATTGCCTAAAAACACGGACAAAAAGGCATTTTCTAAAAATAAATCCTAGCTAGATCGATTTATTAATTTTATGAAAATCGTTGGAGCCGTTTTCGAGATCCCGATTATATATATATATATATATATATATATATATATATATATATATATATATATATATATATATATATATATATATATATATAGTATAAGATATTGAACCCCGTTGTACAAAATTTTTCATTTTAACACTCGTACAGAATTAGGGTGACAAACAGCATCCGCCTTGTTTCCAGTGAAACCAGTCTTTGATTCTCTACACTCATTTTACGAAACAAAATACAAATGAAAAACAAAATAATAGCTTGATGCTGCTGTGTTTCTTATGGTGAGCGTAGATAACCGAAGGCCCTTTTTAGTGGAAAGAGGCATTCCATCTTAGTCCTCACGGGTGACAACGTACCTATCGGCATTTTGATACTTAACTAAGGACAAATGTAGATGTCTATGGGTCACAGCATCCACTATCAGGTGGAATGTGTGCTCGTTTTTCTCCCTTATTATATATAAAAAATAAATTTTGCAATAAGACCGACAAAGTTCAATCTATCTATATAAAACAAAAATGTTTCTACCTATGTCACTTTGGATCCATCTCACCGATGTGCGTGTGCGATGTGAATTCCGTTTCATTGGGAAGGCAATAATTAATAAACGGTTTTTAGAGCATTAAAAATAAAATAAAATAAAACAAAATCCAACAAAGAAACAAACTGTATTTCTTATTTTAGCGTAGCACACGCCGGGCTAATAAAGAATATCATATTTAGTAACAATGTCAGAGGGTTTTTTTGCTTTAGTTAATCTGTAATGTTTAGTAGTTATTTAATGCACGATGTGACTTAGCGAAGCTTACGGTTTGTGCGACAGTGACCTATTAGCTGTCGGTAACTCATCGCATACAATTATTTATATAGTGCCACTATTTGTGAAAACCCATAAATGGTTTCCTATTGCTTAATTGTTTTCTACCTACTCTGTTTTTTGTTAACCGAGGGATTTCCGATTAAATAAACAAATAAATAAATAAATTTACAAGAGGTTTCTTGAAGTTTACATGTTTTTTCTGTTACAAAAAGTAAAAAAAATACATGTAAAATATTCTTTACATAGTTTATACTTGCGATTGTTGTTATTTGTAATTTCATCTTCATTTTTGTGATTAGGATTTATACGTGTACTTGTTACAAATAATTATTGTCGTTGTTTAAAATAAATAGAAACGAGTATAGCTGGCATCCAAATCACAAAAATACTTTGAAATTTACCTTTGAAAGTTTTATCGCAGATCTTTATTGAAGCGTGAGGACATTTAACTTCGAGCGTTGCGGTTACATCGGTCTTTCCTATTTACGCCCGCTCACTGGCTATATGACGTGGTTTTTATTGTAAAACATTTTATAATGGTGTTTGTCGAACTGCTATTCTCGAAAATAAACATCTAATATGTTGCAATTGATGTGTTATAAAACTCAGAATGGCAGTCTTTCCTTATTATTGTCGTTGTACACTTTTTTGTAATGGTTAAAAAATGTTAAACTCTCGTCAGTGACCTGATCGAAAATTCGTAAGACGAAAACTTCTTTAGCGGCGTTGTACACTTTTTTTGTAATGGGTAAAAATGTCAAACTCGCGTCAGGACACGTGACCTGATTAAAAATTCGTAAGACGGATGGAGAGTAGACAGCCGGCGCGGCGTAGGAGAAGGTTAACTTTTTAAAGTATTATAAATTGTCATGTTTGTGTACGGTAGCGCAATAAATAAATATTGTATTCTACTGAAGAGCCACGCGGCAGCTTTGCTGTTGCACGTATGGGCCGGTCAAAACCGGGGTGGTACCACGATCTTACAGAATACCAGCGTGAAGTGGAAGCTCTGCTTCCGCGTTTCGTCTGGTGAGTTCTGGTGGCCGGAGGCCCAAATCCCCTCCCCCCATCAACATGGTAGCGGAATCAAATGATAGACTACCCCAGGAGGGTACCAGCACCTCTGGGGAATCCCTGGGGAATCCCTCGCTGAGCATCCACGACCATGTTTCTCCACTCCTGAGCGTGGGTGCTCAGGCTGCCCCGCGTATTCTGGGGTGGTGGGCAAAATTCCGCTCAAGATTACAACTGCTCGGGGCAAACGGAGCAACAAGACCAAAGCGGCCCCTGCCACGCTATCCGTGAATTTCTGCAATATCAGGGGACTTCACTCTAACCGAAACGCCGTCCACTACCATCTCGAGATGGCGAGGCCGGATCTGCTCTTTCTGACCGGGATGCAGGTGTCCTCTCCGGCTGATGTCTCGTATCTCTCCTACCCGGGGTACAAACTGGAACACTCCTTTGTGCCTCGGGCTGGACTTTGCGTTTACGTCAGAGAGGACATCTGTTCTCGACGCCTCGGCAGTATTGAAGGTTCGGACCTGTCCATCCTTTGGCTACGCGTAGACAGCGACGACCATCCGCGCGTCTACGGGTGCTTCTATAGGTCCCATAGCGGTAATGCCGAAACAGACCGACTTTTCGAACACGTCCAAATGGCTACAGATTCGTTGCTACAGCTGATACCCTCCGCAGAAATCGTGATCCTCGGCGACTTTAACGCCCATCACGGCGAATGGCTTGTTTCACGTTTAACCGATCATGCGGGGAGATCTGTTCATCATTTTGCCTTGGCATATGGTCTGACACAACTGTTTACTTCACCTACGCGGATTCCAGACGTGGAGGATCATGCACCTTCCCTGTTGGACCTTCTGCTAACCTTTCACCCGGACGGATATCAGATTTCCGTCGACGCTCCTTTAGGCTCCTCGGACCATTGTCTTGTTCGGAGTGTGGTGCCACTCACGCTGAAATCACAGTTGCATTCTGCAGGCTGCTGCCGTGTTTGGCACTATAGGTCAGCCGATTGGGATGGGATGCGGTCTTTCTATGCATCCTACCCTTGGGGGCGAGTTTGCTTCTCGCCGGACGATCCCAACGTTGTTGCGGATTCTGTCGCTGATGTGGTACTACAAGGTATGGAACTTTTTATTCCTTCCTCTGTGGTGCCCATTGGAGGCAAATCTCAGCCATGGTTTGGTCGCTCCTATAAGCAGGAGTGCTACCAAGCCTGGGCTGACGCTTCAACGTCTCGGGATGTAAACACCAGCGCTCTAAAAAAGAAGTATAATTCCGCCTCTAGGTCCTGCAAAAGAGTCATTGCCAAGGCAAAGACAGAGCACATAGGCAGAATATGCGAGAAACTAGTTCGCCTTCCTTCTGAAATTCGTGCATTCTGGTCTCTCGCCAAGGCTGTCTAGGGGAATTTCTGTCAGCCATCTCTTCCGTCTCTGCACAGGGAGGACGACTCACTGGCCCATACCGCAAAGGAGAAAGCCGATCTGCTAGGCTCTTTCTTTGCGTCCAACTCGACGCTCGATGACGGGTGGAGTACGCCGCCGACCATCCCGCGGTGTGACTGCTCCATACCGGAAGTGCAGTTCACACAGCCCTCGGTTCGCAAAGCACTCCTCTCCCTGGACATCCACAAGTCGAGTGGGCCTGACGGAATCACCCTAATTGTGCTGAGGACGTGTGCTCCAGAGTTGGTACCGGTTTTAACGCGTCTTTTCCGGTATTCCTACTCCCTAGGCGTAGTCCCGAAATCATGGAAAATGGCTTTCGTCCACCTGATCCCTAAAAATGGCGACCGCTCAGACCCGTCCAACTACCGGCCTATCGCAATCACCGCCCTTTTCTCCAAAACAATGGAGTCTATTGTTAACTGCCAGCTCATGAGGTACCTTGAGGATCACCAGTAGTGATCGCCAATACGGTTTTCGCCGTGGTCGGTCAACTGGTGATCTTCTGGTCTACCTAACTCACAGATGGGCGGAGGCAGTAGAGTCCAAGGGGGAGGCATTGGTCGTTAGTTTGGACATTGCGAAGGCCTTCGATCGGGTTAGGCAGTTTCAAGGCACTCCCCTTGTTGCCTCAGCCAGTATCAGAATCCTCGGCGTCGACATATCGAGTGACGTGCAGTTTCGTGGTCACTTGGAAGAGAAGGCCAAATTGGCCTCTAAAAAACTTGGCGTGCTCAGCATAGCGAGACAGTATTTCATGCCGGCACACCGCATGCAACTTTACAAGGCGCAGGTTCGGCCGCACATGGAATACTGTTCCCATCTCTAAGCTGGGGCTCCCCAGTACCAGCTCCTTCCACTTGATCGCATCCAGCGCATAGCGGCTCGAATCGTCGACGACCGAGTGCTTTCCGATCGGCTCAATTCACTGGCGCTGCGAAGAGATTTTGAATCTCTTTGCATTTTCTTTCGCATATACCATGGGGAGTGCTCTGAGGAATTGTTCGGATTAATCCCAGCTGCCAAATTCCGTGAACGCACTACGCGGCAAACATCCCGATATCGTCCACACTATCTGGATGCTTGGCAGTCCACCACTGTAGGTACGTTTCAAAAGGAGTTTTCTTCCGCGTTACGACCTCTCTATGGAATAGTTTACCACCGGCGATTTTTCCGGACCGAAACGACCTGGGGACATTCAAGAAAAGAGCTTACTCCTTTTTTAGGGGCCAGCAACGCACCTGCGATTCCCCTGGTGTTGCGGTTGATCATGGGCGGCGGTAGTCACTTAACATCGGGTGAGCTGCATGGTTGTTTGCCCCCTCTTCTATATAAGAAAACGTTAATATTCAAGTTTTCACTTCTGCCGGCACTCCCGTGCAACCCGTCGTTTTTTTCTTTTTAAAATATATTTAAATACTGTCTTGTAACACCTTGTTAACAAGGACAACCGCGCAAATATTTTTAAATGTGATCAGTGTGTCAACAATAAAACCCTAAGTACGATTTGCTCGCAGATGCATACAAGTTGTTTAAGCTTCACTCATGAATAAAATTTGTTACACTATCGTTCATTCATTCCTTCATAAAGTATAGACAAAAAGCATTCTAAAGTACCTACTGGAGCTACGTTACAAATGCTAATGTTATGTTGTAGCGACTGGCATCATGCGAAATGATTGATATTGAATTGTATGGTAGGAAGCCCGCTGTACCTCACTGGGACTGGAATACTATCTCTAGCGGATTTTGGTTTACGATAGATTAGCCAACTGGAACCCCAGTAATATGAGTCAGTTTATTAGCTTCGATAGTTTCAAGGACTTGGTGCAGATTGTATAATTCATGATTAATTATGTACATCGCAAAATAACACTAAGAAACTGAACTGAACAGAAGAGACAGTAGCTTAATCCCAGGTCGTGGGTTCGAATTCACCATTCGCCTACTACCAAACCACACCTACCTATAAGCATTTTAAGCTTACCTGGTGTAGTTAAAGGGTTAATATGAGTAATAATAATACCTAGTATTTATTTTAAAGCCGCTCTGACGGCTCCGAGGCGCAGTGGCTTAGCAATGAGTTGTGGCGTTGAGGGCATCGGGTTCGAATCCCGCACGGCACAAGTATTTGTATGGCCTACAAATAATTGTTCCGGGGTCTGGATATTTGTCCATGTGTAATTTATGTTTGTAAACTGCTTCCACGATACCGGAGAAAATTAACGTTACCGTTTAAATTTAATAACAAAAAATTAAAACTAATGGGAAAGGTTTGCTAGGAGACATTGGTGAGCTGAATCAAATTAAAGCTAATCTTACCAGTCTCAAGCTCAGGCGCAAACATGCCGGTTTGTCTGTGTTCGGGTTTGTTGCTAAATCTTGGAGTGATTTCCCCCTCTACCTTCCACCATTGGACAATCAGACACTCAGTTAGTATCCAACCCTTTGTTGTCGCTACACCAGACACTCGAACTGACGGTTGTCTTCATCGAGAGTGAAATAATTTGGCAACATTTGTCTTTCCATCCGACTATAATGTCTTTAAGGCGAGAGTCAGGCTTTTGTTAAGCTTAGTCAATGCGTTTTACCGTCTTCGGCTACACCACTGACCATCAGGTAGGATAGTCGTTAATAACTGGTTTATATATAATAGTTAAAAATACTATTACGCTACGACATCTATGCAGTGGCCAAGCGCTTGGCAAGGACACTGCATAACCGCGAGTTCGAATCTTGCACAGTACAATTGCTAAAAATTAATGGTCCGGGTCTGGATGTTTGTCCAGGTGTAATTTAAATATATAAAATACGATACATGAGTAACTTATTAATTTGGTTAATGTTTTTTAAAATAAAAAAATAAATAACTTATCGGCTAAACCTAAAGTATGGGCATTCTGTAGAATAATCATCAGCTCGTACAATCCATTGCTAGATTGTAAACTTCTCACAGAGGCGAAAGGGTATAGTACAGTAGCTACACTGTATTTGCCATCGTAATAAAACAAATTACTGTTATGAAAACGAAACGGCTTCTATGGGTATAGCGGATGGTTGAGTTATGGCTTGTAAAGCCGACTATACATCATGTTGGCCGAGCGAAGGCGAGTACCAACGTATAGACAGCCCATTTGTCTTGCCACACAATTGCTCGTCGTCGCTATCCTAGCTGGCCGAGTGTAGGCGAGTGCCAACGTTTATATGATGCGGTTGGCGTGCCTTACCATAGTACCACCACTCGGGATCGCTCTCCACGACTCATCTCACTTTGGAATAGTATCGGTTTTTCTGTACAAATCAAAAGCGCTCGCCTGCACTTGGCAATTCGTGCTCACATGTTAGTTTGCCATGTCGGTATGTTCACTCATTCAAATTTGATGAACATGTAGACTGTAGCGCTCGCCTTGTATCATCAATTTGCCTACGCTCGCGTTGGCTGAGGCTTTGGCAACATGTATTGCCGGCTGAAGATAAGTATCTACATCTTTAGCTTTCTTTGTTGGGAGCAGATAGTAGCTTAGAATGCCAACTCAATTGTCACTTATTTATTGTGAAATGTATTTGAGCTCCACAATACTTTCTGTATTAATGTAGTGGTGTGGTGACACTTATATAATTATTAAATTATTTTACTCTAAAATAATGAATACCTACTGCTATTTGACCCTTATTTTAACTGTCATTAGTTTTGTTTTCGGTTCTTAACAATATCTCTAAACTTTTTATACTAGCAGGTATACCTATAAAATTACCGTTTTGCAGTACTGGGCATTTCAAATCAAAATAATTTTTTTTGACTAAGAATTGTAATTTCAAATTAATTTTATTTAAAATAAATGGAAGTTTTTTTTCAAAATTAGTCGTTTGTTTATTGTTTAACGTTATGTTTTCATCGCACTGATTTTTTTTCGTCATCATAGATTCGTTAAAATTCAAGTAATTATGAAATATGAGTACCGCACTTTTTTTTTGTTTTTATAGGATAGGGTGACAAACGAGCACACAGTCCACCTGATGGTAAGTAGTTGCTGTGGCCCATAGACAGTTACATCTATCCTTTCTACGAATCAAAATGCAGATGCGTTGTCACCGGTGAGGACCTAGGTGGAATGCCTCGTTTCCAGTAAAAAGGGTCTCCGGTTCTCTACACTCACCATACGAAACACAGCACCATTAAGCTACTATTTGACGCTGGTATTCTGTGAGAGCGTGGTCCCTCCCCGGTCGAGCCGACCCATTCGTGCTACAACTTATACTACTAATATAACTGCAGTATGGCTCTATCACGTAAAAAAACGCACTAACATGGAAAAAGCGGCACGCAACATCCAACGATGTTTACGGAGCGAATACTACAAACGAACGCACCACCTGTTATTGGTTTGTCCGATTCTGTTCTGGAAATTTTGACTTGAAAAACGAAGACTGGTAGGCAATGACGAAATAAAGATCATTATTGAAGCTGATGATACTCAATCTACGGCAGAATTAGCAGCGCTTTCGACGTTAGCATCGAATCAGTATTGCACTATTTGCATCAAATTGGTATGGTATGAAAGCTTGACAAATGAATGGGTGCCTCACGAACTCAATGATTGCCAGCGCGAAGTATGCGTCGAGACATGCCTTGCACTGCTCAACAGGAATACAAAAAAAAGAACTGTTACATGTGGCGACAAAAAGAATTCTTTTTGACAATCGCAAGCGCTCAGCAACTTGGTTGGATGCTGGTTCAGCATCTTAACAATGCTGTGATTCATCACAGCTTCTTACCCAACGAGATAAGCATTACTGCAGATGTTTAATGTGAAGAACTGAACATAATGATGGAGAAGCTGGCACGTCTCTAACCAGCTTTGGTCAACCGTTCGTCCCCGCTGCTCCTGCATAACAACGTGCGACCTCATACTGTAAAACAGACGTCTCCAAGTTACAAGAGCTAAAGTTAAAAGCTCTCCGCATCCGCTGTAGTCACCGGACCTTGCCCCTACAGCCTTCTAATTATTCCAGAATTTGAATAACTTTCCGGCGGAAAAAATGCAATACACGAGAGGCAGAACAAAAAGCCTTTGAAAAATTTGTTGCCTCCCGTCTAGTTGATATTGTCAAGAAGGGCATCAATAAACAGCCGCTGCGTTGACAAAGATGTCGATTGCATGAATGATTACTTTGATGAATAGAAAAAAAAAAAGAAAAAAAATGTTAACTTATTTTATAAAAAAACGGCAATTTTATAGATAAAGACCTAACATAATATACTTTAACATAACACGAAATAATTTAGGAACTAAAATTGCGTCTACTCAGCACAAGTGTTACGAAAACCACATAACGGTAACTTAAACGCTGATTTTCAGTACACGGAAGACATGGGTTCAATAAACTAAACTAACCACGGGCTCCAACATAAAAATAAAAACATACACTTATAAAGATTGAAAAATAAAAAAAAACGAAAAGATTTTTTAGAACATTTATAGTCAACCAAATCTAAGAAATACATTTTGACAGCTGTCAGACTTATTGCACCAGGCATGCCAACCAAAAAATGGGAACGTACAATATTCGATTCTTAAAAAAATCGATATCGATCATTTAGAGTTGGTAATCATTCTCAGTTTGGTTTGAATAATACCATAATAAATTAAAAACGGATAATTTAAAACACAAGATTTATCAGTTTCTACGTATTTGTTGTTAGGTACTGCTAGTTAGCTAGAAATAATTCTAGAGGCACCGTTATAAAAATTTAAGATTATAACTAAATGAAAAATAAATTTATTCAATCACTTTTAGCCGTGGTAGCTCAGATGGTTAACGCTCGCTGTAAATATAACAGATCGCGAGTAACCCGGGTTCGATCCCCGCCGGCACCAATGAAATTGTTAATTGCAACTTTAAGTGCCGATTTACCACGTGCTCGACGGTGAAGGAAAACATCGTGAGGAAACCTGCATGTCTGAGGAATAAGAGAAAAAAATATTTAGTGTGAAGTTCGTCAACACGCATTGGGGCAGCGCGGCGGACACTTCCTTGCCCTAAAACCCTCTCAGAAATGAGGGGAGGCCTGTGCCCATCAGTGGGACGTATATAGGCTGTAACTTTACTTTTTTTAATCACTTTCAGTACAACTAGTTGAGCTGTCGTTGTTTGATTTTCAATAATGCTGTCAAAATTAATGTCTCATCCATAATATTTTTTTTGTTTTTTCTACCACTTTTGCCCAATGATCCTTTGTGAAATGGGCACATGCTTCAACAAATATTGATGAAACAGTTCAAAAAGTTAAAGTGATACTCGAAAATTTGGTGGTTTTTCTATTTAACATATTTTTTTAAGTTTTATAGATTACAAACCAAAATTTTGGTACACGATTTTTGACTATATGATATTGGATTGCATAAACTCATGTTTACCATTAGTTTTCTGTTTAGTATGTTAACTTATTTTAGCTCTAAGTAGAATAACATGTAACTACTTTTAAATTTGCATGACAATTATAAGTCAAACATGAGGACGTACCATTATGTTAAGGGGAAATATAATGTCAAATGGCTTAGCAAGATCCTTCGTTATGCCGAAAATATTGCAGCATTACTTTTGAAATTAATATACGATAAAGTTGAGGATTAATGTTAAGGATTATGTTAGACGAAAACACGATTTCGTAAAATTTTCTCGATAGAAAAAAAATCCAAAGTTACCTCCAAAATAAACAATAAACCGCTGTTATTCATAAAATACGTTAAATAAGATCATGAAACTTTGCATACTAACTGGACTAACTATAAAGCAGTGCTTATGTTATTTACTTTTTTTAAAATATCATTATTTTCACTGTAAAAAGAAAGTACCTAAACTATCGGCGCGTAAGCTTGATTCATGTCGCCCCGTTAGTATCGCTCCGGCTTTTGAAGGGAGAAGTTGTGTCGCTTACGATCAGAATACACATTACGCAACAGGACGACGTAAAATTAAAATGGGAAATAACCGTTATAAAAATAAGAAGTGACTGGGTTGGCGTTAAGAAACAGGCATAAATATGATAAACCTAATGAAATAAGTATCTAACGACCTATCTACTTACAGTATTAGTGATTACAAACATGTCGGTACATAGCATACGTCGCGCGGGGAAGTGGGGGCGAAATTGGAATTTGAGCTGACTTACTCTATCCTCTTAACATCTTTGCACTACCATGTTTAAAGCAAATAAAAAATTTCTGATTTCTAAAAGGAAAACACGATATCATGTAATTTTCTCGATAGAAAAAAATTGCAAAGTTGACTAATTATTTACATTTCTCGATGACACCACAATATTCTTACGAATAATGTCATGGAATTATTTTTAAAGCATAGTAAATAATCATATCTAAGTTCTCATAAACCAGTTTTTTAATCCATAACGTAGTTTTGTTAAAATAAATAAAAATGTTGTTTGGCACTTACTTAGTTTTTTTTCCGAGCGCTTGCTCGGTATGGCTATCTCATAATTTACGTACTATGAAGTCATTGCATCACTTTCATTTTGACAGTCCCGCAGTCGTCCGTTAGCTTCACCGACTAAGGAATAAGCCACGCCCCCAAAACTTCGATTCATTTTCAAGGTATCCTCTTAAAGCCGAGTCACAAAATAAGAAGACAAACACAAAAACATAAAATTACGCACAGTAAGCTCCCGAAATGGCGGGATATTGAAATTACGCAGTGATTTTTGTATCGCGGCCTTGTTTTTTTGCCTACACAAAGAAGTATGACCACTTTCCATACATTGATTGACCTGTCATTTGATTCTTTTTACAGGTCGCGTCTACCTACAACTACTGTTGCATAAAATCAATTATCGTTTATAATAACATAATAACTTATCACCTTTTTATTTAGAGGCCAGGGAAAAATGCTATAAAGTAAATAAATTCTACAGATTATAAGCTGTCAACTGTACACTATGGTATACTATGGCGTGGAAAGAAAAATAACTTCCACACCATAGTATAAAACGACAAAAAAGCATATCTGATCATAAAATAATAAGATAAGTAAAAAAACAATTGGTTATTTTGAACGTTCATAAACCACATGACATATTAATAAGATTTTCGTAGTCTGTGAAACGAAATGTGTAAAACACTTTTTTTTAAATATATATTGTCGTGGCTTCTGGGCTTTTAAGTCATTTTTAAACGCGTTCCTTCTCCAAAAGTCTATTGAGAAGGATAAACATATTAATATTACTTTTTTTCCTGGCTTTATTGAAAAATTCTATTATGCGATACGAAATAAGCAAAATAAAGGCAATTTTATAAGATATTTTACATTACTAGACGCGTTAGAAAATTTTCAGGTCAAAATTGGACATGATTCTTTACGTTGACAAATCAAAAAAAAAAAATAATGTTTTATTCATGATTCATGTAATTTAAGGAGTTTTAAAAATAGAAATGAAATTAAACAAATAGTACATTAAAAAAAGTAATGATTCGATTATTTGAATATTTTTACGGATTATTGGAATATTTTTGCCGATTATTCGCATAACAATTAATTTTAATCATCCAAACACTACGGTAATGTATATAGCGACTTATCATTGAAACGACAAGTACAAAAAGTTGATACTGGTTATTTTTTAATATTTTGCTTTGTTTGAAAGATTTAAATTTAAATTAGTGATAAAAAACTATACACGTTGTAATGAAATATAGATAACTTTATAATTCTTCGGATTTACGTAAATGGTTATTTTAAATCGTGTGAGTACGCTTGTGCAAAGTTATTGCTGAATAATTAATGTGAAACGTCAAAAGGTATTTCTTAGATTTGGTTGACTATAGAAGAAGGGCACATAAATAAACTATTTCATAAGATAGGAAAGCAAATATAGGAGGTAAAATTAAGTATTTCATAATTTTAGAATACACTGAATATTTCATAAGAAAATAATAAATTGACACGAAATTCTGCTAGTTACGCAAATTTAAAAGGTATTCTTTTAGTTATAATTTAAAAGTGAAAATATAAGAAAACATAATTATTTTACAAAGTCAAAGTCATTTATTTTTATCATTAAATCTCCAGGTGGGTTTGAAGTATGCTCAGCGGAGCGGAAATGGTCGAAGATTGCGCGACGCATGGGCCATCCACAGGGCAAGGGCATCGGCTCCATCCTGAAGAGTCACTACGAACGCATCCTGTACCCTTATGATGTTTTCAAGAGCAGTGGTGTTGTGGGTGATAACAAGGAAACTGTAAGTTTATGTATTATAATAAATACTATACTGATAATACGAAATGTCGGCTATTTTTTACCACGTTTTCAGTTCTGAGGTAAGTTTAATGATTCACGGGCTTAGCTTTCGCAAAATAGTTTAAAATTGGTTGCAAAACATATATCGAACAGACAAACAGACAGTCAAGAAAGTAAGTTTATATAACATTGCCATCAAGTTTCAATCTAGTTTTTCATGTAGTTAGTATAAAATTGATTGTAAACTTTGTGCTAAACAGAGAATAAAGTGAGTTAATAAAAACGTGATAAATCACGAAACCCGTCTACAATAACTATTTATCACGCTGTCCGTTCTGATGATTGAGAATTTAACGAAACCTTGTACTTCAAAATGCGGCAAACTATTTAGACCACAGTATCTCAAAGGAGCTGACAACGTAACATTTGTTGGGTTATTGAGTTTGGTTATTTTTTATTTTTACGGTCTATCAAAAGTACACTGCTGGCACTGTGGGCATTCAACATAGACTGCCTCATAAGTGTTAAGCTTGGCAGATGGGTTGGCTACTGCAGTTTTTTAATAATTGTAAGTTGTCAGGAAGGTGCCGTTGCATCTCCTGTTTCAATTTCTTCTGGCGCCTAAGTTAGCCAATTTTAATTTAAGAGATGTTTTGCAGAAGATCGAGGTGAAAATCGAGCAGACACCCGAAAAAGTGACCGCAGCCACACGCAGTCGCTCTGCCAGCAAATGCCCGGCGGCGGTGGCAGCAGTGGCAGCGGTGGCGGCTGCCACGCCGCCCCCCGCGCGCCGGTACAAGAGCTCCGAGCCTGAGCCCGAAGCCGAGGGCAGTCACACTGAGGGCGCGCTCTCCGGACTCGATGAGGACAGGAAACTGAGGACACCCATCAAAGAGGAGAACCCTGAAACCAGGAGGAGTGAGTGAAATTAAATTGTTCTTCTGTAAACATTTAGCATTTGTAAAGTAGGTTATCCTAGCTGTGGATGAAAAGGACATTTCGCGAGTATTCTCTGTTTCTTTTAGCAAAATAAATATCCTATGCTGCAACATATGGTAGTAGCTGAAAAGAGTCGGTCGGCTTGACCATGGAAAGACCACACTGGCATATAATACTAATAGTGAAAAGTAGGTCTTTACCTATGAAATTGCCGTTCTGCAGTACTGGCCATTTCAAAACAAAATAATTTTTTTTTTGAGTAACAATTCTAATTTTAAACTAATTTTATTTAAAATAAATGGAATTCTTTTTTCAAAATAAGTAATTTGTTTATTGATAAGAGTTATGTTTTCATCGCACTGAATCTTTCGTCTTCATGGATACATTAAAAATTCGAGTAATTATGGAATACAAGTACCGTCGTGGTAGTTACGACGTTTACGGAACGAATACTAAAAACGAACGCACCACTTGTTGGTTTGCACGATTCCGTTCTGAAAATTTCGACCTGAAAAATGAATCTCGTGGTAGTCCTAAAAACTGAACGTAACGGGCTATGAGAGAAAGAGAGAAAGAAAATGTGCGCGCGCACTGCTCTCTCTTGCTTATATTCCGTATCAACTCCCGTTCGCCTCGCCCGATCACTCTTCGTCACGCGTTCGCCAGCTTACTCTCCAAGTCAAGCGTGCGTAAAGAAGTTTTACTTCAAAAATCTGCGGTTACCAAGCGTTGCAACTAGGAAAATATCCTCTTTGTAAGGCAGTTTAAGGGTTTATTAGTATAATATGATAGGCTGCAATGACGGGCTCCAGCATCTTCTGGATTGTGTGTTTGCTTGTACGTTGTATATCTAAACGAGTAGCTAAGATGCGTTTCCGGATGCAGGTCCACGTGAGAACAAGTGGATGTCCAGTGCTGTAGCGGGGTGTGGCGTGGTCCGATCGCGGCGGCTGCGTGAGCACCGGCTCAGCAACATGACAGTGTCCGTGACGCCTGCGCCCGCGCCGGCGCCCGCCACGCACAACCCCGACGACCCGGTACGTACACACATAGGCACTTACGTACACGCACTCGCACGTACGTACACGCACTCGCACTTACGTACACGTACACGCACGTACGTACACACACACACACACACACACTCACGCACGCACGTACGTACACGTACACACGTACGTACATGCACACGCACACGCACGTCCGTAAACGCACATGCACGTACGTACACGCACTCGGACGTACGCACACGCACGTACGTACACGCACAAGCACGTACATTTACGCACTCGCACGTACGTACACGCACACGCACGTACGTACACGTACACGCACGTACGTACACACACGCACGTACACGCGCGCACGTACGTACACGTACGTACGCACGTACGTATACGCACGTCCATAAACGCACACGCACGTACGTACACGTGCACGTACGTACACGCACTCGCACGTACATTTACGCACTCGCACGTACGCACACGCACGTACGTACACGCACCAGCACGTACATTTACGCGCTCGCACGTACGTACATGCACTCGCACGTACGTACACGCACACGCACGTACGTACACGCACACGCACGTACGTACATGCACACGCACACGCACGTCCGTAAACGCACATGCACGTACGTACACGCACTCGAACGTACGTACACGCACAAGCACGTACATTTACGCACTCGCACGTACGTACACGCACACGCACGTACGTACACACACGCACGTACACGCACGCACGTACGTACACGTACGTACGCACGTACGTATACGCACGTCCGTAAACGCACACGCACGTACGTACACGTGCACGTACGTACACGCACTCGCACGTACGCACACGCACGTACGTACACGCACAATCACGTACACTTACGCACTCGCACGTACGTACACGCATACGTACGTACCCATATGCACACGTACACTCAGCACACGCACACGTATACACAGACACGTACATATACTGTTGTACTCTTTGGTTGTTTGTAAGATTGTACACCACCTTAGAAATATCATCCTAATAGCATCCATTTACCATTAGATAGATTGTGCCCATTTGTGCCCTCCCACCCTAATTCTTTAAAAACCGGTGCAGTTGGCGAAGTACATGTGCCACGTCTGCGGACGTGGCGACGTGGAGGAGCAGATGCTGTTGTGCGACGGCTGTGATGACTCCTACCATACCTTCTGCCTTGTACCTCCGCTCGCAGATGTGCCAAAGGGCGATTGGCGATGTCCAGTTTGCATTGCCGAGGAGGTGAGTACAATCCAATTGACAATTCCTTATGTTGCAAAGAGCTGACGATAGGTTTGGGTTATTGATAACTATTCTTCAATGGTAATTTTAATGATTTTATTATCCTTCGCAGTTTTGGGTTTATTAGTTTATTTATTATAGAAAAATTTACTAAATATTAAAATATTTTTTAAATGTATTTTTATTTTAATTTTTAACACACATATGAAAAACATTTGAATTTAGTTTGCAATGAGAAATTTTCATTGTATTTTGGGATAATATCATTCACTTGTTATTAACTTCATTTTATACATTATTTTGTTACATATGATCGTTCTCCTGTTCTCTAACCTTCATGGATTAATGTATGAACCAAGATCATTAAAATAAGATTTTATTAAACTACATTGAAGAGTAATTAAAAAATTGAGATTTGTACTCTCAGCACTTGGCACTTGGCATTTGTTTTATTTATAGTTCGCATTATTTGGATTGATAAATTATGTAAATAGATTTAAGTATAAACCTCCAACATTTTTGAACATACGAGCTAGATCAATAGAACTAAAATATCTTTTAGTTCTATTGATAAAATATTTTCTTATTATTGATAAAATATTTTCTGCTAAATGATCAATGTTTTAGGAATTTTAAAATGATACGCTAAACAGTATAAGTTTTGTGTTTTTACTTAGGTATCGAAACCAACCGAAGCTTTCGGCTTCGAGCAGGCAACCCGGGAGTACACATTGCAACAGTTTGGTGAGATGGCAGATCAGTTCAAGTCAGATTACTTCAATATGCCCGTTCACGTGAGTTGGGATTCATAAACATAAACATGAACAACCTGCTGATACACTTTTCAAGAAAAGTCTATCAGCAGGTTAAACAAAAGTTTTTTTTTTATTACGCGAATTATCCAAACTTATGTAAATAATGCTACCTATTTGATTACATAGTAAAGATTGTATTATAGCATCAAAAACATGTGCACAGTAATCTTCAATGTTAAGTATTAGAAAAGAAAAAGAGTAACATATAAGAGAAAAGCTTTTAACTAATCGTGTTTAAAAAGACGTCATGCCTTCTGATTATTACATCCACAAATTTGTATAATATAAATTATTAAAAAAAATTATGGTAAGAATGATTTATAGAATGTGTGCGAGTGGACAAGGTATTATGTCGCTTATATTTTTATCTATTTATTAATAATATTCAAAAAAAAAAATCATTTTATATACTTTTTTCTTTTTGATTTTTAAAACATCAATCTAAGCAAGGTTTTTTTAACATTTATCTAATTGTTTCGCGTTTTAAAATCAGCTGTATTTATTCTACGTATATTACGTATATAATTCAAGATGAATACGAAATATATGTTGTAGATGGTACCAACATCAACAGTAGAGCGAGAGTTTTGGCGCGTAGTTTCCTCAATCGATGAAGACGTGACTGTGGAGTATGGAGCGGACCTGCATTCAATGGACCATGGATCTGGTGAGCCCGTTCTTTCACGTGACTTATCTTACAAGCAGAGGAGTACGGGCGGACGTTCCTGTGACTATAGTAGACACCTAATGAACGCTCGCATTTCTAGAATGACTACCGTACTTTTGGTTATATTCTGAAGCCAAAACTTTGCAAAAATAACTGGTTTTCGGGCTGTATTGCTGTGGTTGACTCTGTATTTTTTTGTTTATGTATAAGTGCCCTTCTCACTAGTTTTAGTTCACAATCTTGAATAATATGGTAAGATGTGATCATTGTTAAAATCAGCACAGAAATGTTGGCTGAAGGTAACTAAGCGCCTTCGTCTTGTATATTGATAATGGATGTCTATCTTCCTCGTTGTAATAATTTTTAGTAATGTGCTAAGTTTGCCTTATCCAGTCTTTAAAATTTTTAATCCATTGCTAAATATAGGCCTAAGAATGTTATGCTAGTCGGGGTGGTGAGCGTAGAACCCATACCCTAGTTATTGGATTAAATATTTTATGTAATATTTTATTTTTCATATTTGTTGCTATTATATAAGTTAAACTTATTCTAACATTATGTAACCCTTGCAGGTTTCCCAACAAAAATGAGTGCACACCTGTATCCCGGTGAGCAACAATATGCGGAGTCCAGCTGGAATCTCAACAATCTGCCCGTACTTGAAGGCTCTGTTCTGGGACATATCAACGCAGACATATCTGGAATGAAGGTAATGTAGCTGTTTATATACTATAATATTTATAACATGCTTAATTTGCCGTTATTTTTATAATTGATAACATAATAATTGATTAATTTAGAAAGATTTTTTTATCAATTGTACGTAGCAAACAATTTAATTTAATTAAAAATAATAAAAATCGCATCTTAGATCTTTCCATTTCAAATAATAATATAATAATAAAAATGTAAGTCACCACTAAACTCTTTTGTTCCGATAGACGTCTTTCATCCACCATTTAACGCCGAGATACTTTTCAACGTAGAATACATACAATTGGCGCGTAAAACTTTACCAAAATACCGATTTTCCGAGGGTAAATATGCAGATATTAATGACGATATTAAACGTGTAGACTGAGCAAGTATTTTAGAGGTGCCGTCCTTAGACACTGCCACCAACCACTTTTATGAAGAGATATATAAAATCATTAGGAAACACGTACCTTTACGCCCAATCAAATCTAAAAAGTTTCCAATATGGTTTACACGCCCACTAATACACATATATAAAAATAAAGAAAAATCATGGATAAAGTGGAAAAAAAATTCCAAGCAAGTAGATTATGAGGAATACTCTGTACTTCGAAAAAGATTTAAACAACTTTCCGCGCAGTGCTTCAATTCATATTTAAGTATCAAGGATCCCATCTGGGTCCCATGCTGTTCAACGAATTTATTAATGATATCGGTAAGTGTTTCCAAAATTCTAAGTATCACATGTTCGCCGATGATTTGAAGTTTTTTAGGCCAGTAAATTCATTAGAGGATGTATTGTTGCTTCAAAATGACTTGGAAAATCTAGTATTATGGTGCAAATCGAATGGTATGAGCTTGAATATTGACAAATGCCACGTGGTACGCTTCACTAGAAAAAAGCTCTCAGTGACTAGATATTATTGTATTGACGATGTACCATTAAAAGAGGTTGATCATGTTAGAGATTTGGGTGTAACACTCGATACCAAATTGCGATTTAATTTACATATAGATAGCATCACTAAAAAAGCCTTCAAGACCTTGGGGTTTGTCTTACGTACCTGCAGGGAGTTTAAAAATCCGAGCGCAAAAATCGCAATCTATATGGCACTTGTGCGTAGTAGCTTAGAAAACTGCAGCGTGGTGTGGAACCCGCACTACGACGTATACAAAAAGCGTATAGAAGGTGTACAAAAAAGATTCCTCTGGCACTTGACTTACAGTTGTAAATTAGCAAAACTCTTGCCTAGCTATAATGATCGTTTGAAATACTTTCATATGAAACCTCTCGTCGAGCGCAGAGCGATGTCGGACATCTTATTCCTCTACAAAATGATAAATGGTTACATCGACGCTCCAGACGTTATATCTCATATTAAGTTTGCTATTCCCAGGCGATCGCCCGGGTATAAGAAATACGCTCCATTCGTCACAAAGTTAGCACGGTCGCATCTAGGCTATTATGCTCCTCTAAACAGATTAATGAGGAGTTACAACGAGATACATAACAAAGATATTGGTAATACCGGGAGTGAACAAATTTTATTCAAAGATGGTCCATGTATTTCGAAAAAGCGTCGAAAGACACAAACTTTGGATACTTTCTCAGACCCCTTACGTCGCTTTAAAAAGGTAGTCTCTCAACTGATAAACGATTTTTAAAATATTTACTGTGTTATTTTTTAATGTTTCTTTTTTTATTGCTGTATAAAATAATTTTAATCTTAATAATTGTATTTTAAATTTTTTTAATTAGTAATTCAAATTGATATTATCATTGACATTGTTTTCATTCCTTTATTTCTTCATAAACATTTTTTTTTCCTTATATAATAACATTTTAATTCTTTGAAATTTTGGTATTGTTTTATATTTTCGGAAGCAAAACGTAATGTTTAAGAACTTTGTATTTGTAAATCTGATTTTACTGTTTTTATTGTAATGTTCCCTTTAAGATAACTATTTATAAAGCATAAAGCATTGTGAGTATGACGCTCAATATTCATGTAGTTTACACCTATAAAAGAGGTATCACTGAGCATTAAACTATTTATTGTCTACTCTTAGAAAGCTTGTAGTGTATATCTTGTTGGTGTGACAAATAAATTAAAAAAAAAGTAAGATTGAAACAAGTTTGCAGAAAGACATCAAAGTATTTTGGTCTTTTGTAAACAATAAAAAAAATGTGGTATTCCCAACGTAATGTCTCACGATGGAAATGAAACCGATAATCCTGAGGACATATGTGAATTTTTTTCTAACTATTTTACTTCAGTTTATGTGAACAGCTCACTGATGACGTACAACATAGGTTCACTTCCTTGCTCATCAAACACTAACTTTATTATCTCAGATATATCATTTTCAAAAAACACAATAGAACAATGTCTAAAAAACTTAGATAAAACTAAAAGTTCAGGACCAGACGGTATCTCACCTTTTTTCCTCAAAGATACTGCTAGCTCAATAAGCGTACCTCTGTTCTATTTGTATAACCGCATTTTGCGTGAAGTTTTAGTGCCCACAGTCTGGAAATCTGCGAATATAACCCCAGTGTTTAAAAACGGTTCTAAAACTGACGTGACTAATTATAGACCTATTTCCTTACTTCCTGCCTTATCAAAATTCCTTGAACGCAGTACATAATTCAATTTATCCTAGTTTACACAACTTACTAATACCAGAACAACATGGTTTCGTAAAACAGCGATCGACCATCAGTAATCTTATTTTATATACAAACTTTCTGTTTGATAATATGGACAATCGAATACAAACTGATACCGTTTACACAGACTTTTGTAAAGCTTTCGATAAAGTGGATCATTCCATCCTTCTTCAAAACTTGCGTTCAATGGTATACGTGGAAACTTATTGCGGTGGTTCTCTTCGTACATTATTAATAGGACCCAAAAAGTTGTGGTTAATGGATTCTCCTCTAGCGAAAAATTAGTACCCTCAGGTGTACCACAGGGATCTATACTAGGTCCGATGCTCTTCACATTGTGTATAAATGATATTCAGTCTTGTTTTATTAATAGTAATTTTTTTTGTTGTATGCAGATGACCTGAAAGTGTATCGAAGTATAAAGTCCCTTAATGATTGTGAGAAGCTACAAGAAGATCTTGACCGGTTATCTAACTACTGTCTAATCAATAAATTGCAATTAAGTATCCCTAAATGTAAATCTATTTCTTTCACCAAAAATGTAAAAACCTACAAATACATATATTCCCTTCTTAACAGTCCCTTAGAAAAAGTATCATTCATAAAAGATTTAGGCATCCTTTACGTTACTTTATGTAACAAGTAAAGCGTATCAAATATACGGAATTGTTGCACGAACGTGTAATTTTTGTAAAAGCTCCTCATCTTATTTACTACTTTTCAAATCACTTATCAGACCACAAACTGTATATGCAACGCAAGTATGGAACCCCTATTATAATAAATACGGTGAACTTCTAGAACCAATACAAGCAAAGTTTCTTCGTTTTTATAAATTATAAATGTTACCACGCTAAATCATCGTATCGCAGCTTATTAAAAAGTTTTCACTTCATACTTTAAAAGCAAGAAGAATATACTTCGATCTAATACTATTATTCAAAATAATTCGAAATGATTTAGATTGTAGTGAACTACTTAACAAAATATATATCCGTGTCCCTAGTCGTTCTCAACGCATTAGAGATGTGTATACACATAAATTGTTTGCGCATAAACTATGTAAAACCAATGCAGGTGAACGCGCCCCATGAAGACGTATTATGAAAGTATATAACATGCATTTTTCAAATATTGATCTATTTACTTCATCACAGTTACAATTTTGCAAGAACGTTCTAAGAAAGTTGGTAGATATTCAACTGTATCTTAAAATATTTTACGAGATAAATTTGTACTGTTAGCATTTTTTTTCCTTTTGTCTCATTTTCATTTTTATGTTTACTGGGTACTGTCAATTTTATTTTGCATTTATTATTTACTGTTACCAATTTAATATTACTTTGTGGATAACGGTGCTGGTTACATAATGACTAATATTATTTATAAAATGTTATTTGGTTTAAGCATTATTATGTAATTGTTTGTTGTCCTGAATAAATAAAAAAAAGATAGTGGAAGTTACTATGAGCAAAACTTTGTTCTATTGTGGTCCTTACTGGCAATAGAGGCGTGTAAAATTCCACCACCCAGATCGTCACATAGGTTTCGTAACAGTTGACGGAAAGCAGAGTAACAAAGGTGTGATAAAACGTGTCGTACTGTTATAGCCAATCTGCCTACTAAACTTGGCGATCATGGCATACCCTTGATACTGTATGTAGAGGAAGCTCATGTTCAGGAATAGCCTATTACCAGCTGCATGAAGAAGAAACTTAAAAATATATCACAATGTGTGTGTGCAAAATGTGTCTGCATGTCTGAACAAGGAAAATTCAAGTTAAACCAAAAGAGCTTCCTATTCTCCATCATTACAGACCAATGCTTGATCTTGCAAAACCTCCAAGAGCACATAATCTCCCTTTACAAAAGAATTTTCCATAACTGGAACTTATTACTGCTACATTTAAAAACAAACTCGACAAGTGGCTACAAACTACCAAAACAATAAAAGACTTTATTTTAACACTGCATTATGTATTCATATCGGCGAAAACTGAATTATAACGAAAAAAGTAATTTATTTCACTCATGTTAATTTTAACTCGTTTTTTACTACTTTAAGCCGGCACTTGACTACTATCCCATCTGATGGAGAGTGGTGATGCAGCCAGACATGTTGAACTGCACTGACTTGTCAAAAGCCTATTCACTCTTACCTTGAAGACACCCACATTGTAATCGGATGGAAAGACAGATGCTGGTAACTAATTCCACTCCTTTGCTGTACGCATCTTATAGGGGCACACAAGTGCATGGGTTACTTCGAAGCATTTATGTGTTATGTTGCGTAGTAATATTAATTTAACGGTGACGTATTTTAGATTCCCTGGCTTTACGTGGGCATGTGCTTCGCGACCTTCTGCTGGCACAATGAAGACCACTGGAGCTACTCCATCAACTACCTGCACTGGGGCGAACCAAAGACCTGGTACGGGGTACCGGGCTCCAAAGCTGAACAGTTCGAAACGGCCATGAAGTCGGAGGCTCCGGAACTGTTCCAGCTGCAACCAGACCTGTTACATCAACTTGTTACAATTATGAACCCAAACATACTTATGAAGGCCGGTGTGCCTGTTTATAGGTAAATAACTGTTTTTCATTGGTTTTTTGCTTATTAGTTTACAAAATGTACAAAATATAGCCTCATGGGTGTTGTAAAAGCCGACTATGGAAAAGAGCAGAAAAGAAGAATACTCAAAATAGTGACGCAGAGCAAATTCGAAAGTATTGTGACAGCCAACCCATTAGACATAGTTATTATGGGAAGTCCTACTTGAAGATATCCATGGCAGTTTGTGGACAGTTATGGTCTGGTGACAAATAAGAGTGTTGGTAGAGGATGTTTTAAGATCCTAACATTAAGATTGATATAGTAGAACTAATACGAAAGTGTTTTCCAAAAATAACTGTTATCGCACAGTTTCTTGCTGGTTCAGGTTTTTTCGAACCTTTAGTACAGTAATAGAAAAAATGAGCTTCAAATGATCTTATTTATAATCTCTGTTGTTATAATCTAATTCTAATTGAATAAATAATATTCTATTCTATTCATAATTCCTTTGAGTAATTGTTTCCGGAAAAGTTTTAGTGATAATGAGTTTACTAAATACTTAATCTTTATTTCATACATAGGACGGACCAGCATGCTGGCGAGTTCGTCATTACATTTCCACGTGCTTATCACGCGGGTTTCAATCAAGGGTACAATTTTGCAGAGGCGGTCAATTTTACACCAGCAGATTGGGTGAGTGTGATACACTTGACATATTTTATTTTTTATTATCTGGGTAGTACAAAATAAATAGATTAACTAATGTGTTCATAATATGTACTTAACAGAATTGGTGATAACTTAGCATGTAATTTTTATCGGATCTTATAATCCTTAGGCAAGATTTAAATTATTTATTATATATAACTATCGATATATATGTACTACGCACTAGATTTAGCATTCCTAACACTAACTAGGTTCAACTAAACTGTACTGCAATCCGTACACCTTATTTTAGTGTCATTTAGTGTGGTTTCGATATTCATACAGTGTGGAGCGGCGCTAATAATACAAATAATCAGATCAAAGTTAGAACCTGGACGTAAACAATAATGCAATAGTCAAGTAACTAATATTTTTTGTTGTTCAAGTTACCTATTTTTTCAATAGGTCAAACATTGTAAAACCACAATAGAAAAAATATTTCTTCATTTAAATTCCACGCCATCTACAATAATAAACTAAAACATGCAAATGTTCTGTTAGAAAACCGAATGTAGGTAAAATATTTTACAGATCAACAACGTAAGTTTTAATTTTTTAACCAGTTTATATATTTGAAAATTTATTTTATGTTGTTTCTTTTTTGTATAAAATATCATGTCGGTATATATGTATAAAAGTTACGTCAAATATACATATTAATATGTAATGGTAATTATCTTTGATAATAAATGTATGTTTTGTATAATGTATGTTACCTTTAAAAATATTCAAAAAATTATCATTCCAAATGTAATCGTGACATAATATTATGTAATATTATATAAAATTAGCACATATGCAAAAATTATTGGCAATTAAAAAATTGTACTGTATAATATAATTAACAATACAATCTAAATAAACAATTTTTACATACTGATCATTCTACCTACGTATACTCTATGATGACAAACTGGCAACGCAAGCGCGACGTCAGTTTGTCATCATCAAGACGACCAACTGCGCATGCGCGTCTCTACTGTTTCCCGCTCATGCGCGAAGACGTAAGTTGCGCACACTTTTTGTTTGGAATAGCTTCTCCAGTACGTAGTACATACATATTAAACTTAATGTATATAACCATTACTTGGGTAATAACTAGAACCATGAATAAAATTAACCTGGAAGACATCTAGGTACAGATTTGTTTTAATTTTTCAACACACAGTAAACAATTCGTTAAATTACAAAATGTATTTGTGAATGTTCTAGAATTATAGATTATCCAAAAGCTGAATATCAGTCATCATTAGAAGCATGGATAAATCTTATTGTGAGCGTTTGTTCCAGTCGTTCTAATTAAATTCTGCTCACAATAGCTAAAGATGGGTCGCGAGTGCATCGCACACTATTCAACTCTGCGTCGCTACTGTGTCTTCTCTCACGACGAGTTGGTCTGCAAGATGGCACTCGAAGCAGACTCGTTGAGTCTCACCGTTGCCCTGGCTGCCTACAGAGATATGAGGACGATGCTGCACGATGAGCGAAAACTTAGGAAGGGATTGCTGGACTGGGTAAGCTGAGTGTTTTTTATTGATTTTAAAATGATTGGATGTTATGTGTTATATAGTGGCGGTTAAGAATATCCACTACCCCATATCTTCCCGTAGTTTTAGTAAAACGCGACAGAGGGAAGCAGGCAGGAGATGGGTAACAGTTTCTTCCTAATAACAACAATAATACAATAAGAAACTGTGGTTGCCAACTCGCATATATCTAGAGCCATGCATTCCTCCAAAACCCACTTTACGGTGTCAATGGGAGACTTCAATGCAAAAGTAGAAACTAGAGAAAACGGTAAGCTGAAGATAGGGAAATCCGGAATAGGGCAACGGAACCCAAGGGGCCAACAGCTGGCCTACTTAATGCAAAAGAGACTTTATGATGAACTTTTTCTTTGAGAAGCGGTCCCACGGAATGACTACTAGACGGCAACTGTTTAATGATGTCTCAGTGATCGCAAGTGTGAAAATTAGTATCGATGATGAGAGGCGCACTGAACCTAAAGATTAAATTGGAGAGGTCATGTCTAATGAAGTCAACGCTCCGTACTCTATTTCAAAGTCCCGAAAACTTTCAACTCGAGTTACAAAACCGTTTTAAGTGCCTAGAAGACTGCAATTAAGTGGACGATATGAATGACAAGCTCATGGAAACTCTATGCCCGCCACAGAAGAATACAAAAACTCTAGTCACACTCTTAATCTCATGGCTGTTAGACGGGAATTGAAGCTGCAGTCTTCAGCAGATTTGACTGACAGACAGATCTTGATATGCATGCGACGGGACTTACGCAACTTCAATACCTACAACTTGTATTGAAGAAGCAATCTAGCGGAACCAGGGCTCCAAAGTTTTTGCTAGAGATCTGTCTGACAGAAAGAGCCAACTGTCGAAGCTGTGTGCATGTGTGTGGGCAGCATTGTTTCTGAGACACCTGAGATTTTGAGTGAGATTGAGAGGTTCTATGGGCAGCTATACACCAAGTGTGAGTAACGATCCAAGAGCAAATCTTATCTGACCGATGATATATCAGTATACCGATGATATCCCGGACGTCAATCTGAGTGAGATTAGAATGGCTCTCCAGGACCTTGAAAACGGCAAGTCTCTGGGCGAGGTTGGGATTATAGCGGAGCTTCTGAAAGCGGTGGGAAAACTGGTACTTGACGTCCTTCAGAAGCTCTTTAATTCTGTCCTCCATTGTGCCACTACTTCGGAGGCGTAGAGCAGAAGTGCGGTGGTCCTGTTCTTCGACAACGATCTTTTGAAGAAACTACAGACTGATTTTTCTACTGAGCCGCGTCTGCGTGCTGTTTTCGAGAGTAATTACGAATCGTCTCGCACGCAGACTGAACGATTTTCAATCTCCCAGACAAGCCAGTTTCTGAAAAGGCTTTAGCACCATAGATTACATACATCGGCAATTTGTACAAAAGACCGGGGAGTACAATCTTCCACTATGTCTTGAGCATGTGGACTATAAGATAGTCTTAGATTCCGCCGAAATTTGGGCGTTGCTGCAGTCTCTTCAGCGGTGCCAAATTGACTGTCGGTATATCGAGGTGCTGAAGTGTTTATACAGTAGGTCTACGATGGCTATCCGAGTACAGTAAATAAAAGTACGAAACCTATATATAACTGCAGAGGTGGAGGTGTAAGACAGGGTGACATTATATCCCTGAAACTTCCCCACTGCATTGAAAGACGTTTTCAATCGTACGACTGGAAAGGATACGGTATTAACATCAATGGTGAGTACATCACTCGCCTTCGATTTGCCGTCGATGTAGTCCTTTGAAAATTTGAAAACTAGATTGTATAACCAGTGCGATTTGCTAGTGATGACCTATGGATCTGAGACGTGGTCCTTTACTGCTGGCCGTATGAGGAAGATCAAGGTCGCTCAGCGAGGTATGATAAACTTAGAAATGAGGATATCCGCGGTAAAACCAGAGTGACCTACAGCCCAATGGATTATGGCTGGTCGGTAATATAGCTCGTACCAGTAGGCGAAGTGTAGGGCGGCCCCCACCAGATGGAGTGACGACCTGGTAATACATGCAGGAAGTCGATGGATGCTGGTGGCTCAGAACCGTGTTTGTAGCATTCCTTGGGGGAGGCCTTTGTTCAGCAATGGATTTGCGAAGAGCTGTATTGATGAATAAAGATGACTATTTCCCATTCACTTTATACTTTTTATGATTCTCTGAAAATCAGAAACATAAGGTAATTATTACTTACGATAACTATTTAAATGGACCGCAGTTATCCAACGCTTTAACGAAAGTGACTGTGACACCACTTGATTTAACAACATCTTGAAATTAAGTAACGTTTGAGAATTTGGTCAGCATAATCTTATGTTCAACAGTGGACTTTTTAGCGACTGGTAGGGTAGGCTGAAAAGTAGTCTTGAATGAACTGTAGTAAAAAATTGAATGAATAACGAACGGAGGTGTGGTGTGCAGGGCGTGACGGAGGCGGAGCGCGAGGCGTTCGAGCTGCTGGCGGACGACGAGCGGCAGTGCCAGCTGTGCCACACCACGTGCTTTCTGTCGTGCGTCACGTGCGCCTGCACGCCGCACGTCGCCTGCCTGCGCCACTACGCGCGCCTCTGCACCTGCCCGCCGCAGCGTCACAAGCTGAGGTACTCACATCGCTACTGCGTCACCAGCACCACCACTACTGCAGTGCAGCTGTGCCACACCACATGCTTTCTGTCGTGCGTCACGTGTGCCTGCACGCCGCACGTCGCCTGCCTGCGCCACTACGCGCGCCTCTGCACCAGCCCGCCGCAGTGCCACAAGCTGAGGTACTCACATCGCTACTGCGTCACCAGCACCACCACTACTGCAGTGCAGCTGTGCCACACCACATGCTTTCTGTCGTGCGTCACGTGTGCCTGCACGCCGCACGTCGCCTGCTTGCGCCACTACGCGCGCCTCTGCACCAGCCCGCCGCAGTGCCACAAGCTGAGGTACTCTCATAGCTACTGCGTCACCAGCACCACCACTACTGCATCACCAGCACCACCACTACTGCAGTGCAGCTGTGCCACATCACGTGCTTTTTGTCGTGCGTCACGTGCGCCTGCACGCCGCACGTCGCCTGTCTGCGCCACTACGCGCGCCTCTGCACCTGCCTGCTGCAGCGCCACAAGCTGAAGTAGTCATATCGCTAATGCGTCACCGGCACCACCCCTGCTGCAGTGCAGCTGTGCCACACCACGTGCTTCCAGTCGTGCGTCACGTGTATCTGCACGCCGCACGTCGCCTGCCTGCGCCACTACGCGCGACTCTGCGCCTGCCCGCCGCAACGCCACAAGCTGAGGCACTCACATCGCTACTGCGTCACCAGCATCACCACTGCTGCAATGCGGCTGTGCAGCTGTGCCACACCACGTGCTTCCAGTCGTGCGTCACGTGTATCTGCACGGCGCACGTCGCCTGCTGCGCCACTACGCGCGACTCTGCGCCTGCCCGCCGCAACGCCACAAGCTGAGGCACTCACATCGCTACTGCGTCACCAGCATCACCACTGCTGCAATGCGGCTGTGCCACACCACGTGCTTCCAGTCGTGCGTCACGTGTATCTGCACGCCGCACGTCGCCTGCTGCGCCACTACGCGCGACTCTGCGCCTGCCCGCCGCAACGCCACAAGCTGAGGCACTCACATCGCTACTGCGTCATCAGCACCACAACTGCTGCAGTGCGGCTGTGCAGCTGTGCCACACCACGTGCTTCCTGTCGTGCTTCACTGGCGCCTGTACTACTACCACTATCACCAACACCACTACTTCTATTATCACCAACACCACTACTACAATTACTAAAATCATTGCACAGCTACTGACACTATATACCACGGGAATGACAAGTCGGAGAAAGTCGTAGGTGGTAAACAATTCCACAGAAAAGTAGTGCGAGGAAGAAAACATCTAGTAAATAGCACGTGACTTGAGTCTTTCGCGATGTGCGTTGGTGAAATTTGGCGGCTGCACACATTTGGGAGCACCCCCCCGTGGTGAATGCGATAGCAAACGCAAAATGCAATTTCATTTGTATTTTTATATATTACGTTACCCTACACTAGGATTTCGTCTGTATCGTTAAAGCAATTTACATACATAAATGTTACAAGGACAGACACTTGACCTAAAACAATTGTTTGTTTGTTCGTTCAAATATTTTTTCCGTGTGGGATTCGAATTTCGTTCAATACAGCACGAAGCAGCCAAATTTCCTCGCCGCTACTGCACTGCACCCAACACAAAAAACACACAACACTCTCGACACCGCTACTACGATCACCGCTACTATTACCATCAACACTACTAATATCACCAAGGCCACTACTATTATTATCACCAACATCACCCTTACTATAACGACCACCACAAATTCTACAACTTTTACTCCAAGTACTACTACTATCAGCAACACCATCACTACTGTTACTATCACCAACACCACCTCTTCTACTAAAACTATAACCCCATCTCTACTACTATCATCAGCACAACTACTATCACAAGGACATAACTACTCCTATCTACACTATCACTCCACTACAACTATTACTCCTGGTACTACTGCAACCAACACCACCACTATCACTTATCGCCAAACCAACGCTTCTACTATCGCCACCATTACCAACACCATTATACCACTACCGCTAACACTGTTTTACACGTGTCTTATTTCAACTTTACTCCGCGACTTGATTACCTTCGTGTGAACATTGAGTATGACACTCACAAAATGGAATGGAATGATAAATTTTCTGACGTCAACACCATACGACCAAAATATGTGGTGGTTTTCCCTTTTAAATTCATCAAACATTTCCTTTTCTTTTAATTTCCTTTTAATTCTTACGTAGATTTGCTTTAAATTACCTACTACGATGTAAACACTACATGCGTGAAATACATGTGCAGCTATTGATACAAACTAGTGTAAAAAACTATTTTCATTAAATAGCTAGACATCTATAAACATACTACTCTATGTTCGCGCGGTTGGTTTTTTTATCATAGAATAAACATAGGTAGAATGATCCGTAGGTAATACTAGATTATATTGTTAAATAGGTAAATTATATCGAGAACAATATTTAAATTTTGTCATTTATTTTGTATATTATATTTGCTTATTTAATATAATATTACATAATATTACATCACAATTAAATTTTAATGATATTTTTATCTGAATATTTTAAAAGGTATCTATGTCAAATATAAAAAACATACTAAATGTATCTTTAACAAAACTTATTGACATAACATTTAAATTACAAATATATTTATTTAAATTAGAATCAGAGTCGTTCATAAATGCTGGGCACGCGAGAGTTAAAAATGGACGAATTTGTTCCACTTTGACTTTGAAGTTGAAACCTAAAAATAAAATAAAAGAATAATAAGCAGATTTAAACATGAAAAATTTAGCCTAATTATAATAACTTCTACATGTTTGTACAAAAAAAATGTGTATAATAATATATTCGTCCTATACTTAAGTACCCACAGAAATGTCGCATCTGAACATATTAATTTCATAATCTATATTCCATGACACGAGATGACGTCTTAGGAATAATTTGTTTTATTATTAATTTATAATACTTTTTTTATTGATTAAGTATGTTATTAACCGATGAAAAGTAATTCCTTGGTTTTTACTGACATTTCTTGAATTATTTGTGCAATATCTAAGTACACACGACGGCATATTTTTATCAAGAGATTTTTTTTAAATCAACACAACAAGTGACAACTGTACAAGCGCCTAGCGAGTTACTGATAAAGTGCGGTGTATGCACCGCAGTTGAGTGGAACAGAGTAGCTGAATGCAGTGTCGCCTCTAGTAAGTAGTACATAATAGCTCAATGTTAAATGCGATAAAATCTGTCAAAACTATTTTCATTCAATGTGTAGTGTTTGCATTAAGTGTGTAGCGAATTTGAACTAAAACCCACGTATGATTTGAAAAATCGTCAGATTCTACCACCTAAAAATTATAGATTCAAACAACAATTTATAAACAATAGTTTATTTTCTTCCCAACAGATATCGTTACACCCTAGATGAACTACCAGCGATGTTAGAGAAATTAAAAAAGAAGTCGGAACTGTTCCGTGAGTGGGCGGAAGCAGTACAAAATGCACTGGACCCTGATACCCCCAAGACATGTGACCTGGATGGTCTACGGGCGCATTTGCGACGGGCTCACGAACTTAAGGTAACTGTAGTTATTATCATTATCGCATAATAAAAGTCCACTGGTGAACATAGGGCCCCCTAAAGCTATTGCACTGCTATTGCAATTCTCACCAGTTCATCACTCCATTTAGTGGAAACTTATTTCACCATTGGTTAATGAGTGATTGATTGATTATTTATGAGAGTCCCTACTATTTTAAAATGGTCATTAATTATTTATTACTACTTCAAACAGATGCACAAAACTGAGCTAGTTCGTGCTCTAGAAATCGCAATAGAAGATGCTGAGAAATGCGCATCGGTGATCCAGCAGTTGGACTTGAACAAGATGCGAACCCGGACCCGTCATCACGACCCGAAGTACCGGCTAACGATCCACGAGCTGACCCTGTTCGCTGCTGAGATCGACGGTCTGGCCTGTGTGTTGCCCGAAGGTAAGTTCAGGAAACAAAATCTCTTTCCTTTTTATATATATAAAAAAAAAAACGTTACCTTTTTTTCATTAGGATTTTCTCCTGTATAGTGGAGGTAGTTTACAAATATACATTGTACAAGGACAAACATCCAGACCCGGAACAATTTTTTGTAGGCTATTTGCATTAATCGACTTCCTGTATGTCTTACTAGGTCGTCACTTCATTTTATGTAAAAATGTGTCATTCATTTATTTCTAGTGATATGATTATTCAAATATTTTTTAGTCGTATGAACCGGGTCATTAGGGTTGATCATTCAAATGGATCATTTCTATTTTCAGTACTCTGATCTGTCAGATCCGCTCGATAATGTCGGTTGTCGGACATTACTATACTCTTTGGTCGTAGGTCCTTTTTCCTTTGTTCTATTGATTATGGAAAATGAGTAATTGTTAATCTTTGCCAACAGGTTCAGCAGTAAAAGAAGTATTAAGACAAACGGAGGAATTTGAAGATCGAGCTACAGACTTATTAAGCAAGGAGTTGGAAGAAATAGACAGTGGTTCTGTTCGGGAGTTGGAGGAGGTAAGTTTATTTATGTAAAGAAAGGCACATGAGCGTGACACAATAACAGTTTAGGCATATGACAAAATAAGAATACGCCCACATGGAGCGGGACGAACGCAAGCAGGACGACGGACGGGCTCCGTGAGCTGGCAGTCAGAGGCAACTCACAAACCGGTTACTTACATAGCTCAAATAAACACCACAGGGGCGACATGGTGATTGGTAACAATACCAAATTATAAACCGTCATCATTATTGCCTTTCCCCTTTTTAAACAGTTGAAGTATTACTCTGTATCAAATGAAACTGTAAGAGCTATAATAGGCTAACAGCACCTTCATCACACAAAATAGACGATTATGTAAAAAATATAAACAAATTAAAATAGCAAGGAAATTTCTGTCGTGGTCTTGTTTTAAAGAAATCATAAATTGCAGCTCTAGTCTTGTCTCGTCTAAGCTAATTTAGACTAATCTAGTCCAGTGTAATCTAATCCATTTTAGTCTAGTCTAGTTTTACCGTATGCTAGCGGTGTAAGAATATCCACTACCCGATATACCATGGTAGTTGTTAGAGGCGACAGAGGGAAATCTAACCAGCTGATCAAACTGATAAAATTAAAAAACTGTCCTTGCCAATCTTCTTGACAAACGCGACATAACACAATAGAAATAAATAATATCAGTGGACTTTTGATAGGCTCTAATGCAACGTTTAGATACACGCCGAGCGTACACAAATACTGCCTATTATGAGTACGAATAGTCACGACTACGAATATATATATATATATATATATATATATATATATATATATATATATATATATATATATATATTCGTAGTCGTGACTATTCGTACGAGCCGTGGTAGCTCAGTGGTTAACGCTCGCTGTAAATATAACAGAATGCGAGTAACCCGGGTTCGATCCCCGCTGGCACCAATGAAATTGTTAATTGCAATTTTAAGTGCTGATTTACCACGTGCTCGGCGGTGAAGGAAAACATCGTGAGGAAACCTGCATGTCTGAGGAATAAGAAAAAAATATTTCGAAGACATGTGAAGTTCGTCAACACGCATTTGGGCAGCGCGGCGGACACTTCCTTGCCCTAAACCCTCTCAGAAATGAGGGGAGGCCTGAGCCCAGCAGTGGGACGTAAATAGGCTGTAACTTTACTTTACTTTTTATATATATATATATATACATATATATATATATATATATATATATATATATATATATATATATATATATATATATATATATATATATATATGTGTGTCGGTATAATTAAGTATATAGTAAGAAATTAATTAATTTCAGACAATTAGAACAATATATAGATATAGGTGTTAACACGGATCAAAGGAATGTTATTCATATCGGTATTATTTACATACATACTCGTCATTATTCAGTTGATCTGTGAGTTTATCATTGTAATCTGCTCAGCCAATCTACCATTACAATTTTTCTAATACCCTTTAAAAAAATGTGTACTCCGTTCAGCTAAAATTAAAATTTTACGAGAGCAAAACTACTTTTGTATACTCTTTTCAATACTATTTCTATGACTATCGTCTTTTCATCATTTTTTTCATTTAAAATATTACTGAGTCTATAAAGTTAAGTTGACACAATGTCTTAAGAAAGAGATGTATGTCATATACGATTAAAAATTCTTTGTTGAATGATAACAGACAAATGCATAAACGCGTCGTACTCATCCACATATATACTCGTATATAGTTGACTGATAATAATCTAAAAATGCCATATGGTAATGGCTCCAGTCAAGAGCATAACTTTACCTGTGTAAGGGTTGAATTATACTGTTTGTTGAAGCGCAAGAGTTAGTCTAGGTGAAGTTAGTTCACGTTAACTATGGTATTTTTTTTTATAGAAGAGGGGGCAAACGAGCATGCGGCTCACCTGATGTTAAGTGACTACCGCCGCCCATGATCAACCGCAACACCAGGGGAATTGCGGGTGCGTTGCCGGCCCTTTAGAAAGGAGTAAGCTCTTTTCTTGAAGGTCCCCAGGTCGTATCGGTCCGGAAAAATCCCCTTTGGTAAACTATTCCACAGAGAGGTTGTACGTGGAAGAAAACTCCTTGTGAAACGTACAGTGGTGGACCGCCAAGCATCCAGATGGTGTGGATGGTATCGGGACGTTTGCCGTGTAGTGCGTTCACGAAATTTGGCGGCTGGGATTAATCCGAACAATTCCTCAGAGCACTCCCCGTGATAGATGCGATAAAATACGCAAAGAGATGCAACATCTCTTCGCAGCGCCAGTGAATCGAGCCGATCGGAAAGCACTCTGTCGTCGACGATTCGAGCCGCTCTGCGCTGGATGCGGTCAAGTGGAAGGAGCTGGTACTGGGGAGCCCCAGCCCAGAGATATCCGGGTATCATACAGAGAATACTATAATACTTATATAATAGAACGGGGGAGTGGGCGGAGCCCGTGTAGCCACTAAAATGTCACTAACATGTCAATTCACACGTATAACTGTCAACACGAGATGTGTTATGACGTTACAATCGTTTCAAAATTTCGCATGCAAATTATTTACAAATAAATAAAATTAAAATTTTAAAGATTTTTTTATGATGATCTTGAACATTAATCAAAAGTTTAAAATGTTTAAATTTACTCTCTCTCTCTCTTAATGTCTGTCAACACAGCGTTGTAGGCACACAGCTTTGTAGTAGTGATAATACGACGTAATTGCTTATTTGTGTGCTCCCGGCGACGCCGACCCTCGTACAAAATAAGGTTGATAGCCATTCTATTGTGTATTATAGTATTCTATGGTATCATACATCACTTTTATCACCGACACATCAGCCTTTATCATGAGAATTTGACAATGTAAATATAAGAAAAAATATATTTACTTCACAAATATTATATTACTTTTTAATCATTTCTTTAATTTTAATGTATTTCTTTTAATTTTTAACTTATAAAGGTTGTAGAACTGGGCTCCCGTCTATGCATTGTGTTGCCACAACTGAGTGCTCTACAAGCCAGGCTACAGCAGGCTCGTTGGCTCGACGAAGTTCGGACGTTACGTGAAGATTGTGCTGCGCTAACACCACCAGTTTTAGAACGATTGTTGACGGATGCTGATTCTGTGTTACCGCATCGGAGAGTCGAACAAGAGAGAGCTGCGTTATATAAGCTTAGAGGTAAGTTTCGCATCATTTCATCGTTTTTCTTGTTTAATTAAGTAGTTGTGAACTAAAGTGTATGTAAAGACCCTCCCAGGCAAGCTTCATCAATAATAATTTCTAATATTTACGCAAACACTACACATTTTCCACGTGTTAGAGCCGTGCTGCAGCTATACTAATTGTATAGTTGTTGCACGAATGGGTCGGCTCGACCGGGGAAGGACCACGCTCTCACAGAATACCAGCGTCAAATAGCTGCTTAATGCTGCTGTGTTTCATTTTGTGAGTGTAGAGAACCGGAGAACCTTTTTACTGGAAAAGAGGCATGCCATCTTAGTCCTCAAGGCTGTCAACGCATCTTCATTTTGATTCGCAAACGAGGATGGATGTAGATGTCTATGGGCCACAACAGTACTTACCATCAGGTGGACTGTGTGCTCGCTTGTCACCCTTTTCCTATGAAAAAACATTTAAATGAAATTAATTTTCAGGACCCATGTCATGGTTAACCCCACAGCTACCTTCAGTTTAAAATTTTTAATTTTTAATCCGATATACGCAGAATGAGTTTTATAGATTTTTTGATAGATTTTTCTGGCACTCCTCATAGTTGCAAGAACTAGGTGAATGGGATGGTGGAATCTCTTACTCTGTCACTTCATTGCATACTTCTTTTAATAGAATGGTAAAAAAATGAAAAAGACGATTAAATAATTATCATGAGTTTTGTTTGTATTAATTTAAGACTTTTCCGAAAGATATTATCTTTTGTGGAAAGCATGGACTTCCAATTCTAGGAAACATTACCTTACAGATTAATAGCGTAAAATAGCAGCTTAATATTGCGTTGTTTCGTATGGTGAGTGTAGAGAACAAAGAGACACTTTACTGGATATGAGACATTCCATCTTAGGGGTGACAACCCTTCTGTATATTGATTCTTAACCAAGGATAAATGTAGAAGTCTATGAGCCACACTATCCACTTACTATCAGGTGGATATTCTATAACAAAAAATTATGGTCTTATCCACAAAATTATCGGAATAAACTTTATTTGCAGCACAAGTCGAAGATTGGGAGCAAAGGGCCCAAGCAGTACTCATTGACAACCGGGTTGAAGGTTCAAGCGAAGCGCAGCATACAAGCCTGGCTGAACTAGATGCTCTGCTGGCTGAAGGCGATGAGATCGAAGCGGCGTTACCCTCACACCACGCTCTGCACCAGGCTGTTGCACACGCACGCGACTGGCTCGCTAAGGTCGGTGTCTCATAGTGTTTTTATGTTCGCCACAAGTGTTACGGTTTGAAGAAGGGGTCTGCCTGTGCAGGGTTCCCGCGCAAATAATTGATTTTCTTTCTGCGCCTGTTGCCTGCTCGGGATTAAAAAATTGCATCTATTGTGTCTATTTCAATATACGCTCCGTTATACGCACGCAAACACACCTGCACAGGTGTACCTTTCCGGTAGACCGTAGCGTGAAAAAAAGCACTCAAAATACTGCCACATACAGTTTACATTGAAAACTACGACTAGAAGAAGAATAACCAGCTATTTCTTCTTGCTTGTTTCTTTGATGTAAAGTTATTTCTCAACCTCATTGTTGTGAGTGTCTACAGACATGTTATATTTTCGATACATGTGAAAAAAAATATGAAAGAAGTTTTTGTTAAGCTTAATAAACAGAATAAATCAGTGTAATATGTGGAGACTTTAATATCAATCTCCTAGAAGCTTCCGCCATAAATATTAAATTTAAATGATTATTGTGTAAATAATATGATCTTAATTAAACTAAGTTTGTATAAAGGGGGTTCTTATAATATTAAGGAATTTACGGATTATAATAATACCTGGGAAGGGTGATCGCTACCAAGCTATTTCTAATTTGTTATGTGTTGTTGATTGTAATACATGATCGTAAGCTGTTATGTTTTACCCCAGGACAGAGGTTTTTTCCTAACCAGTGGTAATTTAAAAAAAAGTGACTTTCAATAAGTATTATCTATAATCTATATTGAGTAAAAAAGTTTCTGTTTTTGTTTCACTTGCTGAGCTTTTTCGGTTTGGTCTTTAATAGGTTGTAGGTTGAATTCTCGTAGCTGCTTCCCGGAGTAGAGTTTACTTTCGCGTTTCCGAAATAATTAATTCTCTGATCGCCAGCACATGTCTTTACAGTCAATAAAGATATATAGAACTTTCCAGGGTAATCCGGGTCGTTCCACTCTTTCAATCGGAATGTACTAGAACACTCTAAGTGACGTAATGATAACGATATCCGAATGAGAAAATGTACATGTAGCGTTTTGTACAAGTAGCTTTTTCCTTGTATATAGCTTAGTCCGAGTGTTGTCTATTTTTTGTCTACTCATTTTATTACTTATTGTTGGGAACCTTCTCGTGCAATGTGATGTAATGCGCCACTGGCTGCAGTAATAATATTATGTAAACTTAAAAATTGAATAAATTACGGTCGAAGGTACATGGGTGAAAATAAATCTAGGTTTGTATAAATTAATATCTATACTACAAATAGTAATGTAGGAGATGTAATATAGTATATATAGTAAAAGTTAATAAGAATTATATTAAACAAATAAAAAAAAATTTCTTGTCAGGTTGAAGAAATGCAGTCTAAAGATCTGTATCCATATATGCACAGTGTAGAGAATCTTGTGAAACGCGGACAACAAATACCTTTGGCTTTATTCGAGAAGGACCAGTTGGCAGCTGCATTGCAGTCTGCGAAAGAATGGAAGAGAGGCGCAGCGGAAATGTTTCTTAAAAAGGTAAGTAAGCTTTGTAATGTTATTTACAAGTGCTAATTAAAAATTAAAATAGTGAACATGATGATATATACCCATGTGTTGAAAACTATCTTTCCTCTTTTTTGGCATTATCTAGTCGTTTTTTGCAACATGTACGCGATAAAATGTTTTTGTGGTTAGTTATGTATGAGCAAAGAATATTCGCAGAATTGGCCATACACCTTGCTGGAGGCGCTATCGCCACGTGCGGAGGCGCCTGGTGCGGGTGTGGCGGGGGGCGCGGCGGGTGCGGGTGGCGCGGGGCGGCGACGCGTGCGCGAGGCGGCGGGCGACGCGGGCGGCTTCCTGCAGCAGTTCAGCGAGGACGCCACGCCCACGGAGATCGTGGCCGCCTTTAAGCACGCCGAGCAGCGGGAGCTCGCCGCCATAAAGGACCTTAGGTGGGAACTGCTCCCGGAACCTATCACTATACTCAACTGAATCTATTCTCTTATGTGTATCAAACTGAGAATAAAGTTGGATTAGTTGTGAACCAAACGCTACACGGAGCAGAATCTACACGTCACACGACGATACGGCAAACCCAGGCGGAGATGGGGAGACAAATTCTACGGTTATGTAATTTTGTTTGGAATCTTTATTATGCTTAAATTACGTAAAGCAGATGTATCTTATTATGGTCGCTTGTTGTTTTATAAAAATATACAAGATAATTACGTTCGGAGACCAACATGTTTCTGACATTTTAAAAATCCATTATGCTATTTATTTATTTAATATTTGGGATGTAAAAAGTGAAAATTTTACTTATTTGCTTAAATATTTAAATTTATATACATAGCAGTAAAGTATCCGCAGTTAAAATATACATGAAAAGTGCATACATTAATTATTTAGGTACTTAACATTAAAAATTAAACATCAAAAATTATAGTTTGATATTAGTTGTTTTTGTAATATATTCCTTAAAGGTTTGTATTGTGTACTAAATTGGATCAACATCTTAGAAAATACTATTAGAAGATTATAACATAAAACATAGAAAACGTATGAAATTTGTTGGTCCTTCGAGCATTTTAAATTTGAATAGATAACTATTACCTCAATCTCTGAAAACTAAAGTGTATAACAAGTGTGTGTTGCCAGTGATGACTTACGGATCTGAGACGTGGTCCTTCACTGCTGGCCGTATGAGGACGCTCAAGGTCGCTCAGCGAGCTGCGGAGAGGGCTATGCTCGGAGTTTCTCTTCATGATAGACTCAGAAATGAGGATATCCGCAGTAAAACCAGAGTGACCGGCATAGCCCAACGGATTAGTAAACTGAAGTGGCAATGGGCCGGCCATATAGCTCGAAGAACCGATAACCGATGTGGAAGAAAGGTTCTCGAGTGGCAACCTCGTACCGGTAGGTGTAGTGTAGGCGACCCCCCACTAGATGGAGTGACGACCTGCTAAGGCATGCAGGAAGTCGATGGATGCAGGCCTATGTTCAGCAGTGGATTTGTGAAGGGCTGTAATGGTGATGATGATGATGATATAATAAAATAATGACATGGATTTATTGTTCAGGGACGAAGGAAATCATTTCCGTAGCAACATCTATCTATTTTTTCACGGAGATCTGCAGGTGGGGAACTGGTATCCATAAGACTGGTATATATAAGATATAAGTATTACATTTTTTAGGCACTAGTTTTCCACATATCAACAGTATTGTTTCAGATATAAGCACATAGTACTTTGAGCATAATTGTTAACCTATTATTTTATGAAACAGGGCTCTTAACTTGCGCAAAGAGGTTCGTTCCGCTCCGACTGCCGGCGTAACATTTTGCCTGTGCCAAAAGAGACAGTTTGGTGTTATGTCACAATGTGAACTCTGCAAAGACTGGTTCCATGGTAAGTTTATTAACAAGTTTATATATATTTTTATATGGTTATATTTCTGGTATATGGGCTAATAGCATTCCTTAAAAAATCCAATGTGTTTATTGATTAAAAATTCTGGTACATATGAAACTAGATACGAATATGAGAGCGACGGTCGATGATTTTCGATAACAACGACAAAACGATAATTGTTGATCACAACATATCTATTTTTGACGTTGCCTGTTTCTGGGATGAGTACTTTATATCTGGTATAACTTTGAAATGTTTATACTATCATCTACCGTGTAATGGCGGTATAAGAATATCCATTCCCATGTTGTCCCGTGAGTGTTGTAGGAGGCGATGAGGGCAAACGAACAGGAGATGTGCAGCAGCGTCTTTTTAATAACAAAAAAAAAACTACAGTTGTCAGCCCGCTCACCAAGCATGGTAATTAGTGCAAATATCCCTTTAGAGGCAATCTATGGTGAGGCTATCCAACAGTGGCCTTTGATAGGCTGTAATGGTATAATATCAAAATCTTACTGAATTATCGCCTGGTCATTGTTTTAATAAGTTTTGGATGTTCTTTGGATTATCTCGGTGTGTATATTTTTCTAGTAAGACAACACTTGAAAATTGCTAAATTCATAATAAATAATAATGTCCTCTAGACCGAATTTCGGCCACGGAGGCTAGCCAACGGTGCAGGACATAGTTCCCAAATGTATGCGCAAGCACAGGTGCACTCTCTATTCCCTCACTCTCATAATCCGACGGGACGGTAAACCGATACGACCGGGAGAGAGATCAGGCGCAGGACCGACGGCTTTACGTGCTTTCCGAGGCACGGGGGTGAGACACCGCCAATTTACGTCTCCGGGCAGGCCTCTGTCACTCTTGCTACCTACGTGAAATAATTACCCAAAATGGCGACGCGCCCGGGCGAAATAACGCAGTCAGGGCTAGCGCGTTGGAGGTGATTGAATGTTAAAGTTTTTTAACGCTGTGTTATTGAAATAGTTTTTGTTTAGTGTTTAGTATATTTAATTGTAGGTAAAATAGTTGTAAAAGTTTTAATGTAGGTATTTTAAAAATTATATAATTATGTATAACCTATTTGATAAATTATAATAGCAAAACGTCGTACCTACTATAACTGTTGCTTAGATACTAAATGAAATGTCCAACAAAAGGTTTCAATATCATTCTTTAAGTTTCCGAAGAATTTAAGAAAAAAGTTATGAAAGGTGAATTTATTAATTATTTTTTGCTAGATAGGTACTTACAGCAAAAAAGAATTAAGTAATAATTTGGTCTACAGAAGAAATACCTAAGTACTTCATTACAAAAATTAGTTAAAATTTACTTTACTATCCAAGTATTTACTTACATATCTATACTTTTGTTTTGTTGTCCTTTGTAATTAAAATATTTTAAGTTATAATAACACAAAATACTGAAATTAAAACTTTGTGTACTAACAAGATTTTTAACTAAGTAGAATAGATCACGTTTCTGTTAGAAATCGTATTTCAGGTTTATTTGTTGTTTACACTATCTACCTATTTCTCCCAAGAGTTGCGATTCCCGACCTCGCAATTTGCATACGTAAGGCATCGCAGAACTCACATAGGGGCGAAAGTATGGTCAGTCGATCATAGTCAGAATATTAGTTAGTACTTCACCTAAGTAACATAATTAACATTTCGCAATGTATTTTTTACTTTCTATTGACATCCTTTAATAACCATGGAAAGTCTCCCGTGACCTAGGAAGCGGAAAAGATGCAAAGTAATATGGACACTAGCGTGCAGCGATAAAGTTTTATTTAGCAGGCCTGTTGGTCTAGTGGTTAGTGACCCTGACTGCTATGCCGGAGGTCGTGGGTTCGATTCCCACCCAGGACAAATGTTTGTGTGATGAGCACGATCATTTGTTCTGTGTCTGGGTGTAATTTATCTATAATATTTATGTATTTAGAAATATATAAGTATGTTTATCAGTTGTCTAGTACCCATAACACAAGCTCTGCTTAGCTTGGGACTAGATGGCGTTGTGTGTATAAAAATGATAAAAAAAAAGCTTGCGTGCACGACTTATCTGATTAATAATAATTATGTAGGCTATTAAACGTCAGCAAGCAGTCTACATCAAAGGAGTGCAACTTCTGTACGTAGTACTATTATTTATTCTGTGCTCCGGGCAGCTATTGAGAATTTCTTGACGGAAAAACTCAATAATTGATTTTTTGGCCCGACACGGGATTCGAACCCAGGACCTCATGATGAGCAGTCCTACTACTCTGTGTAAAAAGTATCGGGAATATGTCAATAAAAAGACCCGCGTAAAAGAGGTCGTTCTAATTTTTTTACTGCATGTTGGTAGCACTGTACTGATGTAGCGCGCAAAGTTTGAGCGGGATCCGTCATTTAATTTGTTTTAAACTACACTTTTTGTTGGTCATAGTTTTGAGTTCTCGGCGATTTTTACAATGGAAAATATTGTTGAACAAAGAGTGTTTTTTTTTTTTTTTTTTTTATAGGATAGGGTGACAAACGAGCACACAGTCCACCTGATGGTAAGTGGTTACTGTGGTCCATAGACATCTACATCTATCCTCGATTACGAATCAAAATGCAGATGCGTTGTCACCCGTGAGGACTAAGATGGAATGCCTCGTTTCCAGTAAAAAGGGTCAGTGTGCCTTAAATTTTGTGTTTCGAATGATATTTTATGTGGTGAATCACAAAAAATGTTGCGAAATACCTACGGCGAATCGTGTATAACGAAAACAAGGGCTTATGAATGGTATAAGGCTTTTAAAGAAGGCCGAGAAGTAGTAGTAGACTTGCCTCGTTCTGGTAGACCTTCAACCGCTACGACCAAAGAAAACATCGACAAAATCAAGAAGCTAGTGCTCGAAAATCGACGTATGAGTCTGAGAGAGTTGGCTAGTGAGGTGAACATATCTTTTAAGTCCGTCCACAACATTCTCATTGACATTTTAGGCATGAAACGCGTCGCCGCTCGACTAGTTCCAAAAGAGCTCAATTTTGTTCAAAGAGCGCAGCGAAAGCATGTCGCTGAAGACATGGTTTCCCGAGCTTCTACGGATCCGACCTTCATGAAACGTATAATAACTGACGACGAGACAGGTTTATGAGTACGACATGCAAACAAGCCAACAGTCTTCAGAATGGCGTCTCGAAAACGAGCCGAACCCATAAAACCGCGGCAAAGTCGCTCCAAAATCAAGGTGATGCTGACAGGTTTTTTGACTACCGTGGTGTGGTTCACTCCGAATTCCTTCCAAAGGGAGAAACAGTGAATAAAGAATATTATTTAGGAGTCATAAAGCGTTTGCGTGAGAGTATCCGCCGAAAACGTCCAGATTTGTGGCAACACAACTCATGGATGCTGCACCATGATAATGCACCATCACACACAGCCATTATAGTGAAAGAGTTTTTAGCGAAAAATTCAACAAAAGTTCTCAACCAAGCACCGTATTTACCAGATATGGCTCCGTCTGACTTTTTTTTATTTCCCAAGTTAAAATTACCACTTCGAGGAAAACGTTTTGAGTCGATAGAAGCCATAACAAAAAATTCGCTGAATGAGCTAAAGGCCATACCGCAAATAGCCTATGAAAAATGTATGGAAGACTGGGTGAAGCGTTGGAGATGTTGTATTGCAAGCGATGGGGCCTACTTTGAAGGCGATAAAATAAATTTAGATGAATAATTTGTATTTTTTGTTTTATTGACAAATTCCCGATATTTAGTACACAGAAGGTACTTCTACAACCAGTAGACCAACGAGGCAGTCACAATAAATAATAACCAACATATTATTGTATTTCTAGCTTCCTGTGTAGCGTCAGCAAAAGAGGAACGGGAAGACTCTCCAGACCGAGTTGAGTTGCCTTACCCGACCACTGAACAAAAGTTTCTGTGCCCTGACTGCATGAGGACGAAACGGCCGAGGTTACATCGTATATTAGCTTTATTGGTATGTCCTATTTCATCGTGGATTGATCTATGAAAGTTACTTTAATGACCGTAAATTTAATGTTAAGCTGTGTATCGACTTCTTGTGGCTGTCGCGCGACCAGTGTTCGCCCGCGGCTAACCTGTGTTTTGGCTCACGAGACGATTTTAGCGCACAATTTAACTACAGCGAGGCGGCCCGCGCGGCTGATCGGAGGATCCGCCAACGAACATTCATTTTGTTCGCGGCAACCATGAACGTTGTACGTCGGCGAAGTGCAGCGGCTGCTTTTATGATTATTTATCATATTTTTCACATGAGATCGAAGTGAAATGTTCGTTGGTGGATGAAAAAAATATAGTGCATTGGGATAAGATCGGTGATGGGGTAAGACCGTAAAATCCAAATTTCCGGTGAATTATGCTATATTTTTGAAAGCAAGCAATATGGTACAAGACTCCATTTTATTCTGCCCCGACCCCAAGTTTCAGCCAGTCGCTCCAAAAATTAGGCGTGTGCTGCGCAGTATTTTATAAAACAAGGTAATTTTTGTATTTTTTTCGTCCGTCCGGTCTTTCCCTATCACTTTTATTTGCGATTTTTAGCGACGTCCGGTCTTATCCCTTGATGGCCAATTCTTCATCATGCATATAAAAAATTATGCCTTGTCTTCGCACACGTTTTAAGCAGAAACTGTTGAGTTTTGAAAAGTAAAAGCTTCTTATAGCTAAATTACGTTTAACCATTAACGATTTGCGCCATGTTTCAGAAATCTGACGTATATGGATGTCGAGAAAATAAAGTTTTTGCCCAACTCTTTTAACCTCCTTAGTCCTGAGCCAAGAATTCTTAACCGATTTTAATGATTTTTGGAATGGATAACTACTAGGGCTCCTATAACTCGGATTTATTGAAAAAAAATTATTATTATTACTTTTTAAAATACAGGAGGTATCATATTTGATACCTTGGGTCTCTACGAAGTTAAAAATCATCATTCTGGGCCATAAAAATAAAAATTGTTTTGACCAAAATTATAAGCATTTATTCATTATTTATTATCCCAAATCATAGGATTAGGAATGGAAAATATTGAAACAGTTTCTCTCTGTATTAAAACCCAAAAATACTTTACAAGAGTTGCACCTTACGAAAGTGAAAGTGAGCTTTGAGCAACCTCCCGCTCTACACTTGGACCGAATCTTCTGTTCTGTATTTGCCATTTCTGGCATGTGACTAGCTTTTCGGGCTACGACTGGAGGAACGGGCTGGATTCTTCCCTGTCTTTTATCTTCAGGAGTATGATCAATAGATGAATTTGAGCTGTCCAGATTTTTATTTTCAGATGGTGCTGAACAGTAGATTAAATTCTCAGCTATATCTAATCTGAAGAAATAATAGCTCTGTATCTTTTTTTTTTTGGCCAAATATTCAGTTGAGTTTCGCGTCGGTACCGTATCCATGAAGATGCTATCGCAAAATCTAAGAAGTAGTACTAGATTCTAACAGTCCATTTTTTGTTTGATTTCGCATTCTATACTTTTATTGATTACTCTTTAAAATTATTCTGTCTAGCAGATCAACGCCACCTTTGCCTTCGTTATAACCTTTGACTACATTTGGTTGTGGAATCTCAATGTAGCTGACATCTTTTTCGACCAACGTCGACAGTTTTGATTGGGTGATGAGTTGACACTTGTCGCAAAGTATGTGGGTTTGTTGTCAAACCATTTGGTCATGGATACAGCACGGTAGTTTCTAACCACTTGATCATGAGTGCCCCTTTGTCTCCGCATTTCATTATGCTATGGCTTTTTGACTTGTAAATGATCAAGATCAGAGCTTTGATCAATATCATGTACCAAAGGCAGATTAAAATCTTTATGGTACCACTTTGGATATATTTGACATAACTCCTGAAGTAGGACATTACTCTTCTCGTCGTCCGGTTGTGATTGCCCTGACTGATGGTCAAGGTCAGTGAGCACTACATTATCAGTCAGGTTAAGGTCAGGTTGTCGTAAAATTTGTCGTCTTCTTCAACAGACTGTTGTTCACCCAGGTCTGAATCGTCTGAATTAAAATTTTTCAGGTAATCTTCTATTTCGACGTTTCTGACAGGTCTCGCATCTGTAATAACATAGTTTTACGTAAATAAAATAAAACAAATAACAGAAAACATAATTTAAGAACATAAAGTAAAACGACAATTTCTTACCAAAAAAAAGGGGTCAGAACCGAAGGTATCACATATGATATCATGATCAAAGGGATAGATTTCCGTAATAATTACGGTTGAAAATTAATTTTAAGCCTATAAAAAGAGAAAATGGGGTTAACTAATTACTTTCATGAAAAGATTTATTATTATGTATCAGTTTTTATGAAGACTTACCAGTTTTACGTTGCTCCATGATCACCAACAACAAGGTGTCATATTTGACAGACCGCTGAAGTTGATATACGAGCGTGATGCTGTGAACATATTTTTTTTAAATGTGCCATTTTCTGCTCTATCCGATACGTTCGTCCGTCAAATGTCTGCCTTTTGTAATTTTAATGTAGATCGAGATAAACGAAGGTATCATATATGATACCAGGGGACTGAGGAGGTTAACTAGTCAAAAATCGTCTGGTATTACCCCAACGCACCTTTTATATATATATATATATATATATATATATATATATATATATATATATATATATATATATATATATATATATATATATATATATATATATGAACTGAATGCTACATGGTAGAACCAGTAATAAGGCTTTTGTTTATTCTAGACTTCTGCCTTCTATACGACGCTAAAAGAGTGGTCGTTTTCTTTTTAAGTTCAGTTACAGACGAGCCCATTTCTGCACTGATGTCATTCCAAGCATCTTTTTTTAATGATTTGTTGTGATAATCACTACATTTACTGTTTCATAGAAATTGTTTAGTACCATAGATTCTAATTTAAGTACGACACGTCGTTATCCATGTTTTTTCCCGCGCGCGTCAACTAATATACGTAAGCGACCGTTCCAACTGCGCGAGCACAACTCACTAAGATTCCTTTGCCGCGCCGTCAAAACCGACGAACCAATCGTCGCGTGGCACGTTCGAGCGCGCCAATGTTCGAATTGCCGCGTGCGGTTACACAGTATCAACTGTGCGCGGCTGCCGCGCGAACTAATGTTCGAAGTCGATACGCAGCTTTAGTAATATTACCGTATACATGGTAGAGCCGTTGCAGCTATATATATTATGGTTCTAGCACGAATGGGTTGACTCGACCCGGTTAGGACTACGCTCCCACAGAATACCAGCGTAAAATAGCAGCTCAATAATGCTGTTGTGCTTCATATGGTGTGTGTAGAGAATCGGAGACCCTTTTTTACTGGAAACGAGACATTCCATCTTAGCCTTGGTGACAATAGACGACGGTCTTAGTGCAGGTGACAACAGATCTGCATTTTGATTCCTAATCGAGGATAAATGTGGGTGTCTTTGGGCTATGGTATCCACTTACCATCAGGTAAAAAAAATAACCTGGTTTTTGCCTATAACATGAACTTTTGAAGTAATCTAGTTTTACTTTAGTAAAATAACCCATAAGTTTTAGGTTTTAAATAAATTCTACATTGTGAACAGTGCTAGTGCTGGCTCAGCTCATCATTTCAAGTAATACCTAATAACATGTGAATGCTTATTTTATGTATCATCTTTTTCAGGTTTGGCTGCAGAAGTTGCCAGTGCGATTAGCAGAGGGCGAAGCTTTACAGTGTGTGACAGAACGAGCCATGGCGTGGCAAGATTCGGCCAGGGCGTTGCTGGCAGCTTTACCACACCAGCAACAACCTGAACACCGGAAGGATGGCACTTCGCTTGCCTCCAGGTATAACAATAATGACATACTTTACACTTTGATTTAATAAAGAAATATTTGTACTTATAAAAATATTTATTTATGTCTTAATAGCATGTAAATATTGTTACGAGCTTAGGGTCCGTGACAATAAAAACTGTCGATTGAATTACCAAAATTGACACTTTAATTACCGGCTGCAATTAAAATTTTAAACATACTAATAATTAATCACGCGTAACACTTTAGTTCACTGTTGTATCGCCTCAAAGTCTTAGCTTGTGTCGCCAATTCAATACTGCCCCGGTCGCGGCCCTGAACGGCTTTATATAGGCCTTTTACACCGAAACATTTAGCATGTTCCAGCAAATACCGGTACCGACCGACTAGGTGTAGAAAATTCGAGTGTGGAGTTTTCTAGAAAGCTTAGTTCTGTTATTCGATACTAGATGGCGCTAGTGGAAGAGTCCTAGAAAGATCTTGACGCTCCTATTTATGCTGCTTGATACCAGATAGCGCTAATAATCACCCACCCTATACCAGGCTTTAATTATAGCGCACAACAATATAATCCTCTGTGCTTGACAAGTGGCAGTTATCTTGATATTACAGACAGACACTTTAATTTTATTTATCTTAAGTAACAATGCGGTTAATAAAACTATTTATACGAATTTTATCGCGTTTCATTAACTTGTTTTAACTTATTTTTAATTCCCAACGTTTCGTTGGCATGGGACGGACTGAGATGTTTGACATCCTAATATCACAGTTAGCTCGTTTACCTTCAGTTTTTGAATATTGTAACAACAGTATCTTGAAGTCTTAGTGTAGTGGTGGTAATGCTTGGGTTTGGATTTAATTTTGTTAATTATAGGAGCCCAAGAAGATAGCAGCACCCATCCATTTTCTCTTTCAAAATTAGGATGTTTTTAATTTCAATAGTCTCGCGTCGTCCTCGGTAGGAATCGGTGTTCTTTTGCGAGTTTTTGTGGTTTATCAAATCTGATGTAATGGTGAGAACCCGAAACGTCGGGAAATAAAAATAAGTTAAAATAAGTTAATTAAACGCGATAAAATCCGTGTAAATAGTTATTCAGTGTGTTCGCGTAAATTTAAGAAATCGTTATAACAGCGCGGTATTGAATTTAATTCTTTTTTTTATTAGATCGTCCGCAAGTGTAGAGCACGCGTATAGTGCGACACCTAGGTCACTAAGCACAAGGCTGACACCAGGATTATTACAGAAGTTAGAAGACCTCATGTTAGAAGGAGATTTATTGGAGGTAAGAGTATTACTTTATTCATGGACCTGCTGAACATTTTTGAGTTTAGTACTCAAAAAGTTCATCCCTGTTGTTTCAAGGTAAAAGAATCGTAAGAGTCGTAAGTGATTATCATCATCATCATTATCATTCCTACTCTTCACAAGTCCACGGCTGAACAAGGAATGCCACAAAGCAGGGTCATGATTCATCTGCATCCAACGACTTCTTGCATGTCTTACCAGGTCGTCACTCCACAATAGTGGTAGAGCCACGCGGCAGCCTTTGCTGTTGCACGCATTGGCCGGCTCAAACCGGGGTGGTACCACGACCTCACAGAAGACCAGCGTGAAGTAGGAGGCTTTGCTTCTGCGTTTCGTCGGGTGAGTGCAGGTGGCCGGAGGCCCAATCCCCCCCCCCCCTCCATCAACATGTACCGGAATTAAATGTAAGACCAGGAGGGTACCAGCACCCCTGAAGAATCCCTCGCTGAGCATCCACGACTAAGCTACTCCACTCCTGAGCGTGGGTGCTAAGGCTGCCCCACATATTCTGGGGGGGGAATGCCGATTGAGACTAAACCTCCTTAAGGCAAACGGATCAATAAGTCAAAGGCGACCCCTGCCATCCGTGAGTGCCATCAGGAGACTTCATTCAAACCTTCGCCCAGATTTCAGATGGTAGTGGACGCCGTCCAAAAGTCGAAAAGTTAAGTCTTGAAATATCATCACAGGGTGTCAGTTTTTGTCATTTATTTTTGAATCCTTATAATTTGACATGACTTGGCCTATAGCCCGTTTTCGGATTGACGATTGTTGATTTCTGGTATAGTAGGGATTCTGGGATAATAGGTTGTAATCAATAAGAATTTTCTTTTTGGTGATTGTAATACACTTACATTTTGGTAAATTAAGATGGAGTTTGCTTGCTAGAGCCGATTGAGATCTTTCGAAGCTTAGTACAAAGATTTATCGTATTAATACGGTCATAAACCTTGAGGTCATCAGTATTAATCATTAAAATGAAAAGCCACGGACCTAATATTGAGCCTTGAGGGACTCCCGAGGTGACTTCTACTAAACTGGACACAAAACCATTAATTACAACCTTTTGTGCTCTGTTTATAGTATTAAAGAAGAAAAACAACGTGAAATGATTCCGCGAATGTCATTAAAGGCACTTTTCCTTAATAGAATGGCATGACTCATCTTATCAAAAGCTTTGCAACAATCTGTGTACACGTTATCCATTTGGGCATGGCTACTGAGGCTAAAATAAAAAATGTACCTCTAGGGCTATGCTGTGACCAGTTAATTGTGCCGGATTAAAAGCATCGAGATTCTAAATTTTATCTGTATTAATTTTTTTGTTTTTCGTTTTATTTTGAGTTAAGTTTTATGTCAGGCGATTGGTCGCGATTCGATTTAATATGTGGTTACGACCTAATATGTGCGCTGCCGTAATTATATTACTGTAGTATTATGCAGTCAGTGGCTTTTTTGTTGCTGCAATCCATTTTTTAAATATTTAGTTAAGCATTTTTTGGAAAATTAATGTTCTGCAAGTTGTTTCAATAAATAAATATTTTCTTCCTTTCTGTCAAAGTAATGTCTGATTCTAAATATGGGCTCTATTTTTGTTCGTTTGTCTGTTATTCCATCTGTACTGGCAATATGGGTGCGTCTGAAAGAGCAAGCACATAATGTATTTTGTCAAAATAATGCCTTATTCTGTTCGAATACCAATTTCATTTTAGTTTTGTGTATTGGCAGTATTTTTTTTTTTTTTTTTTTTTTTTTATAGAAGAGGGGGCAAACGAGCATGCGGCTCACCTGATGTTAAGTGACTACCGCCGCCCATGATCAACCGCAACACCAGGAGAATTGCGGGTGCGTTGCCGGCCCTTTAGAAAGGAGTAAGCTCTTTTCTTGAAGGTCCCCAGGTCGTATCGGTCCGGAAAAATCGCCGGTGATAAACTATTCCACAGAGAGGTTGTACGTGGAAGAAAGCTCCTTGTGAAACGTACAGTGGTGGACCGCCAAGCATCCAGATGGTGTGGATGGTATCGGGACGTTTGCCGTGTCGTGCGTTCACGAAATTTGGCGGCTGGGATTAATCCGAACAATTCCTCAGAGCACTCCCCGTGATAGATGCGATAAAATACGCAAAGAGATGCAACATCTCTTCGCAACGCCAGTGAATCGAGCCGATCGGAAAGCACTCGGTCGTCGACGATTCGAGCCGCTCTGCGCTGGATGCGGTCAAGTGGAAGGAGCTGGTACTGGGGAGCCCCAGCCCAGAGATGGGAACAGTATTCCATGTGCGGTCGAACCTGCGCCTTGTAAAGTTGCAGGCGGTGTGCCGGCATGAAATACTGCCCCGCTCTGCTGAGCACGCCAAGCTTTTTAGAGGCCAATTTGGCCTTCCCTTCCAAGTGACCACGAAACTGCACGTCACTCGATATGTCGACGCCGAGGATTCCGATACTGGCTGAGGCAACAAGGGGAGTGCCTTGAAACTGAGGGGATACGACAAAGGGGTTCTTTTTAGCGGTTAACGCGCAAACTTGTGTCTTCTGGGGGTTAAACTGGACTAGATTTAGTCGTCCCCAATCCGAGACTCTGTTCAGCAAAGACTCGACTTCAGACACAAGTTTGTCCCGGCACTCGGAGACGTTTTCCCGAGAAATATTGGCTCGGCCGGTGTAAAGAGCATCACCAGTGCTGTCATCTGCATAGCAATGAATGTTACGGGTATGCAACATATCATTGATATGCAGAAGAAACAGCGTTGGCGATAGCACGCAGCCCTGTGGAACACCAGCATTAATAGGCTTGCAATCGGAGCTTGCACCGTCTACAACGACCTTGATGCTCCGATCTGCAAGAAAGCTGGTGATCCAATCGCACAATTTCTCGGGAAGCCCATAGGAAGGGAGCTTCGAAAGAAGCGCTTTGTGCCAAACCCGATCGAAGGCCTTCGCAATGTCCAAACTAACGGCCAATGCCTCCCCCTTGAACTCTACTGCCTCCGCCCATCTGTGAGTGAGGTAGACCAGAAGATCACCAGCTGACCGACCACGGCGAAAACCGTATTGGCGGTCACTAATCAGCTGGTGATCCTCAAGGTACCTCATGAGCTGGCAGTTTACAATGGACTCCATTGTTTTGGAGAACAAGGAGGTGATGGCGATTGGCCGGTAGTTGGACGGGTCTGAGCGGTCGCCTTTATAAGAATATTAATCTTTGTTTGTTAATTGTTCCCAACCGTATGACTGCACGTACCTAAAACAATTTTAGCCGTATGACATACGTTGCTAAGGTGAGAGTTCCACGTTAGTTTTTGGTCAATTGCTACGCCCAAATACTTAACTTTTTCGATAATTAAAAGAATCAGGCGTTACTTTGCGAAAATCCATTATATTAAAGTTGTTACAACTTAATTTGGTCATTTCCGCGGAATAAAATACAATGATGTGAATTGTCCACTCTGAAGAGCACCTACCTCCCACCCTACCTCAGTTACGTGCACTATCCCCTTCACCAAAACTTCCAACACTACCACTCTCAGCACAACTATTCCCAGCACCACCCCTCCCTGCACCACCACACTAGGAACGACACGCCACCCTTGATAATATGACTTGTGTTTCGCCTCTACACGAGGCATCCTCAGATGTAGTAGTCTCTGCGGAGGCTAACACTATCTTCGTCACCACTAATCCCATCACCATCACTCCTATACAACTCGTCGACAGCTAGTTGTATAATAAGCAACTGTTTCGGCTTGCCGCTCACTTAGCCTTCAGCCACCGCACAGACTACTTCACCGGTGGATGCCTCGTGTAGAGACGAAACACGTATCGTGTTATTGAGAGTGGTGTGTCGTTCCTAGTGTGTAGGTGTTGGGTGTGGTGGTACTGGAAGTGCTGACTACGGAGATAGTGCATGCAATTGAGAGGGGTTGGGAGGTGCTCTTCAGACTGGGTAGGACACATCATTTTATTTTATTTTATTACGCGAATATGAGCAAATTAAGTTCTAATAACTTCAATCACATGGATTGAAAAATGCCCGAAATTAATTCAATTTCAAATTGAGTCAAATTCTGGTTGGAATACCATTAATTTTCCTGCCATGTTCGCCCCATTATTGTACCCTTGCCCTCGACAATAATATTCATGTCTAAATTTTTTTTTATAGTATGGGATGACAAACGAGCACACAGTCCACCTGATGGTAAGTGGTTGCTGTGGCCCATAGACATCTACATCTATCTTCGATTAAGAATCAAAATGCACGTGCGTTGTCACCCGTGAGGACTAAGATGGAATGCCTCATTTCCAGTAAAAAGGGTCTCTGGTTCTCTACACTCACCATACGAAATACAGCAGCATCTAGCTACTATTTCACGCTGGTATTCTGTGAGAGCGTGGTCCTTCCCCAGTCGAGCCGACCCATTCGTGCTACAACTATACTACAAATATAACTGCAGTATGGCTTTACCACGTAAAAATCAAACACTTGTACAATTTCATCAAGAAAGAGGCCAGTAAGTCCTTTTTCCAAAGAGTCACGTACTGGCTTGTAAGCAACAAAATACTCGTGCTTTAAATTCCTAATTAGCGTCAACAAAACGCAATGTTAGTGATAAGAGTGAGTGAATTGCTGACCGGTGCCCAGTGGGTAGCGTTTCGGTTGATTTCGCCCCCCCTCCCCCGATGACGGCTCCCGGTGCGGTCGCACAGCTCGCACCGTCCTAGGGCGGCCACTGATCTAATGAGGGGGAGGTCTGTGTTTGGAAGTAGAGTTTTTGGTCTGTATTGGATGGATGGATTGATGGATGGATATTTTAATATCCCGGCTTTGTTTAAGTATGTTCGTCTGTTGTTCTGCGTGTACTGGCAACAAAGTGAAAGTGGTGTGTTGGTTACAGGTGCGTCTGGAGGAGCAGGCGCAGGTGTGGAGCGCGGTGGCGGCGGCGCGTGGCGCGGAGGGGCGGCGCGCGCGCGTGCTGGATGCCGGTGCGCCGCGCCGCAAGCGCACGCAGCGCGCGCCGCGCCCGCACCGTCAGCTAAAGCGCACACGCAACCACCACCACGGTACCTGCACACTGCTCGCACAAGCGATACATTTGCTGCACCACACTGACACATGCATTGCGACATGTACTGTATTATGTACTGCATGACACTGACACATACACTGAAACGTATTCTGCGACACATTGACACACGCACCGCGACATGCACTGCTCCAAACTGACACATGCACTGCGCTATATACTGCATGATAATGAGACACGCACCGCAACATGTGCTGCACCACACTGACATACGCACCGCGACCAGTGCTGCGCTGGACTGACATGGACCACGTTATGTATACCAAAACACGTGCACACCGTGGAACACACTTCACTACATTAAATACACTCGCCATCATATGTCCTTAATAACACCATGTCTCGTGTTCCTGCATATCTACAACTTTGACATGTCAAGCACAGCATTATGCATATCTATCTATATCTATCTATATCTAGCATAGCTAAAAGCTGTTATGTTTCGTATGGTAAGTGTAGATAACCGGAGACCCTTTTTTACTGGGAATGAGCCGTTCCATAAAGTCTTCGGGTGTGACGACGATCTGCATTTTGATTCTTATTGGAGGATAAATGTAGATGTCTATGGGTCACAGCTTCCACTTACCATGGACAGTGTGTTCGTTTGTCGCTCGCTCCAACAAGGAAAGACATTTAAAATGAAAATGTTTATTCCTTCAACGATAACAATTGTTTTTCTATCAAAAATTGACACTAAATTTCTTACGTACATTCTACTGATACATGGTTATTAAGTAAGCCCTGTCTTGTGATTTTACCGTATCTATAGAGTGCACCTTATCATAAATGCTTTCCGATTTTTCAACCCTCAAATAATATTATTCATAAAATGAAATAAAATTAAAAATTACAATTATATGGCTTAATTGTTTGTTTGACTTTTATATTTAGTCAAGTTACAATTAATTTAGCGGCGTACGAATGTCCATTATTTTATTTATTTATTTATGTATATACAAACTGTTAATTTGCTCTATATAATTTCTAACTATAACAAATGTGGTCTCTGTATATTATAAAATGAGATTGTCTTCATTATGACGACTAGATGGCAACTGTTCAGTGATGTCTCAGTGATCTCAAGGGTGAAAATTGGCAGCGATCACTGAATGGTTAGAGAGAGAATTAGGTCACACTGAATCTAAGCGTTAAGTTGGAGAGGTTTCGTTTAATGAAGTCAATGCTCCGTCCACATCGTGCTCTAATCCAGAATCCCGAAACCTTGCAGCTCGAGATACAAAACCGTTTTCAGTGCCTTGAATATTGCAATGCAGTGGACGATATGAATGACAAGCTCGTGGAAACTGTCCATGCGGTCGGTGCTAAGTTCTGCAAGACCCGCCCCAGAAGAACCCAAAACCTCCGATCACACTCTTAATCTCATAGCTGTTAGTAGGGGGATGAAGCTGCAGTCGTCAGCAGATTTGACAGCATACAGGAAACTGAACAGACAGATCTCCAAATGCATGCGGCGAGACTTACGCAACTTTTATACTGCTCGTATTAAAGGAGCGATCGGGCGGAACCAGGGCTCCAAAGTAATTGCCAGAGATCTGTCTGCCAGATAGAGCCAACTTTCAAAGCTGAAGACTGAATGTGGCAGCATCATTTCCAGAACACCTGAGATTTTGAGTGAGATTGAGGGTTCTATGGGCAGCTGTACACATTATCGTTTGAGCCATATACAAGTGTGAATAACAATCTAAGAGCAAGTCTTATCCGATACTATTCCGATGATATCCCAGACATCAGTCTGAGAGAGATTAGTATGGCTCTCCAGCACCTTAAAAACGACAGGGCTCAGGCGAGGATGGAATTACAGCGGAGCTTCTGAAAGCGGGTGAAACACCGGTACTTAAAGTCCTTCAGAAGCTCTTCAATTCCATCCTTCATGGGGTCACTACTCCAGAGGCATGGAGCAGAAGTGCGGTGGTCTTGTTCCTCAAGAGAGCATTGTAACCTTTCTAACTACAGACCGATTTCTCTTCTGAACCGCGACTACGTGCTGTTTTCGAAAGTCATTACCAATTGTCTCACGCAGACTCGATGACTTCCAGCCTCCCGAACAAGCCGGTTTCCAAAAATGCTTCGGTACCATAGACCACATACATACCCTGCGGCAGATTGTACAGAAGACCGAAGAGTACAATCTGCCGCTTTGCCTGGCTTATGTGGACTATGAGAAAGCCTTCGATTCCGTCGAAATTTGGGCGGTGCTTATGCGTGGTAGCAGGTAGCGGTGCTTAAGCACGTCGTTTATGCGTGGTAGAACCATGCAATTATATTAGAAGTATAGTTGCAGCACGAAGGTCGGCTCGACCGGGGAAGTACCACGCTCTCACAGAATATCAGCGTAAAATAGTAGCTTAATGATGCTGTGTTTCGTATAGTGAGTGTAGAGAACCGGAGACCCTTTTTAAAGGAAACGAAGCATTTCATCTTAGTCCTCACGGGTGACAACGCATCGGCATTTTAATTCGTAATCGAGGATAGATGTAGATGTCTGTGAGCCGCAGCAACCACTTACCATCAGGTGGACTGTGTGCTCGTTTGTCACCCTATTCTATATAAAATATATATAAACATCACGCACCTTCGATTTGCCGTCGATTTAGTCTTTATGGTAGAACCGCTGAAGGACCTAAGCATTATGCTCAATGAACTCAATACTGTCTCCCAACGGATAGATCTTAAGATGAGCATGGAGAAAACAAAGATCATGTTTAATGTCCATGTCACACCTATGCCGGTAGTTGTTGGAAGCACTAAGCACGAAGTTTTTGACGAGTACATTTACCTGGGACAAATAGTCCAACTAGGTAAGTCCAACTTCGACCGAGAGGTCAATCGACGGATTCAACTCGGTTGGGGAGCGTTCGGGAAATTACGACATATATTCTCGTCAGGTATACCTCAATCTCTAAAAACTAGATTGTACAACCAGTGCGTGTTGCCAGTGATGACTTACGGATCTGAGACGTGGTCCTTCACTGCTGGCCGTATGAGGTCGCTCAACGTCGCTCAGCGAGTTATGGAGAGGGTCGAGGATTCTCTGCGCGATAAACTTAAAAATAAGGATATCCGCAGTAGAACCAGAGTGACCGACGTAGCTCAACGGATTAGTAAGCTGAAGTGGCAATGGGCCGGCCATATTGCTCGAAGAACCGATAACCGATGGGGAAGAAAGGTTCTCGAGTGGCAGCCTCGTACCGGTAGGCGTAGTGTAGAGTGACCCCCCACTAGATGGAGTGACGATCTGGTAAGACATGCAGGAAGTCGATGGATGAAAAAACTGCGCTTGCCGACCAGCTAGCCAAGTGTGGCAACTATGCCAAATATCCCCCTGTGAGTCAATCTATGGGGGAGGCCTATGTCCGGCGGGGGACGTTAATAGGTTGTAACAGGAACCGGATAATTTATTTGATGGATAATCTTTTATCTCCCGGTTGAAAAATGAACCCTAAATATAATCTCTGAAAATATATATCTGAAGTATATTGAAATATTATTATTTTTTATTAATCGTAATATTTTTTTTATAAATAGTTTTTTTATAAGTCGTATTCTTTACAGGAACAAGCACAACTAAGACAACAATCAAGCGAGGCTCTGCGACGACGACCAACTATTTAAATAGGAAACAGGTAATTGTAACAATATTTATTTATCTAAACTTCGTTGCACAAATAAATCCAAGGAATACCAAACGCCTTAAGGCGTTCTCTACCAGTACTATTATTTAATATAAAAATTGGATATTACATCTTTATTTTAGCATGGCGGCGATGTGGTTCGCCACCCATCACGTCTCGTTTCTCGCGGGGGCGAAAAGCGGCCCACGGAGAGCCGCTTCGCTACGTTGAATGTAAGAGGAGGGATGGATGGAAAGGTAGATGGAGTGTGTCAGATGATGGATGAACGTTGCATTGATATTCTGTGCGTGAACGAAACCAAGAGGAAAGGATGTGGACACCACGGTTCATGGCCCCTACACGGCATACTGGTCGGGAGTCCCCCAAACCAGACGAGGCTGTCAGGAAGTTGGTATGATTCTTTCATCTCGAATGGTTGAATGTGTGATGGAGCATGAATGTGTAAGCCCAAGACTCCTCTGGATTAGGTTAAAAGTCGGCTTGTTTATCCTTGGGGTCTATGCACCGACGGATCTGCGTAGAGGTGGGTCACTAAAATCACAACAAGAGAGAGAGGAATTTTGGAATAGCATGAGAGAGGTCTTGAATAAATGCGGAGAAAATGAACGGATCGTGATGTTAGGGGACTTTAATGGATGGGTTGGAGTAAAGCGTGATGGGTATAAAGGAGTTCTGGGTATGTTTGGGGACGAGAGAGTGAATGACAATGGGAGAAGCCTGCTTGAAGTATGCTTGGAATGGAATCTGTGCGTGGCCAACACAATGTTTGACCACAAAAAGATCCATTTGTATACAAGAGATGAGGGTGAGTCTAGAAGTATGATTGATTTTGTAATTGTGGATGAAAGACTGAAGAAGAAAGTGCTAGACACTCGGGCATACCGCGGTGTAGGCCTCGACACAGACCACTTCCTGGTCATAGCCCGAATGCGTGGCCTCTTTAAACGGTGGCGACACCGAGGGGCCGAGCCTACGAGTGTTTTGGACAGAGTAAAAGTGGAAAATCTACAAGAAAAAGAAAGACGAGTATGTAGAGAGACTGAAAGAAAGTTTTAAAGGAATAGAAGAGACAGGAAGGATTGAAGAGTTGTGGGAGACATTTAAGAAAGGGGTTGTAAATGGTGCGATTGAGGTATGCGGGGTAGCTAAAAGAAGGAAAGGGAGAAAGAATGATAACGTGTGGATGGATAAAGATGTACAAAGGGTTGTGCAAGAAAAGAAGAAAGCGTGGTTGGATTGGTTAGCAACAAAAGCTAAGCAAAAAGTTCAAAAGGCAACGGATGACGAGATAAAGGAAGCAAGAACGAAGTATAAAAGATTGAAAATAGCAGCGAAAGAAACTGTGTCTAGAAAGAAAGAAGAACGAAAAGATGATTTCGATAGGAGGCTCACTGAAGATTTCCAGTCAAACATTAAGTTTTTCTGGAAAACCATCAAAACAGTCAGAGGAAAAACTTCTACCTCGGAGCTGAGTACAATCAGGAGTCAAGATGGGAGCATTATAAAAGGAGAAGAACGTGTGTTAAAGAGATGGAAAGAGTATTTTGAAAGTTTGTTTGAAAGAGAGGAAGTGCAGGTACAGCATCTGCCACCTTCCACGGAAACGAATATAAATGTTGATGAAAATGAGATAAGCATGGATGAAATAGTGAAAGCGTTGAAAAGTATGAGATTAGGTAAGGCTGCAGGGTATGACAGGATTACCGTCGAGATGCTGAGGGCTGGACAGGGCCTGGTGGCTAGTCAGCTGTACCGCCTTTTAAATCTGTGCTGGCGAAATGGGCAAGTGCCGGGAGACTGGTGCAAAGCCGTAATCGTGCCATTGTATAAGGGAAAAGGGTCACGGCAGGACTGCATAAATTACCGTGGTATAAGCCTTCTTAGAGTCGTCGGTAAATTGTATGCGAAAGTGTTGATTGAAAGGGTTGTGAATGAAACAGACGAGAAAATATGGGATGTACAAGCAGGATTTAGAAAGGGAATGGGATGTACGGATCAGGTCTTTTCTTTGCGGTGCATAGCCGAAAAGTGTTTGGCTAAAAACAAGAAAGTCTACTGCGCCTTCGTAGATCAAGAAAAGGCCTATGATTGAGTGGTGAGGAATGAATTGTGGTCAGTACTGTCCGTGTACGGTGTGAGCAGTGTCCTCATACGAGCATTGCAATCTCTTTATAGGGATTCTAGTGCTTGTGTAAGGATAAACGGGGCATACACTGAATGGTTTAATATCGAAAAAGGTGTTAGACAGGGATGTGTAGCGTCACCGTGGCTGTTTAATCTGTTCATGGACAATTGTTTGACGGATTTAAAAGAGAATGAAAGTGGGTTGAGAATGAATGAGTTACTCGTCAAATGTCTTCTCTATGCTGATGACCAAGTATTACTTGCGTCTTCGGCCGAGGAGTTGCAGGTGATGGTAACTGCTATGAGTGGAGCTTTTGTTAGAAAGGGAATGAAGATGAATGTAAGGAAAACGAAAGTGATGGTGTTTGAAAAAGATGAGGCAGTGACAGACTGCAATATCGTGATTGAAGATGAACAAATTGAACAGGTGAAAGAGTTTGTGTATCTGGGGTCAAAGTTTACAAGAGATGGAAAGTGTGAGAGTGATATCGAAAGAAGAGTGAATGCAGGAGACATGGTGAATGGAGCTTTGCACTCCTTTCTGAGCAGTCGGAAGGTGTCTAACAAGGCTCGTTTGGCTGTGCATGAGGGGGTGTTGGTTCCGACATTCATGTATGGAAGTGAAAGTTGGGTATGGCAGAAGAAACATGAAAGTAGAATAAATGCAGTTGAGATGAGAGCATTAAGAAGTATGATAGGAGTTGAACTGAGTGACAGGGTAAGAAATAGTGAGATAAGGAAACGTTGTGGTTTGAAAGAAGATGTAGTGACAAAAATTGAGAAAGGTATGCTGAGATGGTTTGGCCACATTGAGAGAATGAATGAAGAACGATTGACGAAAAAAGTGTATAAGGCGAGTGTGAATGGAAGTGCTGGAAGGGGTAGACCTAGGCGGACTTTTGTAGACCAAATTAGGGACGTCTTGAAAAAAGGCCAGGTTAAGAGTACCCTAAACCGTAGAGCATGTATGAAGGGAATAATGAAAGTGGACGAAGCGAAACAAGTATGTAAGGATCGTAGCAAGTGGAAAGAAGTGGTCTCTGCCTACCCCTACGGGAAAGAGGCGTGATTATATGTATGTATGTATTTTAGCATGCCAGTTACACTAGTTCCATTTTCACGGGCATCACCATGTGTGGAGGAATGTAATAAACGAAAATATCGTGAGAACACTGACAAATTAGGAAATGGGCAGCAGCCTCTTCCTAATAACGACTAAAAAAAACTGCGGTCGCCAACCCGCTTGCCAAGCGTGGCAACTATGGCAAATATTCCCCCTATGAGACAATCTATGGGGGAGGCCTATGTTTAGCTTTTTAAGACTAACTGTAACGGTAAACTCCTCTCTTCTAAAAATCTTCTCAAAATTGCTAGGAGGCCGTATCCACATATAACTTTTCATTTCTATTTATGGTGTATGATTTAAGACCCACTCAGGGGAGAGACTCGGATCCAAAAGGATACCGTTGATAATGAAGAAGAGTATACGAGTATACCCGAATGAGCAGATATTTATGTTGTTTGAATGTTTCTCTTCAAAATTAATTAAACCGACGCCGACAAAAAATATAAAAAAGAAATGAATATATCTTTTTTTTAAATTACAAAAATAAATATAAAACATCCTGACATGAATTACAAAAATATTATATATAATTATATGTAATTTTGTAATAAATAAAAATTGCAAAAATAAAATTATATATCCAATATCATATTGATGCGATGTTACCTCTTATATAATTACTTCTTTGTTCTATTTGGCTCAATTTTCATATCCTGGCCTAAGCTCGTTTTTCATTCTGCTTCTCATAATTATTATTATTAAATATTTTTGTAATTCATATTATCTTTGAATTTTTCATAATATTTTTCTTATTAAGTGAATCTTTATTAGTGTAATTAAATACTTTCTGTAATGTTCTTTAAACATTAGTAATTTTTCATTGCATCTATTCCGTTATCTTATTTTTAAAAATGTCACTCCTCTAAATGTGTTCCTCATAGTTTACTTTTGTTTTCTTATCATTTTTATGTTTTTCTTTTCTTCTTTCTTGTAGTAGGCCCCTGCGGTATGCGTGCATTGTAGCAGCGCACTGCCTGGCGGGGTCGCCATGTAACGTAGGAAAGGTGTCAATGAAGGACACGTGTTACTCTTCCTATGGCTTTAATTATACTATCCTAAACGTATTCTACCTTCACACTAATATATACTTCGACGGGGATACATTACATAAAATTAATTAAATAATAAATTTGTAAATGCAGACGGCGCGCGCCCTGACGTAAATGCATTGTATTTCGTACAGCTTAGCTTATATTGATGAAGAAATTTAAAGTAATAATGTATTAAACAAAAACTAAAATGAGCATTTGTTATAGGGAATGTCGTCAGGATCAGGGCTGATGATGAGAAAGCACTATATGGCGAGGCAGGAAAGACGCAAACGAGGTATTGCCGTTTCAACGCGGGGAAAACATTCACGGCAGTCGAGATTAGGTAAGTCTTTAGGTGGTAGAGCCATGCTGCAGCAATATTATGGTTGTAGTACATAAGGGTCGGTTTGACCGGGGTAGAACCAAATTCCGACGGAATACATCAGTGTGAAATAGCAGCTTTCATGTTACTGTGTTTCGTAAGGTGAGTATAGAGAACCGATTTTTTTCTGGAAATGAGACATTCTATCTTAGTACTCATTCTTTCTTTATTGAGATAGATTGAGATTCTTTATTGAGATAGATTAAGAGATGTCTATGGACCATAATATCCCCTTATCATAAGGTGGACTGTGTGCTCATTGAGTTGATGAGACTATCGTCGAGATTGTTCATAGCAACGGAAATTCGGTCCGGAGAACATTATTAGAATAGAATATTTTTTATTAAATTTGTACGAATTAGCAGGAAATTCAGCTTGACTATTTCTTTAAGCAATAATTTATAATTTAATATGTTGTGACACTTAGAAATATCGTTGTAGCGATCACCTTAAAAGCAATTCTTGCTGAATGAAAATTGTAAAATTTTTAATAGATAAATTCTGTATATAAAAATATTGTATATAATATTGGTCTCCGGCAGCAGCATATAAAACTGTAGATGTGACCGCAGCAGGTGAGCGCGGCGGGGGTGCGGGCGGGGGCGGCGCGCGGCGTGCGGGCGCGGGTGCGGGCGGGGTGGCGGCTGCGGGCGGCGCGCGCCGCGCCAGCGTGTCGTCCACCTCTTCCTCCTCCTCCGACGAGGACTGCGCAGCCGACACCTGTCTGCGACCCACCGGTACCCAATACATACATCCGACCCTCACTTTTTACTGCTTTCTCTTTCACACGCGGATTTGTTCAAAAATGATATATAATTTGGTATCCTTTGTTATTTTAGTGCAACCAACCTGATAATCTTTTTCTTATTTTTATTTACATATTTTTCAGGGTTGTCTGGAAGAGATTGCTATGTACCATAAATAACACCTTCTGTTTTTCCCACACACACTATTACACACACAATATTAGTTTATTTTTGTTTTATTTATCTTTCCTTAGTGTACAATAAAGATTATTGTAATGTATCGTATTTTATAGTAAGCAATGTTCCTGTTTATACTTAACACACTCATTTGAACATGAATCATTTAATACAAGTTGATTCTTTGTATAGTGATTTCCTTAAGGCTTTCGATAAAGAGGACTCACTATTACTTAAGAAAATTGATTTTAACCTCATAGTGACTTGCTCGGATGATTTTATTCTTAAATAACAAATAGAACTTAAAAAACTTATCGTTAATGGCCATTCATCTTACTTAATTACTGTCATATCCGATGTACCTCAAGGCTCTATTCTAGGTCCTTTTTTGTTGATTTTAATAATCAATGACATTATCAAATAATGTCTTAGTCATTTCTTCCGTAATTATCTTTCTCTCTATCTATACTCACATGTCTCTATATCTCCTTTCCTCTCCATTTTTTCTCATTTTTTAAAATTTATTTTAACTTTGTCAGACAAAAAAGTACAAAGGCGAACTTAACGATTTATAGCATACTCTACCAGTCAACCTAAAAATTAGCAGAGAACTTTAGAGATGCAATAAAATTTTCGAAACAATTAAAGATCAACAAAGTTTACTAATTTAGTATATGAATTTCGCAACTTAAACTTTAAGAGTTAGACATAAAACCAGGCTGATAAAAGGAACTGTACTCTTTTTTTATTTCTTACTTCTTTCTCTTTATATCTTCAACCTTTATCTCTACTTCCGTATTCTTACTCGTTTATCTTCTATGTTTTACTTTAATTACGTATTTTATGAATGTGTTAATGTTGTAGGATGATCTAACCGTTCTAACCTAAGGCCCTGATGGTGTTAACATTAAAAGTCACCGATATTAACTTCGCGTTATTCCGTTTATCCATCTTAAAATAGCCACCCGAAGATAAGTTAAATATATTCTTTATTATGATGAAGATAAGATGATAGATGTATACTACCTTACTGCACTAATGTGCAATAAGGTAGTATACATCTCAGGGTGGATTTTTAGCGAGGATAAACGGAATAACACTTATTTGTCCGTAAAAGTGTACTGTTGGCGTGTTCCTGCCCCGATGTAGATAGGTTTGACTTTAACCGTCACACTTGGCAAGTTAATTGACGATCGCATTGTCAAATGTCACACACAGTTTGAATATTTTACGTCTGGCGTAAACAAGATGTTTTATCGTCATCAATCAGATGCTGTTAGATTTTTATGACATTTCTTATAGGCGGCTATCACCCACTAGACTTCTTCTACCTTCCTCACACATTTCTGTCACAACCCTTTCTGCGTTTCAACCTCTCTATCTGTCTCCCCATCCCACCGCTAATCATTTCCTATCTAATTCTTTTTCCTTTTTACTACACATTATTCGTTTGTTATTCTAACCAGTGTATATTTCTTACAGGCAAGGAAGTTGACTGGGTACAGTGTGACGGTGGCTGCGACCAGTGGTTCCACATGCACTGCGTGGGGCTGAGTCGAGCTGCGCTCAGAGAAGACGACGACTACGTGTGCGGAGCCTGTGCTAGGGAGCGCCACTGAACATCACTGAGCATAACTGAGCAAAGCTGTAAAATACTCAAGTTTTGAGTAACTTCACGCTCTTGTAATTGAGTATTTTAAAATGGTTTTGAGCACCAAAGGATACTGATTCGTAATAATAGACATTATCTGAACCCAGTTTGAACATTACTACTGAACTGTGCAATTTACAAGTACTATATTAGAGATATTATCAGTGGATACTATTGTGCACTATTTTTAAAACATGCGAAATTGACTTTCTTATGTTTAATTTGATGAATTTCCGCAAAGTAACTGATTAATAATTTTTCTTATTTTGTTAAGAAAACAGTCTGTGGTACACGAAGTAAAGACCAATACGAATGGCAAATATTTTCTCCGGGGAAAACCAATAAAGGTTATCAAAAAAATTCTGTTTAAGTCTACTAAAAAGTGTTGAAACTTTTTTTCGAGTATAGTTGACAGACAAAGATTTCAGGGGAGGCACTAAATTGTCTATAGCGACCCTTCTTACCTATGCACGTGAAAATTTACAGCCAGTTTCTTTGTGAAGCAATAAAGTACTACCGATTGATCATAAACAGTAATGGCAATGTCCAAACTTATGTAATTAATTTACCTTGTTACTGATGACATTGTAGGTCAAAATTACTATGTGGATATATTATATGAAGGTACTATAGCAAAGTTTCTGTGTTAATGGAGTAATATTCGAGAATTCATATTAATTATTTTGAGACCATTACTTTACGAATGTTTTTTATTATGTGGGAAATTGTATTGAGATATCTAACTACAAAGTGTCGTAAATAAAATCATCAGTCTCATCATCCCCAACAACATTTTGACCTTCACTAATCAACCTTAAAATGTCCCTCCGCCACGTCTGTCTGGGTGGCATCCATTTTCTCTTTGAACTTCTCCTTCAATAACATTAAGGTTGAAGAGAGATACTTATTAAGTTGGGTTTTTGAACACGGTATAGTGAGTAGAAAAGAAGGATCTATAGAAGTCACTATTTCAAAAACTTCTTGATTAGCCTTCTCTATTTCAGCTTCACTCTTTGACATTTCATTTTTGTTAGTTCTATTACTCCTCCTAATATAGCAGAATATATTTCTAGGGGTGTTGTCATCAGTCGCTACTAAAACCCCGATATCCTTATTAAATAATAGTTGTTCTTCACTTGGCTCTGAGAACGGATTTCCTGGATCCATAACTTTGAGAAAATATTTCTTATCATTTTCAGTCACTATGTTATTGTATCGTATTGTTGACTCATCACTTGCTAAGTTCTCAATAGTCCAAGGATTGTTTCCTCCATCAGCTAGAAAAATTACATTCTCTGATATCATTTTTTGTGATCCACCTCTCTGCAACTTTTAATGTTTTTCCTCAAAAACTTTTATATGCTTCCATTTTCTATTTACTCTAACTATCTGTTACTGCCAGGGTAAATTCAGGTAGACTAGAGATCCCTCATTAAAAAAAAAACATTGCCTTATAATTTTATAAATTTGATATTTGGATTTAGTTACTGCGTACATAGGTTCCTATGAAGAGAACTCTATAATGTGTTTTGTTATGTTAATCTTGGAATCTACCTAAGTATAATTTAAAAAAGTATTAATGAACAAATTGAACAAGCTTGTTGAAACAAATTATCAAATAACTTATTTAAAGTTATTTAAAAAAAACATATATATATATATATATATATATATATATATATATATATATATATATATATATATATATATATATATATATTCCATGTTGCTTACACACAAAACGATATGAATGTAAGCTTCATTTATTAAAAATATTTTTAAATAAGAGATATTGTACTATTATTCATTAAAATCTATAATAAAAACTGACCAATGTCGTTTCTAGGATAAATTAGAGACACATTTGACAAGTGAAATAGTTTGTACTAAATGGTACAGGGAAGGCCACTGAAATGAACAGTGAAGTTTGTGACGGATACATAATTTGATCAGATTACATAGTTACGCAAGTTATTTGTCAGTGTTAACAAAATATTGATGTTTAGTGCCCTCCACCCCGCAAAGATTGCCGCTTTTAACTTATTAAATGTTATAAATGTTGTTACAGATTAAAAATAGTAGTCAAATGTACACAAATCTCTATATTTGATTGCAGAGGGCGCTACTGTAGTTAAACGAAATACTTTTGTGATTTGTTGGAGATTTCTTTAAAAGTGTTCATTGTGAATAAATAAATATTCTAAATTAATTCGATAGGAGTTGATAGGATTATCGTCAATTGGTCGAAACATCTAAAGCCGTGTGTGCACGGTCTAAAGGTATATCCGGCCTCAGTGAGAATTTCCGAGCATGTGAACAATGCATGAGAGATTTGTAAATATTTTTTTAATCGGAAACGATGAATTTATTAATGTATTTGGAATTTTGCAAAAATGGTAGCGCTGTAAGTGCGGTGATATGCGAACGGTCGCTTACCGTTATATTAGACATACGAGTCTATTATTTTTGTGAATTTTTAAAATCTGTGATTTTTACAACATCGGCGTATCACAGTTATACATTAATATTTGTGACGTAATATACAGTGTTGATTGTAATTTGTTAACACTTTAACTGGAAAGAACAAGCCAGTTTCTATGAAATTTAGATTTTCTATGATAAACATTTTTTTGTTTTACGTGTGCAACTGTCCTTAGTGTTGACAGCTGACGTTTTGGCGTTGAACATACAAAAACGAATACGCTTGATCGACGATAAATGTAATATTTATTGTTATACATTTGTGTGTATGTGTGAGTGCTGGTATGTGTGCTGACTTATATAGTGCTACGTCGACGCTTGAAGCAATATGCCCACTGAATGAATAAATGCTATCATATTTTGTATGTCAATATTTATATTCTCCCAAAACTTATGGCACTTGTGATGTTATAACCTCCAAAATAAAATAAATAATTTATTTTGGAAGTTATAACATCAGAATATGTTATAGTTCTAAACTTATTTGTTTCCCTCATTACAGCCCTTCACCAGTCCACTGCTGAACATAGGCCTCCCCCAAGGAATGCTACAAAGTACGGTTCTGAGTTACCTGCATCCATCGACTTCCTGCATATCTTACCAGGTCATCCTCCATCTAGTGGGGGGGTCGCCCTACGCTTCGTCTGCCGGTACGAGACTGCCACTCGAGAACCTTTCTTCCCCATAGGTTGTCATTTTTTCGAGCTATATGACCGGCCCATTGCCATTTACTAATCCGTTGAGCTATGTCGGTCACTCTGGTTCTACTGCTGATATATTTCTAAGTTTAACACTCAGAGAAACCCCGTGCATAGCTCTCTTCACAGCTCACTGAGCGACTTTGAACTCCCTCATACGGTCAGCAGATAAGGACCACGTCTCAGATCCATAGGTCATCACTAGCAACACGGACTGGTTGTATAATCAAATTTTGAGGCTTTGAGATATACATGACGAAAAGATGTGTGATAATTTCTCGAACGCTGCCCAGACGAGTTGAATCCGTCGATTGATCACTCGGTCGACGTTGGACTTACCTAGTCGGACTATTTGTCCCAGATAAACATAATCGCCAACTCGTGATGTACTCGCCATTGACGTTATTACCGTATTTATCGTATTTATCGTACCGTATTTTTTCCAGACCAATAACTTGAAAACGTCTTCCAATGCAGCAATGAAGTTTCAGGGACATTACGTCACCCTGTCTTACACATGTTTGCAGTTGAATAGGTCCCGTTTCATTTTTTTGTATTATCTATTATTTTATACCCTCATCCCTAACGAGATATTCGAATTTTATTTGTGTTTAAATATATAAATAATATTGCCATAGGTTCTATGGGCAGCTGTACACATCATCGTTGGAGCCACACGCAAGTGTGAGTAACGATCTAAGAGCAATTCTTATCCGACACTATACCGATAATATCCCGGACGTCAGTCTAAGCGAGATTAGAATGGCTCTCCAGCACCTTAAAAACGGCAGGGCCCCAGGCGAGGATAGAACTACAGCGGAGCTTCTGAAAGCGGGTGGAACACCGGTACTTGAAGTCCTTCAGAAGCTCTTCAATTCCGTCCTCCATGGTGGCACTACTCCAGAGGTGTGGCGCAGAAGTGCGGTGGTCTTGTTCTTTAAGAAAGGCGACAACGCTCTCTTGAATAACTAAAGACCGAATTCCCTTCTGAGCCGCGTCTACGTGCTGTTTTCAAAAGTCACTACGAATCGTCTCGCACGCAGACTCGACGACTTCCAGCCTCCCGAACAAACCGGTTTCCGAAAAGGCTTCAGTACCATAGACCACATACATACCCTGCGGCAGATTGTACAGAAGAACGAAGAGTACAATCTTTTTTTTATTTATTGATCCACCAACATTTGTATCATTCCTTACATGCTACTTAAATACAATGAAGCGATAAGAACTAAAATGTACAAATAATTACAGGTGGATAGAACATGCAAATAACTTTCTCAGCACTGTGTACTTATAATACCAGGATAAAGAAAGATTAAAAAAAAAATTATAACTAAATACAAATAAAAATATATAGAAGCAAAAATGAAAGAACATATTTTATAGAATGTTACAAAAGATGGTCTCTTAAGGTGCGACGGAGCTTGTTAGGTGGGTCGAAAAATATATTAATTTTATCTCTAAATTTGTTAACAAGTTTACTCATGCTAGCAATTGGAGAATTGGAGCCAAACACTGTTCTTCGATATGGTCTAGTCAACTGGACTGGAAAAAATACGGTATTAACGTCAATGGCGAGTACATCACGAGTTAACGATTATGTTTATCTGGGACAAATAGTCCGACTAGGTAAGTCCAACTTCGACCGAGAGGTCAATCGAGGGATTCAACTCGGCTGGGCAGCGTTCGTTAAATTACGACATATCTTCTCGTCAGGTATACCTCAATCTCTAAAAACTAGATTGTACAACCAGTGCGTGTTGCCAGTGATGACTTACGGATCTGAGACGTGGTCCTTCACTGCTGGCCGTATGAGCACGCTCAAGGTCGCTCAGCGAGCTATGGAGAGGGCTATGCTTGGAGTTTTTTCTGCGTGATAGACTCAGAAATGAGGATATCCGCAATAAAACCAGAGTGACCGACGTAGCCCAACGGATTAGTAAGCTGAAGTGGCAATGGGCCGGTCATATAGCTCGAAGAACCGATAACCGATGGGGAAGAAAGGTTCTCGAATGGCAGCCTCGTACCGGTAGGCGTAGTGTAGGGCGACCCCCCACTAGATGGAGTGATGACCTGGTAAGATATGCAGGAAGTCGATGGATGCAGGTGGCTCAGGACCGTGCTTTGTGGCATTACTTGGGGGAGGGTCATGTTCAGCAATGGACTTGTGAAGGGCTGTAATGATGATGATGATGATATAAATAATGATCGTTTTTAAAAATACGAGTATAAGTTTCTACTTTTATTTGAAATTATCTTAAATTGAATGTGATTTATTGGCAACAACTACGCGTACGCACGATTCAATTCACAAAGTTTTTGCTGACCGGGCAACCCTTGCGAATGTGTACGTTTGTAGTAAAATAGTAAACGTTAGATATTTATGAATGACAATCACTTAAAAGCATTATGTCGCAATACACTTGGTCGTTTGCCCGTATTTGATTGCCTATGGAATTCGGACAAACGACTAAGTATAAATGAACGGAGTCGAGTACGCCCACCTTCGTTTTGGTTACCCGAATCAAGATACTCGACGCGGTTTTGGCGGATGTCATGAAGTACGCAGACACGTACCTCGCTAAACGTGGGCGCAGAGTCGTTTGCCCGTATTCGAGTAAAAGAATACAATGTAAATAATGCTTCGAGTGCCCGAAATCGAGTAACGTCTTTCGTGCACCCGAAAGCGGGCTAACGATCAAGTGTAATTGCGCCCTTATAACGTATTCTGAATTTAAAAGATAAAAAGGACAATGTTTGAGATTTATTTTTAATTAATTTTATTCACCATTCGTCTATATTTTAATATATACCTCTCAGTTAAATATTTATTGCAAAAAGAATTGAGGTCCCAACGAGAGGAGCGTTATTAAAACAAATGGATACTGTGATCCTTATACATCTACATCTGTCCTCGATTATGCCTCACTTTACATACTAAACGCAGCCGTTTAAATTGGCATATTTTTGTAGAAGTGTTGACGTAGCATTATTTTAAAGTGTTCTTGTATAGGATCTAACAACGTTTTATATTAAATTTGTAAATATTCAATGTGTAGTTGTAATTATTTTGCGTTATCTGCGGCCCCCTTCGTTGTTATACGAATATTCGACGAGCTTTCTTACCTGAGCGATCCCTTGATATGTTAATATTGTACTGTTTCGTGGTTGACATAGTGCCAGAGTTTACTGGCTTGGTAATTGTTTGTTAACACGACGTGGTCGCGAAAAGTAGATGGTGAGTGAGCGAGTGGGACGTTGTTTTCTAACAACCGTCAACAAATCAGTGAATATATATTTTATGTATGTCCAATATTTAGATGTAAAGCTGTAATCAATTTTGGTCCTTATTTAATAACGCTTTATAGTATAATATTGCCTACGATACGCGTGTCTGTACAATTATCATTTGCACAGTGAAATCACAATCGCTATTAAATAGGGTTTTTAAATGCAAATCAATTATAAACTTTATGTACGTGTACTAAAGTATATTATTGTAATTTCACACGATGCTACTTATTTTTAGTAGTGCTGTAACATACCGATTAATGTAATATTGTATATTTTTTATATTTGTAGCCCTATGATAAATTTCTTTAAACCAATATGAACTCTAATGCGTTAGATATTTGATTTTATTTATAAGTGAGGCCCAATTGCCGTTAGCCATTACTTACTTTAGCCCAATGTTACTAAATTTTACATTTTGGATTGTTGATAGTGGTAAGGTTTTCGAAAATGCTGTCGATATTGCCGACGAGTTTGCTTCTTTGCAATTGTTTCAAAAGTATTCCAAGTTCGCACTTTTGTCGCGAGCGATGTTTTAGTTTTAACATTGAATCGTGATTTAATGTTAAAGTTAATTTAATTATATTTTATACTATACTTTGCCTTGGAATTAAATTTAAAGTTGAAGGAAATTAGCGATGTGAATTAAAAATGATTTAATTTATCAATAAAGATAAACTATCGGCGTATTGACTGCGTTATTTATTAACAAAATGGCTGTTAAATTTTTAAGTTTAAAGTTTACCGTGGCGTTGTTTCTTCTGGTGACGCCCCATTGATCTCTGCTTGAAAGTTGTCCTATTTATTAATGTGTACACAACGTAATGAAAAATATATCAATTGTAAATGTAACAAAGTCTATTTTGCAGCGGACTGAAACGTTACTAAATGTTGTATTGTATTGAAATGTAGACCGAGTGCTAGTAATGATACAGTGCTTTATGCTGTGTACATGGTAACGATTTTATATCTGATCTGATGTTATATGTTTATAAATGTAAAAACAAGCGGGGAGCGTGTGAGTATATGATTGTACATAAACTAGATAAGAAAGAGGTCGTTTGTGCAACTATACGGGTGCGAGCGAGATGTATAGAGATTTAACGTTTGGCGTTAAAGAGTAATGTAATAGTTTTAATATTGAAACGACTCATATACCACGTATGGTTGGACAGATTGACAAGTATCGTATACCAAATAATATAGAAAATTATAGAAAATAATTTAGTGTTTTTTTTTCTCTTTGTCCGGTGGGAGCCGTGTGCCATTTAAGGGAAATGTTATCAAGATTACGCAATTATAACCCCTCCATGCAGACCAGAGAATTCTCTTAGAAGTGAAAGGAGACATGTGTTCAGCTGTGAGTCGTATAAAGGCTGTTACATTATTTTATGTAGACCATATAAAAATAAACTGTCGATTGGAAGCAAAGTACGGAGTACACAGATGTTAAGAAAATACGGACGTAATATTGCACTAAAAACGCGTGAAGCACCCTAGGTCGTACAATTTTGTTTGTCATACGCGATGTACATATATATGATTGAAAGGTTTTCGAGTGGCAGCCTCGTACCGGTAAGCGTAGTGTAGGGCGACCCCCCACTAGATGGAGTGACGACCTGGTAAGACATGCAGGAAGTCGATGGATGCAGGTGGCTCAGGACCGTGCTTTGTGGCATTACTTGGGGGAGGCCTATGTTCAGCAGTGGACTTGTGAAGGGCTGTAATGATGATGGTGATGATGATGACGCGATGTACACGCACGCATAATATGCCACGTGTCTTGCCGCGTGCGGGCTGCATCCATCCGTCGTCCACTACACTCCGCAATAGTCTGTACTAGCGTGCAGTCACTGCCGCACACAGGTCTCCCCGTGGATTGCCTCATGGGGGATTGTTCCACAGTCGACACGCTTGGCAGGTGGGTTGGCAACCGCGGATGTTCATTGATTTGAGTTTCGTCAGGAAGATGCTGCAGTCGATCACCTGATTTAATTTGCCTCCGTCGCCTCTTTACGACATTCACGGACGGTATGGGTTACTGGATATTCTTGCACCGATACTGCACGATAGAATTTTTTTTAAATTCAATATACATCACATGTAATTCTCATTAAAAGTCATTTTTTACTTTACCACTGGCTCGGAAAAAGCCCCTGTCCTTGGAAGAACCAGCGGTTCAATTAAAAAAAAAAAAACTAAATTGTATAATATGAAAGGTTGTACAAACTATTTACATAACTTATTTTAGAACAGTTCAGAAGCGACCACCTCAACAGTTTAGAAGCAATCACTCCCAGGGGTTATTATCAACCATGAATAATTTTTTAAATTACTGAATTTAATCCAATAAAACACGGCTAATAGCAAGCATATAAAAATTATATTATGTGTCATTTAGATAAAAATAACATAAAATAAGTTTTTTGAATATTATTTTTTAATTTTCATCTTCATTCTTTGAATATAAAGAAGAATATAAAGAGAAAGAGTGAAAGGGAAATAAGAAGGTGCGGTGTGGGGAATATATGCTTTACTGCAACCGCACGCACTAAACTTTACTGTCGATTTTCGTTAAGGCGCTACCCTGACCAAAACCTGGCAAAAGTGCGTTTTTCAGAGACTATTATCTCATTAGTTATGAGAAATAAGCTACATCTAAAAGAACATTATTAATGTTCGATATCCTATCATCACATTCCACGTTCTAATTTGTTTTTATGTGTTATGAATACATTTAAAATCTACTTTTAAAAAATGACTAAAATTATTGATTACATGCATCTGTTGCTAAAGGAAATGCTCTAATCATTTGAGAATTACACTAATGGATAGATAATTTAAAAATCTATATTCTACACGTTTTATTTAATTACTTAAGTTCGCTTATCTCTTTTAATTGAAATAATTCCAAATATTCGGGCGTATTTTTCCGTGATATATTGTAGCGAGAGCGCGTGGATTGTATGGGACCGAACGCTCAAGGTCTCTCGCTAGGGGAACCGTCTTAACTTCGGCTTGTGGAAATCGACAGATTATATTTTTCCCGTCATCTTAGAATTATTGCATTAAAAGTGAAAAAAAAAAGAATTCGACCGCGCTCGAGAATGTTGAGGTAAAGTTTTTTTGCAAGTTTGTATCCCTCTCACTCATTTACGCTTCAATTAAAGCTTTGATTTCCGATTATTTGAAATATTCAATCACGTAAAGTTTGACAATAGAAAACCGTTTTTAAATTTAAGACCAATTTTCCTCCTGTGGATGTGGTAAGAATTACGAAAATCTAGAGAAATTTATTTGCCTCCGATAGATGGTGGTGATACCATTCATTAATACATAACAGCCTCGCAAGTCCATTACTGAACATAGGCGAAGATTGTCTCACAGAGTGATATTTGCCTTAGTTAAAACGCCAGGGGTTGGCAACAGTTTTTTTTTTAAATACTTGTAGTTATTAACCAAGATACTGCCATATATATAGGATATGGGATGGTGGATATTCTTACATCGCTACTACTCGGTCAATACCATAATTTACCTATAACTACTACGTGTTACCAATACTTTCTATCTAGGACCCCTTCGAAAGAGTAACAATAAAAAATTAAAGTATTCAGCGCTCAAAATACTTAGTAACACTTACATACTTAATAATATAGGTAACGCATTCAAAAATTTAGGAAAATTATATTAAAACGTTTAATATGATGGTAACAAACTTTAACCACTTCTACCGTTTAGCAGCAGTGTGTGCATGTCCCAGTTTTAAGGATAAAGAGGCCTAGTTATAATACAGTCTACCTTAGTGCACAGTGGTGACAACGGATCTGTAGCCTACATTGTTTAAAGTTGGTTACATCAGATGGATAGTCCAGCTGGTGATCTTCTGGTCTACCTGACTCATAGATGGGCGGAGGCAGTAGAGGTTCAGGAAGGGCGGAAGGTGCTTTTCAAACTGAGTAATACACATCATTTTTATTTCATATGCATTGCATTTTTGTGTAATGGATTTTTTAAAATTTTTCTTAAATAAGTTTAATATGTACATAATTTATTTAACGCTGAAATATCTTATTTTATAATTTGATTTTCTTAAAGCTTTTCAATTTCATTAAGTTTGTCCTCTTCTAATTGCTCAGTCACCTTTGCTTTACTCATTTGTAATGACTCTGTAGCTTCGATATCGTTTTTATTTTTATATTTTGTACCTTTGAACTCTTCTTCAATTTGCTGTAGCGTTCTATCTTTGGTCTCCGGTAGCAAATACCATATTACTATTAAGTTATATGTCAGTACTGCAGCATATACCAAATATGTACCGTGTAAATTTATACAGCCGATTAAACCTGGAAATGTTTTCAATGTTACAAATATAAATGCGGCAGCGGAAACAACACTGATGCTGCCTCCTAAGGCTCTGTATTCTAGAGGGAAGACTTCGCCAGCAATGACGTTGGGCAGAGGAACCATTCCCGTGGCAACTGAGAAGAATTGGAGATTGATCAAAAGTGCTGGGATCCACAAAGAATCGTATGGCAGCATACCATGAATTTTTGCGTAGACGTAACCGGCTATTGCTATGTGACTAAAAACGCAGATTCCACCAGTGAGAAACATCATAGTTCTTCTTTTAATTTTATTTATCACATACACTGCTATGGTATTCGATATTAATCTTTGTGCATCTAAAATAACCATCCATAAATGCGCGCTGGCTTCAGGTCCCATTATCAATCCAACTATAATAGTAGAATAAGCAGCCATGGTCGTTCCGCCCGCGAACTGCATCATAGCGTTGGCATGGATCATAAGAATGATGGGGATTTTAAACTCTCTCTTTTTAACTACTTCCATCATGCCACGCAGTGTAATTTTCTTCTTCTCAATTCCAGATTTTTCTCTTAATATTCGCACTTTTATCATTTCTTCTAATTCGTCTTCCTCCTCGTCACCTCTTAGCCAACGAAAGACTTTCTTGCTCTCATCATATTTTCCTTTTGTTACTAGCCAACTTGGCGATTCAGGAGAATATAATATCATTAGAAGACTTGCGAAGGAAAAGCAAATGCAAATCATTCCAGTCTTTTGCCAACTAAGCAGTGATCCAACGAGGTGGACGAAGAAAATACCAAAAGCTTGCGCCAAAGAAACAGTCATGAGGAAAGCTCCACGGTGCTGCGGGCTGGTGTACTCTCCCACGAGGACTGATCCTAAAGGCAAAATCATTCCGTACGACAGCCCTTGCAGGATCCTTCCGAATAATATTGCCTGAAATTGAATTCATAACTAAATTAAATTTCACTTTGACGATTTTTTTTCTTCATATAATACTGTACGTAGTATATTTTTTAAGTAAAACGTACACATTAAAAATGTATAGTTATTAATTCTCTAAGAACCCTTAGCATACAAAATTGTACAACATAGTGATATCATTTTTCCATAATGAGGTATATTTCATCTTATTCGTATAACACTTAATCCATAAAAAATATGGACAGCTTCGTAAAATATTATTCAAAAAATAAGTGACTCAACCACTGACCTCTATATATACATACTTGTATATAAAGAGGTCAGTAGACTTAACGACTCAACTAAGTATATAAAATAGATATCGTTTGATATACTTTTTTCTGTTTCATATTTTAAAGATAATTCATCAAAATAACAATTTCGAGATCGAGCCCGGGTCTTTCGCGTTTACGGCAAACATTTCGCTATTGCGCTACCATGGCTCATATCTTTTTTATTTCTAAGTATTGTAAAATAACGTGACGCACTAAGAGTTTTACCTAAGTATATCGTGGGGGCAGTTAACATAAGAACATAAATTTTACACAGACAAACATCCAGACCCGGAACAATTATTTGTAGGTTTACAAAGTTTTTTCGGTGGGGGAATCGAACCCGCGGCGCTTAGAGTTAAACTGATTGTTAAACCACTCTGCCACGAAGCCGTCAAGTAATCTTTTATAGTGATAAATATTTTCATTATAAATTGCTTACTATTAAATAAACGTACGAAATTATTAATAATTAAAAAAATAATAGCATTTAACAAAGTATCATTCGTTGTGGTGTGTTGCGCCTTCATTCGTTTCCATTAGTGTGGCCAGGTAAAAATCGGTAATTTGGTTTTTAAATTGAGACAGTTACAATAGCTACAAAATGCAGATTTTTTGTAGCCATTGTGGTCGCTATTACTTGTACTCATAGACTTATATGCCAGTATATTCTAAGTCTATGGTTATATTCGTCTTTTTGACACGATTCGCAATGTGTTTTATAAATCTTAATATAAGTATATAAATTACGTGTGGCGTTGTTTGTCCGCGATGGACTCCTAAACTAGCTAACCGATTTTAATTAAATTTGCACACCGTGTGCAGTTTGGTCCAACTTGAGAGATAGGATAGTTTTTTTGCACATGAGTGATCCATATTTTTTTTTTGCGAATTTAAGAATTTTAATAGGACATGACAAAGGGTCGTCGATAAGGGCAGAACAACGCCTGCCTAGCAAGTTAGTAATTATTATTTAGGACTGATCTAATGAACGAATAATTTTTCGTCCAAACGTCGTTGCAGACTCTGAGCTTTTTGAATAACATATTTCTGAAAATAGTAATAAATGTTATGAATTCACAACTCCTGCACTCCAAAAAGTCCTTTAAAAAAACGGCATCTTACAATATAAAAGGAACTTGTTTTAATACCTCACAACTTGATAACTTAGATAAAATCCTTGCATCGGACGTACAATTTAACTTTATTTATTGAAGACAACAGCGATTGAAGAAATTTATTATTGAAAGAACTTTTCCACAAGACTTTAGCATTTTACTAAACGTACTTATGTAAACCCCAAACAGATCTTCAAATTAATACGGCAGGACTTACGCAACTTCAACAGCTCGTATTGAAGAGATCGAGCGGAACCAGGGCTCCAAAGTCTTTGCTAGAGATCTGTCTGCCAGTAAGAGCCAACTGTCAAAGCTGAATACTGAGTGTGGCAGCATCGTTTCCGGGACACCTGAGATTCTGAGTGAGATTGAAAGGTTCTATGGGCAGCTGTACACATCATCGTTGGAGCCACACGCAAGTGTGAGTAACGATCTAAGAGCAAGTCTTATCCGACACTATTCCGGTGATATCCCGGACGTCAGTCTGAGTGAGATTAGAATGGCTCTCCAACACCTTAAAAACGGCAGGGCCCCGGGCGAGGATGGAATTAGAGCGGAGCTTCTGAAAACTGATGAAAAACCGGTACTTGGAGTCCTTCAAAAGCTCTTTAATTCCGTCCTTCATGGAGGCACTACTCCCAAAGCATAGAGCAGAAGTGCGGTGGTCTTGTTCTACAAGAAAGGTGATAACGCCCTCTTCAAGAACTACAGTTCAATATCCTTTTTGAGCCGCATCTACGTGCTGCTTTCGAGAGTAACTACGAATCGTCTCGCAGACTTCCAGCCTCCCGAACAAGTCGGTTTACGAAAAGGCTTCAGTACCATAGACCACATACATACCCTTCGTCAATTGGTACAGAATTCCGAAGAGTACATTCTGCCACTTTGCCTGGCGTATGTGGACTATGAAAAAGCCTTTGATTCCGTCGAAATTTGGGCGCTGCTACAGTCTCTTCAGCGGTGCCAAGTTGACTGTCGGTATATCGAAGTGCTGAAATGTTTGTACAGTAGGGCTACGATGGCTATCTAAGTACAGACCCAGAGAAATCCAACGAAACCTATCCAAATGCAGGAAGGTGTAAGACAGGGTGACGTTATTTCCCCGAAACTCTTCACCGCTGCATTGGAAGACGTTTTCAAGCTACTGGACATGAAAGGATATGGTATTAACATCAATGGCGAGTACATCACTCACCTTCGATTTGCCGACGAAATAGTCCTGATAGCAGAATCGCTGGAGGATATAAGCACTATGCTCAATGACCTCAATAGTGCCTCCCAACGGATAGGTCTTAAGATGAACATGGACAAAACAATGATCATGTTTATTGCCCATGTCAAACCTAATGCTTAAAAGGCGCATCAATTAATATGTTATACCAAAATGTTCGCGGACTTAGAACCAAAACCCAAGATGTTTACTGTAACATAATAACTAATAATTATGACATTATTATTTTGACTGAAACCTGGTTAAATAGCTCAATCTCAAGTGGTGAACTATTTGATATACGTTATAACGTGTATCGAAGAGACAGAGAGACTGCAAAACTTAGTACTAAGTCTGACGGTGGGGGCGTACTAATTGCTGTCAAGAAAAACATAATTTCAAATAGAATTAGTCAATGGGAAAGCGATTGAGAAGATTTGTGGGTGGTAGTAGATGTGCCCTACTTTAACAACATACGCCATATAGCTTTTTGTTGTATATATATTCCACCTCCAGTAAATAAAAACATATTGGATATTTTTTTAAATAATTGTAATAGAGTTTCGGAGCAACACAATATGTTAACATGCATAATTGGCGACTTTAATCTTAGCTGTATTACCTGGAATGTATCCTCAAACCCTGCTAACTGTAACTTTCCCCCAGCAGCACAGAGCTTATTGGATTTCATAACGGAAAATGGCTTGCGCCAATGTAACTCTATTCTTAATAATAGGCAAAAGATACTAGATCTTGTACTCGTAGACTTACCTGTATGTTCCGTTAGTAACTCTTATAATCCAATCAGTAATATTGACCCAATGCATCCTCCCCTTGAAATAAACATACCTAATGTGAGACAAAATATACTTATGATTAATACTACACACGAGCGATACAATTTTTATAAAGCCGATTATAATTCTATAAATGAGTACTTGAAGGGAATCGACTGGCATACATTATTGGACCTGGATGATATAGACGAAATGGTTAGATTATTCTACGAGAGTATACAAATTGCTATCACAGATTATGTTCCCTTAAAAAAAGCTAAGAGTAATAGGTACCCTTCATGGATCAATTACAATGTTGCAAAAAGAATTAATGAAAAGCACAAAATGCTAAAACGATTTAAAAAATATAATAATCCAATGGATGAAATAGAACTAAGAGTGCTTAGTGATCGTTGTAATAGAATTACGCGTTATGCCTACAACAATTATAACGAAAACCTGGAAAAGCAAATTCAGAAGAATCCGAAAGCATTTTGGACGTTCCTAAAAAGTAAACGCAATAATTCTAACTCGTATCCAGCTGCTATGAATAATGGAGTTAAAACTTCTACTAGCGGAGTTGAAATATGCAATATGTTCTCTAGTTATTTTGCTTCGGTGTATGATGACTCAAATAGTTCCTGTAGTTTAGATCCGTCATCTCATTTACGAAAAATCCTCTATTTAGGTTTTAGTAAAAATCTAGCAGGTATAGAAATAAATCAGAATGAAATCTTCAATAAGCTGAAGGGTCTCGATATTAGCAAAGGTGCAGGACCGGACAATTTACTACCGGTATTTATAAAAAATAGCGCAACTAGCCTAACTTTGCCCTTATATATTATCTTTAAAGCCTCGCTGTGTTCGGGTACTTTTCCAGCTTTATGGAAAAAAGCAAAAGTAGTTCCAATATTCAAGAGTGATGATGAGAAAGATATACGTAACTATAGGCCCATATCAATTCTCTCGGTGTTTGCAAAAGTGTTCGAATCTTTAGTTTGTCCAATAATTCAAATGCATTTCAAACGTTTCGTTTCTGAGCATCAGCATGGATTTTTGCCAGGTAGGTCTACTACCACTAATTTAGTTAGTTTCACTTCCTCATTATCAGAAGCTATTGACTCGCAAAAGCAGGTGGATACCATATATACGGATTTTAAAAAGGCATTTGACAAAGTTCCACACGGAATACTTATTGAAAAATTATCTTATTATGGGTTTTCAGGCCCGGTGCTAAAATGACTTTCATCATACTTACACGACCGTTCTTTTTACGTAGTCGTTAATGGATTTAGCTCTTCAACCAATCTGGTAACGTCAGGTATACCTCAGGGCTCGCATCTTGGCCCAATTTTGTTTAATATATTTGTAAACGACATTGTTTCTTGTTTTGAAAACTCCACACCATACTTATATGCCGATGATTTGAAAATAACGAGAACAATTTGTTCACCAACTGATTCGATTTTATTACAGAACGATCTAGATAAACTAAGCGATTGGTGTAAATCTAATGGCATGAAACTCAACTGCAGTAAATGTCTTCATATTAAATTTACTAGAAAAAATAATATTACCCCAACGACATACAAATTGTACGGTAATAGTCTTAAGGAAGTTGAGCTCGTGAAAGACTTGGGTGTTATACTTGATAAAAAATTGACTTATCTTTACCACATAGAAAGTGTAATAAACAAAGCTTCTAAATTATTAGGTTTTATTATGCGACAAGGTCGAACTTTTAAAGAAGCTAGAACAAAAGTCTGTCTTTATAACAGCCTTGTCCGCAGTCACTTAGAGTACTGTAGCGTTGTATGGCGTCCACATTATTCTACACACTACTTAAGACTGGAGCGTGTTCAGAAAAGATTCATGTGGCATCTATCATACTCAGCGAAGATTAACAAAACGGTGGTGTCCTATAAAAAAAGGCTAAAATATTTTAATATCATGACTCTTGACCAAAGAAGAGATTTGTTAGATTTAATGTTTTTATACAAATTACTAAGTAATAAGTTAGACTGCCCCAGTTTACTAAGTAAAATTAATTTTCGAGTACCACGGAGATATCCGCGTACTGCTATTACTCCAGTCATGCCTCCACGCACCAGGACGGTCTTCGGCGCCAACTCCACAATCCCTCGTTTATGTAAAATATATAATAATTTCAGTCAGCTAATTGACATCAACATTAATTCGCCTAACACCTTTCGTAAATTAATTATCAATAGCCTAGTCAGCCAGTCATCCAGAGTGTGATTTTTTTTTCTCATATTAATTATTACGTATAACTTTTCTTTTAAATTCTAATAATATATATTTAGTTGGGCTAGATTATGATAGTTGTTAAATTAAGTTGTAATTTTAATTGAAAGACTAATTATTAGTTTGATTAAATCTCTCTTGTTGTTTAAATTGATAAGGTTTTACAGGCTTTTACCAAAATTACTATTGTGTTTTTTTTTAGTCTGTTTCTGATTTTGTTTTCTTTTTCTGTTATTAACTTATTTCAGATTTATACACTAATAATAGCAAAAATAGCATGTAGTGTTTACCTTTAAATGATTTTACATACTCTGTGCAAGTAATATAGTAATTATACTTTAAGAAATGTATGTAACGTATGTATTGTAAAATCGCTGGTAGACCCAATAAATAAATAAATAAATAAATTAATAAACACCTATGCCGGTAGTTGTTGGAAGCACTAAGCTCGAAGTTGTTGATAATTACGTTTTCCTGGGACAAATAGTCCGACTAGGTAAGTCCAACTTTGACCGGGAGGTCAATCGACGGATTCAACTCAGCTGGGCAGCGTTAGGGAAATTACGACATATCTTCTCGTCAGGTATACCTCAAAACCTGAAAACTAAGTTACTAACCAGTGCGTGTTGCCAGTGATGACCTACGAAACCGAGACGTGGTCCTTCACTGCTGGCCGTATGAGGACGCTCAAAGTCGCTCAGCGAGCTATGGAGAGGGCTATGCTCGGGGTTTCTATGCGTGATAAACTTAGAAATGAGGATATCCGCAGTAGAACCAGAGTGACCGACATAGCCCAACGGATTAGTAAGCTGAAGTGGCAATGGGCCGGCCATATAGCTCAAAGAATCGACAACCGTTGGGGAAAAAGGTTCTCGAGTGGCAGCCTCGTACCGGTAGGTGAAGTGAAGGGCGACCTCCCACTAGATGGAGTGACGACCTGGTCAGACATGCAGGAAGTTGATGAATGCAGGTGGCTCAGGAGCGTGCTTTGTGGCATACCTTGGGGGAGGCCTATGTTTAGCAGTGGACTTGTGAAGGGCTGTAATGATGATGATGATGATGATGACTTATCTAAACAGCAATACGTAAGTTAGGCACTGTACTGATTACTCGTAATAGAATGAAATAATAAATGATCGTCGAATTAACGACATCGATGCATAGCGAAACCCGGCGACATCAGGCAATGGGAGAAAAAAAACGAATTAATATCTGCATCTTGCCTCACTGCCATGCCAACACATTACGCGCTAAGCTTAAAACTTTGATGTTGCCTTTTTAATTCGAATTCGATGGCAAAATATAAAATTGTCGAAGTTAAAGTATTTTAGTAGTAGTTGACTGAATAAAACAAGCTATTGTAGTAACAGCTTACAGATATATTCAATTTTGCTTGGCAACACTAGCTTATGGTATCGTTATGAATTAAACGAGTGGTGGCAGAAAAAAGTGATACGTCCTGTCGTTGGGAAGACCCGGAGCGTTCTGAATTTCTGAATCGGACGGCGTCTGCGCGTGATGATTTATAGTATTTTAATCATATAAAGTAGTTGACTAAATAAAACAACAATTTTTTTTGATATTTAACATTTCCTGTATTTTCTTAAAATAATTGAAGTAGATAAGTATATACCCGAATAAACGGAAGAAATTGACAGTTTTTGGTGATTTTATGGTATTGTTTTGTCGTGACAACGTCTAAAAAATCGATGAACGCCGGTTGCACGCACGAAAAAGGATGACTCATTATAACGTTATACTCATTGTAACGTTACGTTCGGCTTGCGCCGCATCTATCTCTCTTCCATAAAGTATGCAATCATTTCATCAATGTTTTGTTATGACGTTGTCATGTTAAACTATCGTCCGTAAACCGACTTTACAGAGAATCAATTTTTTTTTAAATATTAAATCGAAATATTTTCGTAATTTAGAGTTTGTGTTGCACTAAAAAAACTAAATAATTCTATTATAATAACGCTTAAAATAAAATATTTTAGCTCACAATAATGGTTGTATTCGAGCTGAAAGATAACTCTGACGCATATTTTCGTAAAACGCTATGGAGGGATTGTCTTCGCTCTAAAACGCGCTAACTTTTCGTTCAAATATGCTAAATTCGCCTTAGTGCATTCTGCTGAGTAATGGACGAGGGTCTAGCGATCAACTGGTGATGGTAAGTCCATACAAAAACGCTGACGAAAATCATTACAGATTGGTGACGGGTTGCAGGATTATCAACACGAATGTGTATTAGCTTTCCGTTCAACAACTTGTCGAATGTTTAAAGTAATACAATATAACCTTGATAACTTAAACCTCGGTAACGTAATAACCTCTATAAATTTATAAAATTTTGTGTTCCCTTCCACTCGGAGACCAAAACCTCTTTTACTCAAAATACAAACCCTCTATAACTTAAAGGAATAATGTGGGCATCGCACCTCTGTAACTGAAAGTAGTAACGAAGACGAGCTTTGCGACTTCAATCATCTATCAATGAGTAATTTAAATGAATATGCAAACATTAAAAGCTCCCTGTAGACCATTGTTATTGCTTACATGTGTTTACCATATGGCTTCAAATGTAAACAATACACTAAGGTCTAAGTACAGTAACTTATTTGTATCATTAGCTTTTTAGAGAGATTTTTAAGATCTTTTATAGAACAATACAGTAACACAGAGAATGATATTTTCCCTTCTTTATTAAATTTGAAAATAAAATTGATACAGAAAGTGCGAATAGTTTGAAACAAAAAAATTACCGATTTTTTTTGTGGAATAAAATAAACTTGAATAAATGTATCTAAACCTAAAATAAAGTATGTATGTACATATGTATAAACATTTAAAGGTTTACAGGTCAAAACATTTGCATTTAAAAGCTCGTCAATTTATGTATATAATTCCTAAACAAAGCTTATAAACCTGTGTAAGTACAAACATAAATCAATAAACACTCCTTAATTTAAATCCTTGGTCTTTATCTTACCTAGATTCTACTGTATATGCAAAATGGCGTATTCTTGATAAACCCATGTTTAGCAATGGACTAAAAAGGCAGTTAATGTTTGTATAATTTAACTGTTACCGCTGCAGCCTAATAAAGTCAACTGCTGAACATTGGCCTCCCCCATAGATTTACTCGTAGGGAGGATATTTGCCATAGTTGCCACGCTTGGCAAGCGGGTTGGCAAGCGCAGTTTTATTTTTATTTTTGGTCGTTATTAGGAATACCGCTACCCACCTCCCGATTTGTTTCCCTCTGTAGCCGCTTACGACATCCATAGGATGATATGGGGTAATGGATATTCTTACACCACCATTACATGGTTCAAATTTGTATGACTTAAATTCCCCAATAATAGCATGGTTTGTAAGACTTTTTTTATAGAAGAGTGGGCAAACGAGCATACGGTTCATCTGATGTAAAGTGATTACCGCGGCCCATGAATATCTGCAACACCAGGGGAATTGCAGGTGCTTTGCCGGCCCCTTAGAAAGGAGTAGGCTCTTTTCTTGAAGGACCCCAGGTCCCATCGGTCCGGAAAAATTGCCGGTGGTAAATTATTCCATAGAGAGGTCGTACGCGGAAGAAAACACCTAGTGAAACGTACAGTGGTGGACCGCCAAGCATCCAGATGATGTGGATGGTATCAGGAGGTTTGCCGCGTAGTGCGTTCATGAAATTTGGCGGCTGGTATTAATCCGAACTATTCCCCAGAGCACTACCCGTGCTAGATGCGATAAAATACGCAAAGAGATGCAACATCTCTTCGCAGCGCCAGTGAATAGTGCCGATCGGAAAGCACTCGGTCGTCGACGTCGACGTCGTGATAGCACGCAGCTTTGTGGAACACCAGCATTAATAGGCTTGTAATCGGAGCTCGCACTGTCTACAACAACCTTGATGCTCCGATCTGCAAGAAAGCTGGTGATCCAATTGCACAATTTCTCGGGAAGCCCATAGGAAGGGAGCTTCGAAAGAAGCGCTTTGTGCCAAACCCGATCGTAGGCCTTCGCAATGTACAAACTAACGGCCAATGCTTCCCCCTTGGACTCTACTGCCTCCGCCCATCTGTGAGTTAGGTTGACCAGAAGATCACCAGCTGACCGACCACGGCGAAAACCGTATTGGCGGTCACTAATCAGCTGGTGATCCTCAAGGTACCTCATGAGCTGGCAGTTTACAATGGACTCCATTGTTTCGAAGAACAAGGAGGTGATGGCGATAGGTCTGTAGCTGGACGGATCTGAGCGGTCGCCTATTCTAGTGATCGGATGGACGATAGCCGTCTTCCATGATTTTGGGACTACACCTAAAGAGTAGGAGTACCGTAAAAGACGCGTTAAGACCGGTGCCAGCTCTGGAGCACACGTCCTCAGCACAATTGGGGGGATACCGTCAGGCCCACTCGACTTGTGGATGCCAGAGAGAGGTTTTGCGAACCGAGCGCTATGTAAGCCGCAACTCCGGCACGGAGCACTCACATCGCGGAATTCTACCTATGTCCTCTGACTTTACCTTGGCATTGACTCTTTTGAGTCCTTCAAGGCTCCTGGTCCTGGAGGCGGAATTATACTTCTTTTTTAGAGCGCTGGTGTTTACCCGGGACATTGATGCGTTAGCCCAGGCTCAGTAGCACTCTTGCTTATAGTGATGAGAGAGAACAGATGTCCTCTCTGATGTATACGCAAACTCCAGACTGTATTCTCGCGTCTGCTAGAGTAATATTCGAAAATAGTATGGTGTTTTGTGTAAGTGGAATGAAAGATGTCCTCGAAGTATTTGTAAAATATAACAAAATATAACTAGATAGGCAAAATTTCCGAATATCCAAAATATACATAAAACAATTCCTCCATTTTCCATCTTAAGGCTTGGAGATCTGTAACTTTCTTTAATTGAAGTTTATTACATTAATTTTATAAAAATAAGAGATATATAGATTATACGTGATAGAGCCATGTTGCAGTTATATTAGCAGTATAGTTGTAGCACGAATGGGTCGGCTCGACCGGGGAAGGACCACCATTCCTACAGAATACCAGCGTAAAATACTAGCTTAATGCTGCTGTTTCGTATGGTGAGTGTAGAGAACCGGAGGCTTTTTACTGGAAACGAGGCATTCCATCTTAGTCCTCACAGGTGACAACGCATCTGCTACTGCATTTTGATTCGTAATGGAGGATAGATGTAGATGTCTATGGGCCACAGCAATCACTTACCATCAGGTGGACTGTGTGCTCCTTTGTCACCCTTATTCTATGAAAAAAAAAACTAAGTAAATCCTTACGTAACTAAGTAAATGAATTACCTCAAAACTATTTGCAAATATTGTCGTCAGCCAGCCAGCGATGATTGGCAGCGTTACAGCGAAATGTGCCGCTTTCCTGCCGAGATGCTCCATTATAGGTGGTGTAATAAAGTTGCCGACTAAGATAGTAATGCCGAGCACTGATGCTGTGATAAAATGAAAATTAATTAATAGTTTATATCATACATTGCTCATAGGGAGGGGGCGGGGGGTGGGGGTGGTTGGGTAATATTTGCTCTAGCTGACACAGTTTTATTATTATTTCATAGTATCGGCTCGGATTGATCTTGGTATCTATGCTTGTGTTCTATGAGGATATATCTTTTAACTAGTTAATTATTGCGTATGATAGAAATATTTACCAATCCAAGATGCACCCTCTTCAGTCAGCGTGATGATCGAGTCTTTCTGTTTGAGCTGAGGCAGGGCCACCGCTGGGAAACCGAGGATGCAGCCATGGCCGGCTAAGTTGCTGCACACCGCGCCTGTTACGAAGCACTGGAAAGTACATAGAGTTGTTTCCTTTACGTTTAAACTTTGTTGCTCCGATCGTTTAATTAAATACACATTTATAATATAAGTAAGATTAGCTTTAACTCTCGGTTTCATCCGCGTAGTACTTAAACAAAACAACCTCTAGGTTTATATGCGGTCTTTGTGCAAGTAGGTTCAACTTAAACTCGGTTTTAAAGTGACAAATTACTTAGAAGATTTGATTTCTTTAGAGACTTGAAAGTCAATGAAACGAAAAAGCGATACAAAAAAAGGACAAACATATAAGTCTGTATGATTTAACCTGCGTGAGAATGAGGTACAATATAGTTTATTAAGCGACAGTGCTTTGTGGCTTTGTGGTATTCCTTGGGGGACGCTTATGTTCAGTAGTGGACTTGTAAAGGGCTGTAATGATGATAATGATGAAGCGATAGTAGCCTGCCAGGGTGCGGAGCGCGAACTCAAATAGTTGTGGGTTCGATTCCACCATTCAACACAAGCATTTTCAGTATTATTTAAAAAAAAGAATTTCCTATTATCTCAGTTTCCTCTTTGTACGGTGCTTTAAAGATAGTATAAAGTTAACTGTTAAAATAAACAATATAAAAATTTACAAATTTATTTAATAAATGAAATTAACCACATTGAATCAAATTGTCATAATACCCAATAAAGTTATGAAATCGTGAATTGTTATGAATGAAATCATAGAATATTGTGTATGTGTTATAGTATTCTATGAATACAATCCACGATTTCATATTTTCAGTCCATCTAGCATTTATTTTACGAACCACCTTGACAGTCAATCTAGTTTTGTTCATTAAATGATTTTACCTATAGACTAAAGTAGATGGCTATGAAATTAAACTTTTATGTTATATTTATTCCACACTTGTGGTTAAAAATTATCTTATTAAATAATTCATTCGCAGTGAAATATTTTTATTTCATATATATTTCATTTCATTTAAAGGTTTCACTACTACCGCTTGTGTGTTTGCTATTATTTCGAAAACAATGTGGGTTACGGTAAATTGAAGATCTACTAATTTTAGATGAAAAAGTTTTTATCATCTCATGCTTTAACATTCATAGTGTTGTTGTAAAATGACGTTGAAGTAAGCAAACCTTAGAAATTGATTTTGTATCAAAAAATAGTGATAGTGATAGTGAGTACAATATTCTGCACAACAGCAAAACCAAAAATGTTTGTCCGTAACTTTCTTATATCTCACGTAGTTTATGAGATTATCATTAAAACCTTTATTACTTTATTTCATCAGCTTTTCGATTTTACAAAAAAAAAAAAATAAGTTTATCGCAAAAAATATAGCCTTGATCACTCCTGGAATTGCTTTCCATCTTCGTAAAGTTTTATCACAATCAATTCAGCCATTCAGAAAGAAAGACAGGATAGACCGACAAACACTTTAAAATGGTTATTCATGTCATAATGGCGTACAAATAACCCCAGTACTTATTAGAAGGCAGTTAATTTCGGTATTCAGACAGAGATTACAATTTATTTATAAAACAAATTTAAAGAAATGTGTTTTTTTGTACGTGGTAGAGCCATGCTGCAGTTATATTAGTAGTATAGTTGCAGCACGAATGGGTCGGCGGGACCGGGGAAGGACCACGCTCTCACAGAATACCTGCGTCAAACAGTAGATTAATGCTACTGTGTTTCGTATGGTGAGTGTAGAGAACCGGAGACCCGTTTTACTGGAAACGAGGCATTCCACCTAACTCCTCACGGATGACAACGCATCTGCATTTTGATTCGTAATCGAGGATAGATGTAGATGTCTATGGGCCACAGCAACCACTTACCATCAGGTGGACTGTGTGCTCGTTTGTCATCGTGTCCTATATAAAAAAAAGAAACCTTGCGGCCATATTACCTTCATACCCTGCAGGATTATGTACTAAACACTAAAAACATATGTACTAAATTAATAAGTCACTGAATCGGGACGCAATGTGGCACTGAAAGTAGGGTCGAAATATGAACTTTCCCATAAGGTATGATAAAAAAGTTGTTATTAAATCATTTTGTAAATAAAGTATACTATACGTATAGGGTATCCCATACTAAATGTTATAATTTCATAATGATGATCATCATCAGCCCTTCGAAAGTCCACTGTTGAACATAGCTTATGATATCTGCATCCATTAACTTCCTGAATCCCTTACAAAGTCGTCATAATTTAGCTGCAAGTTATTACTAAAGCAAAAACAACCAATAGAAATACATAGATGCAATCCTCTAGTCAAAATAATATTTTGCACTTATGTAACCAGAATTATTATTGGCCACATTTCTTAATATTGGGTCCTTACATACGAAATTAGCGTTTTGTCGTAGTGACCACTTTGATCTGAAATATTTCCTCTTTGGTTAAGAATTCCAAATTCAAATCTATAAATTCTTTTAGCTGGTACATGCTGGTACATTTGAGTTTTGAACAACAGTCAGAACAGAACAGTCATTCATTTACTTTTTTCTCATTATTTTTTCCTTTGGCGTCACTTATTACCGCACAATGGAAAACATGAAATATCGGTATATTTACGAGTACGAATTCTACCGTGGCGCCAGTGCTGCATAAACAGGTCGAAGGATTAATGATGTATACGGCGCTGGTGTCGTAAAATAAAGCATGGTACGTTTTTTGGTTTCAACGTTTTCGTTTTAGAAATTTCGACCTTCAGAACTAACCCCGTGGACAGTAGGAGTCCAAAGTGGAAAATGAAGAATTAAAGGCTATTGTGGAAGCAGATCCATCACAAAGCACTTCAGAGATAGCTGCAGGCTTTGGGGTAAGCGATAAAACTGTATTAATCCATTTGAAGCAAATCGGGAAAGTAAAAAAACTTGAACGATGGGTACCTCATGAATTGAGTGAATCGAACTTGCAAACACGCGTTGACTGCTGTTACTTTGCTCAACCGATACAAAAAATGAAGGGATTTTAAATCGAATCAATGAAAAGCGGATACTGTACGATAATCGGAAGCGCTCGTCCCTATGGCTGAACCCTGGGGTTCCAACCAAATCCTGCCCTAAGCGAAAATTGACTCAGAAAAAGTTACTTGTGGGTGTTGATGTTGATGCGCCCCGATGTTTTTTTTAGTAAAGGGATCAATGAACCACCTATGAGAAGGCAAGAGTGCATAGATAATAACGGTGCATTGCATAGATAACAACGGTGCATACTTTGGTTAATTAGATATATTTTACATAAAAAATTGACTTTATATTTCTCCCGTACAAAATGCCAATTTCATATGTAAGGACCTATTATTAAATGTTAATACAAATGCATAAAAACTCATAAAATAAGTTTACTTACTTGTTTTAGGAAAGGTGAAAACTTTTTCTTCCCATTTGACATTGTTTCAGTTGATCAACTATTTTTCCAACTGGCTACTATAACACATTCCACAATTTTAAATATTTGTTATTAATATTAAATGCAGGTTAGAACAAATATCCGTTATCACTCTATTCTTTGCCTAAAACAATAGTATGAATAGAGTAGTCAGTTTATTTCAAGAGTACTTAAAGATGTTTCACAAACGGAAGCGATAGCGTATATGAAACTTTATCATTTTATCTTTGAACTGTCTTTTTATTGTAAAAGATATATAACAAGGATTTTCCTTATATAATCATTGTTATATAATTCTGCTATCGATTGCAAATTATTTTGTAATATCTAATCATCCTTAAAAAAAATATGTGGCAGAGCCACGCTGCAGCCATATTATGGTCGCGGCACGAGTGGTTCGGCCCGACCAGGGAAGGACCACGCTCTTACAGAATACCAAAATAAAATAGCAGCTTAATGTTGCTGTTTTGTATGGTGAGTGTAGAGAACTGGAGACCCTTTTTACCGAAGCCGAGGTATTCCATCTTAGTCCGTAGGGGTGACAACCCATTTGCATTTTGATTCTTAGTCAAGGACAGATCTAGAAGTCCATGAACCTGACCATTCGCTTATTCATGCAAATTGGATTGGAAATTCAGCATTTCAAGGTGGATTGTAATTTGTATGCTAGTTTGTCACACTATAAAAATTTAGATTGAATTATATATAACGGACTGAAGGATTGTCGTGTAGTGGCGACGTATGAGAATGAATGTTAAATGTAGCGACAGACGAAAATAAAATAGGAGATTGGTAGCAGCATTTCCCTGATAACAGCTAGCAGCAGACCTAGCTAGGCTCAGTTTTTTCTTTTTGGACTTTTGATATGCCGTAATGAATGAAATGCATAAATATAACGGATAGTTGCGGTTTTAACTTAGTTTTAATGTCTCTGTAATAGTTGTTACTGCATTTTGCAATCCAGTTCATTTTAATACATTACCTTAATTAATGAAGGTGAAGTCTTTAAATTAAAAAAATTAAATAATGTACGATAAATACTCGTTCATTTCAAAAAATTTGAAGTGTAAATCATACAGTGTGTTCCACTCTTGCATGTACTCATTACTGACATAACTTTGCAATGTTTTTATGCAATGCTCTAAATGTTTTTCGTTAGGTACTTGAGCGGTTATCAGGGAAATGCTGCAGCTTATCTCCTATTTCATACTCCGTCGCCTCTTACGGCACCAACGGAATTATGTAACTTATTGGATTCTCATACGTTGCACTACACGGCAACCAGTCCGTCCGTTACATATCATTCAATCTCAATTTTAATAGGGTGACAAGTTATTAAAAACTCTACCTGATAATAAATGAATGTTCCGATCCATAGGCATCTACATCTGTTCTCGATTAAGAATCAAAATGCAGGTAATGCAAAATGCGTTGTCACCACAGAGGACTAAAATGAAATACGTCGTCTCCCGTGAAAAGAATCTACAGTTCTCCACACTCACCATAAGAAACATAGCAGTATTAAGTTGTTATTTTGCCCCCGTATTCTGTGGGAGCGTGTTACTTCTCCGGTCGAGCCGACCCATTCGTGATATAACCACATATTGTTATAACTGCAGCAAAGCTCTAACACATTAACTGCCTCGTTGATCTAGTGGTTGTAAACGCGATTGCAGATCATGAGGTCCCGGGTTCGCATCCCGGGTTAGGCTGTAAGTTAGTTATTGAGTTTTTCTGTCAAGAAATTCTGAGTGGCAGCCCGGACTCAGAAATTTGACGATGTTTTAACCCGGAAAGCACGTAATGCCGTAGGTGCTGTGCCTAACCTACGAGCACTTAACCCTATAGAGACGTAATACAAGGCGACCCGAACCTGTCAACTCGTCAGTGACTAGTCACTGATATATTTCGGAACACTTTTGTTTCCCGCCAGTAGCGACCAAAAACTAGAACAGAAGAGACGGCTTACATTGAAAATATAAATTAAAATCAATTTACGACATCATGTCTTATTGTGCCGTTAAATGGTGCGTATACAAAGTAAAACATGTAGTGTAACAACACACAATATTACTTTTCATCGGTAAGTACACTTATTTCACCAAAATATTTTCAACATTTTTATTACGCAAAGAGGGTCAAGTTAAACTGGACGGATCCGCCACGCGTGACTCCCCGTCTTTTTTGCATTTACTGCAAACATGTATGTCTGTCTCTCCTTATCATAATTAGCCTCGTGACGCTAATGACTAGTGCAGTGCGGTATATTTATTGTGTATTGTCGATAATTATCCACATAATGATTATTGTATTTAGATATCGTTGTTTTGGATATATTAGTTATAGACAGATACGTAATTTATTAATATTAATTATATGTATATTAAAGTATTACTAAGAGAAGTAGATTATTATTTACTACTCTCAGTAATACTTTATAATATTAATTATAATTATTCTTTTCGTGTATGAGCTTTGGATAAGTACGATAACAATGTTACTTTATTTAAACTGTATGATTTTTTTCCTATAGGTTCCAAAAGATGGTAATATGAAAAACAAATGGATAAACGTTACAAAAAGAGAAAATTGGTTTCCATCAAAATATAGCGTCATGTGCTAAAAACATTTTACTGAGGATTGGTTTTTGATGACAAACAAGAAGAGACTAATGAGAAGTGCAGTACCTACGCTGTTTTTGCCTCAGATGCAATACCTGTCTGAAGGCTTTAGTGTCATTAAAATAAAATAAAGGGAGTCTCATATTCTACGAAGATAATGGAGGGTTAATTTATCCCTCACAAATGGCCGTTAAAATATGTCGGCGTTGCGAGTCCGTAATCAAGAAAGATTTTATTAATAGTGACTCTAAAGGAAAAATCACCGCTGAACTGTTGACCCATAGAGCTCTTAGCAGCTTTACAGAAGAATAATTATTCCCGGAGTATACACATCATCAATTTTACGCCGAAGAAACCAATCATATTATTGATTTAACGAAAAGTGTAATGAACAAATATATTGACACAAGAATGACATTTATACTTAAAAATCAAAAATTGGAAGGAAAATGTGCAGTTAGGAGAATATATACAAAATTAATTAATTTCAAAAATCAATAATAGCACTTAATAAAATAAATATAATAAGTAAACATGAAAAAAAAATTTTTTCAATCTCTCCGTACTGCCTTGTCGTGCCTCGACCTTGAGCCGAACTATCTTGCGTATCTCCTACGTACTACAAACAAACTACAAACTATGTAGTTGCGGTGTAAGATGATTCACTACGCTACATCGTCCCGTGGGTGTCGTAAGGGGCGACAGGGGGACACTGAAACAGAAGATGGGCATGACCCATGATGAAGATGACCTTTATACGCTGTAGTAGATGGTGAAATTCAATGGTTTGTCGCGAGCTGCTCCGTCGGGATTAAGTGAGCGCTAAATCTTACTGTTTTAACTCGGTTACTGATATTTGTAATTTTTTTAAGGCATTTCTTGGGGGAGGCCTATGTTCAGCAGCGGTCTTATGTAGAGCCGTAAAGATAATGATGATGATGCTTCTTGAATTCGACGCTTTATGAACTTGACAACATTTCTGTATTTTTTTGTGATTAGACTGACAAAACCAACAGTCCAGCTGATGGTAATAAGTGGAGGTTTGCGGATGTTGCCCGAAAATCTTCGCGTCCAGCACCCTCTTGTGGTCAATAACGAAAGAATGTGGATATAAAATCAGTTCTTGTGGTAACTCGAAACAAGATTGCTAATAAGTTTTGTATAACCGCGTGAGGTTATGGGTTCGTGTGTGCGCGCGCGCGCGTATGTGTGTGTGTGCGTGCGTGTGTACGCGTGTGCGTGTGTGTGCGTGCTTGCGCGTGTGCGTGTGTGTACGTGAGTGTGTGTGTGCGTGCGTAGGTGTATGTTTGCTTGTGTATGTGTGCGCATTTGTGTGTATTTGTGTGAGTATGTAAAGTTTATTCAATAATTTTTAAAAATGCTTCGAACTTTATACTCAAACTTGAGGAAACATTCTGTAACTGTGTTTTTGAGCTTATTAGAGTTGAGTGAATAAATGTTTAGTTTTTTGTTGACTACATTGTATAAATACCCAGCCTGTCTTTGAGTCTGTCAGTAAGAGTGTGGTATCTATACAGACGGACTCCTAGGCAGGAATGTAGTCCTACCACCTAGTTAGCACAGCCATATGTTTTATCAGTCAATGTGTATACTGAACGACGCTGGTTCTGGATTCACGAGTAATTATTACACAAATATATATTTTAAAGTATAGTCAGCTGGCTAATATAGTTCACGGATTAGCCAGCTGGCAATGAACTTACCATATATGACGATGATGATGATGACAGTCTACCTATTGTTAAATAGACCCTGTAGTACATAGACACGTACTTCTATGATCGAATAGGAATCAAAAATCCAGATGCGTTGTTTTAAATAAATATAAATAATTACAGCCATAATAACACGAAAACTTTCCGTGCACACTTTTAATCTCATGGATGTCAGACGGGAAATGAAGCTGCAGTCTTCAGTAGATTTGACATACATGCGACGGGACTTACGCAACTTCAATACAGCTCGTATCGAAGAAGCGATTGAAATGAGCCAGGACTTCAAAATCTTTGCTATCTGTCTTCCATAAAGAGCTTACTGTCGAAGCTAAAGATCGAGTGTGGCAGCATCGTTTCTAGGATACCTGAGATTTTGAGTGAGATTGAGAGGTTCTATGGGTAGCTGTAAACGTCTTCCTTGGAGCCACATGCAAGTGTGAGTAACGATCCAAGAGCAAGTCTTATCCGACACTATTCTGATGATACCTCGGAAGTCAGTCTGAGCGACATTAGAATGGCTTTCTAACACTTTAAAAACGGTAAATCCCCGGCCGAGGATGGCATTACAGCGGAGTTACTGAAAGCGGGTGAAAAACCGGTACTTGAAGTCCTTCAGTAGCTCTTTAATTCCGTCGTTCATGGAGGCACTAGCCCAAGGTGTGGAGCAGAAGTGCGGTGGTCCTGTTCTTCAAGAAAGGTGACAACGCCCTCTTGAAGAACTACAGACTAATATTCCTTTTCAGCCGCGTCTATGTGCTGTTTTCGAGAGTCATTACGAATCGTCTCGCACGCAGACTCGACGACTTCCAGCCTCCCGAACAATTCGGTTTCCGAAAAGGCTTTAGTACCATAGACTACATACATACTATTCGGCAATTGGTACAGAAGTCCGAAGAGTACAATCCGCCACTTTGCCTGGCGTATGTGGACTATGAGAAAGCCTTTGATTCCGTCGAAATTTGGGCGCTGCTACAGTCTCTTCAGCGGTGCCAAGTTGACTGTCAGTATGTTAAAGTGTTGAAGTGTTTGTACAGTAGGGCTATGATAGCTATCCAAGTACAGAACCCATCCAACTGCAGAGAGGTGTAAGACAGGGTGATGTTTTATCCCCGAAACTCTTCACCGCTGCGTTGGAAGACGTTTTTAAGCTACTGAACTGGAAAGGATACGGTATTAACATCAAAGGTTAATACATCGCTCACCTTCGAAGTATAGTTCTTATGGCACAGCCGCTGGAGGACCAAAGTACTATGCTTGACCTCAATAGTGCCTCCCAACTGATAGGTCTTAAGATGAATATGGACAAAACAAAGTTCATGTATAACGTCCATGTCGGTAGTTGTTGGGAACATTAAGATCGAAGTTGTTAACTAGTATGTTTACCTGGGACAAAAAGTTCGACTAGGTAAGTCCAACTTCGGCCGAGAGATCAATCGAGGGAATCAACTTGGCTGGGCAGCGTTCGGGAAATTACGACATATCTTCTTGTCAGCTATACCTTAAAACCTGAAAACTAGATTGTACAACCAGTGTGTGTTGCCAGGGATGACTTTTGGAACTGAGACGTGGCCCTATACTGCTGGCTGTATGAGGACGCTCAAGGTCACTTAGAGAGCTATGGTGAGGGCTTTACTCGGGGTTTCTCTGTGTGATAAACTTAGAAATAAGGACATAGCCCAACGGATTAGTAATTAGCTGAAATGGCGATGGGCCGGCCATATAGCTCGAAGAACCGACAACCAGTGGGGATAAAAGGTTCTCGAGTGGCAATTTCGTACCGGTAGGCTAAGTGTGGGGCGACCCCCCGACCGGATGGAGTGACGACCTGGTAAGACATGCAGGATGTGGATGGATGCAGGTGGCTCAGAACCGTGCTTTGTGGCAACCCTTAGGGGTGGCCTATGTTCAGCAGTGAACTTGTGAAGGGCTGTAATGATGATGATGACGATCTATCAGTAAGATCTCAGATATGCAGTTATCTTTACTGTTAACACCAAGAGAGAGTTTTAATGTAAATAATATGCACTGACGACACAATCTATTTATATTTATACAATTAATAGTTCCTGGTTGACCGAGCTTTGCTCGGTATTTTTCGTTCGATTTTTTTTAATTCGTGTGTTTTGGAAATTATATTTAGATACAAATTACATACTGATGAAATATAAATAATATTTTTTGATCTTAGCGACATAACAGAAAAAACGGAACTGGTTATTTGAATAAAAAATCATGAGTGCAATTATTTTAATTAAAATTTTCGTGTTTTTAAAAAATACTAAAAAAGGGTTCGAAAAAATAGATTTTCTCAAAAAAGGAAGGAACTTGAAAAAAAAATTAAAAAAAGTCAGTCTGTGGTCGGTCTGGGCTCGAACCGGGGTTTTACGGTTCTGTGACCGCTCATTATACCAATTAGGCTATTTACAATCATTAACAAATTACCTTTAGAAGGTAAATTTTTATTAAAAATTTACCTTCTTATTCTAACGATATTGTAGCAGTTTTTTATTGCCTGAAAAACAAGGACAAAAATACATTTTCTAAAAATAAATCCTGCTAGATCGATTTATTATCCCCGAAACTCCCTGGACACTAAATTTTATGAAAATCGTTGGAGCCGTTTCCGAGATCCCGATTATATACTCGTATATATATATATATATATATATATATATATATATATATATATATATATATATATATATATATATATATATATATATATTATATATAATTGCTCGTTTAATATTATCGGATTTGTACAGATCACTTAATATTACATTTTTTGTATTCACGACACTTAATTACACTGAGACTAACTCGACGCGTGTTATCAGGACAGAACGTCTTATAATCGCGATGCACCCTATTTTATAATATTTATCTTCCTACCTCTCTTAGGTTACGCACGGAGAGGGACGGACCGGTGTTGCCAGGAAATAAAGTTGCGAACATTACCGAAAAACACGAGATAAATAACTTAAAATTGTAATTAACAATTTGATTAGGCTTACAATAAAGAACAAGCGGCTATCCTCAGAGCTACCATAGCAAAATATAATTCAGTTAACAAAGAAAGAACAAGTATATGGATGCAGGTGGCTTAGGACCGTGCTTTGTGACATTCTTTGGTGGAGGCCTATGTTCAGCAGTGGACTTGTAAAAAACTGTAATTATGATGATGACGAGACAAAAAATAATCATAAACCACCCGCAAACGTAACCCAAGTCGTTTTGAGTGATATGATCCTGAATGACAAAGGCAAAAACAATGACTAAATAATAGGTTATTCTAAAAATACATGGCATTTATTGGGTCACTGGTCGTTTAAATATAAAGAAGTGTTCACACATGAGTGAGTTTTTGTTGTTCTCATTCGTCACTGACATCGAGACTTGAAGGAGGAGCTAGAACAAAAATGCGTACGCGTCACGCGTCGTTGTGCACCGACCTTTCATCAACTACCTATATGTGGCGTCTATCCTGTACCATAACGTCTTTTGTGTTCTTGAAGTAAGTAGAAATATGTTTGAAAATTAAACTTTAATAATGAATGGAAAATCTTCCAAAATAATAAAATTATTTCCTTGTAGTAGTTTCTAAAATCTACTTGTGGAAATTATTACTTACTTATTTAATTGTATAGAATATTATATTGTTAATATTTTTCCGAAAGGTCCCGCTGATTTTCTTACTGGTTCTTTCTAGTATATAGATTTTTTCCGAATGAGTGGTGTAGTTTAAAAGACTTTTTTTATTACATCTGTATAAAAAAAAAAACAATTACTCTCCGTTAGTCTCGCAAAAACTGGGTCGACTGATTTATATGAAATTTTTTGTGCATTTATAATGGGTCCATGTATGGTTTTGATTCACAATTAAATCCGGGTAGTGCGAAGCATAAATAGGAAAACAGAGTATGTGTAAATAAGTCATAAAGGTAAATAAAAAACAAACAATAAACACGAGACATGACTATAAATAACCTGAGTTCTAAATTGTTAAGCTGAAAAATGTAAACAACAATGGTAGGACAGCGATGGAACCAAAACCTTCTTCTGCTTCTTGGTCGTGTTCTTCATAACTGAAGGTCGTGTCCGTAGTTTAGAGCCTTCGAAGCGCTGTTAACTATAGCCCTACATTCTGTCCGGTCCTCGGCTTTTCGCATTGCAGTCACGAATGAAAGGCCAGGAAGTGATTTGACCTGGTCCGACCAGTGGCTAGATGATCTGCCGCGTGGTCTTTTGCCTCCCTCCCTTCCACATTGTCCACGTTGCCGACGACTCTCTCCTAAGTCACTCCAAGTTATTAGGCGGGCGTCGCGCAATGAAACCAAAGTAACCCAGAATACTCTAGTAACACGTATTAGTGAATCTGGGGTCAACATGAAGCTGCCCCAGGATTCATTGTTGGTCCTACTCGCGGTCCATGTTATCTAAAGCATCCTTCTGCAACACCATATTTCGAATGCATCGATCCTTTTTTTGTCTGTTGCTCGAATCGTCCATGCTTCATAGCCAGAAGATGGAGAACACTAAAGTTGCTACAGATGCTCTTTTGGCTTTCCTAATTTCTTTATTATATTCGGTTAGGGCTGCTCTATAAATATCCCACTCTTTGGTTTCTCTAGCACTATTGGGCGGGACTGTTATTGCTGTAAAGCGTTCGAAACGTTGGGTATTTAAAAAGTCAAATATACGCGATAAATTCCGTAAAAACTAGTATTATTTCAATGTTCGCGTAAATATAAGAAATTGGTACCCAGTTGAGGCTTAGGCAGTTTGATCTCAGGTATTATTGAGAGCTCTGCTTCCGGCCAGTGTTTCAGTTTTTCGAGAGCACCCACGATCCAGTCCTGGATTGCCTTGTTCAGGCACGTTACCAGAATCCAACCTGACTTGTGGGTGAAACCCGACAATTTTGGTCCTGCTTCTGGCTGCGCTCCACAAGCTGTCTTAGTGATTGCCTGCGTTATTGCCCAGTAGACCAGTCGCATCTGCTCCATGCTCATAGGATTCGAACTGTGAATTCCTACACGCACGGAGCCCGCTAATGCACTAAAGCTGAGCTTCTCTTCCGCCCTTGCCAGCTTCACAGATTTCACGGAGCTGATCTTTGGGACGCTTCTCCTCAGATCGACTGTGTTTTTTCACCTTTGGAACCGGGGAAGGTTTGGGCAAAGGAATTTTGTCACAGGGCTTCTGCCAGAGATAGAGAGCTTCTAGCATCCTGTACCTCTTCCATGCTGCCACATTAAGCTTGTAAGGCCTATCAAACTTTTTATTGTACCTTCCCTGATTCGTTTCCGAGGTTCGGCTGCAGACGTGCCGTCCACTTCACGGCTCGTCCCAGGTTGGGGCGTTGTATTGCAGAATGTAGGTGAGGCTAAAAAAGCCTCTTCCATACCTACAGACCGTTCCATTAAAAGAGAGTGGAGTTGTTCAAAATGTCGATTTTCGTCAATTTTGATCTCACGATTAGCTAGGGAAAAAAACGCTTACTAAATACGGTATGCTTAGCACCTTGAATTGGGTTAGGATACGAAAAAGGGAGTGGGATAAAAGAAAAGAAAAAGAGGATCATCTGAGTGTTTCTGTTCTGTCTGCCTCCTATTGAACCAGACTAAATAACATGCGGCAACCACGTGAATTAACACAAAATTTTTTTCGACTGCTTGATACCAGTGATTCGTATTTTACTACCGAAAAAATTGTCAAATACAATGATGAAATTCAAGAGTCTTCTCAAGGATTTAAATCTAAAACTAATTTCAAAAATCAAGGTGATGTGAGTAAGTTCCGTTTTTCAAAAGATATCTTTTCCACATTCATACCGACGAACTGACATTCAAGTCGAAAATCGAAATAAATAATCTTAAGTGCGTGCGTGCGTGCGTGCGTGTGTTAATGCGTGCGTGCGTGCGTGTATGAATTTCAATAAATGTGATTACTCGATTTTCTGAAGGTTCGATAGGTGCAATTAATTTGTATGTAATGTTAAAGAGTTTTACTTTTCGCAGATTGTGTATAGGCGGTAGCAAATAATTAAAACATTTCGTAGTGGTGTACTTGAAGCTACCCAGAAAAGCTGAAGTGTGGTATGTGCGACACGTTAGAATATAGTACCTATAGTATACATAATTCCACCTGATGGAAAGTGGTAACGCAGGCAAAGATGGTGAAGCGCAATGACTTATCAAAAGACACCAGCATTGTAATCGGAAGGAAAAACAGATGATGAGAACTTATTTCACTCATTTGCTATACGCATGACGAACTATGTAACAAACCGTTTGGTTCGAATGCGTGGCAAAACCTATCTTTTCATTTTATTACAATGTGGATGGCTTCAAGGCAAGAGTGAACAGGCTTTATCTTAGTCTATAGCTTTAATATGTCTAAAAAATTAAAAAAATATGTTGAAGACAAGTAAAGTCCGCAAACACGCATTATGGCAGTATCGACATGTCCTTGCCCGAAGGTTTTATTCTTCTAAATGCCTGAGGCCGGAGTCCTATCTCTTAGCTTCGCTGCTGAGTTACAACGGTAGATGGCGGTATAAATATCTCGTTAAGAATCAAAATGTAGATGCGTTATCACCCGTGAGGACTAAAATGGAATGCCTTTTTTACAGTTAAAAGGATCTCCGGTTTTCTACGCTGACTATATGAAACACAGCAGAGTTAAGCTGCTGTATTCCTTCTACAACCATAATATAACTGCAGCGTGGCTCTACCACGTATAAACATTTACACTAACTGAAAAATACCCAGATTGGTGAAGGCAAGCTGTATCAAAGGTACGAAAACCCTGGAACTACGGTCGTTAACACGCTTGCTAAGCGTACGATTAAGGCAAATATGCTTTGCAACGGGAGGGGCCCATGTTCAGCGGTGAACTATAATGACTGTATGTATTTTAAAATAGTGGATCGGTGGAATCGGTTACCACTGGCACTCTTTCCGCACCGATACGACCTGGGAATCTTTAAGAAAGTATGCTTTTAAAAAATTTGTTCGTATTCATTTATTAAAATAATCATCTTCTTTCTTACTTGAATCATCCATGTCATATGTATTGCTAAACATACCTGTATGTTTATAGTTATTTGTGTGTACTATAATATATGTATGTATGAATACGTTATATTTGTATAGTTAATTTTTTATTAAAATGTATCTACGTTAAATTCTGACCACTCCAATGGGTTGACTGGTAGAGGAATTTTTTTTTTTTTTTTTTTTTTTTTTTTATAGAATAGGCTGACAAACGAGCACACAGTCCACCTGATGGTAAGTGGTTGCTGCGGCCCATAGACATCTACATCTATCTTCCATTACAAATCAAAATGCAGATGCGTTGTCACCCGTGAGGACTGAGATGGAATGCCTCATTTCCAGTAAAAAGGGTCTCCGGTTCTCTACACTCACCATACGAAATACAGCAGCATTAAGCTACTATTTCACGCTGGTATTCTGTGAGAGCGTGGTCCTTCCCCGGTCGAGCCGACCCATTCGTGCTACAACTATACTACTAATATAACTGCAGCATGGCTCTACCACGTAAATGCCGCAAGGCATTAAGTCCGCCCTTTGAATTCTTTTGTTATAAGGAATGCAATAAAGAATAAAATAAATGAATAAGAAACGAGCATACTACTTTTTAAAAGGCCTACAACACACCTGCAATTCCTCCGGTGTTGCAGTTTATGGACGGTGGAGTCACTTACCATCAAACGCGACTATAAAAACACACAACAAAAAGTTTATGTTCGATCATTAGCAAAAGTTGATATATTTTAAAAATTTAACTTTGTCAAGAAAATGTGTTTATGTTAATTCCTTTTTTATAATAATATTACGCAGATTGAAATAAATAAATGAATCCCTTTTTTATATTTTAATAACAAAAATTGAGTAATTCAATCCTAATGTAATTGTAATAGAAATTTGATGAAAAGAAAAATATTGTTTAACCAAACTTATACAAAAGTTAGTATTATTAAAAGAAGGTTTTTATATAATACAGTATAATTACTCCCCTGGCTCGAACACATGCGGTGATCCTCCTGGGCATGCTGAGGATCAAGTTATCCAGCACTTCCTGCTGTAACCTGTCCCATTCTTGAATAGTGGCTTCCCTGATCTCTGGCACTGTCTGGGGAGGTGGCTGGAGGTTCGGGACACCTCGCTGAAGAGCACTCCACGCGTGCTCTATTGAATTTAAGTCAGGTGAGCCGACGGGCCAGTCAACCCTGTGATTTCGTACTTTAGGAGAGTAGCATAGATTCGTTGAGCTCGTTGTACGGGCGTATTATCATCGACCAGTACGAATTGATGCGCATGGGTTACTCGGAATGGTTACATTTATTTGAATGATAATAATAATAATAATAATCTCGACTGTACAGTTAGAGACTTCCTCGAGCAGTGTATGGGGCAGTGGAGTACGATCCTTTGTCATCTGGGCGAGCGGATGACGGCTGCGGAAAGCCACATAAGGATAAGAAGGGGTATCTTCCAGGGCGATTGTCTGAGTCCAATCTAGTTCTGGCTCTCTTTGAACCCTCTCAGTACTTTAATGGAGGGCTCCGGGAGGGGCTTTAAACTTCGTAAAAGGAGGTACAAAAGTGACCCACCTTTTTATATGGATGACCTCAAAGTTGTGCGCCTCCAGTCGCCCCTATCTTGTGGAATTGCTAAACATTACCCGTGAATTTAGCAATTCTATTGGAATGGAGCTGGGGATGGATGCGGGATGGTGCGGTCCTCCATGTTGAAAGGCGAAGGGTTGCTAACTCTGAGGGCATGGACTAATCTATGCCCATCAAGTTAGGGACCCTTTCCAAGGCTGAAACATACCGATACCTGGGTGTGTCACAGAACATCGGTATCGATGAGGCTGGTATGAAACAGTCAGTTTGTGACGTGTTTTAGGCACGCTTGACTAAAGTGCTCAACAGCCTTTTGTCTGGTGTGAATAAGACACACGCATATAACGGTTGGGTCATGCCTGTGCTCATGTATACCTATGGCATACTCAGGTGGACTCAGACTAAACTTAAAGCCCTGGGTAGAATAATCTGCACTACCATGACGTCCCATAGGATGCATCATCCGAGAGGCTGTACTTGCCGCGAAAGCATGGTGGGCGTGGCTTCCTGAGCGCGCTCACCATGCATAATCGCGAAGTGTGCAGCCTTCGTAATTACTTCCTGGCGAGATCGACGATCCATTCTATAAGGAAGTCATTTTTTGTGATAAAGGACTTACCCCTCTATCCTTAGCCATCGAGCAATATGAAATTGAGTCGAGTATGGAGAATCGAGTATGGAAGAAGAAGGAGCTCCACGGGAGGTTCTGCAAGGCTTTACATGAGCCTTTCGTAGACACAGTAGCCTTCCTCCACTGGCTACGCTTTGGTGACCTCTTCGGGAAAACCGAGGGTTTTGTCTTTGCAATACAGGATCAGGTTATTAAAACCAACAGCTATCGGAGATACATCCTAAAGGATAGCACCGTCGACATCTGTCCAGCTTGTCGCCATCCTTGTGAGTCACTTAGGCATGTCATCTCCGGTTGTTCGGCGCTTTCTAACTCTGAGTACTTGCACAGGCACAACCTAGTAGCCAGAATTTTTCACCAGGAGCTCGCTCTGAAATACGGTCTCGTGGACCGGAAATTGCCGTATTACAAGTACTTGCCAGAAGCCGTGTTCGAAAATGAGAGGCTCTACTGGGACCGGGCCATCATCATAAACAGGAATATTCTTGCAAATAAGCCTGATATTGTGCTGATGGACCGGGCACAGTCAAGGATAATTTTGGTCGACATTACCATTCCGCATGATGAGAACCTCGTGAAAGCTGAAACAAAATATCTGGACCTGGCTCACGAGGTGACCGACATGTGGGGTGTTCTGCCGACTGAAATTATTCCTGTAGTCGTCTCTGCAAACGGGCTAATGCCAGTCAGCCTCTCGGATTATCTGAGGCGGATGGGACTCCGTGACGGACCGCTCCAGGCTCAAATGCAGAAGGCGGTGCCCGTCGATACCGCCCGCATCGTTCGCCGGTTTCTTTCCCTTTCCCCCTAACCCTCGGCCGTTTAGTCTCCCCTGCCGAGAGCCTCCATCTGGTTGGGCTTTTATTTATGTATTATTTATTTATTTATGTTAGTATATGAAATATATTTTTATGTATATTTATCATTTCCTTTGATATATTTATTCAGCCCAACCAGATATACACTACTACTAATACCCCAAAGTAATATAATACTAATACAATATAATAATAATATTTCTTTTCTATACAGATGTTTTAGTTGTATTATGCACACATGTTTTTATATAATATATCATGCAAATTAAATTTAAATCAAGAGTATCTTCGTTAAACACTAAAACACTTTAAATAATAAAATAACCTTTAATTAAGGAATAGAAACATTTTTATTCAAATCATATTTTTACAATGTATTACAATGTTAGAATCATAGAACACTAATGGTCAGAATACAATGTCAGAATATTATAGCTTACTGTGTCAGAAATTCATTAATATCATAAAAATTTTTGCTCTGTCGCTGAGTTTGAACGTGAATTCACAGGTGCTTGTCAAGACCCACGTGCTCGTAGTCCAGCCTGGTGTAAGTAATACCAAATGGTCTGAGTGCTAATTTCAAATCGGGAGGCGACCCGCACCTCTGCTTTTATTGTAGTGGCGTTGATTGTTGCCTCAGGAGTTGCCAGTAATCTGATATAGCGCTTCTGAGTAGCAGTCAACAGTTGGGCGATCACTGCGCGGTCGTTCAGTTAAATTATTCATACTGTGGTACCTCTGCAACGGTGCCACGACACAGGATTGGGATACAGCAACTCTGCGTGCTATTTCTCTCTTGGAATATTCTTCTTTCCTCAAAGTTAGAATTCTCTTGGTATTTTTTTACGAAAAATTTTTTCCACGAAAAATTATTTTAAATCCGTTAAAATTGACTAAATTAGATTTCTGAATGAGCGTAAGCTTGGGTTGAATTTGTTTTTATAATATGGAAAAAAAATTAAATTTGCAGTTATATATTATAATTCTATATTTTTAAGTAAAGAATCCATAAAGTTAAGGAAATTAAATTTTGTCTACAAAAAGAATTAGATTTTTCAAACTGATCGGAAACTTTTCTCAGTGTGTTTTCTCAGTGTGTTACTTTCACGTTTATTATGTTGTGTGGGTATTTATTTCTTAAAACCTCAAAGTATTCCAATGGCTGGATGGATTTTTAATCAATGAGTTTTCTTTCGAATTTTCCAAGCCGTGTGATGGTAATAAAATATCCTATACTATTTTTGTTTTAATAAAATCAAAATGGAGGCCGTAAAATTAAAAGTCAGCAGGCGAAAAAAACTTGCGTACCATATTGAACGACACATCACTGAATACATCGTTCAAAATCAAGATGTTTCTTGTTCTATTCTATTTTATAGTTATAAGCTCTGTCTGAAAATTTCACTACTAGAAGGTTGTGTACAAAGTACTCTCTACATATTTCTTGTCATCAAATATATCTTGCTTTAGTTAGGGCATCGCAGTCCGGTACTTTTTCTATGGTAAATAATTATATTTGCTTGTTAAACTGCTGTTTAAGTAAGTTAAGGGTAGGCCGAATCGAATCCACACCCATACTTCACCATATGGCGATAGGATGTATCCACAATATTTCAGCCAATTATGGCTGTAGGTATAATAGTATTATGCTAGTGAAATAGTCACTACACCGCTGATTCTTTCGTTGCGTCTGTCATCAATAATAAAATAGTTTCAGAACGCATAGAGCTTATATATATTTCCTTTTTTTTAAAAGTAAGTTTGATCGTCAATTATTTATCTAGAAATATATGTATTTATTTGTAAAACAAGCAACAATAAGAAATTTAAAAATACCATATCTTAAAGTATTTTATATGTATAGTTTTTATAAGTATTTTATATGTGTGTTAATGCGTGTATTTTATGTGTATTGTATTCATATGTGGCATATTTATAAAATATATTCAGGTAGAGTAAGAGTTAATAGTTTAACAGTTAGCCTTTGTACAGTCTTATGAATACTGTATTTAATTAATTAATTAATTTATTGTTAAGTCCACTAAGGTGTACAATTAAGGTTGCAATAAATGAAGACACGTGTCGTGTAAACGGAGATTGCGACTAATTTTTAAACGTGGCGGACGCAGCCGACACACCTACTATAACTCTTGTAGGTACACATTACACATACATATAGCTGTTATACTTAAGTATAGATATGATGTAGGACACCGGACACGCGATTTAAATAGCATAGCCAGTATATTATACATATACCTATATTGTGTCCCTACAGCCTTTTTACGCTTTATTGTCCTTAATTTGCACCTAGCTTTTTAAAAGTAAGTATAATTTTTTACTAAAGGTAAAGTACCGGACTGCAATGCCCTAATATATTTGATGGCAAGAAATATGTAGAGAGTAGGATCTATACTAGAACAAGAACATGAAACATCTCCCTGATTTTGAAAAATGTATTCAACGATATGGTACACAAGTTTTTCTTTGCCTCTCTTTACTGTATTTTTATTTTACGGCCGTCATTTTGATTTTATTAAAACAAAATGTAGCTATCACACGGCTTGGAAAAAGCGATAGAAACTAGTTTTATTAAAAATCAATTTAGCCATTGGAATACTTCGCAACATTACATGCACATTATGTTTGTTAAAGCTTATTTAAGTTATATATTTACTACTTTTACCAAGTCGAAATTACACATAATTAGTACCTATGAGTTATATTAACAACAACATTGCAACTGGTAGTTAAAGTTATAGTACTAACTAATTTAAATACTACTGCTGCTATTTTTAGAGATTACTATTTTTATAGACCACTTTACTAACTTTAATATTTTGTGATATAAAATAATTAGTCTGAAGTTAGAATCTTCACGGAATTTCGTTGTCATACAAGAAATTAAAGAGGAAATTAAGAAATTAGAGGTCTTAAGAAATCCCACATAATTAACCTACACACACAACATAATACACGTGAAAAGTATACACACCAAAAAAGTTTACGATCAGTCTGAAAAAATCGAAATCTTTTTTGTTAAATAACATAACATAAACACTCACGCCTGTCATCCAGAGGGGTAAGCAGAGACTACAGACTTCCATTTGGCACGATCCTGACACACCTCTCTCGCCTCCTTCACATCCATACACCTACGCATACATGCTCGTCGGTTAAGGGTACTCCTAATTTTGCCTGTTTTCAATAAATCGCCAATTTGGTCGATATATTTTCGCCTAGGACGTCTCTTTCTGACTCTGCCATTCACTTCTGCAACATAAATTTTCTTTGTCACTCTTTCCTCATTCATTCTTTCCACATGACCAAACCACCGAAGCATTCCTTTCTTAATCCTGGTCACAACATCATCTTGCAAACCACGCTCTTCTCTTATTACACAATTTCTTACCCTGTTACAGTAGACTATGTTATAATTTCTTCTTCTCTTTGGATTCTTTACTTAAAAATGTAGAAAATGTAAGAATATAAAACAATGCAACAAATTCAATTGTTTTCCATATTATAGCAAGAAATTCAAACCAACATTCAGAAATCTGACTTAGTCAATTTTAACGGATTTAAAATATTTTTAGGGAAAATTGTGATCGTTAAAATGCTAAGAGGATTATCAGAAGTTTTACGAGCAAGAATTATAGCTTTGAGAGAAAAAGGTTTTATTCCACGAGAGAAATAGCACGCAGAGTTGCTGTATCTCAATCCCGTGTCGTGGCCACCTTGCAGAAGTACCACGGCATGGATAGTTTAGCTGACCGACTTCTGTTCTGACATCTTTATTCCATCTTTCTTATGGTTGACTAGTAGAGAATGCCATTGGGCTTTAAGTCCCCCCGTTGTAACCCCCTCGTTGAAGGCGTGTCAAAAAGATAATTCACTCTGTCACACACATACTACTCTGTACCACAGCATAGTTTTCAGTCAGGATCTTACTTGTTCAGTCTGGTATTTTACTCCTGCCGTAAAATAATGTTTATTGCGCTATCTTTTGGTAGCTGTAAGTTTATTCTGGAATTTCCCATAGCCACCGCCGCCACTATGTGGTAAACACCGTTCTTTTACGAGGTAGTGCCATGCTGCAGCTATGTTATTATTTTTACTAGAAATAGGGCATTTCATCTTAGTCTTCAGGGATGACAAAGCATTCTGCATTTTGATTCTTAGTTAAGGATGTTAATGTCTGTTGAACATATCAAGTACGAATTAACAGTTTAGCTGGTGAAGAGGTGCTGTAGTAGCTACAGTGATGTAAGTAATAAGGATGCAAACAAATAAAAGAAAGCCACTGATGCATTGTCATCCATGGCGACTTAGATTAAATGTCTCACTGCTTGCAACTATACTGACTTTCGTATGACTTAACCTCTCAAACGCCAAGCGTCCAAATTTGACCGCTTCGATATTCCGTCAAAGCTCATTTGACCGCACCCACCCACAGCACTTTAACCCATAAGTACTTATGTTTAGAGACTACTTTTCTATGAAGTAGCTTGGCATTATAGAATGAATATGAAAATAGTGGCATAAAAAAACTGTTAGTCTATGGATATTAATTTATATTCTACAATTATACGTTCATTACGTACGCCATTTTCATTTGGATGTTGTTGTGTTGATTTTTGGATTTTTCTAGTGTTATATTAGTGTTTTATTATAAAATTAAATAGTTTTTGTGTGAATATAATTTATCTTTTTACGTAAATAATTTCGAGTGACATATAGAAATAATTGTGATTTTCACGCTGCCGACATCCGCTTGGTATGTTTTGTTTGTTATCAAAATACAATAAAATCTTTTTATAATGAAGTAAAACCTTACTTTTGCTTAGACCACAGGATAGAGAATTTTGTATAGATTTTATAATGCCAAACTTCTTCATAGAAGAGTAGTCTCTAAACATAAGTCTCTAAATATAAGTTTATACATACTAGAAGTAGCAGTGTTTGTTAAATTGCATCCAAAACGTTTTAAACGCCTTGACCAAGTAGTACCACATAATAGACGCGACAATACTACACTAATGCAAAAGTATCTACTGCATGGCTCCAGTCATATATGATGAAATACCAAAAAGTTGGAAAGAATTGCCGCTATCGATATTTAAAAAAGGCTTCGTAGCTTCTTGACAGTCAAAGCATACTATAGCGTAACAGAATTCTTGACTGAATTTTTTTTAATTTTGAAATTAAGACTGTATAGTGTTAAAAATTTGAATTATGTTTGTTTTTGTGTTATTATTTTATTTTGTTATAGCTGTTTAGGTGATTAGTTTATATTTCTGTATATTTTGCATGCCTACTGGTAAAATATGGCTGAACCCAATACCTATGTTACTTTGCAAAATAAAATATCTTTATCTTTATCTTTAATGGTTTTAAATGCCGTATGTGGGTGCGGTCGTATGCAACCGCTCGGGATTTGCCAGGCGCATGCGGGCTGCATGGGAATTTTATGGGGATTGAAGGGTTAATGTGACACCTCAACTATAAATATGAATTATATTAAAAGTAAGTAGTTTTTTAGCATTATTTTTGTAACCTAATATAGAATTTTTCGTTTATATCCTGCGGGCGAACGGGTTATCAATTTAAATCTAATCTAATCTATACTATTAAACTGACCTTAACTATACATATTTTATATGAATTTAACTTTATGGCTTTATAAGCTTTAAATAGAATTTAAAAAGTTAGCGTAACAGAAATTCAGTTAATTCCGCTTATCTTGATCACCAATTGAAGTAACCGATCCCATTAACTTGTCCGCCTTAATGGCACAACAAGGCGGCGTAAATTAAAAAGAAAATAGGTAGTATATTTAAGCCCCACTCCATGCCATTTTTGTTCCAAGTAGATTAAGGAGCGGCTACACGGTTGATCAGGCATCAGTCTCCAACGAAAAGCCGTCGCGAGTCTCAGTTGTCGTCAGTCGCAAGAACATGTCCTTAGCGGAAGGTGTTTCTGACACGGAACATAGGCAAGAGGAAGACAAGACAAGCCCCGTTGTGGATAAGAAGATCTCTGATAAGAGACAGGTGAGTTTAAAGTTAAGTGAGTGTTTAGAGAATTAACGGTAGAGTATAAGAACCCATTATAGAAAGAGTAAACAAAAAATCTTTTATTTGGTTTCAATTTTTAAAAAAATAGCGATAAGCTACAATAGCAATGCACATAATATTATAATTGAAGCATTTACTTACGTGATGGAGCCACCATGCAGCTGTGGCACGCTTGCAGCACGAATCGATCGACTCGACTAAGGAAAGACAACGTTCGCAAAGAATTAACAACAAGCATTCCAGTCTATCAAAAGTCAGCTGCAGAAAATAGACTTCTTCTGGATTTCTTATGGATTTGCCAAAGTATTCACGCTTGGCGAGCGAGTTAGTAACTGCAGTTTTTTACAGTTTTTTTTAATTAATCTGTAATCAGGAAGATTCTGCTGCCCATCTGATTTATTTCCCTCCGTCGCTTCTTACGACACCCACGGAACGCTGGGGGGATAATAAATTCTCTTACACCGATACTACGCGGGTGTGTTAGGTTATCACACGGAATATCAGTATAAAATAGCAGCATACTGCTGCTATATTTGTGGTGACTGAACAGGACAGAAGATTCTTTGTCTTCAGGGGTGACATTTGTTTATTGTTAGGTTAAGGTAACACGATCCACCGAGACAGTAATTCATTCTTCGGGCGATTTATACGCTTTTACAACAAAATCCCAGATTATATACAAATGCCCTGCACAAAGTTTAAAAATTTTATTAAACTACTTGTATATAAAGAGTTATTATAATATTAAGAAATTTATGGATGATAATAACCCCTGGGAAGGGTGATCGCTACCAAGTTATTTAATTGTAACATACATGATTGTAAGCTGTTATATAAAAAATATAGTCTCGCTGGGTTTCTTGCTGGTTCTTCTCAGGACAGGTTTTTTTTCCGAACCAGTGGTAAATTAAAAAGAAAGTGACTTTCAATAAGTATTATTTATCATCTATATTGAATAAAAAAGTTTCTGTTTCTCTTACACTTATGTCGTGCGACAGCAAATAACATGTCAGATGGACCATCTTATTTGCTGCTATTTTACGCTGATATTCTGTGAGAGCGGGGTCCTTCCCCGGTCAAGCTAACCCATTCGTGCTATAACTATAATAATGTACTCCAGACCGAATATTCGTCACGTGTATGTTGCCAAGTGTATGCGCAAGCACAGGTGCACTATTCCCTTACTTTCATAGTCCAATGGGACAGTAAACCGACATAACCGGAGAGAAATCAGGCGCAGGATCAACGTTTTTACGTACTTTCGGAGGCTCGAGGGTGGACACCACCAACTTCCTGACTTCGGGCAGCTACTGAGAATTTCTTAATGAAAAACTCAATAACTGATATTTTTTTGGTCCGACCCGGGACGATGACTGTCTTGTTGGTGTAGTGATTGTAGTAGTGCGACTGCTGATCCTGAGGCCCCGGGCTACAACCATTATATAGCGGCAGCATGCATAATTATTTGATTGCTTAAAAATACTTAAAATACTCTTGTTATTCATTAGCTGATTAAAGTCTACTGCTGCTTATTTAGTAGGTGGGAGGACTTTTTGTGTAAGAGTCTGTCTGAGTATGTATCCTTTATTCTTTTTTTATTATTTTTTAATTTCTTAATTAAATAATCAATTACCTCCATACTAGGATTTTCTCCTGTATCGTGGCTGCAGTTTACACAAACATAAATTTCGCAATGAAAACATCCATACTCGCAACAAGTTTTTGTAGGCCATACAAATACTTGTTCCGTACGGAATTCGAACCCGCAACTCAATGCGCTCTGCGCCACGGAGTCATTGATGTAGAGTTTTGCTGTCAAGTAGCAGTGGGCGCACTGCTGTGTTCCGCTTTGAAATGTGTAGAGGATTAAGGCGATAGTACAAAAGTCAGAAGCGCTGAAGGTCCTCACGTTTATTACTGCTATCGGCAATCTGTCTGCCAGGCTAGATTATTATGACATATCCTCCTTACAACAGGAGAGATCCATATCCTGACCTAACCACCACCTAACCAGATAACAATTGGGCAGAGGGCCAATAGACACGTGCATCTATCGCTATCCACCGCTGAGGACTCTATCACGTGTGAAATTCTGTTATAATATGTGCCTGTCACCTACATTTGTAAATGATAGGAAAATTTTAATACCATTTCTCTTAGTTGATGAGAACTGATGGGATTCTCTTATAGAGTAAGGGTGACAAAGGATTACACAGCACACCTGATGGTATGTGGTTTCTGTAACCTATAGAAACTTACATCTATTCCCGATTAGATAATGATTTATAATAATAATAATAATAATAATATACCACAGCTATCACACAACGCCATCTAGTCCCAAGCTAAGCAGAGCTTGTGTTATGGGCACTAGACAACTGATAAACATACTTATATATTTCTAAATACATAAATATTATAGATAAATTACACCCAGACACAGAACAAATGATCGTGCTCATCACACAAACATTTGTCCTGGGTGGGAATCGAACCCACGACCTCCGGCTCAGCAGTCAGGGTCACTAACCACTAGACCAACAGGCCTGTCTCTGATTTGCATTCTCGTTTACGTCACACTTATAAAACTCTTAGACTGGTGATGAACAGCTGTGTCAAAGGTGGCAGACGTCTCTTACTACAATTCTCAATGCATACTTTGATCGTGACAGTGCTACTGTGACGATCGCAGCGAATATTATCCACAATGGAAAATAAATCAAATAAAAGTTTATTGTTTTTAACATATTCTTAAATAAGTACAAGTTTTAAGACTTCTTTTAAGTATAATAATACTAGTGTTTGAAGGTTTTTTTAATAGATTAAGGGTAACAAACGAGCACATAGTCCACCTGATAATTAGTAAATGCTTTGGCCTATAGACATCTAAATTTATCTTCGATTAAGAATTAAAACGCAGATGCGTTGTCACTCCTGAGGACTAAGATGGAAGGCATCATGGATGGAAGGAACATAAAAAGGGGTTACCGGATCTCTAAGCCATACAAAACGCTGGTCCTTCGCCAGTCGAGCCGATTCATTCGTGCTACAACCACAATATCGCTGCAGCGTGGCTCTACCACGTACAAACGTCCTCGCTCTCTTTTAACTAAGTAAACCAAGCACTTGTGAGGGCCCTTATAAACGATAATGGAAGAGAATGGAGATTATTTTCACTCATACAATTCATTTCTAAGCGACAGTAGGCTTATGGTTAGATTACGTAATGCAAGCTTAATTCGGGTTAAAATCCGCCATTCCATCCATCAAAAGCATGTTAAACTTACTTGTTAGCGGAAATATTAGCTTAATTATCACAAATTTAAGTTGCACGTGGGATAAACCCGGAGAAATAATTGTTCCATGCGGAATTCAAACAGAAAATATGTAAATGGTCTACTTGACCAGGGAAGGACCACGCTCTCACACAATACCATAAAATAGCAGCTTAATGCTGCTGTGTTTCACATAGTGAGTGTAGAAAACCGGAGACCTTTTTTACTGGATACAAGGTATTCCGTCTTAGTCCTCAGGGGTGATAACGCATTTGCATTTTGATTTGTAAACGAGAATAGATGTATGAGACTCGTTGATGTCTATGGGCCACAGCATCCACCTACCATCAGGTGGGCTGTGTGCTCGCTTGTCACCCTCATTCTATAAAAAAACCGAGGCTTGGCTAAATAAAATAAATAAAAAAATATTTATTCTTGTTTAACAAATTTTTTTTTCATCAAATGTTATAAAGCAATACTAGTATTATTAAAAAAAATATTATCTCTACTTAACTATTTTAAGATTCTCAATAAAAATAATTTACGGCTTAATACTCGTCCTTCGGTTAACCAACGAAATTAACCAATTTAACCATTAGTTCAATTTGTTGCGCCAAATACGGCGTTACAGTTGTTACTGACCATATAAAACAGTTGCTTGTTCTAAATCGTATTAAGCCTGTCCACCCACTTTACCTCGGTTGTAATTATACTAAATTAGTTTTGTTTTATTGTTACCTGCCCATATAGTTGAAAAACTCCTATCCTCATATCCTCCATTACGAATCTAATCGACTAAGATGGAATGAATGTCTGGTTTCCAGTAAAAAAGGGTCTCCGGTTCTTTACACTCACCATATGAAATAGCAGCATTAAACTTGACCGCACGTGGATCCCGCGGCCCGATAGTCTCTACAATACTATTACTTATACCATTACAGCGTATTAAAAGTTCACTGCTATACATACGAGGGTGGCACTGAAAATTTCGGGAATCAAGGAAGTGACACAACATTACTATTTAAAAATGTATGTATTGCTTTTCGAAGTATTTTCCGCGAAATTTGACACATTTTTCCATACCATGGAACCAATCATTGAAGCAACCATTCCATTCGGAAGTCACAGCTTCTTCAGGTGATGAAAATCTCTGTCCACGCAATTTATTCTTTATTTTAGGGAAAGTATAGAAATCATTAGGGCTTAGGTTGGGGCTGTATGGCGGATGGTCTAATAATTCTATGTTTTCTTGCTTTAAAAACTCTTTTGTTCTGTGTGCGGTGTGAGAACTCGCATTGTCGTGATGGAGGATGGTGCGGCGGTTGCAGTTCTCCTTATGGAGTTCAGAAATGACCTGTGGCAAACAAATACTAGCATACCATTATGTATTAACCGTTCTTTGTCCCTCAAGAGGAATAGTCGTAACATGGCCGGTTTTAGAGACAAACGTGGCCACCATTTTTTTTGCAATACTCCGTGAACGAACAATTTTTGTTGGCTTTAACTCATTTTCGAACACCCAAACTCGTGACTGGTTTTTTGTTTCGGGGTCGTACGCGTATATCCAGGATTCGTCACCAAATACGATGTTGTATACAGCATTTGAGAATCCTGCGTGAAATTTTTCGAGAGTTCTGACGCACCAAGTAACGCGAGCCGCTTTTTGCTCTTCACAGAGCGAATGCGGTATCCATCGAGAAAACAATTTTTTACACCTAATTGTTCATGCAAGATTATTTGTATTTGACTCATGCCAATGTCTAAAGTTGCCTGAATTTACCGGTATGTCACATGTCGATCTTCCTCAATCTGCTTACGCACAGCATCAACGTTTTCTTGGGTGACTGCAGTTTTTGGACGACCTTGACGGGGATCATCACTGAGCTTGACATGTCCACGTTGAAATTCAGCAAACCAGCGATAAATTGTGGTTTTGGATGGGGCTTCATCACCAAATGCAGAAATCATCCGGTCAACACACTGTTTTTGTGTTAAACCACTTCGAAAGTCATAATAAATCATCGCTCTTGAATTTTCTCGAGTCAATTCCATTTTCTCAACGACTAAACAAGTTTGACAAAACCTTGTGACAAGGCCGAGAATCTTTTTTTAAATAAATAAATGGTATTCGATTTTTAAAACTAAGGAGTTTTCAATTAAAAAGATTTTAATATGACAGGAACAGTGGCAATATACCATTCCCGATACTTTTAGTGCAGCCTAGGTAGGCCTCCCGCACAGATTAGCCGTGATAGCTCAAGGACTAAGCACTCTACAGTACTCGAGCAACCCTGGTTCGATCCAAATAGGTAATTATTTTAGTAGGGTTGTCACAATAGTGAAGACAAATTAAACAAAACATTTGTTAAATAGTTTTATTATTCAGTATGATATAATACTTTACAGATTACTTACTCTAATAATTTTCTTTTTATAATTTTTGTTTTCTAATAATTTTTGTAACTTTTAATGGTGTGGTAAATTCTGAATCTAACATAAAATTTACTATAACTGTTGAGGAGATCCTTCGTGAGGAGACTATCTTGTCTGCAGCAGCAGTTTATGGTTAGGATTAAGTTGAGCAAACAAAATTAAATTTAAATACAAAGTTTCGAGTCTACGCTATTAACCGTTAAAGAGTTCCCGAGAAACAATGCTGGCTGCAGCAGCAGTTCGTGACAAAAATCGTGTTAAACTATTCAAATTAAACTAACATACAAAACTTTATGATCCGTTGGAGATTTTCCAAATAAGGACCTCTTGCTGCAGCACCAGGTTATCATATTATTGCATTGTCGCTGAAGTTAGTTACAAAATTTCAACTCAATCAGACATCGGGAAGCGGTTAAAATCTTACTTTCAATATGTGAACTTAATACGCGTACTTACTACATACCAACCCACCCACATACCTACAAATGTTTAGTAATATATTATAATAACAATAAAAAGTGAAAACACACCGTGTAGTACCATTTTCTTATTAAAAAAGGATCATACAATGAAATATAGGTACTTATTTGAAAAAGTAGTAATCAAATATTTAATTAGATACCTACTGTACTACCCTTGACTTTTGACTCCTCGTACACGTTACCATCTTCAGACACACGCATTTCGTTGTTCAAACACAACGGAGTTGCCGGTTTGCGACCCGAAGACTCAAAACCCATGAACTAAATGGTTTTGTTGGTCTCACTATAAGGGATGCGTGAAATGTATATGGGCCACTTCAAAAAAATAATAAAAAATTAAATTAGCTACTTTGAAGGTATTGTATGGTACAAGTTTCGAAAATATTTCCGACATAGATCCATTTTTTAATGAAACACGATATTTCAACTTGGCTCGTAAAATTTGGAGGAAAATTTGTAATTGGATCATTCGTATTTTAGTTATAAATTACATAGGTATTATACAATAATGCACTTGTAAGTAATAGTTTTTTTTAAATAAACTATAACTGGCCAGTGTCCCATACAAAAAGAACTTCTTTAAAACTTTTTACGTAGCCTATCCTATGCACATGATTTACTATGTATTTTAAGTTATACATATAAATCAGTAAGATCTACGTTACATAAGAAAAATTAATCTAAGTTGTTCTACCCTAAAAATGTCATGTAATATATCAAACAACTTATAAAAAACAGCGGATATAGCTTTTGCGTGAAGTCACGCGTAGTGCCGTCACAACTACTTTTGGGCGTTTATATGCCATTGTATTCTTATAAGATTTATGATGAATTGATTCTGTTTAAATCAAGGACCAAGAAGCATTGAAAAGTAATGGGAAACTGTTATTTATTTTGCGCTTATCCTAATTTTTTAATTCAATATAAATAATACTTATTGGAAGTCACTTTTTTCTTTAATTACCACTGGTAAAAACTTCTGTCTTGGGAAGAATCAGAAAAACTCAGCGGGACTTTAAAAAAATTTACAGCTCACAATCATGTATGTTACACATTTAATTCCAGTTTTTGTGATAAAATGGTTTCTGCTTCTTAACCAGCCTGTAAGAGAGCAGTACAGGACATAGTCCCCTTTTATTATAGGAAAGGTTCTACGATCTCTCCCTTTACAGGCGGATTGGCTATCAGACGTATTCGTCTTGGGCGCTGTTCCGCTTCACCGGACTCATTCATTAATTTATGATAGCCTATCAAAGTTCATCAGATATAATGTATTAAGAAGTCGTACGGCGCTAAATTGTGAGTGTGATGGAAGTGATCCAAAAGATTTACTGGTGAGCTGTCCACGAAGTCCCTAGTTTGAGTACTAAGTGCGTTGTTCCTTTATCATGGTGTAGCTGAAGCCCATGGAGCTCCGTACATGGTCGCCTATTGCTTACAGCAGGGCACTTCTGGCAAACGTTTGATACTATACCATTCTACCTCGATTTCGTTAAGATATCTAGGTATTTCGTAGATGGGTATCTAGTGTCAATAACGAAATCGAAGTAGAATGGTATAAAAGTGAAAGTGAAAACACTAGCGATCCAATTCATCAATGAGCTTTTAATTGATTTACTGTAGTAGGCGTTGATTCAATTTTAAATAGTCAAAGTTTTTTTTGTAGTATTTATGTCAATATTGCACGTCGAGACGAACCTGCTTCAGCGCGCCGATATTTCTCAAAACTTGTTAGGTTATGCGGCTCGTAACGTGAATCTATTCTCTTCGTGTTTGTGTACAATCTCGTGAAAGCTTTCCAATCCAATATTTAATATGACCTGAATCTCTTCATGCACAATTCACCTACTCTTTTTAAACATTCTTCACGTTTCCTTCCGTAACTGCCTTCAGAAGGACTCCTTTTTCCATCGAAGTTAAATTATAGAAAAGTGTGAATTTCAAAAAGTTCATGTTCTGTTATGTTCTGTTTCATGTCTTGTAGCTAGTCGCTTACTTACTTACTTACTTATCGTCACGCACAATCCCTAACGGGGTAACCAGAGAGAACAGATCGCCAAGTGTCACGATCCTTACATACCTCTTTCGCTTCTTTCAGGTTCATTAACTTCTTCATACATGCACGTCTAGGTATCCGAGTACTCTTGACCCTCCCCTCTTCGAGCAATTTGCTCACATGGTCTTCGAAAGTTAGTCTCGGTCTACCTCGACACCTTTTAATATTTACTTTCGCTCTATATATTTTCTTCACCATTCGGTCTTCACTCATTCGTTCAACGTGTCCAAACCATTGGAGTACGCCCCTATCAATTTTTGTGATAAGGTCATCTTTCAATCCTGCCATATTGCGAATCTCTTCGTTTCGCTTTCGGTCGGCTATGGTAACGCCACACATTTTACGAAGAGATCGCATCTCCACTGCATTCAACTTGCTTTTATGCTTCTTCTGGCATACCCAGGTTTCGCTGCCATATAACAAAGTCGGTACCAACACTGCGTTATGTATTGCAAGGCGTGCACTCTTCACCACGCCTTGCCTTTTTATTAATGCATTCAGGGCACCATTGACTTTGTTTCCGGCAGCGACACGCCTATCCACATCTAAATCACATCTTCCATCCCGGCTGAAAGCACTCCCCAAGTATACAATTTCATTTACCTGTTCTAGACATTCCTGATTTACCCATATTTCACATTTCGTTCTCTCTTCGTCCTTTTCAAATACCAGAACCTTAGTTTTATTAGCATTCAAACGGAGACCTTTAATTTCACATTCCTCTTTCATACACGTGACTAATGCCTGCAGTTCTGCTTCTGATGGTGCAATAAGCACTGCATCATCAGCATACAGCAGACAATTAACTTTTATGTCACCCAATTTCACACCCAAACAGCTATCTTTCAGCTTCTGTAAACAGCTGTCGAGATACAGTATGAACAGCCAGGAAGACATGACACAACCCTGTTTTACGCCCGCTTGGACGCTAAACATGGGTGACAGGTCATGCCCTACCCGCACACAGGCTTTACAGTCATAGTAGAGTGACTGCACAGCCCTTAACAATCGACCATCCACACCATATCCCGGCAACAGTTCCCACATTTTCTTCCTTATAACCTTATCAAATGCTTTCTCCAGATCCACAAAAGCACAGAAAATCCTCTGGTTAACACTCAGAAGCTTCTCCGTGATCATGCGGAGAGAAAACATTTGATCCGTGCATCCTCTTCCAGGTCTAAATCCGCATTGTGCCTCCCATAAGAATCTTTCCGATTTCTCTTGCATCCTGCGTGTCAAAACCTTCGAATAAACTTTACTTGCTAAACTGGTCAAGCTGATCGCCCGATAGCTCCCGCAGTCAAAATGTGAACCTTTACCTTTATATAAAGGCACAATGACCGCGGATCGCCAATCATCCGGGACATCTCCCGTCCGCCAGCACAAATTGCACAGCAGATGAAAGCTGTCCCAGACGCGAGGCCCACCGTACTTGACCATTTCAGCAGTAACTCTGTCTAGTCCCGCAGCCTTACCACATTTCAAACTTCGAATCGCACGTTCAATCTCTTTCATGCTGATGACCTCAGTGTCATCGAGGTCCGTGTCTGGCGTGCCAGTCACGGCGTCACCCCCGGATCCTTCACTAAGATCATGACACGCATACAATTCTCTATAAAATTCACTCCATCGCTGCATGACGTCCGATTTTTCTGAGAGGACGTCATTGGTTCTCGAAAGCACTTTGTTCATTCTTAAAGCTGTCGCACCACTCCGGGACCTTCCAACCTCTTTCCAGAAGAGTTTGGAGTTTTCCCTAAAGTTGTGCGACAACCTCTCGTCCGCTTCTATTCTACACCTTTCACGTACTTCCTCAATCAATGTTTTCGCATGAACTTTCTGCAGCTTATATCTTTCTTTTATCTTCTCTCTCATATGCTCATCGTTACTAGAGGCTAAGTAGTCTAACCATGCTTTTTTCTTCTTTTTTACAGCTTCTTTCACTTCGTCATTCCACCATGCATCTCTTCTTTTACTACTACCTCTTTTTGTCGTACCACATACTTCTTCCGCTGCACTTACCATTCCATCCCTAAGGTTCTGCCATATTCTCTCCACACATTCTTTCCTGCCATCGATGGTGTCAAGCTTTTCGGCTACCCTCGTGTGATATTTGTCCCTAGTATCCGCTTCCTGAAGCTTCCAGCTTCGGATGCGACAGACCGACTGTGGTTCTGTTACTGCCGTCCGGTGGCGCCAACCCGCGAACAAACCCCTAAATCTAGTAATTACTAGATAATGATCCGTTCCCAGGTCAGCACCCCTGAACACTCGTGTATCCATCACCTGTTTTCGCAGTCGGTCATCCACCAGGAACAAATCAATCATACTTCTCTCATTCTTTCTTTCTCTAGTGTACATATGGATCTTCCTGTGATTAAACATAGTGTTTGTCACAAGAAGACCCTTTTCCTTGCATACAGCCAGTATAAGCTTGCCAGCATCATTAACCCTTTTATCTCCAAACTTTCCAAGCACCGACTCGTATCCTGGTCGAGCGATGCCTACCCATCCATTCAAATCACCACATACAACAGTTCTTTCGTTTCCCTTAACCAAATCTAGAACTTCTCTTACATTCTCCCAAAACTCCTCCAGCTCAGCCCTGGACGACGAAGCTACCGGCGCATAAACAGCCAAAAGGAATAACTTCGTCAGTCCCATTTTGAAGCGAACCCAGAGAAGTCTTGAGTTCACAACCTTGTATTCAGTCATAAGATCGACCAACCGGGACGACAACAGCACTCCCACTCCTTGGCAGGCGTTCTCGCTTTCCGGGACTCCGGACCATATAGCTAACGTCCCGCCAGGGAGCTCTTCAATACCACTGCCTTTCCGTTTGGTCTCCGACATACACACGACATCTAATTCTCTTTCTTTCATTATTTCGATCAACTCATTCGTCTTATCTCTCATGCCTCCTCTAACATTCCACGTGCCAACTCTGCACTCCGTCCTCCACCTTCCGCCGTGTCGGGCTGTGCGTGACGGGTGGCGGTCCCCATCGCCGCTTTGCGCGCTGCATTCCACACCAACGGGGACGAGCTGGTGTGCGTCGCCTTGGGGGGACGCCCTAACCCTCGTTCGCATGGGTGCGCAGCTGTGTAGAATTGCAGCCCTGAAAAGGGCTGGCAGGGGTCGCGACGAGCACGCTTCTACAATGACCCCCTAGTCCTAGTCGCCCGTACTTAAATTGGTATATATAATTAAATAATATAATAGATCAGACCAAACGTAATAATTAAAAAGCTGAAGGTACTCCGGGCTAACTCTGACATCGGGACGTCAATCACTTCAGTCCCCCGTGACCATGGGTGCTGGAAAGCACCCGAAACGTCGTTATTAAAAATAAGCAAATGAAACGCGGTTAAATCCGTAAAACTAGGTTTATTCAATGGTTATTTACGATTTCAAATAACACCTAAAATTGGATGAATTAATCAAACAATGCAATTATATAATTCCATAATATTATAGTTAGGTTATAATTGTCATTATTTGATTAATTCGTCCGATTTTAGGTGTTCGTCTTTGGCAGGAATCGGTGTTCTTTCACGAGGATTTGTAGTCTATCAAATCAGATATAATGGCGAGGGCTGTCTAGGATTTCATCACAAACTGCAGACTTACGGAAGCGTTGGTTTTTCACGTCAGCTTAATGTCCTAATCATAATCATCGCGCAAAAACGTTCCCCACGCTATCTTTTCCAATAAAACACGATAGTATTTTCAAAATAAACTATAACTGGCTAATGTCATATAAAAAATATTATAAAATCTTTTAGAACGGGAATCTAAATTATATTTATATTTATCTATCTTCAGATGTCAGATTCTTATATGTGGAAAGAGCAGATCCACACATTAATGAAGGGCGGAGAGAGCGAGTCCGACATATCGGACTCCGAGCATTTCCTCACCAAGGGAGCCTTCCTTCTCACTCCCTCACACGGTCTGAGCATGGAGAAAGCCTCGGCAATTTGCGAGAAGATGGAGTTCAAAGGTTGCTTCTCCCTCACGAAGACGGCCACTGGAATTCTGTTCAAGTTTTCCAGTGTCGACGATTACCAGATGGTGTTCAAGAAAGGCTTTCATAAAGTCACTGGATCCAGGTTCTATAGAAAGGTAATCTAGTTTCTTAATTTTACCTGCCTCTTCGCCCTTCTATATAGCATGCTAGCTGATGATTTTCCTTACAGTATAACAGAGACTTGGCAAACGTAGTGATTTTTTACGTCAAACATACTTTTTATGTTGTAATGTGAAGTAATAACTGGCTCGATGAATTCTCCTGGCTACAGGTCTCTCCTCTCAATACCGAGAGGGTTTTAGGGCTAGGAAAAGTGTGCCGCGCTTGCTTGTTTCTGGACTTTAAATGTCTTTGAAATATTTTTTAAATTTATTACACAGCCAGGTTTCCTCAGGATGTTTTCCTCCACCGAGTACGTGGTAAATCAGTACTTAAAATTGTTTCATTTCACATACAGCACAAACAATTTTATTGGTTACTGTGAAATTTACAACGAGTACTTAGCCCCTGAGCTAGAACAGCAATCACTTTTAGATTGTGGTCTTAGTTATTTGATTATTATACAAGCTGCTATGACGCTTTCAGTATACTGGTCTATTGAGACAAATTATTTCTTCTTCTTTCTTGGTTTACTCGTACAAGTCGACCTGCCTGAATCATCACGCTTAGCATTAAATGACTGCGATTCTTTGAACGTCTGTCTATTTTTGGTTTCACGTATGTTGATGATGTAGGCCGCTGGTGTCGTCTGGGAGAAAAATATACTAAAAAAAATTTGGTGAGCGCGTGTACATCCGCGGGGAGGGAGACATAGGTGTCACCTCGTATGATGTTCTAGTGCAACTAACTCGAAACGCGGGATCATGTACTCAGCGGTGCAACACCGTTGTTGCAAATATACCTTCACCCTACTGATAAAAATCGCGGTAAGTGCCACCGTCCCCGTATGCACACGTACTTATTTATTATAGAAAAACAGCAAGTACATAAGGTAAGTAACAATGTTTTATGAGTATATTTTTTTACATATTTTATTTTTTATTGATTAATATTATTTATATTTCAGGTGTTCGAGAAGCAACGTGAGCATCGTCAACATCCTCCCCCCAAGTGTCGGTTCGCCGACACTCATCATCAAGCTGGAGAAAGGCCACGCGAGCAGCTGATCGCTTCATCACTCCTGACTTAGTCCTAACGTCAACTACTCTGACTCTGCCGTCTGAACCTGGATAAACCTTTTCAATAATACCTATTGGCCAATAGTTTCGAAATAATGATGGATCGACTACTACAACAAGATCTCCTACTTTTAATTGCGGACCTTCCCTATCCCATTTACGACGAGAAATTAGCTCTGGCAAAAACTCTTTTACCCATCTGCTCCAAAATAAGTCTGTCAACCGTTGGGCAATACGCCACTGTCGTCTAACATACATGTCGCCATCATCAAAGACCCCAGGTACAGGTAAGTTCGACGAAGATCCTAGTAAAAAATGATTTGGAGTTAATGCCTCTTTACTTTGAGGGTCCACCGAAACATGGGTAAGCGGTCTACTATTAATTATATTTTCGACTTCAGCGAGAAGCGTTAATAAAACTTCTTCACGTGGAGCCTTCTCTCTAAGAACGACTTTCAGTGCCGTTTTCACACTTCTAATCAGACGCTCCCAAGCTCCCCCATATGAGGACTGGCTGGTGGTATAAACTGCCAGGAAACTCCTTTGTTTAATGCTTCGGCTATAACTTGCTGCTGCTTAATTTCTTCAAAAGATTTTCGAAGTTCAGCATCAGCACCTCGCGTGTTAGTTCCGTTGTCAGATATGACAGTATGAGGCCACCCACGGCGTGCAGCCATCCTCCTAAGTGCCATTATAAGTGAGTCTGCGGTAAGCGTCGATACTATTTCAATATGAACAGCTCGTATTGTTAAACATGTAAAAAGAACACCATATCTTTTGGGTCTCTGCCTGCCCACAGTTACTTCGATCGGACCGAATAAGTCTACACCACAAACGGTAAAAGGTCTTTGATGATGAACCAATCTTTGAGATGGCAAGTCCCCGAGGCGAGGCGGTCTTGGTGCTGCTTTTCGTATTCGGCAAACTAAACACTGTGAAGCCACGGAGCGAACTGTAGGTCTCAGATTTACAACCCAATATTTTTGTCGTAGCTCGTTTATTACAAGTTCATTATACGAATGAGCCGCACGTACGTGGAAGTCCAAAACCACCAGCCTTGCTATGCGATGTTTACCATCCAGAATCACCGGGTTTTTCATAGTTTCAGTGACGTTTGCAGCCGCGTTTATACGCCCTCCTACACGCAATAAACCGTCTTTATCTAAAAATGGTGTCAATGAACGTAAACGACTATCACGATTAATTTCTTTATTTTGTTTCAGCAAATCAATTTCAGTCTGAAATGATTGTGATTGTGAATAGCGTAACAAAAGTACTTCGGCTCTATTCATTAACAAATTATTAATACGCCGAGTACCGGTTTTTCTACATTTTTCTATAAATAATAGTACAGATGCGGTGCAGCGAAGCAAGCGCAGCCACACGGAGAAACGGTTTGGATCCGGAATAGGTAAATCATAAATACTATTACAATTCTCCTTTGGTGATTTTATTACTACATATATTTTATCTAACAGCTCATTGTTGCTCTTTTCGTTATTTTCAGGCTCTCGGGGCCAATACTTTTCTTCCGTGTACAGAAAAGACGGACCCGTTAACCAAGAGGAGTCCTTGTTGAAGTCGTAATCATTATTTTTTGTAGCTAAATCCGCTATATTTAAATTTGTCGGCACATAATGCCACTCATCAATTTTACTTAACTCATCAATTTCACCTAACCTATTTGCAATAAAAACTTTGTAATTTCTATGCTCGTTACGTATCCAATAAATAACAATCATTGAATCAGTCCAATAAAAAACACGTGACGGTTTAATTCTATGCTCCTTTTTTATAGTCTCTGCCAAGCGACATGCTAATAGCGCGCCTTGAAGTTCGAGTTTAGGCATAGTTAACGGTTTTAACGGCGCAACGCGACTTTTACTCGCAATGAATGACACCTGCACGCCGTTGCTGTCTTGTTTACGCCAATAAGCAACACTTGCGTATGCGCATGGAGATGCATCACAAAAAATATGCAATTGCAACGACGTCTCATCGTCGTTTACGGTGTGGCCGCTCTTCTCATTCACACCGACAGAATCGTTGCTATAGAAATACCACCGCGGGATTCGAACGTAACTCATTTCTTGTAACTGCGAAATCCAATCTTTAAATAAAACAAATAAACTATCTGTTATTTCCTGATCCCACTTTATACCTACATTCCATATTTCGCGCATTAAAATTTTGGATTTTATCGTAAAAGGTGCTAAAAAACCATGAATATCATATACAGACATTATAATACGAAGAACTTCACGCTTAGTCGGTTTTCGTGATAGTTGTAAAATATCACTCGGTATACGCTTTAACGAAAGATCAAACCCGAACATATCACTCGCGGGAAACCACAAAAGCCCAAGCGTTCGTTCCGGCTGGGATTCAACATTAAACCGTATCGCTATGTCATTTAAAGTCTCTTTTGGCATATCATTAAGAACATCTGACTTGTTACTTAACCAGTTACGCATCACAAAACCACCTTGCTGATTAATATATGAAACATCTTTTATCATTTTTGTAGCAGTAGCGACGTCTGGTAAACTATCGATAAAATCGTCCATATATTGATTTTTCCTAATTGCATTAACTGCATCCGGCATTTTATTCCGAAAGCGCAATGTGTTTTTATTTTGGTTAATATATTGTGCTATAAATGGGGAGCAGTTAGCGCCAAAAATTAATGACGTCATAACATATTTCTTAACAGGATGTTGTATAGGTAATTTTGAACCTTTGTTACTACTTCCGGAGCCTAATTGTTCATTTTCATTGCTTAAATAGATATCTTTCCACAAAAACGCAAAGAATTAACATCTTCTTTTCGTACATTAATCCTTAAAAACATATCTTTTATGTCCCCTATGATACCTACGCGGTTTTCTCTAAATCGTAACATTATTCCTAATAACGATTGTAACAAATCAGGGCCTTGTAAAAGAAAATCATTTTAAGAATAACCGTTTGACTTTGCTGCCGCGTCATAAACTAAACGCAGTTTTTTCTTATTTGGATTATCTACACCAAAGTGCGGCAAATACCATATTATACGTTTATTAGAGTTTTCATCGGTCTCATTAAGTTCTCTAGCATAACCATTAGAAAATAAGTATCTCATTCTTTCACAATAACGAGTTGCATACTCTTTGTTGAGCAAAAATTTTCTTTCTATTGACTTTAGACGATTAAAAGCGTTAGGGTAAGAGTCGGGTAAATGTAATTCATCGTATTTCCACGGTAAGCCGACATTCCATTGACCATTTACTAATTCTGCAGTGTCATCTAAAATTTGTAAAGCGCGTATTTCGTCTGGGTTGCGGCGCGGCTTCGAACCTACACCAATAGACTCTAACGCGAAGGATCTACGAACCGCATCGTGCAACTGCGCGCAGGTGCATTCACCGTTATCGTTATCGAGAGAGAGATCGCTAGCAATCGATTCTACCGTGTGTAAGTGAAAGATACACTGCGACTGTCCCGCCTTTTCGGTGCAACTATTAATGAAAGAGACAAAGCGATCAGTGCAATTAACATCACTTACCATATATCCGTGCACACACCATCCAAGCGCAGTTTGAGTTATGTACGGCTCACGCTGCTTACCACGAACACAACGAATGGGAGAGATTAAATGATGGTTGTCCTGACCTATTAATAATTTTGGCTTAGCGTTACAATTACATAACATAAGATCTTCACTTAACAATCCATAATTATTAAAGTCCATATTCGGCACTTTTTGTGTTGGTAAATTTAATTCTTTAATTTTACGCGCACGGAAAGTAAACATTTCGTTATACGAATTGGTAACACTAACACTCACTACTTGAGATTCACACACAAGCTCGCCCGAGTCCCATGCGCTGCGCGCGCGCAATATCACGTTTGCACCGTATAATCCGAGCTCATCTGCGATATCAGAGGATATCACCGTCACGGTAGCTCCATCATCCAGTAGTGCATGCGTATGCAAACTGCCATTCGGTCCGTGAAGAGTGAGCGGCACCACTTTCAAAAGCACCTTGTGACAGTGGGATGCCACCGTATGAGTCACTGTTTCATTGGTGCTGGGATGCTCATCCTCACTTCGCTCCACAGTTTTTAAGCTTTCTTCCAATGGTTTAATCCAGTGCAGTAAACGATGATGCGGTTGATTGCAGCCGTCAATGTCGCAATTACTGCCAATACAAGACATACCATTCGTATGGCGGGGGGCAAGACATTTGAAGCAAAGTTTATTTACGCGTACAAATCGCCAGCGATCTTTGCGTAAGGCGCGCTTAAACCGTGAACAATCTGCGACACCATGAGCCCATTTTCGGCAAAATTTACACTTTTCCGCGTTTTGTAATTGATTACTATTTGTGTACAACAACGAGTGTGAACGGTGTTTACGTTCATCGGGCTTCTTTAAATTATATTGAGCGTGAATATGACTTACTCCTGATGCAGCTGTTTTAGTGGCTTCCTCATATAAAAATTCACTAAGCAATTCTAGCTTCGGTAAATTACACTCTCGCTGTTCATAAACGTAGTCGGTCCATTTTGCGACAAGCAAAGTTGGAAGCTTAGATACGACAATCGATACTAACTCCGGGCTGCGAAGATAATCACTTTGTTGCATTGCTTTGGCAGCAGCCACATAGTTCTTTATTTTTATTGCAAAATTAATGATATCATTATGATAAGATAACGGCAACGGACATAGTTTTTTAAGCTGTAAAACTATTTTACTCATAATTGTTTCTGGTTTGCCAAATCGAAGTTCTTAGGTGTCAATTATTAAATCGGGTGTAGTTCCACCAATCAAGAGTGAAGTCACTGCTTCTTTAGCATCGCCACGAAGACACTTACGTAGCCGCCATAAATTCTCTGTGTCACTATATTTGCATAATTGGGTAGATTCTTGGTACGCCTGTTTAAACTGCAACCACTCCATTGGATCTCCAAAAAATAAAGGCAGGTCTTTAGACGTTGCTAATCTTGTTAAGAGCTCCTGGTTCTGTATTTTATATGATGAGGCAGCCACTGCATCATTCAAGGCATGTGCCAGCTTTTCTAGGCCGATTTTTTCACAAGAGTACTCTTCTCGGTTCTCCTCATGCTGGTTTCCTGGAGCATTCAGCCAATTTCCAACTTTGCTGGTCGAAGATTTCATAGCCGACTTGTGGGAAGAGCGTGAATGAGACTCCAATTCTGCCATCTCAGCTGCAAGCTGTTTGTTTAGCAGCTTCGACTGAATATTTGCCTTAAGCTTGGCAGCTTCTGCCTGAGCACTCTTAACTTTGGCTTCTGCTTCAGCTGCTTGCACTTCAGCTTCCGCTGCTTGTATTTCCACGAGAGCCATAGCTTTGGCGGTTTCGTATTCCAATTGCCGTTTGCGTGCCGTACTTGACGACGTGCCTGCGGTCTTTGATGACTTTTTACTCTTACTAGAGGCACTTAGCGCATTTCCAGGTTTTTCCAGCACTTCATCCTTTAAGCTGAACGATGGTAACACATCTTGGTTGTTCTTGCGCTCCGATTTTGCAGCGGTGCCACGTGGTCGTCGCTTTTTTTGCGGCGTAGCCGGCGCGTGGAACATAACTGGTACTTATTATTATTATATTTTTGCAGACGACGTAAGGATTCGGCCGAAGGACCACTATGTTGATGATGTAGGCCGCTGGTGTCGTGTGGGAGAAAAATATACTAAAAAAAATTTGGTGAGCGCGTGTACATCCGCGGGGAGGGAGACATAGTACAACTAACTCGAAACGCGGGATCATGTACTCAGCGGTGCAACACCGTTGTTGCAAATATACCTTCACCCTACTGATAAAAATCGCGGTAAGTGCCACCGTCCCCGTATGCACACGTACTTATTTATTATAGAAAAACAGCAAGTACATAAGGTAAGTAACAATGTTTTATGAGTATATTTTTTTACATATTTTATTTTTTATTGATTAATATTATTTATATTTCAGGTGTTCGAGAAGCAACGTGAGCATCGTCAACAACGTAATAAGATGGATGATCTATGGGAAGTCATAAGATTTATCTAGAATTTCCCAAAGTCCCCTTTACTACACCCACGGGACTAAATAGAATAATGGATTCTCCTACACTCTCCTACAATCACACTCTCACAGAATACCAGTGTAAAATAACAATCTACCGCGTAAAAAATACTTTAAATAATTAAGAATTTTTTTAATAAATAAATAAAATACATATTATGTTCGGGAGTTCAAGACTTCAAGATATGATTACTCTCGCTTGTTTACTCATTTAGATGAAATTTTCGGGGAGTTGGATTGTTTTTCCTTTAATATTGAAAATAAAATATAGCTAAATGCCGATGTGTTTCGTATGGTGAGTGTGGAGAACCGGAGACCCTTTTTACTAGTAACTAGACATTTTATCTTAGTCCTCGAGGGTGATAACGCATCTGCATTTTTATGTTTAATCGAGAATAGTTATTGATATCCATGGGCTACAGCATTTAATTGCCATCAGGTGGACTGTATGCTCGTTTGTCACAATTATTCTATAAAAAAACTTATCAGTAGTCTTATGGTACAGATGCTAACCTTGACAGCGTGGTTATTTTCATTGGTTTTCAGATCGCAATTCCCTGTCGACCACAAAAAACCTTCACAATTTACGTACATGATATTCCTGATGAGGTCCCGGAGGAGGATGTCCGTCACGCCCTCTACAAATTCACCTCAGTTGTTGAAGTCGTGCGTTTGCACTTTACCGGTTCTCCGAGGGAGGGTAATACTGGTGAGTACATTTCACCACACCAAATGTGTCAATTACAAAAAGGGAACTCAGGGCCACATATCATCCCGTAGTATCATATGAGACAATAGAGAGAATCTTAAACAGGGAATCGGAAGGGGTATCTTCCTGATAAAAATTCAAAATAATAAAGAAAGCTACGTTTGTTTGAAATCTACAGAGGGGGGGGGGGGGGGGCAATGTTCAATGGTGGAATTTTGATAGATTATGAATGAAGAAGTATCACACTTTCAAGAATACCAGTGTTATGTTCTCCAGAATGGTTTTTACTCACGCCAGTAGGTTTTGGAAATATCGCAAGCTGTCGATAGCGCGGGACGTATTTAACCGTAGCAGTATAGCACATAAAATAATTACTGATCCTAACCAAAGCGTGTTCGATGCAAAATATCGGAGTTAGGCGTAGTAAGTAATATCCTCCAGCTCCAGACAGAATTTCAGTCACGGCAGCCAGCCTTAAAGGAGACAGAATTTATGTGCCCGAGTGTATGCGTAAGCACAAGTGCTGTCTCACAACAGTCAATGTTTTCTCACAATCGTAGTCCGATGGGACGATAATCCGACACGACAGGCACAGAACCCACGGCTTAACGTGCTTCCCGAGGCTTGGGGGGGAAACACTGCAAATGGATGGGCGTAGTAAGTAGGGATGTAGCGTCAGTAACGTGATACAAACACATTTCGTGGTTGTACCATAACTAGACTTGAAAATAGATGGTTACTTTTATGGCACAAATTTCGTTGATAGGAATTTGATACTCGAGCCTTGTATCTATAAGGTTTTCAATGAACAGACAGCCCACCTAATAAACCTGGTGGCTGTTTTGGAATATTCAACAATCTACAATTAAACTGGCCTTCGGAGCAAAACTCTGCATTGGAAACAGGCAAGATTTTGGTACTAACCCAGACGGACTCCTATGTGAATATAATGTTTTTATTCACCTTTACAATTTCGAATATTAAGTTCTTATACACACCATCATCATCATTACAGCCCTTCACAAGTCCACTGCTGAACATAGGCCACCCCCAAGGAGTGCCACAAAGCACGGTCCTGAGCCACCTGCATCCATCGACTTCTTGCATGTCTTACCTGGTCGTCACTCCATCTAGTGAAGACTTTGCCCTACACGCCTTCCGGCTGCCACTCGAGAACCTTTTTTCCCTTACACCTTATTTCCTATACACATTTATAAATACGGGGAACAGGGACAGGTGTCCATGGTAGGTTTCATAAATCTCTGTTTTTATATGTCTCCAGACTCTCTCTATACGGATAACTCAACTATCTAAATAAATGCAGAAATTACCGTATGCTGCACAGGTGAACATGGACCTCCTCAATAGACTCATACATAGGAGGGATTTTGACTTAGTTGCCAAGCTTGGTAGGTGAGTTGGCAACCGCAGTTTTTTTGCTGCTGCCCATTTTCAGTTTCAGCTTCCCTCTGTCTGCCTTAAGACATCCACGGGGCCATTTGGGGTACTTACTGGATATCCTACAGTCTTACACTGTCAAGAGAGAAGAAGAAAATATAATCGTAATGCATTTACTTCATGAATTACACAGGTAACTCAACGCCCAAGCCTATGGAGAAGACCCCTCCTCGTGCTCTCACTACCATCGATGGAGAGCTGGTGAGCAGTATGGTGCCCAAAGAAGCGAATAGTGTAGTCCGCGTGACTCTTGCCAACATCGAAGAAGCGAATATCTTGCTGCAGAATGGCCTGGACTTTTATGGCGCGACTTACTTCCCCACCGAGTTGGCTACTCCTGCACAGGCGGCTAAGCTTATAAAACCCAGCAGGTACACAGCTCTGTAGTTAGCCGATCGTTGATTAAAAACAGCTTAATTTAAGCAGTATTGTTTTGTATTGGCGTGATGACCCTTTTATACAGAATTTTATAAATTAGAAACTCCCTTAGGCTTGGCACAGAGCGATTGCTCGTGAGTAAGCTTATGTGTCTCCGACGAAATTATAGCGCTGCAGTCACGCTGTTACTACATTATGCTGAGTCAGTGTCCTTTTTGGTGCTGCAATTCAGTTTTTTAAATAATGCCAAATGTTTAAAAATTTACAGTGGTAGAACCACTCTGCAGCTATATTATAGTTGTAGCACGAATGGGTCGACTCGACCGGGGTAGAACCACGCTCTCACAGAACACCAGCTTATCACTGCTGTTTCGTGCGGTCACTATAAAAAACCGGCGATCTTTATAGCTGGAAATGAGGCATTCCATCTTTGTTCTAAAGAGTGACAACGCATGTGCATCTTCATTCTTAATTGATCTTTCATTTTTAGGTGTGTATTGGCCACAACATCCACTTAACCTCAGGTGGACTGTGTGCTCGTTTGTCACCCATATATTATAAAAAAAAAGAAATCATCCAAAAAATTCTTAGTCAAACGTAGTTTGTAGTTGTAGTTTTTCATCAACTTTTAAACCACACAAATAATTGGGAGTGTCTTGCACAAGCATATTTAAAATATAGGAAAAAACATTTTTGAATGATAAAATAATAGGTTAGCCGAAGGAACAGACTCGGCTCAACGCCGTGTGGTAGCGACATAAAATATATCACCCATTAGTTTCGCACCGTGAGGCTAAAAAGTAAAGAAATGGCCCCAAGTGCCCCACTCATCACGTTCTGGCTTCTGGAAGGGCGAAAAGTGGATTGCGGAAGCCCGTCTAGCTATTGAATTTATGTGGAGCAACGAGTAATAAGATGGATGAAGTATGTGATGTGATAGAGTATGATAGAGGAATAGATATGTTATGTGTGTATGAGACGTAACGGAAGGGAAAGAATGCCTCTACACATGACATGTATACCGCGCACTGGTCTCGTGTGAACGAGACCGAGCTGGAGTGTGAGGGAGTTCGTATCATCCTTTCAGAAAGAATGGGTCAATGTGTGAAAGAGTATGAATGTGTAAGCCCAAAACTGCTATGGATACGAATGAAAGTGGGCTTGAAGAAGTTGTTTGTTCCAGGGGTCTACGCTCCAGACATTATTAAGCCCACTTACATTCGTGGGCAGTTTTGGGAGATGGTAAGGATTGTGTAAAGGAAATGAAAGTATTGTTATTTATTAGGAGATTTTAATAGAATGGTTGGGGTGAGATGCTTGGTTATAAAAGGATATTGGGAACGTTTGGTGAGGAAAGTATAAATGAGAATGGTGAAAGCCTTATCACCATATGTGTGGAAAAGAATCTTTTTGTGACGAACACTTTCTTTCGTCATAAGAAGATTCTCATGTTTACCTGGGAAAAAGGTTATGATAGAAGCGTGACAGATTTCATAATTGTGGATGAAAGAATAGGAGCGCAGTGGTAGATACGCATCATTAATTGGTTGTATGCCGAATTAATGGTCTATTCAGACGTTGGCGGCATTGAACATTTGTGTCTACCACTGCGTTACAGCGTATAAAAACTGAGAGGTTTCAAGATGAAGGTGTGAAAAACAAGTGGCGTATGATATTGAAAGAAAAAAGGCTATCTTTAGACGTCTAAACAATAGAATAAAAGAATTATTTGAAAGGAAAAAAGCAAGAAAGAACGGATAAGAGTGATAGAAGAAGAAGAAAGATAACTTCCAGGCAAATATTAAAATATTCAGAAATTCGTAAGAACTGCCAGGGGACATCAACACAGCCTATAATAAATGCTATACGAGACGAGAATGGTTGTATTCTAAATGATGAAGTTTTGAGTTTAAAGAGATGAAAGGAATATTTTAAAAGCGTGTATTTGAGTAAGCAGACTTTTAAATTAAATGAAACAGAAAGTCCGAAAGAAGAGGAAAGGGATAGGGTGATAAGTATAGATGAAAATCATGAAAGAAACGTAAGAAAAGTAAGACAGATTTTCACTCGATATGCTAAAGGCTAGACGAGAAATGGTGGCAAGCCTGCTGTAAATTTTTGTTGGGAACTGAAGAGGATAGCGGGAGACTTGTGCAAAGCCGTGAGCCGTGTCCCAATATTTATAAGAAAAGGGTTGCAGTAGGACTGTGAAAACTACCATGGTATCAGCCAATGAAAGAGTTATGAAAGAAACTGATAGAAAAATTGGGAATATGCAAGCTGGATTTAGAAAAAGAATGCGGTATAAGGATTAAGTATTTTCCATATGCATGAGAAGTTTCTGGCCAAAAATCAAAACAATTTTTGTGCGTTCAAGGACTTGGAAAAGCTAATGTCAGAGTGGACAGGGATGCGTTATGGCAAACACTAAACTCTCATTGAAGTCTCTATATAGGGATTCTAGTGGTTGTGATAGGATTAGCCGGGTCTACTCGGACTGCTTTGGCATCCATAAAGGTGTCAGACCTGTGTCAGGGCTGTGTGGCTTCCAATTGCTGTTCAACCTATTTATTGACAACTGCTTGAAAAATTTGAATGCCGATGATCAAGTCATATTTGCGTCGTCGGAGGCCGAGTTGCAAATGATGGTTACATTAATGAACAAGTCATTAAAAGAAAGGGGTATGAAAGTGAACGCAAGTAAGACGAAAGTTATGATTTTTGAAAGAGAAGAAATTAAAACGATATGTGAAATAAGAATAGAAGGGGAGTAGGTCAAGCAAGTAGATGAGTTTTGTATTTGGGATGTGTATTGAGTAGGGTTGAGAGATATGATAAGGATATAGAACGACGAGTGAACGCAGGAAATAGAATGAATTGGGCTCCACACTCTATTGTGGAAAGTCAGAATGTGTCAAAAAAGGCACGCATGGCAATTCACAATGCTGTGTCCCTGTGCCCTACATTAACGTATGGTACTGTAAGTCGGGTGTGGCAGAAGAAACACGAGAGTAGAATAAACGCAATAGAAACGTGGTCGTTAAGGAGAGTGTTAGTGTTACTCTGAGTGACGGAGTGAGAAATCGTGTGATAAAAGAAAAGCGTGGTTTGCAGGATGATATTGTAACCAGGAGTAAGAACGAAATGCTTCGGTGGTTTGGTCATGTAGAAAGAATGAATGAAGAAAGAGAGTCAAAGCAAATTTATGTTGCAGAAGTTAACGGCAGAGTCGGAAAAGAACGTCCTAGGTGAAAGTTTATCGACCAAATTGCCGATATATTGAAAATGGGCCAAATTAAGAGTACCCTTAACCGACGAGCATGTATGCGTAGGTATATGGATGTGGAGGAAATGAGAGAAGTGTGTCAGGATCGTGACAAATTGATGTAGTAACTGCCTACCCCTCTAGGTGACAGGCGTGAGTGTTTATGTTATGTTTGTTTTAATAGGTAAGCACGTAGATTAGATAATCACACGTACTTGTACTTAGTAATGGTACACTTAGTATCGATTAGAGCTTGGCGTGCACTTCACCGCTTTAAAAACATTTTCTCATCCTCAACAGAGCATATCGTTCCAGAGTGACTGGAGGAACGGTGTCCGCGAGGGTGCGCGATCTCCTCCCAGTCTTTGATCAGCAGGGTTTCACTAAATTCGCACCACCCGCGTCTAGACTTGTTAAACCTCGCACCAAGTGAAAACCGACTACAAGCCGTTAACTAATTTCAAGAAACATCCTCCTGTCTTTGTACTTAAATAATAGTGAAAATAATAAGACAAAGTCTTATTTTAATATCTTTCTCCAAAATTTCGAGTTAACTAACTTATATTTTTAAATGTTTTTATTTATGTAATAATATATAAGAAGTTTATGAATAACTAAAATTTATGTGTTAGTTTTAATTGCCCTCTTTTTTGCGGCATACACCAAGATGGCTGGCTGGGTTTCCTCGCAACGCAACAAAAATCGAGTAAAACATAAATAACTCCTAACTCCGTTGTCTATTTAATCCAATAACAGGCCATTGACGTATAATATCATGTAATTTTTTTGATATACTTACTATATAATGACTATAGTCTTTACGCGAGGAGATTCGGTCTTCTTGTCACCGATTAACGTATTTATATGTCTTTTAATGTAGTTATTGGACAGAATATTTTTTATTAACGCTTCTTAAATTAAAATGTAATATATAAATTAATCTAAGGACATTGTGTGTATATCTTAAGTAATTACGCTATTTGTAATTATAATTAATTGTACCAAATTGCATTTATAAATGCTAAAACTACATTAACTTACTATAATTTATTTTTTGCTTATGTGCCATTTTACTGTTCAACGGAAAAGTTGTTACATTATAATAAACCGTTGATTGTGCAGTTTTAATTTTTTTAAATAAATGTATTTAAATATATATGAGATTTTTATTTACGGCCAGTAATTTAACATTTAAAAAAAACTAGTCTATGGAAAATAACGTATTTTATTCTTAATCGCTAATATTTTACAGACTATAATATCACAGATAAATAAATTTACGCTTATAGAGAATAAATGAATATCATTGAACATTTACTTAAAAATAATGAACACTTATGGTTAGACTTTATCGTTTTTAAATCCTCTAAATTTATCTTCGATTTCCTGTAAACTCTTGCCCTTGGTCTCGGGCAAGATAAAGTACATAATTCCAGTTCCAACAAGCGCTACGACCCCGTAGAAAAGGAATGTGTAAACTTCACCCAAGTTCGATATCATGCTGGGTGCTGTTTTGACAACAACGAAAAACGCCAGGAACGTTGTCGCCGAACTGATACCAGATCCGAGTCCTCGCATTTTGGTGGGGAACACTTCCCCGCACATCATCCAAGGTAAAGGCACCAGGCCGATCGATACGGAACAAATGTAAATCATCAAACACGATAATGGCAGCCAGGACATGTTTGTGGGCTTACCGTCTGTCCAGTACAAATACAACGCCAGTCCGATCATAGACATCGCCGTACAAATGCCACTAATCAAGCACAGCGGTCTTCTGCCACATTGCTTGCACACCACACATGCTACAACTGACATTACCGTCCTAAGCGCGTCAATTATCAACATCGCCACATAATGGTCTATACCTTTTCCAACCGCCTTCTCAACTATTTCAATACAATAGAACGCAATGGCATTCACACCAGAAAATTGGCACGTACAAAAGAATATGATCATAATTGCAAGAGGTTTCAACAATTCTGGACTTTTAAGATTAGATATCTTCTCCCTCCATGTTGGGATATGCTCTGAGTCCGTCGTCTTACGTCTCTCAATGATCTTCTGTAACTCCGTTTTCGCTTCATCGCTGTAACCCCTTAGCCAATAATACGCAGTTACTCCTTTATCTACTTGGCCTTTACCTATTAGCCAAGTGGGACTCTCTGGCACGGCACTTAGCAAAATCACCGAGAGTATTGGAAACAGACAGCAAATCACCGCGGTCCATTGCCAAGTGATGAAAGTGCCAATTAAATGGGCTACTAGGATCCCCACCGCGATAGCCAAAGATACTGCAGCTAGGAAGATACCTCTGGTCTTCGGCTCGGTTGTCTCTCCGATGTAGACCGGGACTAATGGTCCCAGTAGACCAACACAAAGACCAGTTAGAAATCTACCGATTAGCATCAGAGTTAGATTGTTTGCGCATGATATGAAGATCCAGCCAAGAAGTAGTGGTGCACAGACTATGTAGTGTGAGTTGCGTCTACCAAACTTTTCCATCATCCATCCTGCGAGGAGACACCCTGGAGCCATTGGTAATGCTGCCATTGCCGCTGAAAAATTAAACAAGCACCATATTAAATATTTTTTAATACTATTCGACACTTTTTAGTACCAGAAAAAATATTTAAAAAATATACAGTTTTCAATATCAGAATTTTCTAAATTGGATGGGTAATGGTGAGTGAACATAACATAAGCGAAGTTTTGGCCGCTACCAAATAGATGGAGGAACGATCTGGTAAGATATGCAGGAAGTTAATGGATGCAGGTGGCTCGGGATCTAGCTTTGCGGCATTACTTGGGGGATAGCCCTTTGTTTAGCGGCGGACTTGTGCCTTCACAAGTTCACTGCCAAACAAAGGTTTGTAATGATGATGATGAAGCGAAGGCGATTTAACCCACAATACGTTCAATGGTTGTAGTGCGATTATAATTTAGTAAAATTGATACAGTTACAGTAAATTATACAGTGTAATTTTGAACTTTTTTGTGTTAACAACCGTGTGGAACCTATGTAAGAGTATCCACTACTCCGTATCATCCTGTCTGTGTCGTAGGAGGCGACGGAGATAAACTAAACATGAGATGGTCAGTAACATTTCCTGATAACAACTCAGAATAATAAAAAAACAGCGGTTGCCAACCCGCCAGCCAAGCTTGGCAACTATGGCCAATTTTCCCTATGAGACAATCTATGGGGAGGCCTATTAAAAACAAACTCCTTCCAACCATGGATCAATACGGGATAATAGATTTTTACGTCACCACTACATGACACTTTATGTCAAAATTATGGATGTTACGGAAGTGGTTATATCGGAACCAAATATGGAAGCACAGTTTTTAATTTGAAGGCAGATGAGATAGGTATGTGTTAAGGACACGTCTAATAAAATAAAATTACACACATTATTCATCTCAAATATATTTGGTAAAAAACTACCTCCACCTTAACTGATAATTCGGCACTATCAACTGCATAAGTCGTCTGAATCCAATATCTTCCACGAAATTGAAGGGAAGATCTTGCAAAGCAATCATTTTAAGGAAGCTCCCCGCGCGACAAGTTTAAACTTGTTCGTATGCGCTGATAGCGGCCGCCACCGCCGCTATGCATCGACCTCCGATATAACTTCCGTTTAAAATTTATCGGAATCGAATGTGCAAAATCAATCAAAAGTTCTGAACTATTGGAATCGGAATCGAAGCTTCGTAACATCTCAAGCCATAACGACATAAATGTCCATCATTATCATCATTATAGCTCTTTGCAAATCTAATACTGAACAACCACCCCCAACGAATGCAGAGCATGGTTTTAAGCCACCTGTATCCATCAGCTTCCTGCATGTCTTAGCAAGTCGTTTCTCCATATAGTGAGGGGACGCCTTACAATTAGTAATATAAATATTATATAACTCTCATTTAGCATACCAATACACATGACAAAATACCGTTACCGTTACAGCCCTGCATTTTTGCTCTGTTTATTGGTTGTAGTAGTGCCACTGCAAATCGTGAGGTTCTGGGTTCGACACCCGGGTCGGGCCAAAAAATAATTATTGGGTTTTCCGTCAAGAAATTCTCAGTCAGACTGACTGAGAATTTCTTGACGGAGTGAGGAAGTTGGGGGTGTCTCATCCCCGTGCCTCGGAAAGCACGTAAAGCCGTTGGTCCTGCGCCTGATCTCTCCCCTTGTGGCGTTTTACCATCCCATCGGATTATGAGAGTGGGGGAATAGAGAGTGCACCCGTGCTTGCGCATGCATTTAAGTAATATGTAATACTGCCCTGTGTCGATGGCTAGTCTGCGTTGAGGCAGGCCGTTGTGACCGTAATTCGGTCTGGAGGACATTATTATAACCGTTACAGCCTAGTAAAATACACTGCTTCATATTTGCCATAGTTGCCACGCATGGCAAGTGGATTGACAACCGCAGTTTTTCCTTAGTCGTTATTAGGAAGACTCTGCAGCCCATCCCTCGATTTGTTTCCTTGTTTCTCTGTCGCCTCCTGCGACACCCACAAGGTGGCAGGGGGTACAGGATATCCTTACACCGCCACAACACGGTGCAAAGTGACATGACAAAATGGTAGATCTATATCCCGGGAAAAAACCTAGATTTTTTTAAAAAAATATAAAATTGTATCGCAATTATATTATTTTCAAACGTTCACGCGGTTTACACATTAAGATATCAGACTATAAACTGTAATTAAAGCATCATAAAGATTAATAAATTATTATATACGCTTTCAAATAGAACATGGCAACACAGAGAATAAGCGCTTATTTTAAATTTTATGGTGTGTGAGCAAGTCGAGTTTTATCTTCACGGGTACTAATTAAATTGTTTAATAATAATGTATTCCAGACCGAATTTCGGTCACGGTCGTTAGTTATAACGGAGACCGGCTATCTGCGCAGGACAGGACTAAACTGCATGGTTAAAGTGCAGCGACCGGAAAGAGATCCGAGTAGGACAGCTTTATATACTTTTTGAGGTACGACTCCGGAATGCTACTGAGAATATCTTTTTTTAAAGAATAAGGGTGATAAACGAGCATACACTCCACCTGATGGTAAGTGTTTCCAGTAAAAAGGGTCTTCGGTCTTCTACACTCATCATACGAAACACAATAGTATTAAGCTGCTATTTTACGCTGGTATTCTGTGAGAGAGTGGTCCGTCCCTGCCGAGTCAGCCCATTCGTGCTACAACCATAATATAGTTGCAGTGTGGCTTTACCACGTGGGAAAACCTACTTATATGAATAAAGTATTTGAAGTACATGTAAAGTCAGTCACGCATATTACGCACTGGCAACTCTTTTTTGCTCCAAAAACCTTTGCGGAAATGAATCGTGGCTTGTGCGAGGTTTCCTGAAATTGGAGATATTTGCCATAGCTGCCACGCTTGGCAGACAGCTACCCGATTTTTTATTTTTCCTTATTATTACAAAGACGCTGCTGTACATCTCTGGATTTGATTCCCTCTGTCGCCTCTTACGACTACCACGGGATGATATGGGGCTGAAGTTTTCGACGTCTTGATTTCAAGTTAACGAAAGCTAAAATAGCCTTCGTTAACTATGACATTGCCAAAAGCAATAAAATTCGTAAAATCAGTCTTATTCTATGAACAGGTCTATCTCCAATAGTGGACTCTAAGGGCTCCTGATGGTAAATTATGATGAAGCCCAAGCTTGTGAAGTGAACTGGCTTAGCAAGACAAAAGCGAGCCAAGCAGTCACCTATATAGTAATACTTAATACTTTCCCATTTATAAGGATGCCCACATCAGTCCCTAGATTAAAGCCTACTTACAATAAAAATTTTTGCGTGCACTGCTGGTGTCCTATAAATAAATAAATAAATAAAGCAAGCGAGTAAAAAATAACACACTATTTTACCTATCCATGATGCTGTGTCCTCATCCCATCGAATAACGCTATCTTTCTCTTTCAACTGCGGTAGGAGAATTGCTGAGTAACCGGATGTGAGGCCAGATGTGAAGGTCATTAATATTGCTGCTGATGCTGCGACGGTCTGTGAAGTGTTTTGAATTATTTTACCCAAAATTAAGAACGGCTTGTGTTAAATAAGAATTTTTGAAAATGATTTTTTTTTATAAAATAAAGTGACAAACGAGCACACAGTCAACCTGATGGTAAGTGAATACTGTGACCTGTTGATGTCTACATCTTTCCTCAATAAATCAAAATGCAGGTGCGTTGTCACCCCTGAGGAGTTAGATGGGTTGCTTCGTTGGCAGTAAAAGGGGTCTCCGGTTCTCTACACTCACCATACGAAACACAGCAGTAAAAAGCTGCCATTTTACGCTGGTATTTCTGTGAGAGCGTGGTCCTACCCCGGTGGAGCCAACCCATCCATAATGTAGCTGCAGCGTGGTTCCACCACGTATGCTATTCAGACATATAGAACAAATTTTTTAATTTTGTCTGTCTGTCTGTTACGGCTAATATTGAAAACAGCTAAAACGAGTGTGATGAAACTTTATGAATAGAGAGAAATGCCCTCTTTAGACCATATTTTATCCAAAAAAAACGAATAATTGATAAAATAAATTGCCTTTGATTATTAACAGGTAAAACCGGAGCAAATCACTAGTATTATAAGAATCATTTTTATACAGTCAATGATTATTATAATAAAAAGAAATATAGTTGGTAATAAAGAGTTTTTTTAGAAGTTTGATGTAAAAGCGTGTACATTACAGCAATGAATAAATTACTATATATTATAACAAAATCATGACTTGTGAATTAATACTTCATTGTACGCCAAAAAAAATAAACTTTTGGTAAATCGAAACGTGCGTGCCTTAAGCGCCAATGTTATACGTCAATTTTTAAAAGTATTTTAAATACACACAACATGTTTTCACAAATAAAATAATAGTCATAATAATATTAATTCTAATTTTCCGACAATTTTAGGTAAAACGTCAAAAAAAAGTTGAAAAATCAAAGTGTATTACTCGTAATGCTCATATAAGTATATAGATAAGGTAAATACATACATACTTAATATACAAATTACTTACTTACTTACTTACTTAATATATAAATTATTATTATGTATATACCGTATATTTAATTATAAATGTGCAATTAATATAAACAAATGGTGTCACTAGATAATAGTATATACAAATGAATTTGATAGATACAAAGATGAAAATAGCAGATTAAAGTAGTAATTTAAAAATACCGACAATACACAACTGCCTTATCTTATGACTCCTCTGTGAAATCGTTTACCACCAGCAATTTTTCAGGACCGATACGACATAGGGACCTTAAAGAAAAGAGCTTACTAGTATCTAAAAGCACGTAAGGCACCTGCATTTCATTACATTTCACTGTTTTTTTTTACTTTTTATAAGTCATTGCTTGACCAGAATCCCACCTGGTGGTAAGTGGTGATGCAGCCTTAGATGGTGAAGCGCACTGTCTTAGCGTAACAATAGCCTATTCACTCTTGCCTTGAAGACGCCCACATTGTATGCGGACGGAAAGATAGACCCTACAAATTATTCCACTCTTTTGCTGTACGCATGAAAAAATGTCGTAGTAAACCGTTTGCTTCTAATGCATAGAATATCGACAACAAAGGGGTGAAGACCCGCTGACCGCCTGGTCGTCCGAAGGTGGAAAGGAGGGGGAGGAATTAAAGCGTGCAATTCCTGCGCACACTCTCCGAAATGCATCCTATAGAATACTGAGAGGCTGGCTACTCTGCGCCTGTGCTCGAGGCTGACAAGGTTGGTTTCAACCAAATCAAGGTCTTTTTGTACTGAGTCCAACGCTACCAGGTGGCATTTTGCCGCAATAGCCCATATGTGACAGCAGTACTCCATGCACGACCAGACTTGCGCTTTATATAAGGTAAGGAGCTGTCCCGGCGTGAAGTATCGTCGCACCTTTGCAAGAACACCAAGTTTCCTTGCGGCTGCTTTGACTCTGGACTCAATGAAATGCCTATAGTTGAGGTTCGGAGAAAATTCAACCCCTAACAACTGAAGGCAGTCAGTGTACTCCAAGGATGCATTCCGGAAAGTAGGAGCCAGAGTGAGCGGGCTGCTTTTAACGGTGAAAAGACACACTTGTATTTTAGAGGCGTTGAATCTCACGAGATTGGCATCGTCCCATTTGGAGACTGCCTGTAGTGTGAGATTTACACGCTCTCAATCATAGCCTCTCTTTCGGACTAGATTTGATCCCGGCTGGCCCAAGCACTTGGTTGGTATCTCTCCACAACTGTGCTATCGTCTGCATACCTATAGATACCGGGCTTAAGCAAATCGTTTATATGCAGCAGGAAGAGAGTTGCGGAGAGGACAGACCCCTGAGGAAAATTGGCGTCAGTCGCCACAGGATTGGATGAGCAGCCATTGACGACGACCCGGAGAGACCGTTCTCTCAGGAAATCCTTTATCCATTCAATCAGACCAGGGGATAAGCCGTACGCAGGAAGCTAACCCAAAAGGCTAGCGTGCCAAACTCTATCAAAAGCCTTGCAGTTGTTCATGGGTGGCGGTAGTCACTTACATCAGGTGAGCCGCATGCATGATACCTTGTACCCCGCCGTAAGACGTTAATTCCGCCTTTGTACATTTTTTGTGCAACGAAGTAGAGTAGATACGTGTAGCACGAATAGTTCGGCTTGACCGGGGTAGGGCCACGCTCTCACAGAATACCAGCGTAAAATAGCAGCTTAATGCTGCTGTGTTCTATGTGGTAAGTGTAGAGAACTAGACACCGCTTTTACTGACAACGAGGCATTCCATATTAGTCCTCAGAGGTGAAAACGAATCTGCATTTTGATTTTTAATCAAGAGTGACAGATGAAAACACCTGATGGTATGTGGATGCTCCGGCCCATAGATATGTATCTTCAATAAATTTATCATCAGGTGGACTGTGTGCTCGTTTGTCACCCTCATTCTATAAAAAATAAACATTTTAAATAAATAAACATTTCTTGTGACAGTGATCCCAATTTAATACAATCGCATTTCTCTGAATAATATTTATCAGTTCCTTGTTTGTTGTTTGCTCACGTGATGTTGCTATCACAGTTGATTGTGACTGCATTTAAATATATATAAATATATGTATGTATAAATTGTAACAATATGCATTACGTTGTACTATCAAACGTTCAAAGTCTACTTGTAACTGAGTGAAATAGTTCGTAGGTACGTAAAATATTTGATTAATGTTTTCAGCTCGTATATAACGTGTTTGCATTTTATTAACCTTATTCTGTTTTACTACGTAGTAGAAATAAGAATTTGAATAACCAAATTAGATTTGCCGGGTAGTAGCGGTTAAGAATATCCATCACCCCATATATCTTCCCGTGGGTGTCGTAAAAGGTGACAGAGGGAAACAGGCAGGAGATGCATCAGCATCTTCCTGATAACAGCATCTATATAATAAAAAACTGCGGTTGCCAATCCGCTCGCCAAGCGTGGTAACTATGGCAATTTACCCCTCCCCCCATGAGCAACGACGCAAATAGACGGCTCCCAGTCCCCGGAGACCCCGCTATTCCTGGCTGCGGTGGCGACCATGGTAACGGCGGGGCTGGGGATGCTAAGAATCTCCGATGGAGATTCGGTTGCCGCCTAAAACCACTCGACCCGGTAACATACAGCGCACGCACCCTGAGGACTGACAAGAAGATCCTGGAGCTGGAAGAAGAAATAGACAAGTTGAATATTACGGGATTATCCGAGATCCGAAGAGGGGAAGAAGACGGTGATTCTCGAATCCGGCATTTTGTTCTATCACCAGGAGGGCGACCATCTGTCCCAAGGAGGTGTTGGATTTATCGTCCACAAGTCTCTCGTTAACAACGTGTAAAGATTAAGAGTGTGTCGACGAGGTTTGCGTACCTTATACTCAGAATCACCAAACGCTGAAGGTAACATAGGTTTACGCACCAACATTAGCACAACCCAATGAAGAGGTGGAGAAAATGTGTGAGGATATCTTTAGCATTCATTCCTCCAAATGCATGCATTCCTCCAAAACCCATTTTACGGTGTTAATACGAGACTTCAACGCAAAGCTAGGCACAAGAAAGAACTGTAAGCTGAAGGTAGGGAAATTTGGGATATGGCAACGGAACCCTAGGGGCTAGCAGCTGGCCAACTTCATGGAAAAAGGGGGACTCTTTATGATGAACTCTTTCTACCATAAGCGGCCCCATAGAACGTGGACCTGGTCGAGTCTGCAACGATTCGACAAAAAATGAGATTGACTTCATTATGATGACTAGACGGCAACTGTTCAGTGATGTCTCAGTGATAGCGAAGGTGAAAACTGGCAGCGATCACCGACTGGTTAGAGGCACATTGAACCTAAACGTTAAGTTGGAGAGATCTCATCTAATGAAGTCAACGCTCCGTCCCCCTCGTGCTCTAATCTAAAGACCCGGAACATTTCAGCTCAAGTTACAAAATCGCTTTCAGTGCCTAGAAGATTGCAATGCAGTGGACGTTAAGAATGACAAGTTCGTGGAAACTATCCATGTGGTCGGAGATAAGTTCTGCAAGACTTAATCTAATGGCTGTAAGACGGGCGATGAAGCTGCAGTCGTCAGCAGATTTGACTAAAGGCAACTGAACTGACAGATCTCCGTTTGCGTGCGGCGGGACAACTTCGATACAAATGAAAAAGCGATTGAGCAGAACCAGGGCTCCAAAGTCTTTGCCAGAGGTCTGCCTGCTAGAAAGAAAGCTGAAGTCTGAGTGTGGCAGCACCGTTTCCGGGATACCTGAGATTTATTGAGTGAGATTGAGAGGTACTATGGGCAGCTAGCAGTACACATCATCGTTGGAGCCACATGCAAGTGTGAGTAACGATCCAAGACCAAGTCATATCCAACATTATTTTGATGATATCCCGGACGTCAGTCTCAGTGAGATTAGAATGGCTCTACAGCACCTAAAAACGGCAAGGTCCCGGGCGAGGATGGAATTGCAGCGGAGCTTCTGAAAGCGGGTGGTGGCTACTTAAAGTCCTTCGGAAGCGTGGAGCAGAAGTGCGGTGGTCTTGTTCTTCAAAAGAGGCAACAACGCTTTCTGGAAGAACTACAAACCGTTTTCCCTTCTGAGCCACGTCTACGTGCTGTTTTCGAGAGTCATTACAAATCGTCTCCCATACAGGCTTCAGTACCATAGACCACATACACGCCCTGTGGCAGATTGTAAAGAAGACCGAAGAGTATAATCTGCCACTTTGCCTGGCGTATGTGGGCTTTGAGAAAGTCTTTGATTCCGTCGAAATTTGGTCGATGCTAAAGTCCCTTCAGCGGTGTCAAGTTGATTGTAGGTATATCGAAGTGCTGAAGTATTTGTACCGTAGGGCTACGATGGCTATCCGAGTACAGAACCAGAGTACGAAATCTATCCAGCTGCAGCGAGGTGTAAGACAGAGTGACATCATATCCCCGAAACTCTTCACCGCTGAATTGGAAGACGTCAGTAGATAGCTACTGGCTTGGAAAGTTTACGGTTTTAATATCAATGACGAATATCTCACTCACCTTCGATTTGCCGACGATATAGTACTTATGGCAGAATCGCTGGAGGACCTGAGCACTATGCTCAATGACCTCAATAGTGTCTCCCAACAGATAGGTCTTAAGATGAACATGGACAAAACAAAGATAATATTTAATGTCCATGTCACACCTATGTCGGTAGTAATTGGGAGCACTAAGCTCGTAGTTGTTGACGAGTACGTTTACCTGGGTCAAATAGTCCGACTAGGTAAGTCCAACTTCGACAGAGAGGTCACTCTCCGAATTCAAGTCGGCTCGGCAGCGTTCGGGAAATTACGACACATCTTCTCGTCAGTTATACTTCAAAACCTGAAAACTATATTGTACAACTAGTGCGTGTTGCCAGTGATGACGTACGGAGCTGAGACGTGGTCCTTCACTACCGGCCGTATGAGGATGCTCAAGGCCGCTCAGCGAGCTATGGAGAGGGCTATGCTCGGGGTTTCTCTGTGTGATAAACTTAGAAATCTGCAGTAGAACCAGAGTGACCCGACAGAAGAGAACTGACAAGTTCTCGAGTGGCAGCCTCGTATCGGTAGGCGTAGTGTAGGGCGATCCCCGACTAGATGGAGTGAGGACCTGGTAAGACATGCAGGAAGTTGATGGATGCAGGTGCCTTAGGATAGGACCGTGCTATATGGCATTCCTTGGAGGAGGCCTATGTTCAGCAGTTGACTTGTGAAGGGCTGTAATGATGAATGATGAATTAGATTTTAAAATAAATTAAAGCGATCAGTATTGATGATGAGCTATGTAGGTCTTATTGTCCTATTAAACTAGATTTTCTTTAATGGCAACTTTTTAAGGCACGCAGAGAACTTTTGGGATGGAGATAAAGCACTAATCGAATCTGACGCGAATGACTGTTTTTTTTTGTGAAATAAAGATGTCAAGCGAGTATACAGCCAACCTGACGGTAAGTGGATGCTGTGGCCCGTAGACATCTTACACTTATCTTCGATTAAGAATCAAAATGTAGATTCGTGTCATCCCTGAGGATTAATATGGAATGTCTCGTATCCAGTAAAAAGGGTCTCACCATATGAAACACAGCAGCATTGAGTTTCTATTTTACTTTGCTACTCTGAGGGCGTTGTTCTTCCCCGGTCTATTAGGGAAATATTATTGCATTGTCAAAGTTTCTTAATACAGATGAAAAATTGTGCATTATTTGGACGTCTGAAAGTGGGTTATAGCCGAGGTGCGGCTACCTACTGTCACTGAATAAGCAAATACCTTTCGACATTTCACAAACCAGCGAGCATTTAATGACGCAGAGTTCATGTCTTAACTCAAAACTCTTTACTATTTTTTTAGTAAAGAAAGCATTTTGAGTCGATAGTATTTCGTAATATTATTTTTCCCATAATTACGAAGTCATAATTACTTTACGGTACGTCTATTACCAAATTAAACATTCATTTAGCAAATAGCTTGTTGATACATAAAGGTTCGTCACCCTGGGTTGGAATATAAGAGCATGTTAAAATATATATTTAACAGTTTTTGTTTTTAATGCTCATAAAGTGTTATTTGTACTAAAGAAAAATTGAAGTAGTAGTGTATTATACATTAAGTTTATGATTAACGCTATTATTTTTTACCTTAGGGCAGAGTTTTCAGTCATCAGATAATCCCTACAATGAAATACAATTTTAAAAATTATAGTTGGTATGAATATCTGTGTAGTGGTGGTGCAAGAAAATCCATATCAATAATATCATAAAGAAAGTTGTAAAAGACGACAGCGAGAAATAAACCAGCAGACGAGCAACAGAGTTCTTACAATCATTAACTTTTAACTAACCTTATTTATTACAATAAGGGTGACAAACGAACACACAGTTCACCCGGTGGTGAGTGGATGCTGTGGTCCAAAGACATCTACATGTATCCTCAAATAAGAATCAAAATGCAGATGCTTGCGTCTGAAGACTGAATTGAATGCCTCGTTTCCAGTATGAAGGGTCTCGGTTCACTACACTCACCATACGAAACACAGGAGCATTACGATGCTATTTTTCCACGATCAAGTCGACCACGTAAGAAAAAAAGCTTTATGGTAGCCAACCCGATTATAAAGCATGGCTACTGGGGAAAATATCCTCATATGAGACAAGATTGTCTCCATAGATATGGGGCCTATGTTCAGTCGTTGACTTTTAACAGGCTGTTATATTAAATGTATACAATAGCTTACCTGTTTCCATACTGGCGAAAATCTGACAACAGTTTTAGAATCTATGAGTAGTGGATTATCTTTACTATTTTCTTTGTCGTTTAACGCGAGGCCGGTACTCGAGTTAGATATTTTTATATTTTGTATGTAGTTGGTCACTTTCGAACTGTTATCATCAGAGTTGTGTTTGGCTTTGCTAGATTCACTTGCGTTTGTATTTGTTATTCCATTATTGTCTTCTTTTGCTTGGTGTTTTTGGTTTTGTTCACTTTGTGTTTCTCCTATATCTCCGTTACCTTCTCGATCCTCTCCCATTTCTTTCTGCAAAAGGAAAAATACTCTTTTATCATATTTTTTAAAGAGTACGGGTGACAAACAAACACATAGTCAATCTGATGTGGTAAGTGGATGCTTTGTCCCATACCATATGGATGTAGGATTTAATAGATTAAAAATAAAAATTAAGACGCGTTGTTATAAACGACACTATTTAAAACAATGATACTCATGATAAAAATAATGAGTTGCACAATGTCGTTAGAACTACTATAAACTTGTGGCTCCAGATAGCTTGAACAAAGTGATTTCTTATATTTACGCAAACACTACACATTTCAATTATACAAGTTTTTACGGATTTTATGGCGTATATTAACGTTTTTTATAAACCCGATGTTTCGAGTGCCTTGCAGCGCGCATGGTCACTGGGAACTGAAATGTTCAACCATAGAATACTATAATACACAATAGAATGGCTGTCAACCTTATTTTGTACCGAGGTTCGGCGTCGCCAGGAGCACACATACAAGCATTTACGTCGCATTATCAGTTTGTCACTAATACAAACCCGATTCGCTGTGTTGACAGACGGATTTTAATACATATTTATTTGTAAATAGCGTGCAATTTGGCATTTTCTAAATATTTGCATGCGAAATTTGGAAACGATTGTAATGTCAAAAGACATCTCGTGTTGACATTTATACGTGTGAATTGACGTTTTGTGACATTTTAGTGGCTACACGGGCTCCGCCTACACCCCCATTCTATTATGTATGTATTATAGTATTCTATGTGTTCAACGTCCAGATGTCGTAGTTAACTGCGGCTACCACAGATTAAAATTTTTGTTCCGATCTACACATCATGAACTTATAGTATCTTGAAGTCTTGTAGTTGAATGCTTGGTTTGGGATTTAATTTTAATAATTATAAGATCCCAAGCGGATGGTAGCACCCGGTCATTTTCTCTATTGAAATTATGGATGTGTTGTAATATACGCGATAAAATCCGTAAAAACTTATTATTTACGTATTATTTAGTTTGTACAAAGCCTGAACCCGAAAACTGGATGGTGCCTCAGTATATAAACTGGATGGTGCCTCAGTCTATAAACTGAACCACCAGGGCGGCGCCACTTACAACTGAGGTGAAATATTTGACAGAACTCATAGCAGGGGAAGGTATTTTGTTAGAAAAGTGTACAGATTAATACAGATTAATTTCTTTCTGAAATATTAGTTATATGTTATATCATTTAGATTAGAAATAGATAAATAAAACCATTTTTATCCCTAAAAGCATAAGAATAAAAAAACATAAAAATGTTTTAAATTAAATTAAGGAAAACAACACTTATGTATTGTTTTCCTTAATTTTAACACATTTTTTGATTTATGTACATCACCCACAAAATGAACACTAGAAATCACCAACAAAATGACGATGGCACTGTAGCTAGCGACATCTTGTGAGAGTAAGATTATTAAGCTTCATTGAAAGTCAAACAATAGAATGTCATAAAAGGAGATGGTCCATTTCAGGTCAAGTCTATGTACGGTATTGTACCGTAAAAAAGTGAAAATTTCAGGGATTTAAAAAATAAAATAAAATAAGAGAATAAATTAAACTAAATATCATGCTAAAAATAAAAATACAATCCCAAGTTTTTGATGGTTTCACAAGATGGCGCCCCTCCAGTCATAAAAAAGACGCGGTTATTTGTTAAATGTCATTTTTGACAACTGACGTGAGTCATGGAATAATGAAGGTAGCTTGATACTTTTAATTATTCCAAGTTTGTTGTGTTGGCGATTTAGTATTTGTTAAGTGATAAAGATAACACAGCATTTCAGAATTTAAAGAGCAATCAACAAATGGATCAATACCCTCATGATAGTTGAGAGCTAAGGTCGAAACGACATTTAACCGCCATTAGTGTTGCATTTTTTGGTGAGATAAAATATTAATACCACTGAAATAAAGGCAAATTCGTGAATTCAAATAATCAAAAGTGGTTTAATATTTTATTTTAATTCATTTCTCTATTGGTATAAAACTAGGTCTACTCTTAATGATTTCTTATATTTACGCGAACACTACACATGATTAAAACTACTTTTACGGATTATATCGCGTTTATTTTTACTTTTTATTTTTAATTCCCGACGTTTCGGGCGCTTTCCAGCAACCATGGTCACGGGGGACTGAGATGACTGACGTCCCGATGTCATTGTTAAACCCGGAGTACCTTCAGCTTTTTTAATTATTGTTTATGGTCCGATCTATGCAAAAACAGACAAGACAGAGTTAGTTCATTTTGCGGAGATCGGACCATAAACAATAATTTAAAAAGCTGAAGGTACTCCGGGTTTAACAATGACATCGGGACGTCAGTCATCTCAGTCCCCCGTGACCATGGGTGCTGGAAAGCGCCCGAAACGTCGGGAATTAAAAATAAAAAGTAAAAATAAACGCGATAAAATCCGTAAAAGTAGTTTTAATCATAGGTCTACTCTTCATACAGTTTTGGAACGTCTCCTTTCCGAATTTAAACTGATATAGCGTTGTGCAAAAGTTTCAATTTCGAATCTTGGAACATGCAGCTCAAATATTGTGGGTTAGAATCTGCCATTCCACCATTGCCATGAACCACTTCTAGCAAAAAAAATTTAAGCTTACGAAGGGTGGTTAAAGAGAATATTAGTTAATATGTTAATAGCATTGCTAGTATTTAAAAAAATATTTACTTTACACGTATTATTATTAGGGGGTATTTATAGAGTATTCTCATCTAGTTGGGCTGATTAAATATATAAAATGAAATAATAAATATACATAAATATATTTGTATTAAGAAACCGTTGCCCTCGGCAACGGAGATCAAACGGACGAGGGTGCTCGATTAGATGACTACAGGAATAATATCGGTTCGGCATACCACCCCACATGTCGGTCACCTTGTGAGCCAGGTCTAGATATTTTAATTTCTTATCTGCTTTTGCTTATGGAATGGTATTAGCAATTATTGTTTCTTGTATTAACATCAATATGTATGATGTGTTATTTTATTTGTGAAAGCAGCTACGCAGGTCTTATAAGACCAGCATCAATACGACCTGTAAGTTCCATTGTGATCGCTGCTATGGCTATAGTTCACTGCTGAGCCCTTTATCTTCAATGAATTAAACAAGTTGCTTAGCTATGAACAATTTTACTTCTTCTGGGTTCGGTACATAGTTTCCCACATGAGTGTTACGTTTCCGTATTAAGAGACATGGTAGCACATAAGTGCTATCTGTAAGTTTTTCAGAGTACGAGAGTAACCCAAGTTCGATCCCTGCTGGCACCAATGAAATTGTTAATTGAAATTTGGCGCTGATTTACCACGTGCTCGGCAGTAATGGACAGTATCGTCAGGAAACTTGCATGTCTAAGAAATAAGAAAGAAAATATTTCGAAGGCATGTGAAGTTAGCCAAGACGCATTGGGACAGCGCGGCGGATTTTTGCCCTAAAATCCTCTCAGAAATGAGAGGAGGCCAGTGCCTGGCGGTGGGTCGCGTGTAAGCTGTAAATTTAATCAGTAAGGATATGCAGAGGTGTTTCCTCTATTAAGGAATAGAATCGACACGTCTTTGAGTTGCTTAGTCCCAAGATGGGCATGTGCACAAACGCTGTGTTCAGTGAAGTTTCTTACCAAAATACGCAGATTGTTCCTACATAATCCCAGGGTTTATAAAGTGAATTTACGATGTATGTTGAGTTTTATATATTTATATTTTATACGTGGTAGAGCCACGCTGCAGTTTCATTAGTAGTATGGTTGTAGCACGAATGGGTCGGCTCGAGAATACCAGTGTAAAATAGTAGCTTAATGCTGCTATGTTTCGTATGGTGAGTGTAGAAAACCGGAGACCTTTTTTACTGGAAACGAGGCATTCGATATTCGTTCTCACGGGTGACAACGCATTTGCATTTTGATTCGTAATCGAGGATAGATGTAGATCTTTATAGGCCACAGCAACCACTTACCATCAGGTGGACTGTGTGCTCGTTTATCACCCTTATTCTATAAAAGACACATATGCAGATTAAGCTTGCATCTTTAATGACGCGTTTCTTTACCTGATATTAAACCAATTTAGATGTGACGTTAAATATTCAGATATAACCACAGCGCAGTGTTCTGAAACCAATACGTTATTTTTTTTACGAGCCTGCGAATTATTATACGGTAATCTAAGCTAACTTACGACAGGCACATTCTGTAGGTCTATTAGCACAGATTAAGGTGATACCGCGAAAATTTGGTGGTTATTCTATTTCACATATTTTTTTAAGTATTTTAGATTACAAACCAAAATTTTGGTATATGATTTTTGACTATATGACCTGGGATTGCATAAAAGGAAAACATGATATCATATAATTTTGTAGATAGAGAAAAATTGCAAAGTAGGCTCTAATTAGTTACATTTTTCCGCACACCACAATATTTTTACGAATAAGTTCATGAAATTATTTTTAAGAAATAGGTAATAATCGTATCTAGGTTCTCATAAACCATTTATACAAAATATACAAAAATACTAAAAATAAAATATAACATATTAAAATTAAAAAATATTTTCTATTGTTGATTGAGAATTTTTTTCTACATTTTTTTACCATCATATGAGCATTATGTCTCGTGCACTTTTTTTTCCAAACTTTTTTTAATGACATTTACATAAAATTATCGGAAAATTAGAGTAATGGTAATAAAATTATTTGTGAAAATTTTTGTGTATTTAAAATACTTTATAAAATTGTCGTATAACATGGGCGCTTAAGGCATGCACATTTGGATTTACCAAAAGTTATTTTTATTATTTAGCGTAGTTATCGAAAAGATGTTGCACTGCTGCTCATCTCTCATCATCTTCTATTTCAAATTCCCAACACCTAGGGAATGATATAAAGTAGTGGATTCATAAACTATAGTAAGAGAAAAGAATGTAAGCAATTTATTAGCAACAACAAAATGTTTCAACAAATACTTGCCTTAAAACCTTTGCTTAAACAAATGTTTGTTTAATTTTTTTATATAGAATAAGGGTGACAAAAGAGAACACAATTTACCTGATAGTAAGTGGACGCTGTGATCAATAGACATCTAAATTTTTCCTCAATTAAGAATCAAAATGCAGATGCGTTGTTGCCCCTAAAGACAGAGATGGAATGCCTCATTTCCAGTAAATATGGTATCCGGTTCTCTACACTCCCATACGAAAAAGCAGTATTAATCTGCAATTTTACGCTACTATTTTGTGAGAGCGTGGTTCTCACGTAAAAATTGAAGTTATTTTAATTATTTATTATTTATTAAATGTATTGTTACAACAATTATTAATGTAAATAATATAAGATCAAATTAACCTCATTAATGGTTAGTGACCTGTCCAGTTTCGTACGTTAGCTTTGTAAAAAATCACAAACTTATCGGCATTGATAACAGTGTTATTTAAACCTACATATTATAAATTAGTCTCCCGGCGTGACCGTCCACATGTTGGTGCTAATCTCATCTGTAGCGACCGTTATTTGGTTTTCACCAATAGACAAATTGATTAACGAGGAAGTTTTATTTTTTTAATATATGAATTAAAAAAAATAATAAATATAATAACGCAATATATATCGTATATATCGTATATACTTTTATTTCTTGTTATCGCTTATATAACGAAGGGCGTATTTTAAGATTATATGTAAAAAATTATTTAATAAGCAGTCCTAATTAAAAAATGGAATTTGGAAATATAACGTACAGAAAACATAAACGCTCTAGTTCGTTACAAGATATGTCAGATCTCAATTCCTCTTCTACACTGTTTGACGCAACCGTGGCAAGCTTACCGAATACATCTCTATATGAAAGTCAAAATAATATTGATTTAAATGAAAAAATAAATAAACTGTCGAGTGACTTATTAATTGCTCATCAAGAAATAGATAATCTCAATAGTGAAAATACTAGTTTAAAGTTAGAAATTGAAAAATACCAAAAAATAATTAAAACATTTAAAAAAATTACTACATATTCCTCATGTAATACGACACCTGCATCAGTGAACAAGAGACGACAAACTTTGCAGATACCTGAACAAAATCTACTGTGTACACCTATAAACAGAATAGAAATGTCAGAGTGTAGTATTAACGAAATCAAAGACAAAGAACAAGAATTAGTCAATAACATAGAAAAAACAGATAGCTCAAATCATCTGCTTAACACATCATGTCACATTCATCTAGAGAAAGAAGATATTCACAAAGAACACACGGAAGTAATTGCAACAGACACAAATACTAATACATCTCTTAATACTCCAAAAACTCAACTAGGAAACACTTTGCCATATTATATAAGAAAAAAAAATGACAATTACAAATTAGCTACATTTAAGATGCGAAGGAAAATAATTGTTATTGCTGACCAACAAGGGCGAAATATTTGCAAAACTCTTCAAAAATTAATTGGCGATAATTTTCTTGTAACTTGTTATTGGAAACCAGGAGCTAAAATACAGGAAGTCTTACAAACAGAAAAGAACGAAATATGTAAACTTACAAAAAATGATTATGTTGTTGTTCTTGGCGGCGTGAATGAGAATAATCCATACGAATTTGAATTTTGTATCAGGAGCTGGCTTTATAGTGTAACAAATACTAATGTAATATTTACAGAAATACCATATAATAGAAATTTAAACATCGGCAAACTTAACTATGTATTAAGATTTATATGTACAAGCTTTACTAATGTTTCGTTTATAAATACAAATGGTTCGAAGCCTTTCTTTCATCAATATACTTTTACTCCATATATACCATGTCGTTTTCTGCTACGTGAAATTCTACGCCTTGACTACAAATTAAAATTTGAGCTTTACCAAAATATAGTAATTTCCTCAAAATTTACTTCACTTCAGACTACTAGTACACAAACTGACAATATTAAAATGGTAGACACATGTACACAAAGTGACGATATATTGAAAAACAATATCATAGAGGAAATCACTCCCAGGCATGATAATATGACACATTCTGGTAAAAATCTTTTTCGTATATAAAAAACTATATATATTACATCAAAATATTAATGGATTAATTGCTAAATCTGATCTCCTAACTGTTAATTTAAATAACCTCGAATTAGATGAATACTCGGCTGATATTCTATGCATAACTGAACATAATATGACTTACAATGATACGAATTTATTCAAACTAGATAATTATACTCTTGCATCGTACCATGTTCGAGAAAATCGTCATGGAGGCTCCTGCATACTAGTTAAGAAATGTCATAAATATAAACCTCTTCCTGAAATAGCACAACTTAGTAAAACGAACATAATTGAATGTTGTGCAGTTGAACTTATAGAGCATAAACTTAAAATAATATGTACCTATAGACCTCCAAAAAATAGAAATGAAGATTTGAATAATTTTTTGTATAATTTTGACTTAATATTAAAAAAATACTGTAATAATAATAAAAATAAAATTATAATTTGTGGAGATTTTAATATAAATATAATAGATGCAACCAAAATTTCTAAAAATTTTATACAACTATTAACAAGCTATAATCTAAAACCAGCTATAAAAGTACCTACACGACTAATTAGTGATACATGTATCGATAATATTTTTCACAATATTCAAGGGTGTAAGAGCAATACTTATGACTTAGCTTTGTCAGACCATACGGCACAACTGTTAATATGCCCAGTCAAGCAAAGCTACTATCTTAATTACTGGCATATAAGCAGACGCGATTATAATGTAGAAAATCTTCGCAAATTTAACAATTACTTGAGCTCTCTCACTTTCAACGAGGTTTATAAGGAAAAAAATCCTAATCTTGCTTTTGACCAATTTCATGACTTGTTTACCCTCCTCTATCGCCTATGCTTTCCTGACATTAAAATTAAAGTTTATTCACGTAAACAAACAAAATGGTTATCTAATGGGATAAAAAAATGTACTAAGCGTAAACGACAGTTACTATGGCAATACAGAAAAAAACGCAGCGTAGAAAATAAAACTATATTAAAAGAGTATTCCCAACGTCTAAACAAAATTATCAAACTTACCCAAAAGTCCCAAAATAATTACTATATTAACACAGCAAAAAATAAATCTAAAGCTACCTGGCAAGTGATAAATAAATACAAAAATGGCACAAATGAAGAAGCAATTAGTAAAATTATTGTTGATGGTGATATAATTGAGGATCCTCTAGTTATAGCTAGGGCATTTAATAATTTCTATACCAATAAAATTAATAAAGACCGCCCAAATAGTGATAAACCATATAAGTTAACTTTTAACAATCCCAATTCAATTTTTATACCACCCACAACATCATTTGATATAGATAAAGCTATAAAATCTCTTAAAAACACAAACAGTACCGGTTGTGATGAAATTTGTACAAGAGTTCTAAAATACGTATCCGGTGCAATTGCTCCGGTACTTAGTTATATTTTCAATTTATGTATTTGTAATGGTATATTTCCTGAAAGACTAAAGTCTACAATTGTCAAACCACTGTTCAAAAAAAATGATCGGGAGAATATGTCTAACTATAGGCCCATTGCGCTTATACCTGTGCTCTCAAAAGTATTTGAGAAAATAATTTATAACTCTTTATATAACTACCTTGAAACGTACAATATTCTTAGAGAAGAACAAATAGGATTTAGAAAAAATAAGACTATAAATATGGCTCTATACAATTTCTTTAATACCGTTATGTCTAGCCTAAACAATAAAATACCTGTATGTGCACTTTACATGGATCTTACTAAAGCATTTGATTATGTTGATCATAAAATATTACTCAAAAAGCTTGAAGCCTACGGCATTCGAGGTAATGCACTAGATCTACTAACATCATATTTAGTTAACAGAAAACAAAGTACGCACATTACAAAAATTTGTCTAAAATCAAGAAAAGAAATGACCTATGTTTCTGAATACAGAGTCATACAAACTGGAGTACCGCAAGGAAGTGTTTTGGGACCATTGTTGTTTCTTATTTATATCAACGACCTTCCCAACGTCATTAATCACAAAATAGTATTATTTGCTGACGATAGCACAGTTATTTTCACTAGCAGAAACAAAATAGACTTAGAAAGTAACATACATTTTGCTTTAGAGAAAATCATGAATTGGCTAAACATAAATAATTTAAATATAAATTTAGAAAAAAACAAAACTTATGACATTCTATCAAAAACGTAATAAAATAAATAATTTAAATATAAATTATCTAGGACAAAAAATTAATACCATAGATAATATAAAATTTTTGGGTATAAATGTAGATTGCAATTTGAACTGGCAGTCTCATGTGAGCGGTGTATGTATGAAATTAAATCGTTTTTCGTATGCGTTATATATGCTTGGAAAAGTTGTAGACACATCCGCCGTAATGGCATCATATCATGCTTATGTTATGTCTACACTTAGATATGGTATTATGTTCTGGGGTAACTGTACGGACAAAGAAACAGTATTTAAAGCTCAAAAGAGATGCTTACGAGCCATTTGTAAAATTAACCAAAGTGAGAGTTGTAAGCTATACTTCATTAATTTAAAATTATTAACAATGCCATGTCTATATATATATGAGGTAGTCTTATTTGTACGTCAAAACTTAAGTTTTTACAAAAAACTAAATGTCCAGCGTCATAAAGATAAATTGAGCCATCCCAATAGTAAGACTGTTTTGTTTCAAAAAAGCGTATTCTGTATGGGTCCTCGACTGTATAACCATTTACCTAAATATATAAGAGATTCTAAGAGCTTTCACATTTTTAAGAAACAACTAAACACATTTTTAACCATAAAAGCGTATTATAATATTGACGATTATCTATATGACAATTTTTAAATTTTAACTATCAAATTTATTGAACGTAACATTATCTATGTTATTGATTTTGAGACAATTTATACCTACTCGTTTTGACATTATTACTTGGACACTACAATTTTAATTATTACATGTATTTTATCATTATTTTGTGAATTATTATAATGTTAGTAGTGCAAATATACAAATAGGGTTATATTATGTTAATGTAATTATCGGCATTTTCCATTTAATTTTAACTATAAATAAAATCTAATATTTAAGTAGTTTGCATACCGAAAGGTAGAATATGGCTGTATTTTGTTAAATTATTAAGACCTACTGTAACCCATATATCGCAAATGAATAAATGAATTGAATTGAATTGAATTGAATTGAATTGAATTGCAAATTATATGTGATAGAGGCAAGCTGGCAGCTATATTATGGTTGTAGTACAAATAGGTCGGCACGATCGGGGTAGGACCCCGCTCTCACAAAAACAACAGCTGGTATTTTACCAGCGTAAAATACCAGCAGACTACTGCTGTGTTTCGTACGGTGAATGTACAAAACCAGAGAACCATTTTACTGGATACGAGGCATTCATTCTGAGACCTCAGGGGTGCAAAAGCAACTGCATTTTGATTTTATTTGAGGATAATGGCTATAGACTACAATATCCACTTACCGTCAGGACTGTGTGCTCGTTTGTCACCCTAATTCTATAATATAGATATACCTATAGAAATAGCTAATGTATGATGATAATATTTGTCGATTTAAGCAAAAAAATCGTGGCTTTTCGTAGCTATATATATATATATATATATATATATATATATATATATATATATATATATATATATATATATATAAATTTATATGAAATTAAAGTAATTTGGATTAATATCTCAAAGAATTTTAAAAATGCTAGCGTCACTATTTGTCTACCTAAAACGAACTTTCAATAACAAAATAATAAAGGTTTAAAGGTACACGTAGTAAACTTCACTTCCTTATCTTCCGTTTGTTTTAACCACCAGGGTCACAATATTGACGCAAAAACACACGGGGATAAATATTTTGGTAGATACACTACGCCCTTCAGGTCACCACAGTTTAAAAGGCTGGAGATATTTAGCCATCTCCGCAAAGATGAAGCAGGTCGCTCGTGTTTACTAAATATAAAAATATAATAGAATACACCTTACCTTACACTATCTACTAAGGTACGTAAGGGTAATATTGTCCTATAAACCTTAAGCTCTGCCACCTTATAAAACCTAAACTGGAAGAAAAACAGAGACAAAAACACAAAGTCGTATAATATACCTAATATATTAAGAAAAAATAGCAAACAAGCTCCGGCAATAATTAAGAACACTTCGAAAAATCTGCTTTATAAACTAAGTATACTGCACCATACTAAAATTGACTAAAATATTAACTATAATGTCAAATGTCAAAATGGCATCGATAAAGCATCGCCCTTTTGACCCTTTATTATTTGATGGACAGATGAAGAGTTACAAGAAAGTGAACATATCAACCGGATAATCATATTACCCTCACGTACTATATGTAAGACAAACGAAATTACATTATATATATATATATATATATATATATATATATATATATATATATATATATATATATATATATATATATATATATATATATATATATATATGACTAATGGAGCCGATAGACACTTGAAGCCAACTTTAAGCAAAATAACAAGTGGTAAAATTACAAACTATGTACAACCGACTTTAATAAAAATAAAATGAGAAGATCATCAATGTAATCGAATTCAACTATATAAGCGTTATTAAGGATAACTCAAAAACTTAAAAAAAATATATGGGACCACATGAAAAGCACTAGCTTTTAAATAAAAAAAGAATCATGAAAACCGGTTCACCTAGAAAAAAGTTCAGAGGTAGACTCATAAAAAACAATACAGTCGATTTGAGAACCTACTCCTTTTTTCAAGTCGGTTGACAAAGGAGCTACAAATGCATTGTTAGCTTTCATTACTAACATGGAATGCCTCGCAGCTTTTAATTATACTATCCCTTCATACCCATCAGAACGGAATACAGCAGTGTAAAGCCATAATAGAGTACGTTACGCGAAACGCGTTCCAAATGTTCAAGTATATCCAACTAAGTGCTCCTGGCGCGCGCCGCAGCTATTCCAATGGTTGACCGTTCAACATGGATGTCGGTCCTGTACGAGCGGCTCAGCGGCATCTTCTCTGATCACTGTATTATGATAAAAATTACTTTTGCTATTCCACGGCAGTTCTTTTGAACTATATAATTAACACACATAACAATGAACACACAAATAATGAAAACTACCGTCCCAATCGAGGCACGTACCAAAGCCTAACTGCATTGGTACGTGTTGAAAAACCGACACCAGTTGGAATGGCCCGCTCCATGTTTGCGCGTTCCAAGGAACAATTTGACGCGCGTTCCAAGGCTGTATCCATTTCACGAGACTGGAACGCGCGCCATTGTTCGATTTGGAGCGCATCAGTACGCGGCTTAAGAACTGCTATTTCGCGACAGATATACCAAGTAAACATACTTCGTTATCCCTTAAAAACAAATTACCGTCAACATTACGTCATCAATGTTATTCTAACAATGAAGAATCTTTCGCAATAACGTGATAAATTAACATGGGTGGATAATATCAGACGTGACGCAGATTATTCTAATACGCACTAACAGTTGTGAACCCGTTGTGGATGAAACAAACATCTACGTAATATGCTGATTTTATACGTGGTAGAGTCGTACTGCAGCTATTTCATGGTTGTAGCACGAAGGGGTCGGCTCAACCAGGTAAGGACCACGCCCTCACAGAATACCAGCGTAAAACAACAGCTCGTATGGTGAGTGTAGAGAACCGGAGACCTTTTTAGGGTTCCGTAGTCAAATAGGAACCCTTATAGTTTCGCCATGTATGTCTGTCCGTCTGTCCGTCCTCGCTTAATCTCTGTGACCGTTAGCACTAGAAAGCTGAAATTTGGTACCAATATGTGTATCAATCACGCCGACAAAGTGGTACAATAAAAATTGGAAAAAAATGTTTTATTAGGGTAGCCCCCCTATATGTAAAGTGGGAAGTGATTTTTTTTAATTTCAACCCTAACGTGTGATATATTGTTGGAAAGGTATTTAAAAATGAGTAGGGGTTTACTAAAATAATTTTTTGATAATGTCAATAATTTCGGAAATAATCGCTCCAAAAGTAAAAAACAATGTGTCCCCCCCCTCTAACTTTTGAACCATAAGTTTAGAAAATATGAAAAAAATCTGAAAAGTAGAACTTTGTAAGGACTTTCTAGGAAAATCATTTTGAACTTGGATGGAAACAACAGTACCCACTATCGGGAGCAGTTGCAGGAGCGCGGAGCGCTGCTGGAGCGCGAACATAATGGATACCCATCTTTGAAGTCATAAGTGGGAACACTTATTGTGACGGACGGGAAACTACGGAACCCTACACTGAGCGTGGCCCAACACGCTCTTGGCCGGTTATTATTACTGAAAACGAGGCATTCCATCTCGGTTCTCAGAGGTGGCAACACATCTGCATTTTGATTCTTAATTGAGGATAAATGTAGATGTTTATGAGTCAAAGCATTCAGTCGCTTCCTAGCTGTTTCTAAAATAAATTTTGTAAATAGTTTGTACAACCTTCTTTATTGTATAATTTACTTTGGAAAACAATCCTGCTGGCTTTTTTCCTGGGTCTTCCCAGGACAGAGGTTTTTTTCCGAACTATGGTAAAAAATGATTTTCAATAAGAATTATTTTTATTGATAGTCATTTTATTATTGATTAAAAAATATTCTGTTATGTTCTATTACACTTAACATCAAGTATTCTGTCTGCACGTTTATCATCCTTATTCTATAAAAAGAATGTCATCGGATTCCGATCTATGTTCAAATTTTGAATCTCTTCCTCATCGGTAAGTTAGTTTTTAAAATCAATTTCTAAATTTGACCCGAACAAAACACGACAGCGATTTAATATAAACATAGTAATAAAATACTCATTATGATTAGTTATAATACCATGCACTTACAATCGCTTTCAATGAAATTTTATCTTTACTAATTACGAGACTTGAGTAGCGTATGATTTATAATCGCATTAACTCCAACAAATTCATTACACAAGTAAGACATCGATGAGAAGATTAAATTTATAACATAATTTGTAATGTAATAGATAATTTTATTTATTAGAGTCATGCTGCAGCTATATTATAGTAGTAGCAAGAAATCGGCTCGACCAGGGAAGGACCACGCTCTCACAGATTACCAGCGTAAAATATCATCTTAATGCTTCTATGTTACATATGGTTGGTGTAAAGAACCGGAAACCTTTTTGACTAGAAACAAGGCATAGCATCTTAGTCCTCCGTGATGACAACGCATCTGCATTTTCCTCATTTTTTCCTCATTCAAAGACTTTTGTCTTTGGACCACAGCATCTACTTACCACTTAAATGAGTTGTCATCTCTGACGCCTCGTTTCCAGTAAAATGGATTTTTTGAATCTCTACAAACAATATACTCGTATACAATTTTCAGACATTGCTTTAACATTAACGTCATTATTACAGCCAAAAGACCTTTGCAACAGTTACCACGATCAGCAGGTGGGTTGGCAGTTCGTGTAATGGCCCCGTAAGATAATGCACAACCAGTATCGTACACCGAATCGGAACATGGGCAGCAGCATCTTCTTGAAAACAAATCACAATAACATAAAAAATTGCGGTTGTCAACACCAACCGTTGTAAAATATATTATTTTTTACATAGAATAAGGGTGACAAACGAGCACACAGTCCACCTGACGGTAAGTGGATGCTGTGGCACACATACATCAACGTTTATCGTCAATTAAGAATCAAAACGCAGATCTGTTGTCACCTCAGAGGTATTATAGTCGCGATATTATAGTAGAGAGAGATATAGTCGCTCGCGTCCGTAGGCTTCGACCACCTAATCCTAAGCCCACCTTACACGTGACAAGCCGATAGCACAGATTCGGCTCCTCGCCGTGGTAGTGGCGTAAAACATACCACCTCACATTTCGCACATAAGGCAACAAATAAAAGAAACGGCCCGAGTTCCCGGCAGACCTTTAATAGGGCAGGGGTGCGAAAAATCTCCGGGAGGAAAACCGGTGACGAGGTTCACTACCCGTCACGTTCTGTCTCCCGGAACGGCGAAAGGTGGGTTGCAGAAACCCGTTGGCTACGCTGAATGTATGTGAAGCAATGAATGATAAAATGGATGAAGTATGCGATATGATGTATGTGATAGGGGAATAGATGTGTTATGTGTAAATGAGACGAAACTGAAAGGGAAGGATGTCACTTCACATGGCATGTATACCGCATACTGGTCTGGTGTAGACGAGATCAAGCGGGCATGTCAGGGAGTCGGCATCATCCTTTCAGAAAGAATGGGTCAATGTGTGAAAGAGTATGAATATGTAAGCCCAAGACTGCTATGGATACGAATTAAAGTGGGTCTAAAGAAGTTGTTTGTTCTTGGGGTCTACGCCCCAGACATGTCTAAGTTCACTTATATCCGAGAGCGGTTTTGGCGTATGGTTAGGGATGGTGTTAATGAAATGTAAGGGAAGTGAAAATATTATTATGCTAGGAGATTTTAATGGAAAGGTTGGAGTGAAGAGGCTTGGTTATGAAAGGATATTGGGAACGTTTGGCGATGAAAGTATAAATGAGAATGGTGAAAGCATCCTCACCGTATGCATGGGAGAACCTTTTTGTGACGAACACTTTCTTTCGCTACAAAAGGATTTCACATGTATACTTATTATAAGAAAGAGGCTATGATAGAAGCATGATAGGTTTCATAATTGTGGAGGAAAGAATGATACACGGGTTTACCGGAGGTCTAACGTAGAAATGGATCATTATTTGGTTTTATGCTTAATTAATGGTCTATTCAGGCGTTGGCGCCATCGGAAATCTGTGTCTACCACTGCGTTACAGCGTATTAGAACAGAAAGGTTACAAGATGAAGGTGAGAAAAACATGTACAAATGTAGACTGAAAGAAAATATAAGTCGTTTGGATGAATTATGTATGAATGAGTTAGACTTGGAGAATATATGGCAAAATGTTAACAAAGGTTTAGTGGATGCAGCTACCCATGTATGTGGTTTAGTAAGAGGACAAATGAAAGGAAACATAATAGGATGTGGTGGGATGATGAAGTACGGGTGGAAGTTGAAGCAAAGAAAAAAGCATGGTTAGATTTACTAGCAACCAAAGCTGGTAATTCTGGCGGTATGCATGATGAGATTGAAAGAAAAAAAAAGGCTGAATTTAAACATTTAAACAAGAGAGTAAAAGAAGTAGTCGAAAAGAAAAAGCAAAAAGAACGGATAAGAATGATAGAAGAATATCGGATAACTTCCAGGCAAGCATTAAAATGTTCAGAAAACTCGTAAGAACTGCCAGGGGACATCAAAACAGCCTATAATGAATTACGATACGATACTATCTGTCTATCTATCTATTTATTTATCTATCTATGTATCTATTTATCCATCTAACCATTCATCTATCCATCTCTCTATCCATCTATCACAAATTTGTTTAAACTGTATACTACTTTTGTCGGCTCCGTGGCGCAGTGGCTTAGGAATACGAATTCGAATCACGCACGGAACAAATATTTGTATGATCTACAAGTAATTGTTCCGGGTCTGTATGTTTGTCCTTGTAAAATTTATGTTTGTAAAGTGCCCCAGTAAACTGATACAGGAGAAAATTCTAGTGTGGAGGAAACGTTTTTTAGAATAAACAAAGAAACAAACTACAGTTACGTAGGTAATATTATCATTAGTAGATATTACTATTAGTAGATACTATTAGTAGATAATTTCAGGAAAGGAATGTTGATGAATAGATGAATAAATAAGGAGATGTAGTGGTGATGTAAGAATATTCATTGCCCATGTATCATCCCGTGGGTGTCGTTAGAGGCGCCAGAGGGAAATTGAAACAGGAAACGAGCAGCAGCGTCTTTCTTATAACAACTTAAATTAATTGGAAAACTGCCGTTGCCAACCCGCATGCCAAGCGCGTCTAACTGTGGCTAATTTTTTTTTTGTTTTAAAAGAATATTAACAATGCTATAAACATTACTAATATTCCCCTTAACCACTCGTGGTAAGCTTAAATTGCTTGTGTTACTGTTAGTGGTTCACGCCAGTAGTCGAATGGTGGATTCGAACCCACGAACTTTTTGAATTCGCGGTCCGCGCCCTGCCATTAAGCTACTGTCGCTTTAATATATATAGGACTTATGTAGAAATTTGAAATAATTATAAATAAATAAATTATTCCCCCGTAAAAATTACCCATATAAAACAGATGTTTCAAAATGGGCCAGGTCTATGTACAGATTATTAATTTAGATTTAATAAAATAATAATTCCATATGTAATAAAATAAGTCCACATTATATAGAATATACATTTTTATATTTATTAAATTTAGGTGAATAATGGTTACTTACATATTATGTTAGCCATACATAGCGAACATTAATTATAACGACGCCAACAATATGTGTCAAACATATCCTTGTGATTCCATATACCTCTTAAATATTTTATGTAAGCTTAGATAGCTGATATTCACATGTAATACGATACATTAAAAATCCCAATATATATGACTTATATACGCTATAATGTAATGGAGAAGAAAAAGTAGTTTTGATAATTGGAAGATTTTGATAATGTAATAATTGTGTAGTATTTATTACTTAAGTTTTTCGAGAGTACTTATGGACGAATTTAGAGGAACGCAAAGTGTGTATAAAACTAAATATCGTGGATATTTGTAAAAAGTAAATTCATTTATTTGGATTTTGCTTATTATTCGTTAGTTAGCTTAGTATCATTCGTCCTTTGGAGCAGTCGGGTAAAAGGTTCTATCAAAAATATTTACCGTGATCGTCTGTGGTAAAAATTTGTGTTTCCAAAACAATTCGAGAACGACTGGACGTAACGACATATTTTTCATTATTTTTTAATATTATGAGCCAGTCATCATCATCGGCCTCTAACCATTGGTCGTTGAGAACATGGGCCTCTCTCAAAGGTTTTGCATTAATAATGAGGTGATCATATTTAATTGTACGGCATATTTTATTGTATATTATTGTTAAAAAAATACTACCACGGGTTTTTTGCTGGTTCTTTCGAGGACTGTGGTTTAAGTCGAATCAGTACATCGGCATTGTATTTTATACCAGTAATCGAGAATTTTGCAAGCTACAAATTTAGCTTCACGAGTCAGATGGCTAGCTCCTCTTCTTCTTCTTCAATTCCTTCTTCTTCGCTATTGTATTTGATTACTTTGAGCAAAGAGCTGCTCAAGTAGTTGACAAGCGAGATCTTTCTGATTTGCTTGATTTATCGTCCTTGCGAAGAGACGTTTTTATACGTGGTAGAGTCACGCTGCAGCTATATTATGAGTGTAGCAGGAAAGGCCCGACTCGACCGGGGAAGGACCACGCTCTCACAGAATACCAGCGTAAAATAGCAGCCCGATGCTCCTGTGATTTGTATGGGGAGTGAGAGATTCAGAGACCCATTTTACTGGATTCGATGCATTTCATCTTAGTCCTCAAGGGTAACAATGCATCTGCATTTTGTTTCTTAATCGAGGTGGAATGTAGATGTCTATTGGCCACAGAATCCACTTACCACCAGGTGGACTGTGTGCTCGTTTGTCACACGATTCTATATAAAAAAAACGTTATGTCTCTTTGCATTTTTGAAAGCGTATATCACTTTCAATAAGTAAGTCTATATTGAATAAAATAATTCTATTTGTCAAGCTTGGTGAGTTGATTGGTGATTTCTATACGAGACTAGACGACTTGAACATTTTAGTGGGGGTTGTTACGACTGGTGTAAACGAGGTATAACGCACTCTATTGGAGGTCATAATGTTTTTTTTAATATTTCCCATGGGCGGTTCTCATGACATCAATGTGGCAAAATTAGGTGATGGTTTCTCCAACAAGAAAGCGCAAATGGAAATGCGTTTTTTTACCTTATTAACAGTCTTTTGATATTATACATTTAGATGTTTTTTATAACTTATTTTTTATGTTAACAATTTTTTTTAAATAATTAATGTGACAAACAAGCACACAGTCCACCTGATGGTAAATGGATGCTGGAGCCCACAGACTTTTATATTTTTTCCCGATTAATAATAAAAATGCAGATGCGTTTTCACTCCTGACTGAGATCTAAAATGGAATGCCTCGTTTCCAATAAATAGGGTATCTGGTTCTCTACACTCACCATTCAAAATACAGCAGAATTAAACTGCTTTTTTACGCTCGTATTCGGTGATAGAGTGGTACTCTACCGATGAAGCCGACCCATTCGTGCTCCAGCTATGTAGCCGCAACATGGCTCTTCCACGTAGACGTGGTTCTACCACGTAGAATTTTTTTCTACGTGGTACTTGGTAGTTTTTGGCAATAAACTAATAGATGAATATTATATAACATCGTATATATTTGTTTGAGGCTGAAATCTTGCATACTTAAATGACAAATATACTTAATAAATAAGAAGCTTTATTGTAAATTCAAATTTATTTTTATTTGTGAATACAGGTAATCAGACAGAATAGATCATTAGAAAAGCTAAGTACGTTTGCGGTATTCAACCCTCTTATATAATATTTGTATACTTTTAGGTACCTAATAATAATAATAATGTCCTCCGAACCGAATTTAGGTCACGGCACCCAGTTTTAACGGAGACTATAGCCATCGGCGTATGACCGGATTATAGTGCCCAAGTGTATTTGCGCGCAGGTGAACTCTCTATTCCACCCCACTCTCATAGCCCGATGGGAAGGTTAACCAATACGACCCGAGAGAAATCAGGTGCTGGACTAACGGATTTACGTGTTTTACGAGGTACTGGGTGAGACACCGCCAACTTTCTGACTCCGTGCAATTTCTCGACGGACCCAGGATTCGAACCCGGGACCTCATGATCAGCTGTCGCGCTTACAACCATTGTACCAACGAGACATACAAACCCTTATGTATGCAAATATTGTATATACAATTAAATCTATATTTACATTTATCTATCTTGTCTCTATTATTATTTTTTATCTGTGTTGTCGAAGACTATAATAAAAGTAATGAACGGCGCGTTGTGATTGGCCGCCAATTTGATTAGACTCTTACATCTGAATTCCGGAGTAACGAATGCTTATTACAGGAAAATTTATGACTTCATATTCATGACTGTTTCAGGAAATTCGAGGCCAGGCTATTCTATTTATGGAACTTAATATATTTAATACGAAATAGAGCCAAGGTACTGCTATATTATTGTTGTAGCACGAGTGGGTTGGCTCTGCTGCTACTACTGTCTTATGGTGAGTGTGGAGAAATAGAGACCCATTTACCTGGACACGAGACGTCCCATCTTTGTCTCAGGGCTGACAACGTATCGGCATGTTTATTCTTAATCGAGGATAAATGTAGTTGTCTACGGGCCACAGCATCCACTTACCATCAGGTGGACTGTGTGCTCGTTCTCACTCTCACTCTTAATTTATTTAATAAAAACTGATTATTTCAAGACTCTTTATTAGGTTTTGTCAAAAATCAAAAGAAATTCTTGGGATTATCATTATATGATAAGACGGTATATACATTATATAAATAAAATTGGTATAGGATATATGTATTTCTCAATGGGTTTATATTTACAAAAAAAAAGTAATAAAAATTAAAATTGACTTTATTTGCTTTTTTCAATCAAGCGCGCCAGTAACTAAATTAAATTGCATGCGCTGAACTAAAAAACGCTGCTGAAAACAACCACGGACACGGTCTGCTGGGTTCAGTTATAAATTATAAAAAGTAATTTTAACAACGTGTAGAAGAAGAACACAGATCTCTAAAATTTTATTGTAATCATAGTCAGTACAGTGATAAAAAAACAGACTATGCGTTATTATGTGCATTATTATTAGCGTATATTATGTGTTGCTGCACACCGTTATTACTGCTTTAATAACTAAGTGAATATTAAGTTTACAACCAATTTAAACGTTTATTTTGTAATGAGGGCTCCACATACGTTTTTAACTCTTAGGACTAAGATAGAATTCTGAAGCGACAGTAGCCTAATGGCAAGGCGCGGACCGCGAACTCAAAAAGGTCGTGGGTTCGATCCGCCATTCGACTACTGACGTGAACCACTCGTAACACAAGCAATTTAAGCTTACCACGAGTGGTTAAGGGGAATATTAGTAATGTTTATAGCATTGTTAATATTTTTTTTATTAAAAAAAATGCCTTAGAGCATGTAATGGCAACAAAACTAATTTGTGTCACCACGCCACCATAAACAGGTTACAGAGGCAATTTAAGCAGCTATGCAAGACATGTGACGTCGATATCTTTGCTGGTAAACCTCAAAAATTTAAGCGATAAATTTTACAGTCCTTTACTGTTACCTTACACTTGGGTCTACTTTTAAGTTTGCAGTTGTAAGTTTTAAGAAACATATATGTTGTCGACATTGCATGCCGTGGTAACCTTTAAGACGACACTTAGATGTAAACTTTTCTGTTATTTCTAGTATTTACATTGTGTTCCTGTATGTCTTATTGGTGGTCCTAAATAAATAAATAAAATAAATAAATAGTAATTATACTGGTTCTACAACCATCAGATCGGAACATACCAGCGCTGTTATTGGGCGACCTACACAGATATGCTCATAAGCAGAAAAGTAGACACTTTTGTTGTGGGAAGGCTTGCTTCCTCCCGGGACCGTGAAAATCCGACTCGAAACACCCTTTTAAAGGTCGCTAACGGTCTAAAATAGTAGTAAGACGTCGCTGTCTTCGCGCTACAAGCGAAGCACATCGAAGCGTAAATCACGCTATTAAAGTTCCGAAAAACTTCGCAATATATAAAACAGTTCCCAACTACCACACGAAGCTTTGGCTGCTGTTTGGGGTAAGCACCTTACCCAGCGGAAGATCGCCACTTTTCCTGTCACGGCCAAATTGGTCACCAACTGATGTCATGTGAACACGTTACAAGCAACCTTTGGAAACAACAACTTCAAGCCTTTCGTCATCATCCCCAAGTATTCAGTTTTGCAGCTATATTAATTGTATAGTTGTAGCACGAATGGGTCGGCTAAACTGGGGAAGGACCACGCTCTCACAGAATACCAGCGTCAAATAGCAGCTTAATGCTGCTGTGTTTCATATGGTGAGTGTAGAGAACTGGAGACCCTTTTTACTGGAAAAGAGGCATTCCATTTTAGTCCTCAAGGCTGACAACGCATCTGCATTTTGATTCGCAAACGAGGATAGATGTAGATGTCTATGGGCCACAGCAACCACATACCATCAGGTGGACTGTGTGCTCGCTTGTCACCCTTTTCCTATAAAAAAAAAGTATTATACATTCGCCCCCGAGTAGATATTGTCTGCAGTCTTCAGATCTGCAAGCCATCTAGCTTTACAAGGTTTATAGCAGGACTAGGATAATGCTACCTGATCCTTTAAGCTACTCTCTATAATACAGTGTTCAACACGGCTCTGAGTCTTACTGCTCGCCTTTGCTTCACGGCTATCTCACAGATTACTTGCTTTCTCGCCGCAGACTACGAGGCAATCCTTGACACTTGCACATTCATCGAAAACTAGACTGCACTATCGACCTCGAGTTTGAGCAGGGAGTGATGTGGCGGCGCTGTCTTCGCGCCATAATCGAAACACACCGACGCCTAAATCACGCTATCAAAGTTCCAAAGTACTTGTGCTATGTATAGAACCTATCCTAAATAGGGTTGCTATACTTTTTACAGTACGATTACTTATAATAAAGTTGTGTTGATACGAAAATCGAGAGCTATGTTAAACATTGACTAATGCTTTATTTTTAAAAGTTTTGATTTTAAATCTATCGTTTTTATCATATCACTTATATCTATTTGTTTACACTTTTAAATTAGGAATTTTTATCTAATCAGATAAAATCAAGATAAAATCAATATTAGGTCCTTAAGCATAAAATTACCGTTGTCTAATACAGCCAGTATTTTATTTAACTTAAAACTGGCGCATAGGCCAAAGGGCGGTTTGCCGCAAATAAGAGAAAAAAAATTAGCTAGTCTGAATTTCGGTATCTCGTTCCAAATTAAAATTAACAATGATGCTTAAAAACATAGTTAAAAGTCAGGTCTCTTCTATCTACGAGTTTTGACGGGACCTTGATTTGCAGCTCCCGTTATATACATATAATAATATATTGTACATCTGTATTAAATGTCTGTGCATGTGAAATATTGGTAGAAACGATTTAACAATTATTCTAATGGTGATATAAACCGCAATCTTACTTCTAAAAAAAGTATTAAATTTAACCTTGACTACGAACGGCCGTCTAATGAACTTAAGTGTCCCTATTTTTTAACCGACATTACTGTAGCTTAGCCTACTTTACACATTTTCCCAGGCTACAGTTAGACGTGTCTGGATTTAAAGGAAGAGTCAAGTATGTCAGGCTCCCTAACTAAATATAAGTTTTTCTAAGAATAATTTTGTTCCATATTCCATCAATTCTTACAATGGAGTGAAACCTAATTCTCTGACCCCTCTCCAAACTTTAAATCTAGATCTACGCCTGGCTATAGAAACCAGTTACGATATGGTAGCTTGCTGGTCAGTCTTATCTAAGAATACGCGGTAAAACTTCATTATGTTTTCAGAGATACTTGGGGTTAAATTTTTCACCGACTTCAAAAATGGAGGAAGTTCTCAATTTAATTGTATTTTTTGTTTGCTACCTCATAACTTTTTTCTAGGTTAACCGACTTTTATGATTTTTTTTATTTAAAAGCTGGTGCATCTCATGTAGTCCCATATAAATTTATTCAATGTTTTATGAGTGGTTTTTGAGTTATCCTTAATAATGCGTATTTAATTGACTTCGACTACAATGATGTTGTTTTTATATGATTTATATTAAAGTCGTTGTACAAAATTTATAATTTTACCACTTGTTAGTGTAATTATTTAAACGATATTTTTATTGTTACTTTGAGCTTGTAAAATTCTTTGGTCCGCTCAAAAGAGTGAACAAATTAAGAATTTTATAACAAGTCCTTTTTACTGGAAACTAGGCATTCCACCTAAGTTCTCAGGGGTGACAACGCATCCATTTACTATCAGGTGGACTGCGAGCTCTGTACGAGTAAACCCGTACATTTTTATATGTTAGCGTAATTGGAGCGCGTGCTCGTGTTAGACGTCACTTTGATGCATTGTACACATATTGTTCTTATAATAAATTCAGCAAAAATTCAAATTAGCTCGGCCTTACGATAAACTTTGTTTCATTTTGCATCCTACAATCTCAGTATTTGAGTTGTACTACTCTGTAGCATTTAATCTTGCATTGCATTGCATTACATACTTGCATAGTTGCACATACAAGCTCATTTGTCATTCAATTCTATAAAAAAGTAATAGCAGATTTCACTAAACGAAAAGCTTCTGAAATTGCGGTATACACTTAGGACTTATGTACTTTACGACTTTAGAAACTTTTAGATAGAAATGATTTCATTCTTGAATAAAGCTATTTATATGGATTTTATCGCGTTTAATTAACTTATTTTTAATTCCCAACGTTTCGGATGCTTTACAGCACCCATGGTCACGGGTCCCTCCCGTGCTGTAAAGCACCGTGATAAAATCTGTAAAAATACTTTTATTCAATGTGTAGTGTTCGCGTAAATGTAAGATATCACTACGATTTCCTTCTTTTTAGTTCTTTGTAGTTTTCTTTGCGAGTAATTTTATGAATTGTTGAGACTCTTAATTTAAAATTTCTGGTACGATGAATTAAAACATATTTTTATATTACTATACTAGTTATACTAGTTTGCCAAGCAGACTTTGTCATGTCCTATTAAAAATCCTTAAATTCGCAAAAAAATCAAACAAAAAAGATCACTCATGGGCAAAAAAGCTATCCTATCTCTCAAGTTGCATCAAACTACACATGGTGTGCAAATTTGATTAAAATCGGTTAAATAGGTAAGTTAAAGTTAAGTACAGTAAACGTTAAGTAGTTCATCGTGGACAAATAACGTGATAGGTAATTTATATATATTAAATATAAACATAATTTTATATTAGGCGTGATGATGAAGGCAAATCCTTCCCAAGGGAGGAAAGCTCATGTGCGTCGTATATTTTTACTCCTACTTAGCTTAATAGTTTGCTGAGAAACTTTAAATAAATAAATTATCAAATACATAGATAAATATAGCTATTTGACCTGTCGTTCAGGTGAGATTACGCCGGCTGAATTAATAGGAATTTTTATGGTGTGTAGAACATTCCAAGGACATATTAATGATGCAAGGAACGTGTCTTGCAAGTAGAGATTATAACCGTTGAATAAATTAAATCATGCGGCAATGCTGTAAAAGAATACTTGAAAAATATGTTTGCGTGTCTTAATTGTATATTTTATCTGTCCTTAATAATTAATTTCATTTGATGTGTTCCATATGCGACTATTAAGCAATATAAGCGTTAAAAAAGAAAAGTTAGATTTGCAGCCTTAAGTGTCCCTTTGCTGAGTACAGGCCTCACATTTCTAAGGGCAAGGAAACATCCGCCGCGCTGACCGAATGCGTGTTGGTAGACCACATGTCTTCGATTTTTTTTATTTCTCAGACATGCAGGTGCCTGACGATGTTCACTTTCACTGACGAGTACGTGGTAATGGTAATACAGCACTTAAAATTTGCAATTAACAATTTCTTTGGTGCCAGCGGGGATCGATCCCGAGCGCTCGTGTACTGTGAAATTTACAGCGAGCTCTAAACCCCTGAACTACAACGGTTATCGTCTTATGTAGATAATTATTCCATGTAAATGCAGTTTATGATATAAAGGTAGTTGAGAGTAATAAATTTTAATATCAATATCTAAATTGCATTAAAAAATTACCTCATTTAAGACGAAATTATCAGAGTCGATTATCGATAGCATAGATAATGTTGTTTTAATTTAATTGTAATGCATTAGTGTTTTACTTTATTTTTATTTTAAATAGTTTGTGTTTAGTTTCCGTATCATAAAAATAACGTGAAAATAAACTCACCGTCTTTCCACTCAAATTTAAAATAGAACACTTTTCACACAAAATTAATTAGAATTATTAATTTATAATCACAAATCTTCGTAACGCTCTAAAAGAAATTTACAAATAATTACCTGATTACAGTTCAGTTCCGTATCACAGAAATATTTCGTTTTAATAACAAAGCAATTGATTACAACAAATTACAATTGGGTCGTTTGCCGCCGTCTATTACAATTTGCGGACTGAAACGCTGTTTCTGTTCGTGTAATGTGTACGCACGTTATACGCGGCCGGCGGGTTGCGAAAATAGTGACGTCACTATGTGTGTACATGATAATATCGACAATTTATCGGTTAATTGCTTATTGAGCGTGACAATGCTTGCAGAGTTTCTTAATGTTTAACATCAACAGTATTTTTAAATGCACTGTATGCACTAACTTCGTAAGCGTGCGAACTGGCATGCTAGAAGATTTGCCCGAAATCACCACACTGGGTAGGTGCCTGATAGAGTCACACTTTTAACAGACAGAGTTTTTGGATCGATGTTCCGCCACAAGTTAATCACCAGGGCTTGACAGTTAAGTATTAGGATATCGCGTGTACGTTATGTTAATATTTGGAGATAAACGCACATCGTTAGAAATAGATTTCATTATTCAAATTAAATTATAAATACCCAATAAGTTAAAAAAGTTATTTTAAAGATAAATTTACCACTGGTTTGGATTAGGAAAATACTTCTATCCTGGAAAGAACCAGCAAAAAATTCAGCGGAAATTTTTAAAAAGAACGGTTTAGAAATTGTGTGTAAAATTTTTTTAATGTGTCATTTTTGATAAAGCTTGGAAGCATTTTGGCCATAAATGGAAAAGGAGAGGTCCGCCGGCCAATGATTTAAGCCCGGTGAGAAGCAAACGCTTCTGTATTAGTACAGTAGTAGTACACATTTTCAGTTCCTTGGAAATTTTGATAGCGTGATTTAGGTTTCGGTTCGTTAACGTTTCTAGCGTAACGACAGCGCTAGCACATCATAATCACCGTTACGCCTATTTTTTGTCATCTCATATAGGATTATGATAGCGATTACATTAATTAAAGTTATATTTATAATGCATTTATAGTTACTATGTCACTCCTTTTAACGTTCGTTAGATATACTGGTAGGATTCTCCGAGATCTTTCGTGCAACGTCTCATTGGTGACTAGCTGCATCCAGAGATCGCCAGGTAGCCTCAAGCCGCCTGCTGCCATATCATCAAATAGATAGAATATTTCACCGATTTTTACAACGACAAAGTAGAGTGACTCACTCATGTAAAAAAAATTCTCGTAGCTGATGAACATATTTTCCTCCAAAAGCCTTACACAAAGCACTATCTTAAGTTTACGGGATACACCGACTCATTCTACTTCAGAAACAAACAACGAACTAATATATTAATTTCGCCTTGTAACGACGACGCCATACTTATTAAGAATATTTTAAATACTGTAAAAGTTTCATAATTAATACTATTAAGATATACGTAAGATATGCTTTAGGTGGTTGAGCCATGCTGCAGCTATATTATGGTTGTAGCATGATAAGTCGGCTAGACCGGGGAAGAACCACGCTCTCACAGAAAACCAGCGTAAAATAGCAGCCTAATGCTGTTGTGTTTCGTATGGTGGGTGTAGAGAACCGGAGACCCGTTTTACTGGTATCGAAGCATTCCATCTTAGTCCTCACGGGTGACAACGCTTCTGCATTTTGATTCTTAATCGAATGTAGATGTTTATGAGCCACAGAATCCACTTACCATCGGGTGGACTGTGTGCTCATTTGTCACCCTTATACTATATTAAAAGAAAATATTTCTTTTATTAATTGATTTCATATAAAATAGGACTTTTTATTGTTCTGTGGAAGAGTTTTAAATATATAAAATGCGAATAGACAAACATTTCAACCTGAAACAATGTTTTGTATGATATGATACAACAAAATTGGCTACATCTTGAAGGGTGCTTCTATTAAAATATACTTCAAGCCGCCAAAGAAGATTGGTCAGTTTTTTTCATTTTACACTTGAAATAACTGACCAATCTTGGGTCAACAATGGGCTTGATTGTGAATGTGGTCTCTCCTACACAGGACAAACTAAAAGACCATCAAGGACACATAGCGATGTGAAGCATCGACGCTTCGGAAAGTCTGCAGTCTGTGAATTCGTACAGGATGGCACTTACCACTACCCCTATTAATCTCAAATACTCGCAATGTCGGGAATATAAAATAAGTTACTATACGCGATAAAATCTGTGAAAACTTGCTTTAATTAAACGTTTTGTAGGATAAAAATAAACACTGGTTCCGTGCAAGATTTGGACCTTTGACTGAGCCGTCAACAAACAAACTCTGATCACGGTTTCTTTTTTATAGCATTGGATGACAAACGAGCACACAGTCCACATGATGGTAAGTGAATGTTGTGGCCCAGAGACATCAGCCTTTTTCCTGAATAAAGAATCAAAATTTAAATTCGTTGTCATTCCTGAGGTCTAAGATGGAATGTCTCGATTCCAATAAAAAGGGTCTCCGGTTCTCTACACACACCATATGAAACACAGCAGCATGACGCTGCTATTTTATGCTGGTATTCTGAGAGAGCGTGGTCCTGCTACGGTCGAGCCGACCCATTCGGCTACAACTATAATATAGCTGCAGCGTGACTCTACCACGTAAAAGAAATTATTTCAAAAGTTATGTAGTAGCATATTTTTAATTGTTCACTACTTAAACAGGTATTAGATTATTTGATGATAACCTATTTACAAAACGTCAGATTGTCTTTCAATTTAATGATATTAAACTGTCTATTTGAATATCATTATTGTATAATTATTTAGTCAGTGTTGCTGATAACAGGATACCTTGGAAAGTGGGTCAAGTGAGAATGTTAGACAAAGAGGAATGCTTATCTGTACATCTATATAATATATAAATAAATTTGAAGCGTGTCTGTAATATGGAAGTAACTAGATTCTAATAAGCTTAGGGAGTCATTATCAAGTTAGTAAGATATAAATAACAATTTAAAAAAATATTTGCTTGTCTGTGTGTCCGGGCTAACATTTGGAAGGTCTGAAATGATTATGATGAAACATTACGAATCACACAATACTAATTATGTATGTATCATCATCATCATCATCATCATTACAGCCCTTCACAAGTCCACTGCTGAACATAGGCCTCCCCCAAGTAATGCCACAAAGCACGGTCCTGAGCCATCTGCATCCATCGACTTCCTGCATATCTTACCAGGTCGTCACTCCATCTAGTGGGGGGTCGCCCTACACTACGCCTACCGGTACAAGGCTGCCACTCGAGAACCTTTCTTCCCCATCGGTTATCGGTTCTTCGAGCTATATGGCCGGCCCATTGCCACTTCAGTTTACTAATCCGTTGGGCTATGTCGGTCACTCTGGTTTTACTGCGGATATCCTCATTTCTGAGTCTATCACGCAGAGAAACTCCGAGCATAGCCCTCTCCATAGCTCGCTGAGCGACCTTGAGCGTCCTCATACGGCCAGCAGTGAAGGACCACGTCTCAGATCCGTAAGTCATCACTGGCAACCCGCACTGGTTGTACAATCTAGTTTTTAGAGATTGAGGTATACCTGACGAGAGGATATGTCGTAATTTCCCGAACGCTGCCCAGCCGAGTTGAATCCGTCGATTGACCTCTCGGTCGAAGTTGGACTTACCTAGTCGGACTATTTGTCCCAGGTAAACGTACTCGTCAACAACTTCGAGCATAGTGCTCCCAACAACTACCGGCATAGGTGTGACATGGACATTAAACATGATCTTTGTTTTGTCCATGTTCATCTTAAGACCTATCCGTTGGGAGGCACTATTGAGGTCATTGAGCATAGTGCTTAAGTCCTCCAGCGATTCTGCCATAAGTACTATATCGTCGGCAAATCGAAGGTGAGTGATGTACTCGCCATTGATGTTAATACCGTATTCTTTCCAGTCCAGTAGCTTGAAAACGTCTTCCAAAGCAGCGGTGAAGAGTTTCGGGGATATAACGTCACCCTGTCTTACACCTCTCTGCAGTTGGATAGGTTTCGAGCTCTGGTTCTGTACTCGGATAGCCATCGTAGCCCTACCGTACAAACACTTCAGCACTTCGATATACCGACAGTCAACTTGGCACCGCTGAAGGGACTGCAGCACCGCCCAAATTTCGACGGAATCAAAGGCTTTCTCATAGTCCACATACGCCAGGCAAAGTGGCAAATTGTACTCTTCAGTCTTCTGTACAATCTGCCGCAGGGTATGTATGTGGTCTATGGTACTGAAGCCTTTTCGGAAACCGGTTTGTTCGGGAGGCTGGAAGTCGTCGAGTCTGCGTGCGAGACGATTCGTAATGACTCTCGAAAACAGCACGTAGACGCGGCTCAGAAGGGAAATCGGTCTGTAGTTCTTCAAGAGAGCGTTGTCGCCTTTCTTAAAGAACAAGACCACCGCACTTCTGCTCCACGCCTCTGGAGTAGTGCCACCATGGAGGACGGAATTGAAGAGCTTCTGAAGGACTTCAAGTACCGGTGTTCCACCCGCTTTCAGAAGCTCCGCTGTAATTCCATCCTCACCTGGGGCCCTGCCGTTTTTAAGGTGCTGGAGAGCCATTCTAATCTCGCTCAGACTGACGTCCGGGATATCATCGGAATAGTGTCGGATAAGACTTGCTCTTGGATCGTTACTCACACTTGCGTGTGGCTCCAACGATGATGTGTACGGCTGCCCATAGAACCTCTCAATCTCACTCAAAATCTCAGGTGTCCCGGAAACGATGCTGCCACACTCAGTCTTCAGCTTTGACAGTTGGCTCTTACGGGCAGACAGATCTCTGGCAAAGACTTTGGAGCCCTGGTTCCGCTCGATCGCTTCTTTAATACGAGCAGTATTAAAGTTGCGTAAGTCTCGCCGCATGCATTTGGAGATCTGTCTGTTCAGTTGCCTGTATGCTGTCAAATCTGTTGACGATTGCAGCCTCATCTCCCGTCTAACAGCCATGAGATTAAGAGTGTGATCGGAGAGTTTTTGTGTTCTTCTGCGGCGGGTCTTGCAGAACTTAGCTCCGACCGCATGGACAGTTTCCACGAGCTTGTCATTCATATCGTCCACTGCATTGCAATCTTGTAGGCACTGAAAGCGGTTGTGTAACTCGAGCTGAAAGTTTTCGGGATTCTGGATTAGAGCACGAGGGGGACGGAGCGTTGACTTCATTAGACGAGACCTCTCCAACTTAACGTTTAGGTTCAGTGTGCCTCTAACCATTCGGTGATCGCTGCCAGTTTTCACCCTTGCGATCACTGAGACATCACTGAACAGCTGGCGTCTGGTCGTCATAATGAAGTCAATCTCATTTTTTGTCGAACCGTCGGGGCTCGACCAGGTCCACTTTCTGTGGGGCCGTTTCTGGAAGAAAGAGTTCATCATAAAGAGTCCCTCTTTCTCCATAAAGTCGGCCAGCTGCTGGCCCCTTCGGTTCCGTTGCCCTACTCCAAATTTCCCTAACTTCAGCTCACCGCTTTCTCTTGTGCCTAGTTTTGCGTTGAAGTCTCCCATCAACACCGTGTAGTGGGTTTTGGAGGAATGCATGGCATTGGAAATATCCTCATACATTTCCTCCACCTCCTCATCGGGATGTGCCGAGGTTGGTGCGTAAACCTGTATGACCTTCAGCGAATACCGTTTGGTGATTCTGAGTATCAGGTACGCGACCCTCGTCGACACACTCCCAATCTTTACAACGTTGTTGACGAGAGACTTGTGGACGATAAATCCGACACCTCCTTGGGACAGATGGTCGCCCTCCCGGTGATAGAACAAGTTGCCGGATTCGAGAATCACCGTGTCCTCCCCCTCTCTTCGGACCTCGGATAATCCTATAATACTCCAGCGCAACTTGTCTATCTCTTCTTCCAGCTCCAGGATCTTCTCGTCAGTCCTCAGTATGCGTGCGTTAAATGTTGCCAGGTCGAGTCGTCGTAGGTGGCAACCGAACCTCCACCGGAGATTCTTAGCACCCCCTGCCCCGCCGTTACCATGGTCGCCACCGTAGCCAGGAATAGCGGGGCCGCCGGGGACTGGGGGCCGTCTGTTTGTGTTATTGTTCATGGGGGGTATATTGCCATAGTTGCCACGCTTGGCGAGCGGGTTGGCAACCGCAGTTTTTTTTTGTGTAATTGTTGTTATCAGGAAGATGCTGCTGCCCATCTCCTGCCTGTTTCCCTCTGTCGCCTTTTACGACACCCACGGGAAGATATGGGGTAGTGGATATTCTTAACCGCCACTACACGGCAACGGTATTAGTTAGAGAAAATACTTTGTTATTGAAAAACGAAGGGTTTCTTCTTTGATTATCTTAAATAATTTCTTATAAGATAAGGATGACAAACGAGCACCCAGTCCACTTGATAACTAAAATGGAATGCCTCGTTTCCCGTAAAAAGGGTCTCCAATTCTCGACATTAACCACACGAAACACAGCGGAATTACGCTGCTATTTTACGCTGGTGTTCTGTGAGAGCTTGACTCTACCACGTACGTGATTCTCTTATGCTGCCATGACACGGAAGGTAAACAGAATAAGTAAGACCGAAATTCAGTCACGGCGGCCAGCCGCAGCGTAGACTACTGTACAGGACGGGATTATAGCGCCCAAATGTGTAGGCAACCACAGGTGCTCTATCTATTCCCTTACTATCATAGTCCGATGAACATATGAAACGCAACCGGAAAGAGATCAGGAGCAATACCAATGGCTTTGCGTGCTTTCTGAGGCATGGGGTGAGACAGCGCCAACTTCCTGACTCCGGGCTGCTGCTGAGAATTTCTTGACGGAAAAACTCAATAACTGACTTTTTGTTTCGACTCGGGACTCAAATCCGGGTCCTGATGATCAATTGGTCTAGAGGTTGTAGCAATGCGACTGATTGCTACAACCTCTAGACCAAGGAGACAGTCAAAAACAGAATAGGTATTTATCATAAGTACTGTTTTTAACCTATATACCCTGTTGTGGCTCTGTAAGTAGGTGTCATAAGAGGCGGGAGAAACAAATTTCACGATTTGTTGGTGGGCAGCAGCATCTTCCTAATAACTAGTAAAAATAAAGAACCGCGTTTGCCAACCCACTTGCCAAGCGTGGCAACTATGGCAGATATCTCCCCTATGAAGTGGTCTAAGGGGGTGGTCTATGTTCAGCAGTGGGCTTTAATAGGCCATAATGGTGTTAGCCCATAACTGTGATGGTAAGTAGTTATCCTGTTTTATTGGTGTTCTATATATTTCATTTTGCCACGTAGTGGCGGCATGGGATAATCCACTAAACCATATCATCTAACTATCATAAGAGGCGACAAGAGAAGGATCGAACAAGAGATGGGCAGCAGTATACATAACAGTATTTCTAAAAATAACTCAAAACATCTGCGGCTACTAACGTCATACCATTTAATTGTTTACAGAAGAAAAGTTAGCAAGTAAAGTTTATTCGAAGGTTTTGACACGCAGGATGCAAGAGAAATCGGAAAGATTCTTATGGGAGGCACAATGCGGATTTAGACCTGGAAGAGGATGCACGGATCAAATGTTTTCTCTCCGCATGATCACGGAGAAGCTTCTGAGTGTTAACCAGAGGATTTTCTGTGCTTTTGTGGATCTGGAGAAAGCATTTGATAAGGTTATAAGGAAGAAAATGTGGGAACTGTTGCCGGGATATGGTGTGGATGGTCGATTGTTAAGGGCTGTGCAGTCACTCTACTATGACTGTAAAGCCTGTGTGCGGGTAGGGCATGACCTGTCACCCATGTTTAGCGTCCAAGCGGGCGTAAAACAGGGTTGTGTCATGTCTTCCTGGCTGTTCATACTGTATCTCGACAGCTGTTTACAGAAGCTGAAAGATAGCTGTTTGGGTGTGAAATTGGGTGACATAAAAGTTAATTGTCTGCTGTATGCTGATGATGCAGTGCTTATTGCACCATCAGAAGCAGAACTGCAGGCATTAGTCACGTGTATGAAAGAGGAATGTGAAATTAAAGGTCTCCGTTTGAATGCTAATAAAACTAAGGTTCTGGTATTTGAAAAGGACGAAGAGAGAACGAAATGTGAAATATGGGTAAATCAGGAATGTCTAGAACAGGTAAATGAAATTGTATACTTGGGGAGTGCTTTCAGCCGGGATGGAAGATGTGATTTAGATGTGGATAGGCGTGTCGCTGCCGGAAACAAAGTCAATGGTGCCCTGAATGCATTAATAAAAAGGCAAGGCGTGGTGAAGATTGCACGCCTTGCAATACATAACGCAGTGTTGGTACCGACTTTGTTATATGGCAGCGAAACCTGGGTATGCCAGAAGAAGCATAAAAGCAAGTTGAATGCAGTGGAGATGCGATCTCTTCGTAAAATGTGTGGCGTTACCATAGCCGACCGAAAGCGAAACGAAGAGATTCGCAATATGGCAGGATTGAAAGATGACCTTATCACAAAAATTGATAGGGGCGTACTCCAATGGTTTGGACACGTTGAACGAATGAGTGAAGACCGAATGGTGAAGAAAATATATAGAGCGAAAGTAAATATTAAAAGGTGTCGAGGTAGACCGAGACTAACTTTCGAAGACCATGTGAGCAAATTGCTCGAAGAGGGGAGGGTCAAGAGTACTCGGATACCTAGACGTGCATGTATGAAGAAGTTAATGAACCTGAAAGAAGCGAAAGAGGTATGTAAGGATCGTGACACTTGGCGATCTGTTCTCTCTGGCTACCCCGTTAGGGATTGTGCGTGACGATAAGTAAGTAAGTAAGTAAGTAAGAAAAGTTAATTGAGGAAGAAAACGACGGAATTTTAAATTTAATTTTAAGGCCTCTTCTCTCTTCAGTCAAAGTTTTAAATTCAACGAGGAAACGGTAGGAATTCTTGGCACTGTCTTGTGAAGACAAAGGCTTCCGTATATTGTAATAATTTTAATTAATTTTTTACAAATGTGTGCTTGCTATGGAAATAAATAGAACAAAGTTTTCATAGGTAAAAACTATAAAAAAATGAGTTAAACTGTAATTTGTGTGATTTGTCCACGGACGAAAAATTATAGTCATGTTGTTTTTAGAGAATGGAGCCGGATAATTTATAGTTCCATTCACTTCCTGCGATGTTTCAAGGTAAATGTATGGACTTCTAAACGTATCTGTTCGGCATTAAGTTAGATTCTAACTCAGACATTAACTGTCTTACTTAATACAAAAAATAACAAAAAAGTGTTCATTTACATTTTGTTATATAAAAACTAAATTAAGCATTATAAAATTAGTTCTTTGAATAACTACGAAATAAAACGTAAAAGATAAATTCATACAATCATTACAATCTATCAAAAGACCATTGCTGAACATTTTTAATAGAAGAGCAGTCAAATGAACCTGCAGATTACCTGATGGTAAGTGCCAATCACCACCCATAAAGAACTGCAACACCAAAGGAATTGCAAGTGCGTTGCCGGCCTTTTAAAAAGGAGCAAGCTCGTTTCTTAAAGATCCTAATGTCATATCGGTCCGGAAAAATCGCCGATCGTAAACGATTCCACAAAGTAGTCGTGCGAGGAAGAAAACTCCTAGTAAATCGCAGAGTGGTGGGCCGTCAAGCATCCAGACGAAGTGAAAAGTAAAGTAAGTTTAATATCCCCAATGGATTGCCTCATAATTTTGAACTCTCATGGATTCCCCCCCATTGACTCCCCAATGGATTTTGCTATGGTTGCCATGCTTGGTAGCAGGTTAGTAACCCCGCTGTTCATTATAGTCATCGGGAAGGCCATGACCTGTTTCATTTTCACGCTGCCGCTTCTAAAATCGAGCGATAATATTATGGTTTTGTGGATATTCTTACACTCATACTATATAGTGATATAGATACATATAAATAAATGAAGTTAAAGAAAGTTAGAAAAAGTTCATAAAATGAAAGTAATAAAAAACGTTAACTTAAAAATATTTGCTGTAATTAGATAATAAAAATAAAGTCTTAAATTACACATATATTGAACAAGGCTTTTAAGATTAATTTTAAAATTGAATTAAATTGACATATGTGGGATCGTCGAAGAAAAGAAAGGTCGAATTAAACACAAAACCTTTAATAAAACTGCTTAGCCTCTTTACAATGTTTATCATCGTAACCACAGACTACCCAAATGTGTTGCCATGCCATGACTGAAAACAACACAAAAACAGATTAAAAATAAACTTTCTCCCACAAACACACACACACACACACACACACACACACACACACACACACACACACACACACACATATATATATATATATATATATATATATATATATATATATATATATATATAATGTCCTCCCGATCGAATTTCGGTCTCTGTGTATGGTGGAGCCACGTGTTTAAGGCTGCTGAAGTCTAGTTCCCCGGTCGAACCTTAAACCTATTACGCGAGATATTAACTAAAGTGGACTGTATATGCGGTTGCTTCTACGCTTACGTAAAGGCGACTACTATAGCATGCGGTATAATGCACTCGCTCTTCCCTAAAACTAAACTATTATTGTGCCAAATCGCTGAAAAGGAATCCTGCCTGATTAGGAGAACAACAAAATTGGAGCGGGTTAAACTATATATCAGGCAGGCGGTAAATAAAGGAATATTGACTCACCGGGGTTTCTTCTATCCTGTTGAGCACTATAGCTGCAACTTCTGGAACTTCTTCTGGAACACTCCGGAGAGAGGCGGTGCGCGACTATATCTCACACGAGGTGAGGCGGGTCTCCTGGAGCTCGACTGCTTCCAGGCTAAAGCGGTTTCTACTAGTGGTGTGGTTTCAACGACGACTGCGGTGGAAAGAGGCCGCGCAACGGTCGCGCGTGCCTTATATGTCCTCGGCCCCGATGATTACGTGACATTCTAGAATCATCTTCTTGCCCCTCCCACCCCACCACCCCGATGTGTAGATGGAGGATCGAGGAGGGTATGAATGATATCGTTTTGTCGGAAAGGAACAAGCGGCTTGGCACCTCTACCGTCAAATATAATAATCCAATGGTTTTTTCCGCGCAACCATCTCCCCCGCCCTTGAAGGATTTCCTTCAAAATTAACTAATACAACTAGAGCTGAGATCAACTAACAAAATAACTAACTAACGCTAAGATTACTTAAATTCAACTACAATTTAATCTAGAAAGCTAATTTAAATTATGGAAGAGGCAGGGGGCACAAACGGACAACCGGACGCAAGTAAGACCCAACCGTAGTCTTAACGCGAGCTATCCTAACCACTCCGTCGGAACCGGGAAAGACCTCTTCGACAATTCCTAACGGCCAGTGGAGAGGCGGCGTATTCTCTTTGGTGAGCACAACTACAGTTCCTACAGCTAAAGGCTCAGTTGCTGTGTTCCATTTTTGCCGAGACTGCAAAGTATGCAAGTATTCCATCCTCCATCGTTTCCAAAACGATTGCACTAACCGATCTAATAATTTGTGGCGTGCGGAAATGCTAAGTCTGTTCTCATCCATACCTGCGGCTGGCAAATACTTTAAAGGCGTTAAATTCAAAAAATGTGCTGGAGTTAGAGCCAGTGGTTCCGAGGGGTCACTAGACAACGTACGACAAAGTGGGCGACTATTCATTACGCATTCAATTTGAGCGAGCACCGTACTTAGCTCTTCGAAGGACAAAACAGAGACCACTCAATGCGGTTCTCGGCTAGAATGTGAGCGAACTCCGAATTATAATATTTGCTAGCTAAGAGCTCATGTAGTTCCGATAAAATACGTTTTGCACCGACGTAGTTCGTACCGTTATCCGAATACAATCTACTTACAGGGCCACGGCGGGAAAGAAATCTTTTAAATGCACCCATAAAGCCTGCTGTGCTTAGATCACCAACGAGTTCTATATGCACCGCTCGAGTAGTTAGACATACGAAAATGCAGACGTAAGCCTTTGTGGATCTTATACCACGCCCGCGAGTGAGCGTGACCTTAAACGGACCAGCGAAATCAGACCCGGCGTGCGTGAAGGGCTTTACTGATTGTATTACTCTACAAGATCTAAGTTCCGCCATTTCCGGAAATGACGGCTTGGGGCGTGCCCGAAAGCAAGCTATACATCGGTGCACCCGATTGCGTATTAAACTACGTGCAAAAAGAATCCAATAATTCTGACGCAAAATCGACATCAACAAGTCGGGGCCAGCGTGCGAGTTCAATTTATGATGGTAGTCGACTAATAAGTTCATGATATGGTCTTTACGCGGTAAAACAATAGGGTGCCGTTGGTCGAAACTCAATTGCGAGTTGGACAAGCGTCCACCTACCCTTACAATCCCATCCTGTAAAAATGGCTTAAGGCGTTGAAAGGCGCGACTACAAGCTCTATTCGATTGTAATCTTCTAATTTCTTCAGAGAAGTGCGCACGTTGAAGTTCACGCAATACTAGCGACTCGGCATAGTTGTAATCGGATGCTAAGACATACGAACGTCGCGGTAACAGCTTCGCGAATCGACAAACGTAAATTACGCTACGCAATAATTTCGACCAAGAGGACAAGCGGTTCGCCAAAGCAATGATTGGAGAAACCTCACTCGAAACGTTCGCCATTAGAGCGTGTCTCTTCTCTTCCGGCGGTTGTGACACTGACGAAGGTTCGAAGTCGGTTATTGGCCATTGCGAGGGATCCAAGTGAACCCAAGCAGGTCCGTGGAACCAAAGCGGGTGGTCCATTATTTGCATCGGGGTGAGTCCACGGGATAGACAATCGGCGGGGTTTTCCGTACCGGACACGTGATAAAAGTTCCGCGTTTCTAACTCGTCTTGTATCTTGGCCACTCGGTTCGCAACAAACGTATCCCAACGGTGGGGTGAAGAATGAACCCAGCATAAGGCGACGGTGGAGTCGGAAAAGGCCAATATCCTTTCTATGTGAACTCTATCCCTACATGCGCTGATAACTGCGGTAATAAGCTTGGTGAGTACTAATATTGCGCAAAGCTCTAAGCGCGCCAGAGAGACAACCTTACGGGGGGAGACTCTCGACTTAGAACTAATGAGGCTAATCGAATTTCTACCATTATTCTGGACGTGGAAATATACAACGCCCCCGTAAGCCTTCTCGCTGGCGTCTGCAAACCCAACGACTGTTATGGCGCTACTTCTATCTACGTTTATATGACGCGGTATTTTAATTTCTCTTAATAAAGGAAGTTCCTCTCTAAAGCGCTGCCACAACCGAACAATGCTGTCAGGCGTCGAGTCATCCTAGTCGCATTCCAATAACCAAAGTTGTTTAATTAAAAGCTTAGCGTATAATACCACCGGAGCTACGAAACCCATGACGTCCCATAATCTAGCAACGCATGACAGTATTGTGCGCTTTGTGCATTTCTCTACGGGCGGATTTACCTTAAGGCTAAACACGTCGGACTCTGGTGACCAACATAGACCGAGCACCTTGTGTGTATCAGAATCGTCGAATTCCTTTATCGCCGAAAGACGGTGTGATAGTGGGATTGTATCCAAAACCGGACGCGAATTACTAGTCCACTTCACAAGATCGAATTGACCCGATTTCATGAGCCTTATAACCTCGGCGGTGGTTAGGGTTGCCTCCTCCACGCTATCGACCGAGTACACAAAATCATCCATATATAATCCGCTCTCAATTGCCCTCTTAGCTTTAGGATAAGAGGGACCTTCATCGTGAGCGAGCTGTCTCACCGTGCGTAACGCATGAAATGGGCTCGACTTTAAACCAAAACAAACGCGGTTAAATTCAAACACCATTAGAGGTTCCTTTGGGTTGAAACGATATAAAATGCGTTGGAATCTACGGTCGCATTCACGGACCCCTATGCAAAGAAACATTTGACGAATATCGGCGGATAGTGCTATACTAAACAAACGAAAATTGACTATTATATTAAATAAACTGCCCTGTAAATTTTGCCCACTATAGAGGATATCGTTAAGCGACAGGTGAGTGCTAGTTTTAGCACTAGCGTCGAGCACTACACGTAACTTAGATGTAAGTTTGTCCTCTCTAATGACTCCGTGGTGTGGTATGAAATACGACGGTGTGTCTTCGTAGTTATCTAATTTCGAAGCCACAAGTGATATGTAACCTTCTCTTATATATTCGTTAATGACGCCGTCGTAAGCTTCCTTTAACTGGGGTTGAAGCGAGCATCCTACGCTCCAAGCTGTAGAAACGTTTTTCCGCCATTTGACGCGAATCGCCGAGAGATAAAACACCTCCTTTAAAAGGTAGCGCTACACTATATCTACCGTCGCGATCACGAATGGTCGTGCGGACGTAAATTTCCTCGCATAACCTATCATCTGAGCTAGCTATGGGTGGAACGTTCACCTCCTCCATCTCCCAAAACTTGCGGACTAACGACTCGAGCGGTTCGACAGCCATACCACAATAAGAGGTTGCCGAAATACTATCTATGATGGGGGCGGAGCCAAGGATCACATAGCCCAATACGGTTTCCAGTGCGTAAGGCGCGGTATGCGAAGAGTTGCCCCTGACCTTATTGTTTAACAAAAGATAAGGGAAAAGCGATGCTCCAATGAGCATGTCTATGTTTCCAGGAACGGCGTAAGTGTCGTCCGCCAGAGTCAAATTCTTAAATTCAATCATTGCCGAGGTGTCAACCGAAACTGTTGGCAACCGTTCAGTGACCCTATCTACTACTAGTGCATTTATATCAAAGTTAACATTACGATCTATCCGAGAATAAATTTTTAAATTTATATATCCCTGTGTCGATTTACTAGTGCCTCCGATGCCTTTAATTACAGGACATGAAAGTGACCTATTTATTACTAAGCCTAAGCGCTGACAACATTGTCGCGTTATAAAGCTATTTTGGGCTCCGCTGTCCAGCAGTGCACGGACGCTTTGTTTGTTCCACGCGAATCCCTAACCAAAATACGTGCCGTACCCAGTAACACGGTTGAAGGAGGTTGTGCTCCCATATTTGCCAATGAACACAGAGCGACATCACCAGGTCGACCGCTAGAATCGTTGACCTTAGTAGGGGCGAATTCCTTATCCGCTTTACTTGACGCCGCTATGTTGCTATTTTCAAAATTTAATAGCGTGTGATGTTTCCTGGCGCACTTGCTACATACGGAACTCGAATTGCATTTTGCAACTAAATGCTTATCGCTTAAGCAGTTCAAACATAGGTTGTTTGTCTTTACTAATGTATAACGCTCGCTTGGTGAATATTTACGAAAAGTCGCACAATTACGTAAATTACCGTGTCTATCTTTACATACTAAACAAGTATGCTGGAGTGATGTTGGCGTAGCGGTTACGTAAGTTAACGACCCTGCTATTTTAGATGGTTGAGTCTGTCTACGGTCGACGCACCTTTTAATCTCCTGTTTAACGTTCGGAGAGCGCTGCATCACCTTTATTTGATCTCGCACGAACGATGCTAATGAATGAAAGGAAGGCATCTCCGAGCTACGATGCTCCATTTCAAACGCACGCACGGTGTCGGGGTCCAACTTCTTCAGTGCAATATGGAGAAACACCACGTCCATAAGATCATTAAATTTCAAATTCTTAAGTGCAGCCACCGATGCCACAAATTTATCTAGAAATTGCTCTAAGCCGTTGATGTTCGCGGATGATATAGATTTAAGATCGGATATCTGGTTCAAATATTCGGAAGCTAACATTCTCCTATCTTCATATTTAGTTTTAAGCGTTTCGAATATTAATAAGTAATTGTTTGCTGTAGGTGTAAAACCAGAGCAGATCGACTGTGCCCTGCCACTAAGTTTACTGATTAAGTAATATAATTTTTCGGCGTCCGATAACGATGGGTTATTGTGTATATTGTTTTGAAAACTACTGAAGAAGAAGGGCCACGTCTTACATTAAATACCGGAATATCTATTGGCGGCAACCTAATCGAGTCGCTTGGACGTACCTGTTTTTCCGGCTTTGCTTCGTTTTGAGATAGGGATCTCGCAATTCTTTTCACGCGACACAACATATCTTCGAATGCCAGCAGCGGTTGGTAGTTCACTATGTATTTCGGGTCGATTTGTAATTCCAAATGATTAATTTGGTCTAATATTTTTTCGTAATCTATTCGTAAAGAATCTATCGTTTCGATTTCGGTCAAAAAAGTTTCCCGCACTGCTTCTATATGGATGTTCTTTATATAATCACTTATATTCTGCATACGCGAAAAGAGTATGTCCCTCTTAGCATAAAGCGTTTTAATTTTGATTTCACTTCCACTAACTGCCATTTTAAACTATTATAATAAAGTTATATCAATCACAATTAATCTCACAACGCACAAACAATAAAGGATGGACACTCGGTATGCCGTATTACGTAATTAAATCGAACACCTGCGCAGCGAGTCGAGGTGACGCGTCATTTGCTAGACTCAATAATTTTATCAAGATTGTGGGTAAGCATATCAAACGGTTCCTATTACACTGTTTCAATTATTTAATAGGCTTTAAATTTAATCAAATACGAGCGCTATAAAACGAATAATTCTGTTTGCGAGTACCTAATCAAAATTTAAATTTAAACGAACACTATTTAAGTCTATTCTATAGAATAGACTTAAATTGGAGTGCATTATCTAATTAATTAATTCAACAATTCGACCAAAATCCTGCTCGAAGTGACCATAAAATGGTGGAGCCACGTGTTTAAGGCTGCCGAAGTCTAGTTCCCCGGTCGAACCTTAAACCTATTACGCGAGATATTAACTAAAGTGGACTGTATATGCGGTTGCTTCTACGCTTACGTAAAGGCGACTACTATAGCATGCGGTATAATGCACTCGCTCTTCCCTAAAACTAAACTATTATTGTGCCAAATCGCTGAAAAGGAATCCTGCCTGATTAGGAGAACAACAAAATTGGAGCGGGTTAAACTATACATCAGGCAGGCGGTAAATAAAGGAATATTGACTCACCGGGGTTTCTTCTATCCTGTTGAGCACTATAGCTGCAACTTCTGGAACTTCTTCTGGAACACTCCGGAGAGAGGCGGTGCGCGACTATATCTCACACGAGGTGAGGCGGGTCTCCTGGAGCTCGACTGCTTCCAGGCTAAAGCGGTTTCTACTAGTGGTGTGGTTTCAACGACGACTGCGGTGGAAAGAGGCCGCGCAACGGTCGCGCGTGCCTTATATGTCCTCGGCCCCGATGATTACGTGACATTCTAGAATCATCTTCTTGCCCCTCCCACCCCACCACCCCGATGTGTCGATGGAGGATCGAGGAGGGTATGAATGATATCGTTTTGTCGGAAAGGAACAAGCGGCTTGGCACCTCTACCGTCAAATATAATAATCCAATGGTTTTTTCCGCGCAACCAGTGTATATCTTGTGAAATGGATCAGCTCGGATCTATTTTCTAAATTCTTGGTAACTTTCTTTGTTTAAAATACTCTATTATGTTCCAATATCATGGCTACTTTATCTTTAAAAATTATTAAATTTTGATTCGATCTACGCAGAAAGACATCAAACGCCTCCGTGCCCCGATAACGATGAATGCTGTAAAGACTCGAAACGTCGGGAATTTAAAATAAATTAATATACGTGATAAAATTAGCAAAAACTTACTTAATTTCATATACTTTGAATGTGTGTGAAATATAAATATAGTAAGTATTTGTTGTGTTGAAAAATAACTATAAATTTTATAAACGTAACTTACGGTTTATCCCAAAAAAATTACGTGAAAGTCGTTCATATCGAAACGAGGAGTATTAGGTATTCCACTAACTTTTAGAGGATTTTTCACAGAAAATACTCAGTTTGGAGATGGGAGAAGCGTCACAGGACGTTGATTTACTTACTACTACTATTAAGTTACAACTATTAAGGTACTACTATTAAGTTACTACTATTAAGTTACAACTATTAAGTTACTACTATTAAGTTACTGCGACCGTCAATCTTCTAACAAAGAGAGCGGCTCATGTCCAATAGCGACTTTCACAGTCTGTTAAGGAATAAAAAAAATCTTTTTAAGATGGATTTTTCTCTAAAAGACAACTTCACCTCCACGCGGTGAACTCTACGTTATAACTTAAGAGTGTCTGGCGACGGAATGATGGTTCCGGCGATAGAAAGCCGCAGTACCTGTGCGCGGATATCTCAGCTCCTCACCCTCGTTGCCCGACGTTGTTAGTGTGTACAAATCTTCCAGTACTCTATGTTTTATATAATTAAAGTAATAAGCCAATAGGTGATAGGATTCTTTTCTGTCTAAGAATCCGTATGGATTTAGATAAAAAAAATAACTTATAGTTCACCCGACATCAACTTCAAGTAAAGAAGGCAACGGATGCGTTGTTACTTCTGAGGGAACTAATATGCCATACAGGCTGTGATTATACTGGCTCCGAGTCCAATGCCCTTACTCTATTTTATATGAGCAGCGAGCATGCGGCTCAACTGATGGTAAGAGAATACTGCCACCCGTGAACAACTGCAACATCAGGGAAATTGCAGGCTTTTTAAATAACAGTTAGCTCTTTCCTTGAAGGTTCCTACGTCTTATCGAAAAATCGCTGGTGGTAAAAACTTTTAAGACCGGAATATAGTAGTGCGCGGACGGTTGGGTGATACAAATAACTTACGGGTAGTACCTAGTTAGGCGGACTGATACGTGGATAAGGAGCCCTATTACTGATGACTGGAACTATATGCCCTAAATTATAAGTAGGAGATATTGGTAAATCTTATATATATATATATATATATATATATATATATATATATATATATATATATATATATATATATATATATATATATAACAATTGCGTTAGTGTCATTAAAAATCGAAAACGACTCGAATGATTTTTTTACATGGCAGAGCCGCGCTGCATCTATATTATAGTTGTAGCACGAATGGGTCGGCTCGACTGGGGTAAGACCACTTTCTCACAGAATACCAGCGTGAAATAGTAGCTTAATGCTGCTGTATTTCGTATGGTGAGTGTAGAGAACCGGAGACCATTTTTGCTGGAAACGAGGCATTCCATCTTAGTCCTCACGGGTGACAACGCATCTGCATTTTGATTCGTAATCGAGGATAGATGTAGATGTCTATGGGCCACAGAAACCACTTACCATCAGGTGGACTGTGTGCTCGTTTGTCACCCTATCCTATAAAATAAAATAAAAATATATCACCTAATGCTATAAAAAAGATGATTTTTTGTTTGTATTTGAGTTGGACCTGGTCGGTGGCGCTGTTGTCGAGTTCTAGAAGTCACCCGTGCGAAGCAGGGGCGAATCACTAGTTCAAGATAATTATCGACATTGATTTTGATATACTTGAGTCCATCCCTAGCGTACATGTAAAATATTTTGATAAAAATGTATTCACCAAAACCATGCAAATTATCAACAACGTAATTTTAAAAAATATAAACTTTTGCAAAATATAACAAAATAATTGAAAAAGTTCTAAACTTTAAGCATACAACATAAATATTGACTAAAAAAATGTGTCATAGCAGTAAAGACATTTTGAGAATTTACCTGAGAAATGTGCAATTATCAGGAGTAGAATTTAATGTAAATAAACATAAATGTTTAAGTTTTGTTTTTAAATTAGCTGTTTCTTTTTATACAATGTCTCAAAATATTTTTACTATATTATTGGTATAATTAATAGACGGAATATATATAACAAATTAACTAATTTTAAAAGTTTATAGACTATATTGTAAATAAGTTTAATATTTTTTTTAAATTATTATAGTTCTTTCTTGATAAAGCTTACAAGCTTTGGACAAGGCTTTGGATGTCTACCTCTCTCTCTCCAATATTCCTATGTCTAAGAGGTATATGTGTATGTTTTTGTTATGTAATGTTAACAGAGTAACAATATCACATTTATTTATTATTAATTAAAAATTATATTACTCGTATTAATTAAATGAATATTAACATATTTAAAGGACAATACACTGGTACCACTAGCTTGTGTGTGGGCAGAATTGTTAACAATGGACTAATATCAATTTATATTTTGATCACTAATTCAACATACTGCTCCTACAAAGCATGTAGTGGTATAATAGATTAGAATAGAATAATTTTATTCAATAGAGGCAGAACATTACAAAAACACTGATTCAAAGTCGTTTAAGCTTTACCACTCGTTAAAAAAACCTCAGCAAGAAACCCAGCAGGACTTTAAAAACTTCTATATAAAATTATAGGCAGTTTGAAAACATTTAGAAACAACAGAGTACAGTTGCGCGGTAATCCGACAAACGTTTTGCAAGGCGGTGTCGGATTATAAAAATTGTCGGACTATAGAGTACTTTTCAGCTCAATGGTAGTCCGGAACTTTTCGGACAGGAGTACCTTGTTATCCGAGAAATTATATGATATATAAGACAGTAAAAAAAATCATGTGAAGCACATTGAATACGTAAACAGTGATACATGAACGCCCACTTGACAGCCACCATTGTCACATTGAAAATAAGACAATACACGTCAAGCTCAATTCTTGGAAGCGCAAACTAATTGCAACCTGCTCGTTCACGTATTCGAGAAGAACACCTCCCCCCGTTGCAGATCCATAACGCCACTCGATTGTACATACATGTTATAGGTATTTCGGATTAAACAGCGGCCGGATTATTGGGGGTACACTGTAATAATATCTCCTATCCTATAACGTTCCGTAAGTGTCGTAAGAGGCGACAAAGAAAAACTAAAGCAGGATATGAAAGTAATTTAAAAAAACGTCTGCTGAGCGGGATAAATATGGCAAAACCTCCGGTATGGTGCAATCTATGGGGAAAGCCTATATTTTTATAGAATTTATAATAGAATAGAATTTTATAATTCGACATAAATTGATTTATCGATAAAAAATCGACCGACGTACACACATGCCTAAGCTATCGAACGTTTTGCTAATATTTAGTTTCGTCATAAATACTGCTATCCCTGACCTCCAGTTGCGTGATAGTACGTCATACTTCTGAGAAAACAACGAATGGGAATGTAATCGCGTCATATAGTTTTACCGAATAATAGGTCTTTAGCTATCAAATTGCCGTTATGCAAGTACTGGCCATTTCAAATCAAAATAATTTTTGTTTGGCTAAGAATTCTAATATCAAATTAATTGTATTTTAAAAACATGGAATTATTTTTTCAAAATTAGTTGTTTGTTTATTGATTAACGTTATGTTTATTTTAAACTAGGTTTTGTTTAATTACCTAGGGCTTGGAACAATATTATATAATAATCTGACGCTCTTTTATTATGTTTTTCGATTTTTAGTTTAATGTTTAATTTTTTTAATTATAATTTTTAATTATAATTGTATAATAGTAATTTATACATTTACCAAAATATATGTGACACATAGTAGTAATTTGATAAGACTCGTATATTAAATTATAGATAATTTTAACTTTTAATTTTGTATGACAACATTTTAAATTTGATTGTACATATTCTCAAAAATATTTAATTTTGAGTTTATATAACATCAAGGTATTTAGTATGACAACAATTAGCACTATAGACTCAACTATGGACAATATTTTTCTTATTTTTTTCCTTCTTATTCCTAATTTTATTTCAAAGCACCATTATAGAATTAGTAATGCATAGTCTATATTATTGTAGTGTATTTGCACACCTCATAAGGTAATAATATACTGTACATATTCCAATTTTTTGTAAAAACTTTTATCCTGTATTATATATGCAAATAAATGAATTTAATTTTATTTGATTTGATTTGAAAAAAAAATGCTTCGGTACTGTATTTTTTAATTTTCTCAATTTTTTTTTAACTTTTTAAATTATTCTAAGTTTAGAAATATCCGTAGTTCGGTTTATCAATACCTAATCTAATTAATATAAAATATAAATAAAAGAAGAAACGTTAATTTCCACACTTTTCTTACAAATTAACTTCTCCCGCTATGTAATCTATCAAATATTTTACCTCATTTCCAACTGGCGCCGACCTGGTAACGGAAAAATTGTGGATGTGGAGGCATTAAAGTAGATCACGCACACACTTTTTTATTTTTTTCTCATAGTAATAAATGCTATGCTGTTATATTTTCTTCCCGACTCCTGAATTAACAAAATATCAATTCTAAACAAGTGACAATACTTAGTTAACGTGAATCCATACTGCACCAGGATTGTAATTCTCTTAAGAAAAAGCCTTTCGTATGTAGTAGGACGTAAGGCTTTTACAGTTTACTTTACTTTACTTATTATTAGCCAGTTACCGTTACAGTCTAATAAAGTTCACTGATTAACATAGGCCTCCCCTATTCATTGCCTCATAGGGGGATATTTGCCATAGTTGCCACGCTTGGCAAGCGGGTTACGACACCTACGGGGTGATATGAGGTAGTGGATATTCTGACATCGCCACTATATGGTAAATATATTATGATTATATTATATGGTGTTATAAGCCAGTTCTTGACTGCAATCGCACCTGGCGGTAAGTGGTGATGAAGTACTAGATGGTAAATTGGACTGTTTTAGCGTAACCAAAGGCCTATTGCTATGTCTCACCCTGTCAAAGACCTTCGAAACATCAAAAGAGTAAGTACTTCTCTATTGTTCTCGAGCGTCTTGTCCCTAATGTGAGGGACATACGCTGGAATGTCGGAAGCCCGTATCGTTCGTTGCTGAGAAAGTCGTTCTGTTCTAGGTATGCAATGAGGAAGGCGTTTAATATGCATAGCCTTGTAGAGTAAATAAATAAATAAATATCATTTTATTCCCACTTTTAAAAAAACATGTTTACATATAAACTAATTATTTCATCTTAATTTAATTTGGGTAAATGTAGGTGACTCAGCTTTTGCTTACATGGAACTAGATCCCATAAAGCGCTGGTTTTCAGGCGCTCCTTCTTCCCTGAGATGTTACACGGGTGTTATGAGAATTTCGAGTTCCCCAATCACCTCTTTCATTTACTCATCTATATATCATTGGAATTTAACATGGTATGGTTGTGAAATTTCATAAATATTAATTAATAATTCTTGCATTCGTGCAAAGAAAATAAAAGTGCAAGAAATTCTTAAGTTTATGTATTTCCAGTAGGTATGTTTCACGTTTTCTGCAGCAATTTGCCGCTTCAGCAATGCTGATTTATATTTAGCTTTGAAGCTTTGCGTACACATTTTATTTCTCATAGGAGGGGGCAAATCTTTCCATATCCTTGCTGCAACAAATTTGAAACATCCTCTGTACCGTGTTGTTTTATGTTTTGGCATACTTAACATGTTTAACGAGTTCGTACGAAGGCTTCTATGTGATATGTCTTTGATCCATAGGAGTTTTTCAAATAGGTATTCAGGTTTTTTGTTCCATACTACCCTATGCACTGTACAAGCGTACTGAAGCTCCCTTCTAGCACTCATGTTAAGTAAGCACTTTTTATTTAAGTACGGGTTAATGGATTCTCTTTTGGGCACATTAAAGCAAAAACGAACACAGGCATTTTGCACTCCTTGTATGGCTCTCTCTGTGTTAAACTTTAGTCTTGGACCAAAGGTGGAACTGCTGTAATTAAATTGAGATAGTACCAGAGTATCACATAAAAGTATCCGTAAATCCTCCTTAAGATATGGTCTGATTTTGTAGAGCGTTTTCAGCTTGAAAAATGCTGTCCTTATTTTGTTATTAACGTGATCAATAAATTTTTGTTCCCCATCCAAAATTAGGCCGAGATTACGGGCAGAGGTTACTTGTTCAGAATAACATTATTGATTTTTACTTTTTCTCCAACGTCTAATATTTTTTTTGAAGTTTAGTGCCTAAGACCAACATTTGAGATTTAGCTGCATTGAGAACCAAAGAGTTATTTTCAGACCATGTGTGGATACTTCTCAGGTCATCATTAACTTTCTCAATAGCTTCTCGAGCGTCTTTACTGTGAAACGAGTAGTACGGTTGTGTATCATCAGCATATAAGTGATATTTACAAAACTTTATATGCCTAGGTAGATCTGCTGTAAAAATTGTAAATAGGACTGGACTAAGTAGATAGCCTTGAGGCACGCCGCGCTGAACTGACCTGACACACGACCGTCTTTTTTCTCCGTATTTGTCGTCAGTTTCTACCATTTGTTCTCTATTAGTGAATTAAGAAACCAAAGACATGTGTTCTTTGAGAATCCATAGCAACTTAGCTTATCTAAAAGTAGTTCAGTTTGCAAACAGTCAAATGCTCGAGAATAATCAAGTAATACCATTATACTACTCATCCCCATATCCGAAGTTTCGGTCAGGTCGTCTGTGACATGTAAAAGTGCAGTTTCTGTACCATGACCACTGCGAAAGCCCGACTGAACTTTAGGTATTATATCTTTGATTTCTAAGTAGCAGCACTTGATTTAACACTACTTTTTATAAAACTTTAGACAGTACTGGCAAAATCGAAATAGGACGCAAGTCAAAACTTTATTTTATATTTTGTATATTAGATATTTGTGTTTAGTATATTAATATGTAGTTGGAAGTAAAATACGAGCTTAAGATACAAACCTAAAAAAATGAATTGTGATCTAACTTCGACCAGTAGTTGTTTAAAACAAATATGATCCCTAAAAATTTGTTGTAGTTTTCTATCAGCGTTATCTATTATAGGAAATGGACTGGCTAAGGCTAAGCCTGGTTATTAGCCTACAATATTACGTCATATATCTGTCATTTTGTGAGTTAAAATTGTCGTCTACTCTCGTGAGTGAACGACCGTGAGCCCTTTCTGAGAATACGAGTATCCACAGTTGTCTCTTACGACGCCCATGTCCTGAGAGGTGGTGGCAGATTCTGAATGCCAAATGGCAGTACTTGCTTAATACGTATTGCATGTTATTAATTATTTATTTAGAATATTAGTACAATGGGACTGATAAACCAATTATAAATAAGCCAGTAAATTTTACACGCGTTAGAGCGACGCTGAAACTACATTATGGTAGTAGCACGAATGGAACGACCAAGGAAGGATCACGCTCTCACAGAACACCAGCGTAAAATAGCAGCTTAAAATACCGTATCCAATGGTAAGTGTAGAGAACCGGAGACCATTTTTACTTCTGAAGGCCATCTTAGTGCTCAGGAATGACGCATCTGCATTTTGTATCTTAATCGAGGATATGTGTAGATTGTCTATGGGCCACACCAGGTGGGCTGTGTGCTCGTTTGTTACACAATATATTCTCTAAAAAGATGTAAAGGTGTGGCTTTACTTACATCGACATTAAGTAGCCATAAAGTTTTGGCGTAATACATCGCGCGACTAATTTTGGTTAAACAATTTACTTATCGTCCAGGTCAAACAAGGTCAGAGAACCTTACATTTATACAAATATTATGATATCAACGACTACGAACTAAATTTGTACAATTATTATGATATCAACGAAACGGAGTACGTCATTCGCATATCTCATGAAAAATCGATTATTTTATTCGACGCGTAGAAAGTTTCATGATGACATTTCAAATTTTTTTTCGTAAAGGTTTCAAAGATAAATTTCCTTGTGAAATTACCGAACCGAACCCGTATTAATTATTTGTAGCCCATACAAACACTTGTTTCGTACCACGCACCACGAATCCGTCCTTTTCGGATTATGTTCAAATCGAATTGTAATTCATTTTAGTAGTCATATGTAGTTTATATAGGTCTGGATAGACCTGGAACAATTATTTATAGGTCGTACAAATAATTGTGCCGTGCGGTATTCGAACCCGCGGCTCAGCGTCGCATCTCGTTGCAGCAGTTTTATTATGAATTATAGTACGAATGGGTCGCCTAGACCGGGGAAGAACCATGCTCTTATAGAAAACCAGCGTGAAATCTTCTATCTTAGTCCTTAGGGGCGTCAACGCATCTGCAATTTGATTATTATACGGCAATAAAACGAAATGTATGTAATAAATAAAAAAAATGTTACACATTTTCATACCAATGTGTTTTTAAATGCGGAAAAACTGAGCCCTGTAAAATCCTCTGTTTTTCTTGGCATCACTCCCGACGCCAAGCTTCAATGGGGACCCCATATATCTAAACTAGCAAGCAGACTAGTCTCTGCACCTTACGCTGTAAAAAAGATTAGAGATCTCACTAGACAACTAGATTAGTTTATTTAAGTTATTTCCATAGCATAATGTCTTATGGGATTTTGCTATGCGGAAAGGCGGCTAATTGAGAATCTATTTATGTTTTGCAGAAGAGTACTGTAAGGATATTTACAACTTAAAACCTAGAGAGTCTCTTAGAGAAAAATTTAAAGAAATAAATATATTGAATTTGAACTCTCAGTATTTTTACAAAAATTTATAGTATGTTTACAAAAATAAAGGTAGTTATAGTAAAAAATGTAATATACACTCTGTAAGCACTAGGAACAAACAAAAGCTAGTGATACCAGTTTCTCGACTCCACAGAGTCAGTAATTCATTCTTGGGGCGATGTGTTTACAACAAAAACCCAGCAAATGTATAAAATTTGACCTGCTCAAAGTTCAACACTTATTTAAAATAAGTTTGTATAAAAAAAGTTATTATAAAATTAAGGGATTTATGGATGATAATAACCCCTGGGGATGAGGTGATCGCTACCAACCTGTTTCTGATTTGTTTTATATTGACTATTTTTGTAACATACACAAATACGTGGAAAAGCCATGCTGCAGTTTATATTAGTAGTATAGTTGTAGCACGAATGGATCGGCTCCGGGGAAGGACCACGCTCTCACAGAATACCAGCGTAAAATAGTAGCTTAATGCTGCTGTGTTTCGTATGGTGAGTGTAGAGAACCGGAGACCCTTTTTACTGGAAACTAGGCATTCCACTATCCTCACAGGTGACAACGCATCTGTATTTTGATACGTAATCGAGGATAGATGTAGATGTGTATGGGCCGCAACAACCACTTACCATCAGGTGAACTGTGTGCTTGTTTGTCACCCTATCTTATAAAAAAATAACAGCTTATAATAGCTGTTTTTAAAAAAGTCTCGCTGGGTTTGTTGCTGGTTCTTTCCAGAATAGAGGTTTTTCCGAACACTTGGTATTGAAACAAAAGAGTGACTTTCAATAAGTGTTATCATCTATATTAAATAAAAAGTTTGTGTTTCTTATTCTATAGATAGAATAAAGAAGACTTAAATAAAAAAATGATAAGCCGTCATCTGCTTGGACAAGAGCTTTTCTTATTATTATTACTCAAGATATTTCATACCGAAGATATCAGTAGTAGAAGGTTAATCACAACATACTATTTATTACAATCACCATACAGTATTCGACTCTATGTTGTGACGGGGTGAGGTTTCAGGTGGTAGGTAGAGAAATAAATTTAAATTTTTAGAGTCACGGTCGTTAAGTCTCGTGGTGTCACAGTGTTACAATCACTTTAATTTAAAATGATAGAGACGGTACGCGACTTAACGGCATCACAAAATTGAGCAGCGTTTGAGTATTTGAGCAACAGAATAGTAGTTGAATAAGAATTTAGGTTTACAAAGTTTAGATTGGCTCGGCTAGGTTGGGGTTACAGGCTTATATCTCAGTCGCACTGAGGCTTACACTAGTACACGGTTGGTAGCGGAGGTGGGTATCGTCCCTAGTGAAATTAGTTTGCGCTGGTAGCAGTCTGGCCTGAATGGTAGGTTGGTTAGCACTTCGCTACATTGCGAAGGCTCGTAGCTTTAGGACTCCGGTGGTAGAACTCGAGTAGTTCGTAGAAAAGATGCAAAACAGTTAAGTCGAGCCGCCCCTAAAATCCTACAACCATAATATACTTACCACGTGTTATTTTTTTATACAAGGGCATCCGAGCATGCGATTCACCTGATAGTGAGTGACTATAACCGTCCATGAACAACCGCAACACTAGAGGAATTGCAAATGCGTTGCCAGCCGTTTAAAAAGAGTACACTCTAAGTAGTCTTAGCTAGTGAGTGGTAAACTTAACTAAGAACTACTAAACGTAGTACTAAATAAAACGAATCAAATAATGTTTAAGATTGCAAAATTTATGTTTCGAATTAGAACAAACGGATTCGAATGCAATAACCGCCAATGCAAAACTACGCGATATTTTTGTCGGATCAATGCCAAGTTCACGTTCAAGTTCATGACTAACAGCAGAGATATCGTGAGGTGGCATTTAACGTCATTACAATGGTAAAGCGATTGTCGTATCGAATATTGGTACCCTTGAACTAAACACGTGGTCAATCAAATGCGATTTTTTTCGTTTAATTTCCGTATTTTAAATTATTTGTTCCTTAGTTAACTTATTTTATAGAATACACACACACACACACACACACACACACACACACACACACACACACACACACGTGTGTGTGTGTGTGTATATATGTGTGTCACACACACACACACACATATATACAGAATTACACACATACACAAAAACATAAAATATAATTTCAGTAGCCTAGAATTAGCGTTATATTTTTGTGTATGTGTGTTTTATTCAAATTTAAGTACAAAATAATATATGGTGTGTCTTACAAATTTACCACCCTTTTCCGTTTCGGGCATGAAAATATTTATTATACTAGCTTCTTACCCGCGGCTTCACTTGCGTGTGCTTTAATTTAGAAAAATGAATAATACTATTTCGTACTAAAATTAGCAAAACTGGGTCACTTGTCACACCTCAGTATCTGTGTCTATTTTGGACGAAGGAAATGACTGAAAGGCAATATTATATCCTATATAAGTTTATATGGCGACTATCTAAATAAATTTATGTGACGGCGTCTGCATCCTGCTGAAAAACGATATAGAATATTTAGAAGTAAAATAAATTTCCAATATGTCAATTGAATATGTAGTGGAAATATGTGCAGTAGAGCTTATAAAATATAATACTATCTTTTTAACATTGTACTATAATGGGAAGAAGAAAGATTTATTTTATGAAAAATAAAAACTGTTCTTCATTACATAAATAAGAAATTTTCTAAACATAAAATTATATTGGGGGAAAATCAATCATATTGTCGACATGCTGCAAAAAATATAAAAAACGACACAACAAAAAGAAATAAACTTTCAGACTTATTGCTCCAATATAACCTTCATCAACAAATCCACAGTCCAACAGGTACATATCACTAAAACAACTTCAACAGCTTAGATTTAATTTATTTAAACTTTAGCGATATACACCTACAAATGACTGTGCAAGAATTGGGCCTGTCTGACCATAGGGCCACAATAATTCATCTGAATCTTTCTAAACAAAATAAACAAAAAATATGGTACACCGAAAAAAGACAATACAACAAAAACAATGTAGCAAATTTTAAACTTGCATTGGAATCACTTGATTGGGAAAATATACTTAATAAAAATAAAAGCATAATCGGTAACTAAAATATATTTCATCAAACTTTGTTTAACATTCTAGATAATTTTATACCAAAAAAGAAATAAAAAAATAAACAACTATAAAAAACATTGGCTTACCGTTGGTATAAAAAAGTCTTGTTATACAAAAGATAACTTAAATCGCACATTATAAGCTCAAATGATAATTATAAAAAATATTAAAAAATATTTAAAAGGGTTATAACAACGTCAAAAAAATTACACTATATAAACAAGATAAAGCAGTCTAACAAAAAAATAAAAACAATGTGGCATATTGTTCGAGAACGCACAAACAAAATAAACTTAAAGGTAAAATAAATGATTAAATAAAATTTCAGCAACCAAGTTTCTTCTAATCCAAAACAGATCGCTGTTAAATTAATTTAATGATTACTTCTCCAATTACGGTGAAACAATTCATCCACAAGCAAAGGGTCTTCCTGTACTACATCCATCAGATAACTCAGTATTTCTAGGCAGAGTAGGACTTGAAGAAATACTTAAAATATTAAATAGTCCAAAAAATAAACTACGCCATGGTGTTGATGAGATTCCTCCAACATTGTTCAAACGACGTGCAAGCGCTTTAGTATATCCTGTTAGTGGATTATTGGTGAACCAATCTTTTGAAGGAGGCATATTCCCAGATAAACTAAAACTTTCACTAGTGAAACCCATCTTTAAAAAGGTACACAAACGGACCCATGCAACTATCGGCCTATTGCCTTATTGCCCATAGCCTCTAAAATATTTGAAAAAGCATTATACGACCGTATCTATAAATTCTGCGAAAAATATAATATCTTTAACGAAATTCAAAACGGTTTCCGCAAAAACAAATCAACAGTTCTAGCAATTTATAATTACATTCAAAAATACATATATAATTAATGATAAAAATATGCTATAGGAATACTACTAGATATGTCAAAAGCATACGATACAGTGCAATATAACATATTACTAAATAAATTATATGACATGGGAATCAGAGGCCCGTGCTACAATCTGTTAAAATCATATTTACAAAATAGAACGCAAATAGTAGAAATTGAGTATTTTAATGACTAATTACACAAAATTGAAAAAATTTGATCCGATACTAAAATTATTAATGCCTCTATACCTCAAGACAGCGTGCTGGGGTGTCTTATATTTTTAATTTACATTAATGACTTTGCAGAGGCTCTGAAAGAATATTGTCATGTTTGCGGACAATGTTTCTATCCTTATATCAAGCCAAAGTCCAATAAATGTAACAGAAAAAATTATCAACAGAAAAACAACTGACTGGCTAAACATAAATAGAAACTTTTTATACAAGATTATAAACAATACTTATTGAGAGTCAATTTTTTCATTTACCACTAACTAACTATACGTAACCTGCGGATAAACTTATCAAAAATTAAAATTATGTCTTTTCACCCATATCAAAAACCAAAATTAGATATAAAAATAGATAATGATGGCTTCACTATATATACAGTTAACGAGCACACACTACTAGGCAAGATATAAGTATCAATAGATACCCATATTACTTGGAAGAAATAAAAATTCAACTGTGCTGATTATACTACCCATAATAATAAATTAAATGTCAAAATCATTTAATAAATAATGAACATTATAATAGCCGTATTCCAAATTCAATGTGTGTATGTTAATATAATGTAATGAATGTTAATATTAAATAATTATTTAACAATAATAATAATAAAACAAAATAAATGTTCCTCATTCATAATATTGCTGTGCCCATCAGGGTCTATAGAGATACCAAACTATGTAATGTACTTTTTGTAACCTATGGAATGCAATAAAGTTATTGAGTATTGAGTATCAGAACTGCGTTAATATCACACGTCTAGCAACACCTTTTTATATCGGGCACGTCTTCCGATGTGACTTTATTAAGGGAAAATTGCCCTAGAATCAGAAATGCGTTATTTACATAATATTCATAATTAAAGTTGATGTAGTTTTGTCAAATTAAAGTTGAATTTCATGGTCTTTATTAATATTTGCACCATTGAATATTGATTAACACTATAAAATACATGTTAATATTTTTTTTACGTTCGAGTAGGTTTCAGAATTTTATAAATGTACTTCTATTTATGATGAACGTGGGAGAATAACTAAATTTATGAACGGAAGTAGAAATTTACAGAAGATAGGCAGCAGCGTCTTCCTGATCATAGCTCTAAATATTAAAAATATGCAGGTTGAAACTCGCATACCAAGCTTGGCAGCCACGGCCAATATCCTACATGTTTAGTAATCCGTGTGGGGAAGCCAATTGATGAAAGGAAGTGGAACTATATTAAATATACTAACCAAGTAGAGGCGGCGAAATAGTAACCAGTGCCCCATTTCGTCCCGTGGGTTTCGTAAGAGGTGACTGAGGGTATCGGAAACAGGAAATGGGTGGCAGCATCTTCTTGTTAATGCCAAAGTAATAAAAAAGCTGCGGTTCCCAACTCGCTTGCCAAGGGTGGATACTACTGTAAATATCCGGTCTATTAGACAAATAATGGGGAAAACCTGTGATCAGCAGTTAATAGGGCTATAAAAGTAAAAAAGTAGTTGCTTAGATACATCCCACTGAAAGGAAAGGAGGAACTAAAACGAGTTGATTAAGTTGACACCAACACGGGATGATGATGACTGATGACTGATTTCACCTACCTATACCTAAAAATTATTTCCAAAATATTTTTTTAACTTCTCAGATATGCAGGTTTCCTTGCGATGTTTTGCTAAACCAACAAGAACGTGGTGAATCGAAACTTCAAATTGCAATAATTAACATATAAGTGGAGCCGCCGCGGATTGAATTTGGATTGCTTACGCACCTACTACGAAATTTACGTTTACGACAAATAACTTTCAAGATTCTATCAATGCAGTTCTACTCATAGTTAAAATAAAATTAAACCAGGGTTTAAAATTTGCTTTCGTTGACTAACTTTTTTTTGCAAGAGCCTTTTCATTTAGGTACTCATGTGAGCTATGAAACCGAGACTGTAACAAAAATTTTAATGTCTGAAAATATGAAAGCTATCTTAGTATATTACCAAAGAAATTTAAATATATATACTACTACTTAAATGTCTTTGTATATGACACACTGTTTTAAAAATGTCATTAAAAGTAAAAAAGGTTAAGGACTGTGTCTCTAAAAATCTCACAGTGCATTTAATTTTCAATTATTTATATTGGAATGGATACAAAAAGAAATTGGTGAAATATTGCTATGCCGATAGACACACAATATATTCAACCAAAGACCTCTCTTAGTTTTAGCAAAATTACTAACAAAACTGTGTACAAAGTTTTGTGTACACAGTTTTATTCATATATAAATCATGCAGACAGTGACCACTGGTCTAGATATTTTAAGTCTGAACACAGAACACAATTACTGTCGCCCTAAAGTCTGACAATTTCTTGACAATTTTTGATACTGCAACAATAAGTATTAAATAGAATTGTGTCACAGAATAAATAATAGAAAATAGAAATCACTACTATGACAACTATGACATCGAGACGTCAAACACCTCGGTGAACCCGTGAACCTGGACCTGAACCACCCCTCCTGTGACCATCGTCGTATAAACGTCGAAAATTAAAAAGTTAAAATTGTCGAAAATTAAAAAGTTAAAATTGAAGCCATAACATCATTAAAATTAGTTTCATTTAATGATAATAGACTCATTATGTTCTATGATGTACTCAAAAAAGGACGATTAAAAATTTAAAGCTCACCCGAGCATAGCAAACCCGAGTTGATCAGCTTGAAGAAGCACCTTCCCCGTCTTAAAAAAATTTAAATACATCAGGATCATAGTGACGCAAAAAGTGTCTCCGGTTCTGTACACTCACCATACGAAACACAAAAGCATTATGGTGCTATTTCATGAAGTTATTCTGTGCGAGCATGGCTTTTGTGTGATACCTGTATGATTAAGAGTTATTCTTAGATATCTTTGTTTTCAGTTTTTAATTTGATTTATTACTATAAATTCATTCCTACTTAGCGTGACATTGCTGAATGCCCAGCCTTAACAACAGGTTGATTGCGTGATCTTTTATCGCGTCTACTTGTTTATAAAATACGGTACTAATAGATTAAAAATTCAAACGTATTATGAAAATGATGTAAGATATTACTTAATTAAATTAGCCTTCAGATAAGTATTCGCTGAGGTTATTGTGGTTGAGGTTAAAAATAGAACTCCCGATAAACTGTTATAATAGGTTGGTTAGTTAACTTTTCGTAAAATTAATAACGGTTTAAAAAAATATATAAGGGTGAAAAATACGCGTATAATCCACCAGATGGTAAGATACTTTGGCTTATGGACATCTATATTTATCCTAGAAGTAAAAGTGTTGCCACCCCTAAGGACTAAAATGGAATGTCTCGTTCCGAGTAAAAAGGATCTCCGCATTCACACTCACCATACGAAACCAACAGCAATAAACTGATGTGTTACGTAAAGCATGCTGTGTAACTGTATTTTTTAATAATTGTACTGACTGCCTCTTTGGTCTAGTGGTCTTAAACATGACTTATTTTAATTACGTGATCCCGAGTTTGAATCCCGGGTCGGGCTAAAGATAGTTAATTGATTTTTCTGTCTTTATCTCTTATCTTACTAACACTCAGTAGTGGCCCGCATTCAGGAAGTAGGCGGTGTTTCAACTCTGTGCCTTAGAACACACGTAAAGATCTCTCTCCAGGCATTTTGGATTTATCCCGTCCCATCGGACTATAGAGGGTATAGAGTGTAACTGAGCTTGCGTACACAGTCGTGCACTATAATCCTGTCCTGCACAGATATCTAGTCTCCGTGTTTAGACTGGCCGATGTTACCGAAATTTGGAACCATTTTAGAAATGATAGGAGAACGATGTCGGATGTGTAAAGACTGTATAGTTTTTTTCACAGAATAGAATAGAATATCTTTTATAAAACGTAGGTTTAAAAGTAACTATTATTGAAAGTATTTTTTACTTTTATAACTGGTTCAGAAAAAAAACCTAAGTGTTATTGGAAGAACAAGCGGAAAAAAGTAAGTTTTTTGTGAAAACAGCATCCAAACATATTTACATCACACTTCATTGTTGAGAAAAAAAGACAGCCCAATTATCGGTAAATTATATATACCACATGAAAGGCTTAATATGTATAACAAAATGGCTTAACGCTGATATTGTAAAAAACTAAGAGTTGATAATTGATAATTGTGTTGTTTCTACGTCGATACCGGTAAGACATGTAAATGATCCCAAAAAGTTGTAATGCAACAACTTATATAAATAAAATTAATAAATAAAATTAAATAAATTAAACCCAGCATATCCGTAACATATCCAGTAACTCATTTACTTAGAACTTTTGAAATAACTTTTTTTAGTAAGTATAACTGGACCTAAACAGTTATATGTTTAAATTGCCATAGTGAATTGTTAATGGACCTTTCAACGAATAGAGTATGGAGTGTAAAAGCAAGGAGTACCAACTCCCATAGTACGAGTGGAATAGTTGAAAAAGTGGTCATCTGTAAGCAGTAAATAACAGTTCAAAAACTCTTCACAGTAGCGCTGGAGTAGCTACTGGGATGAAATGAACTTAGCAGTTGTCAACGGTTTAAGTGTGCTGCTAAACTGCTCAGTAGCTCTAAAATCTAAAGTAATTTTATTTAGTAAATACAACCTCAAAACAGTCGTTTATCCCACTAATATTTTTCGGTGCGTTCTTTAAAATTAACCCCGTAGCTATAGTGGCGCCACCCTTATTTAAAGGTTTTCTACGGACACTTTTTAATACACATTCTGTACTCCTCACTTCTATACTCCATAGAATAGAGGTTACCTGCAATTTTCGGCATCTTTATTCCACAACATTGTAAGTAGTTCTTTGTAGATGTTTGTACATTTTCTATCACCAATATGGCGGCACTTTGGAATATAGTAAATATTTGGTAGATTTCATGGCGGGGGCGTTTAATTTGTTATAAAAATGAAGAGATTAATGTTTATCTCCGTAATATTAGTGTTATTTTGTTTTTGTTAAATTAGAAATGGATAGAACAAACTACGAATATTCTTAAAACTAGAAAAAATTAAAACAAGTTTAACAAGATGGAAAAATTTAAGAACTCTGTACTAAGGCTTTGTTTTGTGAATATATTATACAATAAAAACAGAAAAACTTTAATTAAAAATGCAACCTTTGAATGACTGTGACACTATGCGACTAGTGACAGCTGGGGAGCGGAAGATTATTTAGCCCCACCATTGAAGTAATATGTACTTACGTACTAGAACAGCTATCTCAAACAAAAAATGTGCGCTATTCTGTGTTCGCGCGGTTGTTTCTTTTATCATAGAATAAATATAGGTAGAATGACCCGTAGGTAATAGTAGATTGTATTGTTAAAATTGTGTATTTACCTAAAATTACATCGAAAACAATATTTAGATTTTGTCATTTATTTTGTATATTATATTTGCTTATTTAATATAACATTACATAATATTTATCACAATTACATTTTAATGATATTTTATCTGAATGTTTTAAAAGGTATCTAAGTCTAATATAAAAAACATACTAAATGCATGTTTAACAAAACTTATTATCATAACATTTAGATAATAAATATATTTATTTAAATTAGAATAAAAGAATGTTGGGCACGCGAGAGTTAAAAATGGACGAATTTATATTTTATACAACTTTGACATTGATGTGTAAACCTAAAAATAAAATAAAAGAATAATAAGCAGATTTAAACATGAAAAATTTTGCCAAATTATAATAACTTATATATTATGTTTCTACAAAAAATGTGTATAATAATATATTCGTCCTATACTTCAGTACCCACAGACATGTCGCACCTGAACATACTGTTACGAGCTTGAGGTTCGTGACAATAAAAATTGCCGATAAAATTACCTAAATTAACACTTTAATTTACTTTACACAAATTAAAGTTAAAACACTAATAATTAAACACACTAATTCACTTAATTCCGCTCCGAAGCTTCGCTTGTGTCGCTGAGTTCAACTCTGTCTCGATCGCATCTTGCGCCACCTATTTATTTAAATTAGCAAAATATCCGGAATGTTCAAGTAAACACGCGCAAGGTACCGAGAGTTCGAGTATAGATTTTCTAGTTCTTCGGGTGGCGCTGTTGGTCGAAAGATTTGTGATGTCATAAACTGCAACGCTCCCCTCGCTCTCATTCCTGACACTAGATGGCGCTAGTTATGTCGTCGACTGGAGCGCGTAACACTGCCCCCTCCTAAGACATTCTCGTCCCGAGCATTATCGGTCCCATAATAACGCGCCAAGCGATCCACATGGACGATCTTAGGAGTCCCTCTTGCGCCTTTCTGTATCCGGTAGGTCACATCGTTGATCCTGGTTACAATCCGGTACGGGCCGTCCCATTTAGCTTGAAGCTTAGGAGATTTCCCTTTGCTGCGGACTGGATTGTGCAACCACACTAATGAACCTTCGTTGAACCCTTTATTGTTCATTTTTCGGTCGTACCGGGTTTTCATTTTCTCAGACATTTGCTGGCCCGATTGTCTGATGTGCTCATAAATGTCATTCATTTTGTTCCGCAAGTCATTTGCATAATCGGTTATACTGCGTGGGGCATCAGGTGGTATCCCGGTGATCAGGTCCGCAGGCAGCCGTAATTCTCTTCCAAAGTTTGCGAAAGCTGGTGTCACTGCTGTACTTTCGTGAACAGAACTTCGATATGACAACAAAAACGGTTGTATGTGCTTGTCCCAATCTCGTTGCCGATTGTCTACAACTTTTGCTAGGTACCTCTCCAATGTCTGATTAAATCGTTCCACCATTCCATCAGATTGCGGGTGATAAGAAGTCGTTCTTGTTTTATGAGTACCCATAACTCGGCAAGTTTCCTGGAATATTTGAGACTCAAAATTCCTTCCTTGATCGTTGTGAATCTCTAAAGGTACTCCAAAACGACAGAAGACTTCATGAACTAGTTTATCTGCAACTGTTGAAGCTTCTTGATTTGAAATGGCGAAGACTTCTGGCCACTTAGTGAAGTAATCCATCACAACCATGAAATACTTGTTACCGCTTTCAGTCTCCGGAAACGGCCCCGCCACGTCAATGGCTATTCTCTCCCATGGTGCACCCACATTGTACAACTTCAATGCACCTCTACTACGAATCTGAGGTCCCTTTACAGCCGCACAACTTGTACATTTGCGACACCAGTCCTCGACATCGTTTCGACAGTGGACCCAGTAAAACCGTTCTCGGATCTTCAGTAGAGTTCGTTTAACTCCCAGATGGCCTCCTGAACAATCATTATGGTACAGCTGTAGAACATCCGGTACTTTAGCTTTAGGGACAACCATTTGCAAATGACAGCTGTCTCCCCGAACGTTTTTCCATTTACGACACACAACTCCATCCTGAAGCAGCAAGCTGTCCCACTGGGCCCAATAGCTTTTAGTGGTCGAACTCATCGCTGAGACGTCACTCCACTTGGGCTTGGGAGCACTGGCCTTTATCCATTCCAGAATCGGCTTGATGTCCGGATCTTCCTGCTGTGCATGTCGTAAGCTGTCCTTCCACTCGTTGCTGAGGTGGTCTGCCCTGAGCATCCTCACGGATACCACTTCCTTACTCTCTTGCCTAGTACAATGTTTGCAATCTTCAGGACAAGGTCTTATTGACAATGCATCTGCGTTGCCATGAGATTTCCCGCAGGTATGTTCGATCTCAAAGTCGTATTCCTGCAGTAGTTCAATCCACCTCGCAACTTGTCCTTCTGGGTTTTTAAACTGCAATAGCCATTTTAGTGCAGCATGGTCAGTTCGTAAGTGAAACTTTCGTCCCAGAAGATATTTGCTAAAATGCTGCAACGACTTTACCACAGCGAGCAATTCGCGTCTTGTGACACAATAGTTCCTTTCCGGTTTTGACAACGACTTGCTGAAGTACGCTATCACGACCTCTTGGTCACCACTCCGTTGAGACAGCACACCGCCAAGTCCTATATCACTTGCGTCTGTGTCAACTATAAATTCTTTGCTTGCATCAGGGTATCCCAAAATAGGTGTTTTGCACAGACGGTCCTTGAGCTCCTGGAATGCGATATTGCAACTTTCATCCCAGCAGAACTGTCGCTTCTCCTCGGTTAGCTTGTGCAGAGGTTTGGCTATATCTGCAAAGTTCTTCACGAATCGCCGGTAATAGGAGCACAAACCCAAAAATGCTCTAACCTGCGTCTTGTCTTTTGGAACCGGCCAATCCTTGACAGCGGCGATTTTCTCTGGATCTGTGCGGATTCATAAGCACGCGTTCCAGGTTTTGAAGGTGTTCCTCAAACGTACGGCCCACGATGATGATGTCATCCAAGTAGACCAGACAGGCATCGCCAATTAGCCCGGTAAGTACAAGTTCCATCAGCCTTTCAAACGTTGCTGGAGCATTGCACAACCCAAACGGCATTACTTTGAATTGCCACAGACCCTTTCCCGTCGAGAACGCAGTTTTCTCCTTGTCCTTAGGGTCAATTTCAACTTGCCAGTAGCCACTTTTTAGATCCAGCGTGCTAAACCATTTTACTCCTGTAAGCATGTCCAGCGTGTCATCAATTCTTGGCAAGGGATAGCTGTCCTTCTTTGTAACGTCGTTCAGACGGCGGTAATCAACACAGAACCGCATGCTGCCATCCTTCTTTTTCACCAGCACCACTGGCGAACACCATGGACTAGAGGAAGGTTCAATAACACCATCCTTCACCATTCCTTCAATCATGGTTTCCACTTCCTTTTCACGTGCTACCGGCAATCGTCTTGGCCGCTGACGGATAGGCAACTCTTCACCTGTGTTTATTTTGTGTTGAACTAAACCAGTCTTTCCTATGTTGGCATCGTTTGATGAGAATACATCGGCGTACTCGAGTAACAACTTCTTCGCCTTGACCAATTCGTTCGGGGACAGAACACTGCGACAGTCTTCCAAAAGTGTGGTCACTCTCGTTTCTGCATCCTTGCTGGGGGTCCCACTCGATATATATTGGCACCGACGTAACCAATCCACTTCCTCACAAGTACCAATTAATGTGCCTTTTTCTATAATCTGGTCCCGGTCGCAAAGGTTCAGCACACGTACTCCTGAGATGTCAGTGGTCCTGACCAAGGTTCGAGCTACTTTCCATGGAAGGTCATTTATTACCCTTTCCACAAGTACACAACGGTGAGTTTCGGGGAAGACTAACCGGAACAATCGTTTCCGATCTCGGCGGAAGAACAATCTTCTTAATGCTGTACACGTTCCCTGGTAACGCACCTTCCATAAAAAGTTCCTCCTGTCCACATTTCAAAACACCTTGCTTAACGTCGATCTCACAACAATTATTCCTCATAAAGTCTAGGCCTAGGATGCAGTCGTCCATTATATCAGCCACGATGACATTATGCAGGTAGATCACGTTGCCAAGCTTCAACTCCATCTCCTTCTCTCCACGGAAACGCACGGTAAACACGCGCAAGGTACCGAGAGTTCGAGTATAGATTTTCTAGTTCTTCGGGTGGCGCTGTTGGTCGAAAGATTTGTGATGTCATAAACTGCAACGCTCCCCTCGCTCTCGTTCCTGACACTAGATGGCGCTAGTTGTGTCGTCGACTGGAGCGCGTAACAATACATATTAATTTCATAGTCCATATTCCATGACAAGTGATGGCGTCTTATGAATAATATGTTTTATTATTAATACATAATACGTTTTTATTGATTAAGTATCTTATAAACCGATGAAAAGTAATTCCTTGGTTTTTACTGAAATTTCTTGAATTATTTGTGCTAAGTACACACGACGGCATATTTTTGTCAAGAGATTTTTTTTAAATCAAAACAACACGTGTCAACTCCATAAGCGCCTAGCGAGTGACTGATTAAAGTGCGGTGTATGCACCGCAGTTGAGTGGAACAGAGTAGCTGAATGCAGTGTCGCCTCTAATACGTAGTACATAATAGCTCAATGAGCCCCACTGTTTTTTTTTAACTGTGTTTCTCTTTTTTTTTTAAAGTTTAATATTATTCGTTCATAGTCCATTGACATGTTTGTATTTTTTTGTGTAGATATTAAATATCCAGGTTTACCTGCCTAATTAGAGGCATGGTAGTTTATAGGAATCCACAACCTTTTTTCTTTAGTTAAATTTATAGGTTAGAATTGAGTATTTATTTGTAGATCCAGATTTTTTTTACATGTTACATTAATCATTCTGTATAGATAATCATGATGCCTAGACTTCCTGAATAATATCTTAATATATGTATTCTCCTACGTATTTTAGTAAGTTTTTATTGAATTTAATTGGTCTTTTTTTACTTCTATGTATTACCTATGTAGTTATGGAATTAATAAATAATAAATAAAAAGTTTTTAGTAGTAGTTTAGCACAATATTGAAGAATACTAATTTTTGAGATGTAATCGCGTTTAATTTTAACTTTTTAATTCCCGACGTTTTAGGCACTTTACAGCAGTTGTGCTGCATATCGTCTGTTCTTTTTATTTTAAATCTAAAGGGGAATGACCAGTCTTCATAGACACTTCGGCCATGAGTGCCCACATATAAAAGCATATAGATATGATAATATGCAATTAAAACAATGAAATGGTAAAGGAATTGCTTTAAAAAAAGTCGGGGTTTTGAAAATATTTGAAGTTTTTATTTTCACAAATGCAGTTTTTTTAACAACTATTTTTATCGATTTTATCGCGTTTTATTTCTTTGATTTTTAATTCCAGACATTTCGGGTGCTTTCCAGCACCCATGGTTACGGCAGACTGAGGTGACCGACGTCCCAATGTCAGTGTTAACCCGGAGTACCTTCAGATTTTTAATTTTTATTTATTGTCCGATCTACAGAATGAACTTACTGTGTCTAGAAGTCTTGCAGTGGTATGCTTGGGTTTTTAATTTCATTAATTACAGGGTCCTAAGCAGGTGGTAGTACCAAGCCTCCTTCCTAAAAAAGAATTTATATATTAGATATTATATAGAATTTATATAATAAAATACACTTTACGACTAATAGTGATGACTTGCAATTCTAGCCCTAAGTAAAGATCAGCTAGGGCTTAACTTTATTCCTTCCATAATGCTGCTCCTCTGGTTATTACAGAGTTCTATCCGGTAGCAACCATTAAATCTTATATGCTCACCATAATAGTAGCGAGCTTGCTTTAATTGGTATGTGACACAAGCAATTAATATTAAGTCGCTGTAAGTTAAAACAGGAAATTCCCTAACATTTTAAAGTCTACATTTATATTTCTAAAGTCTGCCTGCCCTAGCTCTATTTAGATTGTTTTCCCTAGCATACTCAGAAAAATCATTATTTGTCTCCATATTTTGATGAACTATTTCAAGTATTTGAGCCGCATCATCCCTGTCCCTTATTTTTGTGTGGAATTTATTAACTATAGCAGAAGCCACAGCAGTCTATCATCAAATGTGTAGAAGCCCTGTTAAAGTAATTTTGATGAAATATTTTAAATTCAGTTTTAAAAATGCCATTCACCACCTCTACTACCCATATCGACACATAGTCACGGCTCTGGATTTATTAGCATATCTTGTCATTAACTGAGATTCACCATCTGCTGGAGACATTTCTGCGACCCTTAGACATCCACATCTATCCTCGATTACAAATCAAAATGCAGATGCGTTGTCACCCGTGAGGACTAAGATCATTTTCTCGTTTCCAGTAAAAAGGGTCTCCGGTTCTCTACACTCACCATACAAAACACAGCAGCATTAAGCTACTATTTCACGCTGGTATTCTGTGAGAGGGTGCTCCTTCCCCGGTCGAGCCGACCCATTCATGCTACAACTATACTTCTAATATAACTGCAGCATGGCTCTACCAAGTATAACACACATACATAGTACTTGTCACTATGTATGTTTGTTATCGCAAAATGTAGTTAATCACAAAAGAGACATACTTGCAATGCTGATGGAACTGTTACAACCTGGTAAAAAACATTGTGCTTTTATATAATTAGTTAGCAGTACACTGTGTGATGTATGATCTAAGCTTTGTTGTTCTGGGTGCAATACATTACTCACTTCAGATTGCAACGAGGACGGACTAGATGATTCAGATGGTTCCCGTTCTGCAGTTGAACATGATGCTGTTCTATCAGTTCATTGCCAGCAATTATGATATACACGGCATGACAACTGAAATAATGTAAAATACAAAAAATGAAGTCAAAGTGAAAAAATAAAAATAAAATAGATTTATTTCAAACTCAAATATAAATAAAATATTTATCAAGTTAAATGTTACTGCACAAGGACGGATTTAATGCCCTATATTATTTAATAATTAAGGCCTGACAGACTACCAGCAGTCCAAAAACAATGAAAAATCAACTGTCTCCTTTCTTGGTAGTTGATAAAACTGGTCAATCTCATAAATAAGCTAGTATGTTTGTCAGATATAGCTAGGGCAGATGTGAAAAAATAAAACAAGTTCTTGAGTTGATATACAATCAGTGTAAAAACATGTGTAATTATCAGATATATGGATCACATTTAATTAATTGAAATGTTAAACATGTTAAACACTTACCTCACGTAGCGCAAATAATTCCTCACGTGGAAAATCGAAGACAAACAATGTGTGTGATCTTATTCTCATAAGTGTCAGTGCCACAGCTGATGTATAGATGTTCAAGACGAACTATTGGTGCATTTTGCGAGTGCCACACTACACGTTCACTGTACTCGAAACTTGTACCTAATAAAGAAGCTACAATTATTATATTGATATTATTCAAGTAAACTCAGTTATAAAGCATTTCTTAGAGGAAGACATACCACATCGTGATATGTACCAACTATTTACCTGCTGTGTTCGAACCAATTGTTGAGAGATCAACAATTGCATTTTACTTTTAAAACAAAACAATAACACCATAGATTACTGACTATATACTAGAGAAATAATACGATAACACGTAAATCACGTAATTTAATTCTTGTGACATAACAGTGACAGCGGCCTACCTGTCGGATACGATGTTGCCACTTAACTGTCATAAAATCTATGGAATGATATCGATTTTTATTCGATTAATAATATCATAAAAAGAATAATCTTTGACGCGTTTTAAGTTCTGCACGCTTTGTAAAATATAATTTCCTTTATTTATTGAAACTCTATTTCAAATGTATTTTTAAGAACAGTTAGCTTGTGCTGTATTGTTTTGTTATGCTTTAGAGAATTCGTGGTAAATCAGCTGGAAATTAACTTCTTGAATTATCATAACATGATTCCATTTTAAATGTTATGTTAAAAACAGATAAGAATAACAGTTAACTTGTGCAGTAGCGTTTTGTTATACTCTAAAAAATTCTTGGTAAATCAGCTAGTAATTCGCTTGTTTAATTATCATAACTATAAATGTGAAGGTTGTCAATGAATTCAACCGAGCCTATAACAACGGTTGTTTTAGTTTTTAACGGTTGACTGCCGCTTTTGATGACTTGAAATTAATAAAAACCTATTTTGCGCAATAACTTTTTTCTCTTTGGTAATGAATAAACCACAGAAACCCCTTTAATGTATAATAGTCCTTTTTTTTTTGATACAAGTAGCACATTTTAAGGAACCGCAAAAACAACTTTGTTATTTATACAAACACTATGAAAAACAAAATAATTTGTTGCTGGCGATAATGATAGTGGTATTTTGCATATGAATATGGGCAGCCTCAGTATTTTGACTCGATTTAAAATATATGCTTGTTACTACGGAACTCTTCATGGGCCTGCGAGTCCGACTCGCACTGAGCCACTTTTTTTCAACATTTAGTTTTATTCTTATAAATAGTTTTTTCGTTTAAGCGGAGCTCTTTTACTTTAGGTTTATTACCTCTTTATCTATAATAATCAATCTGAGTAAGTAAAGTGTGTAAATACGATTCTTAAATTGTAAAAATAATAATTGGATTTGAACATCTTAGGTAGGTATTTAGTTTTATTTATTTAGAAAATATTAATCTCACAATTATTTATTGTAATAATATAATTTATCACACAGCTAACGCCCTCATTAGCAATCTAATGGTGAAAGAATTTTCAAAATCGGTCTAGTAATTTTTGAGATTAGCCAAAAAACGTATTCATTGAAAGTGGCGCCCTCTATAATAAAATTAACCCTATATTAGATATCTAAAATTATACATAACAATCTAGTGGTGAAAGAATTCTTAAAGTTGGTCAAGTACTTTACGAGTTAAGCGAATAAAATATTCTTTGATAGTAGCTCCCTCAATAATAAAATGCATCCTACGTTTTAAGCACCATAGCAAAAAACGATTCAACATAGCCTAATCCGCACACTCAGTAAAAACATAACCATCCTTTTTCGTCTGTAGTCGGTAAACATTTGGTTAATAACGGTTGCGTATCGACTGCTTTGGATAAATATCCATTGTCAACGGTTATTTTAAACCTATATCATAACATCGTAATAATTATCGAAAGATCATATAAGCATTGTAATAATGACACCATAAGTAATCGATCGAAAAGGGGAATCGATTTTTTAATGATTTTTGTGATTGGCAACATTTTTTATTTTATTCACAGACTAATGAATTACGTATTTACCTAATTTTATTTTTATCTTTTCGGTACTTTTAATTTGTGCAAAAATATTCCCATTGTTTTAGGATAAATGAATACCGCGATTAATAACCATAAATAAAGATATATTTTTTTAACAAATGCACATTGTTGGGCGTTCTATGGCCTAATATGGGCATCCCCCTTTAGAGGACTGTTATAAAAACATCTTGGCGACAAAGGATAGCCTTGTCTAACGCTTTTATATACTATGTACACACACACACACACACACACACACACACACACACACACACACACACACACACACACACACACACACACACACACACACACACACACACACACACACATACACACACACACACACATATATATATATCAGGACCCTCGCATTCTTCATTTTCAACTCACTTTTATCAGCTTCCGCGTATCTAGTATCAGCATCTATGTATGTAACGGAATCTTTTAATACAATTTTCACCAACTTGTAGACGGTCCATTGATTTGAAAATTTGCCACTCGTATCGAAGACCGATGAAAATGTAATAATTTCATAACTTTATCACCAGGATAGAATAAAATAATTTAATAATTATAATATATGTAATCCTGATTTATTATCTCAACCCATTATCAATGCGTGTTGTTTAAGTTTTTTTTTACTCTTTTATTATTATTGAGAAGAAGAAAAAAAACACTTTATTTTGACACAGACTATCTGAAAATTGAAATTCAATAAATTTGCTTTATATGCAGGCATGTTGCAATAGGTTACAATGAGCAATGTTATACTCTACTTATGCTTTTAAATTTAAAAATTACATCCTATGCACGTCTCGTTGCTGTGCACGGGCCTCCTCTCACTTCTGAGAGGGTTTTTGGGGCAAGGAAATGTCCGCCGCGGTATTTATGTTTGTATTAGATATGTCTTTTATAAGGAAACCATTCTACTTTTGATATATCATATTATAAGACTGCCCCTTTTGGGTGTAGTGGTCTTACACGCGAATGACGTTCTTGAGGTCTTGGGCTTGAATTCCGGGTCGAATAAACATCAGTTATTGTGTTTTCTGTCAAGAAATTCTCAGTGCACGAGCCTCGGAAAGCACGTAAAGCTGTTAGTCTTGATCTCTCCCCGGTCGTGTCGAGTTGCCGTCTCACCGGACTATGAGAGTACGGGGATGGACAATGCACCTGTGCTTGCGTATGCAATCGGATGGCTCTTTTTCAAACTAGCCAAATTCGGTCTACAGGACATTATGAGATATTGAGCTTAAAAGCTATTGGACTCTTTCGTTCTTCACATTTCTATATGATTAGTGTATGGATATGATTTATAGTTGAGAAGTTTTTTTTCTAAAACCAGCTTCTTATGGTTTTAGGAACCTAATTGCATACGTCAGTGAGAAATAAGAATTAAAAAATTGCAATATACAACGTAAAAAACATTGCTACTATTTATGGTATACAATTCAGCAAGTATAGAGGCGGTGTATGAATATACACTACCCCATATTATACTGAGGGTGACATAAGCGGCAGGGAACTGAACCAGGAGATGAGCAGCAGCACCCTTCTGATAACAGCGGGATTAAAAAACTGCGGTTGACAACCCGCTCGCCAAGCTCGAGTAGGGCAAATATCCCCCTAAGACAGCACAACACACAATCTATTAGAAAGTCTATGGTTAGCTGGGTGACAAACGAGCACACAGTCCACGTGATGGAAAGTAGATGCTATTGCTCATAGACATCTACATCTATCCTCGATTAAGAATCAAAATACATTGTCACCCCCGAGGAATAAAACGGAATGCCCGTTTACAGTAACAAGGGTCTCCAGTTCTCTATCCTCACAATACGAAACACAGCAGCATTAAGGTGCTATTTTACGCTGTAAGTCTGTGAGAGCGTGGTCCTTCCTCGATCGAGCCGACCTATTCGTGCTACTACCATAATATAGCTGCAACATAGCTCTACCACGTATACAAAATAAGAAATGAGTTACTTACTTACATCCATTTTTTTCTTACTTATTGGGTACATTTGAAAGGAAGTATTGTGTCTTGCACCGGATACATATATATATATATATATATATATATATATATATATATATATATATATATATATATATATATATATATATATATATATATATAAATGCCACGTTATTTTACCTGGTGGTAAAATAACGTGGCAGGCGCAAAAAAAAAGGAAGAAGCAAAGTATTCACTGGGTCATTATTCTAAAAATCAATATTTTTAGAGCTTCAAATTTCCTTATAAATTTTTGGATATACCTAAATATGTTAATTGCCCATACAAATTTGGATAAACTGATAAGCTATCTCGAACTGTGTTTTGTTCGACACAATACAATAAGGTTTAAATAAATATTTCATCAACACAATTATTTTTAAATAATAATGAGAAGTTGTGAAAAAACTGAAATAAAAGAAAATATCGAAGTCTTATAATTTTTATTACTATTTTATTTGTAAATTCTTTAGATCAATATCTTCAATCTAACAATTTAAGTAAAAACGTAATCATAACAGGTGACATCAACATTAATCTATTAGAGGGTCACCTAGATGCACGTAGTCACAAATATCTTGAAACATTGGCGCAACACGGTTTACTGCCTGGACATAGATTAAACACTAGAATCAACAGTTGTATAGATCATGTTTTTGCTAATCTTGATCCTAATAAGTACTCTGCTACGATAGCGGTCCTAGAAGCCACTACTACCGACCACTCCATGGTTCTTACCTATATCTACTCGAAAAGCGATCTTACTCACAGAAAATCAACAAAAGTATTGATTGACTATAAAAGTGCAGTAAATACCCTAAATGATAACAATCTGGCTGAACTTATTAAAATAGAAGACCCAAATACTTTATCTGAAAAATTAATTGAAATAATTAACAAATCAATAGAAACTAATACAAAAGTAATAATAATCCCAAGTAATAAACGTATTATTAAACCCTGGATAACTCCAGGTTTGTTGAAATGCATAAAAAACAGAAATAGGCTTCAAAAACAATCACAACAAAATAAAGAAAACGAAACATTATCATTAATATACAAACCATATCGTAATTTTTGTAACAACCTGTTAAAAAAAACTTAAACGAAAATATGAACAAGATCTACTCCTTAAAGCTAAAAATAATAATAAATTACTTTGGAATACGTTAAAGAATGTTACGCAACTCAATAATAAAAAGTCTAATAATCAAGAACTTAGACAGTTGGCTGATACACCAAATAACTCTGCAAATTTAATAAATAACCATTTTTTGAATGTTGGGAAAACGCTCGCAGAAGACATTATTACACATCACCTACCTCAGAGTAACTTCGAGTTACTTCCTTCTTTTCAACCCAATTCCATCGGATTTATTGAACCGGATACAAATGAAATTGAATCAATTATCACAAACCTTAAATCTGATTTTGCCCCTGGCTGGGACAATATACCCACAAAATTTATTAAACTTGCCAAAACAGAACTTAGCCCTATTATTAAGCATCTCTGCGTGCTATGTTTTAATAAAGGCGTGTTTCCTCAGTCATTAAAAAGGGCAATTATTCATCCTATATATAAGAGTGGGGCTAGAGACGACGTTAATAATTACAGACCTATTTCTGTTCTAACAGTGATTTCCAAAATTATAGAAAAAATTATTAATAAACGGCTTCTAAATTTTATAAACAAATATAACATTTTATCGGACGCTCAATTTGGCTTTAGAGGAAAAAGGAGCACAGAAGGTGCTATTTTAGCATTGACCGGCAATATTGTTAATATACTTGATAGAAATGAGAACGCTCTGTGTATATTTCTAGACCTAAAAAAGGCGTTTGACACCGTCTCCATCCCCATTCTTATCAAGAAACTTGAAAGAATTGGTGTTCGTGGTCAATTTCTTCTTCTCATATCCGACTATCTTTTAAGGAGAACTCAACAAGTCAAAATAGACGATAACTCATATAGTTCTAATGAGCTCTGCACACAATATGGCGTTCCACAGGGTAGTGTTCTTGGACCTACCCTGTTTCTAATATATATTAATGACCTTACTGAAACTAAATTACCAAACGGTAAAATCTTCTCTTACGCCGACGACACAGCGCTTCTTTTTTATGGTAGAAACTGGGATGAAGTCCATGAGTCAGCCTCCAAGGGCCTACACACTGTTATCAAATGGTTACATAGCAATCTCCTTACCTTAAATATTAGTAAAACAAGCTATATAACATTTGCAATCAAAAATTCCACGCAACCCAATAATAATCTTCATCTAATCGCCCATTCCTGTGAAAACCCTTACAGAGTGCCTAAATGTAACTGCCAGACCCTGCAAAAGGTTAGTTTCACAAAATACTTAGGGATATATCTCGACCAGCAACTAAATTGGCATAAACAAATTGACACTTGCACCCACAGAGTCAGAAAGTTATTGTGGTTGTTCAAATACATAAGACATGTCGCCGACAAACAACTTATTACTTACATTTATACTGTTCTGGTACAATCCATCATACTATACTGCTTGCCAATATGGGGTGGTACCCACAAAACCAAAATGATTGAAATTGAGAGGGCTCAACGCTCACTCCTTAAAGTTATGACATTCAGGAAAATTACATCGGGGACTTCTGAACTATATCGGGACTGCAATGTTTTAACTGTTAGGCAACTTTACATATTAAAATGTATTCTTAAAATTCACAAAACTATTATCCTAGATCCAAAAATCTTAAGTAAGCGTAATCCCTATTCTGTCGTTTCTTATCCCACTGTTAAAACAAAATTTGCTCGTATAAATTTTTATTCGCAATCTCACTTATTGTATAATAAATTAAATGGGAAACTCAAGTTTTATGGCAAACATTACTTTGAGTGTAAAAAATTGGTTACTTCTTGGTTGAAACAGCTTGACTATGACAGTACTGAATCATTACTTTCACACAACACGTAACATACGTTAGTTCGTATGAATCTTATTATATTACATTTATTATTTTATTTTATGTATAAATTGAAACACATACACACACACACACACACACACACACACACACACACACACACACACACACACACACACACACACACACACACACACACACACACACAAACACACACACACACACACACACATACACACACACACACACACACTCACAGATATTATAATTCTTGTTACTTTTGTCTGTTGATTTATCTTTATGTAATACAAGTCATATCTATCATGACTTACTGATTAAAGGAAGAGCGGACTCATCCTAATACAGGTTTTACAAACTTAAAAGGGTGAGATCCATATCTAACACTGTAAATGAGACTTGTGTTATGAATAAATATTTTTGTATTACACGTGGTATCTTTTTATTATGAATCTGAATGAACGTTATTTGCTTTGCAATCGCTCGTCATTATGAAGTTTTGTGGTAATAGTGTGCGACTATGGATTATTCCATTGAAATCTTTATACTGTGTAAATCGTTCAGTTTACTCGCAAAAATAACCAAAAGAATTATTAACTAACCGTGAAGGTAACTGTCGAGTAGATTAGTTTACTTCATTTAATCGCTTTTTATGTGGTAGCTGGTTAGTTTAGAATGTAAACACCCCTGTATTTTAGGTAAATACACAACCGAAAGATAAATTTATCGATTCTTATATCTAATTTTTGTGAGCGCAGCGGAATCCTCCTTGCCCTATTACCCTCTCAAATATGAGGGAGGTTCTGTGTGGAATGTATTTAGGATACTGTACTTTGTCTAGTAGTTTTCAAAGTAGCTTTTAGTTAAAATAGGTATCTATTAGCAAACCTTTACTAAGTTCTACTGTGTATTTAACTATTGGCTAATTTTGGTGTTGACTATGTCATCGTTGATTGCCATGCGTACAAAAGGGTACATAGAATACCAATTTAAATATTTTTAATCGCTTTCATTATTTTTGTCCAAACAGTTTGCATGGAAGATAAATTTAACTTCCACGGACTAATTTGTGCTACAGCCATATTATATTAATATCGCACGTATCGTTTATGGAGTCTTATAATTTCTAAACAAATAAAAAATAAAACAGTAGCTTTATAAAAGGATTGGATAACTGACGCTGTGGTCAAACTATTAATAAAAAGTATACTACACAGGGTTGTTATAAGGTGCCGTGTAGTGGCGGTTAAGAATATCCACTACCCCATATCTTCCTGTGGGTGCCGTAAAAGACGACAGAGGGAAACAGGCAGGAGATGGGCAGCAGCATCTTCCTGATAACAGCAACTGTACGACAAAAAAAAAGCGACGGTTGCCAACCCGCTCGCCAAGTGTGGCAACTATGGCAATATACCCACCATGAACAATTACACAAATAGACGGCCTCCAGTCCCCGGTGGCCCCGCAATTCCTGGGTACGGTGGCGACTATGGTAACGGCGGGGCAGGGGGTGCTAAGAACATCCAGTGGAGGTTCGGTTGCCACCTACGACGACTCGACCTGGCAACATTTAACGCACGCACCCTGAGGACTGATGAGAAGATCCTGGAGCTGGAAGAAGAGATAGACAAGTTGCGCTGGAACATTATAGGATTATCCGAGGTCCGAAGAGAGGGAGAGGACACGGTGATTCTCGAATCCGGCAATTGATCTATCACCGGGAGGGCGACCATCTGTCCCAATGATGTGTCGGATTTATCGTCCACAAGTTTCTCGTTAACAACGTTTTAAAGATTGGGAGTGTGTCGACGAGGGATGCGTACCTTATACTCAGAATCACCAAACGGTATTCGCTGAAGGTCATACTGGCTGACGCGCCAACGCAACTTTAATACTGCTCGGATTAAAGAAGCGATCGAGCGGAACCAGGGCTCCAAAGTCTTTTCCAGAGATTTGTCTGCCAGAAAGAGCCAACTGTCAAAGCTGAAGACTGAATGTGGCAGCACCGTTTCCGGGACACCTGAGATTTTGAGTGAGATTGAGAAGTTCTATGGACAGCTGTACACGTCAACGTTGGAGACACACGCAAGTGTGAGTAACGATCCAAGAGCAAGTCTTATCCGACACTATTCCAATGATATCCCGGACGTCAGTCTGAGCGAGATTAGAATGGCTCTCCAGCACCTTAAAACACCTTAAAAAGTCCCCGGGCGTGGATGGAATTACAGCGGAGCTTCTGAAAGCGGGTGGAAAACCGGTACTTGAAGTCCTTCAGAGGCTCTTTAATTCCGTCCTCCATGGTGGCACTACTCGGAAGGCGTGATGCAGAAGTGCGGTGGTGGTACTTGTTCGTCAAGAAAGGTGACAACGCCCTCTTGAAGAACTACAGACCGATATCTCTTCTGAGCCGCGTCTACGTGCTGTTTTCGAGAGTCATTACGAATTGTCTCGCACGCAGACTCGACGACTTCCAGCCTCCCGAACAAGCCGGTTTCCGAAAAGGCTTCAGTACCATAGACCACATACATACCCTTCGGCAAATTGTACAGAAGTCCAAAGAGTACAATCTGCCACTTTGCCTGGCGTATGTGGACTAAGAGAAAACCTTTGATTCCGTCGAAATTCGGGCGGTGCTACAGTCTCTTCAGCGGTGCCAAGTTGACTGTCAGTATATCGAAATTCTGAAGTGTTTGTACAGTAGGGCTACGATGGCTATCCGAGTACAGAACCAGAGTACGAAACCCGTACATAAAGTCAAACCTATAGATATAGTCCTTATGGCAGAATCGCTGGAGGACCTAAGCACTATGCTCAATGACCTCAATGGTGTCTCCCAACGGATAGGTCTTAAGATGAACATGGGCAAAACAAAGATCATGTTTAATGTCCATGTCACACCTATGCCGGTAGTTGTTGGGAGCACTATGCTCGAAGTTGTTGACGAGTACGTTTACCTGGGACAAATAGTCCGACTAGGTAAGTCCAACTTTGACCGAGAGGTCAATCGACGGATTCAACTCGGCTGGGCAGCGTTCGGGAAATTAAGACATATCTTCTCGTCAGGTATACCTCAATTTCTAAAAACTAGATTGTACAACCAGTGCGTGTTGCCAGTGATGACTTATGGATCTGAGACGTCGTCCTTCACTGCTGGCCGTATGAGCACGCTCAAGGTCACACAGCGAGCTATGGAGAGGGCTATGCTCGGAGTTTCTCTGCGTAATAGACTCAGAAATGAGGTTCTCCGCAGTAAAACCAGAGTGACCGACATAGTCCAACGGATTAGTAAGCTGAAGTGGCAATGGGCCGGCCATATAGCTCGAAAACCGACAACCGATGGGGAAAAAAGGTTCTCGAATGACAGCCTCGTACCGGTAGGCGTAATGTAGGGCGACCCCCCACTAGATGGAGTGACGACCTGGTAAGACATGCAGGAAGTCGATGGATTCAGGTGGCTCAGGACCGTGCTTTGTGGCATTACTTGGGGGAGGCCTATGATCAGCAGTGGACTTGTGAAGGGCTGTAATGATGATGATGATGATGATATTAGGTAAAAAGTAAGATCGATCTTCCTCATCTCGTGGTTGCCGAGGGAAGCAAATTAGCGAAATGCTGGAAAGACCTTGTGTTCTGTTATTAATAGTGATGTACTCAACGCAAAATATCAGCGATGGGTAGCAACGGCAACGATGCGAGACGTTTAACGACGTAGAAACATCGTTGTCCAGACGTACAAAATTAAACCACATTTGCAAGCAGACAATACATATCGCGTTCTGCCTTTCTTTATAATGAAATGTATATATATATATATATATATACACATATATATATATATATATATAATCGGAATCTCGGAAACGGCTCCAACGATTTTCATAAAATTTTGTGTGCAGGGAGTTTCGGGGGCAATAAATCGATTTAGCTAGGATTTACAAATAGCTTAATTGGTATATTGGGCGGTCACAAAATCGTAATACCATGGTTCGAGCAAAGACCGACCGATCGACTTTTTTTTTTCAAGTTCCTTTCTTTTTTGAGAAAATCTATTTTTTCAAGCCCTTTTTTTTAGTATTTTTTAAAAACACGATAATTTAAATTAAACTAATTGCACTCATGATTTAATTCGAATAACCAGTTTACTTTTTTCTATTATGTCGCTAAGATCAAAAATATAATTTCCAAAACACACGAATTAAAAAAAAAACGGAGTGATTAAATCCAAGCAAAGCTCGGTCAACCGGGTACTATAAGTAACATATAGATGACTTTAATATAGGATATACGAGTAGAATATGTTTACCCACACTGCCTTGTAACATGGATACAGTATGGAAGGGCGGACCCTCCAAACACAGGCATTATTTGCTTAAATGGAGGTTACAATCTACAATACGGCCGACGTATCTTGGCGAGTCTGAATATAGGCTCTGCGAAGTTTAGCGCATGAACACTCGTGAAGAAAACTGTTATTGTCATTTTTTTATATATACCAATGTACAAATAAAATTTCCCTAATACAGTGACCAAAAATATATCTCCGGTTTTGCTGCCAGATTTGAACATTAGTAGCGCGTTCGGAACAAACCCTGCTTCTGACCCAGCGTGTACCATCACTATCCGCTGACCTTTTGATATCGGGCGCTTTAGTCCTTGAGCGGAACCATCTGACCACGCCTTACCTTTTGTATGTGATGAGTGGGCATACGACTCGTCAGTGAATACAATTGGTCGCCCTTCGTCCCTGTATTTTTTCATTGCCTTCAAGTACAAGATCCTTTTCAGGCGAATGTCGGTCTTCTCTATAAGAACCATTCTATTGGTTTCGGTCTTTCGCCACTTGAAACCCAAGTTTTTGATAATTGTCTTTAAGCTCGTTTTACCACCTTGAAAATTTATATCCCGTTTGAGTTTCGCTAGTAATTTGTTTATCGTCGGCATTTCTTTTTCAGTTTTGTGGAAGTTGTGTATGCATCTTTTTACTACTCCCTGGTCAAAATTATCCATATCAGTAATAGGTTTTGATCTAGACCTTTTTTTACCAGGCGTGCGGAATACTGAAAGTAAGCCCGAAATATTGCCTTCAGTTGCGATCCGCTGTACTGTGCGTTGGGACACACCAGTTGCGTTAGCAACTCTTAAATAAACTTTATCGACATCTTTTACGCCTTCTTCTTTTTCTTTTTTCATATATTGCGTTAAATCGTAAATAATTTTTCTCGCCTGGCGATTTAACACACTGTTATGTTTTGGTGGCATGTTTGGCGAATAATATAAGTGCTAACTGACACTTGCAAATAAAACAAATAAAACAAACAAAACAAACTTAACACTATTAATAAAAACAAACAACAATAACAACGAAAACTTTTGTAACCGACTGTGCTCAAGACAGAGATAGCGACACGAACACGACACCAATGCTAACGTGTGACTGAGAAATATTACCGTGTACTGAGCATTGCCGAATAAGCACGAAGCTTTACGAAGTAACCAGAAAGGGATGTCCAACACGCGTGCCTGAGGGTGTTGTTTAATCGATTTTTATTCAAATCGATTAAAATTAAGACATAAAAATATATTTATTTGCAATTTATAAGGAGGTTCTAAATTTTCTCAAATAGTCGTTACTCAAGAAGACGTTAATAGATAATTGATATTTAAGTACATTATGTCTTTCAGCTGAGAAAATAATATGTTTTTAGTTTTTTTTTTTATTTAAGTCGAAATCTTGTTTATTATCAACAAAATTCACTATATTTGTAAATCTATTTCGTTTAATATCTTATATAAACAAAAATCAATAACTTCTAAATAAAACTAATCGATTGCGATATTTTATGACTAAAGGGTCGATTGTGTTTACTTATGGTCAATCTCTAGCCTAGACCACCGCCCCCCGTACGTCGCCTCATGCCACCATTTTGTTCCTTAAAAAAGCTATTGCGCAACCTTCTGCGCGAAGGTCGGACTCGCCAAGATACGTCGGCCGTATTATACTAGTTTGTAAGGCATGTACTTTTTAAAACGAAATAAAATTTATTTATTATTATTATTTTTAAAACCAGTACTTGACTTCCATCCAACCTGATGGTAAGTGGTGATGTAGCCGAAGATGGTAAAGCACTAACTTAGCTTAACAAAAGCTTATTCGGTCTTGCTTTAAGAGGATACCTCAAAAATTTGGTGGTTTTTCTATTTCACGTTTTTTTAAGTTTTATAAATTACGAACCAAATTTTTGGTATATAATTTTTGACTACTTGACTTGGATTTCATAAAAGGAAACACGATAACTTTAAATTTTCTCGGTAGAAAAAACTCTAATTAGTTACATTTTTCCATGATATCACAATATTTTTACGAATAAGTTCATGAAATTATTTTTAAGGCTTAGTAAATAATCATATCTAAGTTCTCATAAATAATAAAAAAAAAAATTAATCCATAACAAAGTTTTGTTTAAAAAAATATTGTTTGGCGTTTACTTAGTGTTTTCCGAGCGTGTGCTCGGTATAGCTATCTCATAATTAGCATATTATGAACTAACTGCATCACTTTTATTATGACACTCCCTCAGTCGTCCGTGAGCTTCACCGACAAAGAGATAAGCCACGACCCCAAAAATACGATTCATTTTGAAGGTATCCTTTTAAAAACACAGATTATAAGCAGATAGAAAGACAGATGCTGGCAAATTATTCCACTGCTTTACGCATTATGAACGATGTAGCAAACCTTTAGTTCGAATGGGTGGTATTTCGACAACCAAGGGGAAGAGACCAGCCGAGCGTCTGGTGGTACGATGCTGGAATAGTGAGAGAGAGAGAGAGAGAGAGAGAGAGCACACGCTACGACTTTTTTAAAATAGATATTGCGTATTATAATTTTAAGTAAGAGAGCCGTGGTAGCACAGATGGTTAGCGCTCGCTGTAAATTTCACAGTACGCGAGCAACCCGGGTTCGATTCCCGCTGGCACCAATGAAATTGTTAATTGCAATTTTGAGTGCTGATTTACCACGTGCTCGGCGGTGAAGGAAAACATCGTGAGGAAACCTGCATGTCAGAGAAATAAAAATAAAATATTTCGAAGACATGTAAAGTTCGCTAACATGCGTTGGGGCAGCGCTGCGGACACTTCCTTGCTCTAAAACCCTCTCAGAAATGAGAGGACGCCTGTGCCCAGCATGGGACGTATATAGGCTGTAACTTTAACTTTACTATAATTTTAAGTAATTAATTCCTTTGACCTATGTATCTAACAAATCAAGCGACTTATTTAGTACCTTCTTCGATTAGTTGATTTAACTTGAAATTTCGCAAACGTTTTAGGAACCTGTTCAGCAACCTGTTCAGCACTGAACGTTACAATGTAGCAGCCCAGTGACCGCGTAACCATAACTCGCTTACACTAGAGGTGTTGCTGAGTAATCTTAGCGTATAATTTGGAGTCGCATTAGTATTAAGTTGTATAAATTGTAACATGTTATTGTAAATAAAATTCTCTTTCAACGCTGAATCACGAATTCGTTATTATCGCCGAGATTTTTTTTTATGGGATAGGGTGACAAACGAGCACACAGTCCACCTGATGGTAAGTGGCTGCTGTGGCCCATAGACATCTACATCTATCCTCGATTACGAATCAAAATGCAGATGCGTTGTCACCCGTGAACACTAAGATGGAATGCCTCGTTTCCAGTAAAAGAGGTCTCCGGTTCTCTACACTCACCTGTTAATTATATTCCTGGTAAACCTGGACTCACTGCGGCCATGGTACCTTTAGCTGCCAGAAAACCTAATCAATCTTTTGAGTCTGCTTGAATGGCAGTGAGAGCACCCAATCACGTAAACCCTGACGACTTTTCTCTGTCCGTCTGTTACATTAGGTCTCGTGGTGCATTTGAGTTGGTTTAATATCCAAAGCGTGGACTGCAGACATTCCGCACTGATGTATGTAATCTATTTATGTATGTTTATATAGTAGAATGGTATGGTGAAGGGCCGGGCCGAGGAGGCCACTCCGATTGGGTTTGGCGAGCCCTCTTTTGAAGTGTGCTGGTGGGCTGTGGCGAGAGGGGTGTCCTCTCCCCCTACCACTGCAACCGAGGTGGAGTCGCGGAGGAAGAGGAGTGTTGGTATGACGATGCGCCACTCGCCCTATCTTCCGTGACTCAAACCGCCGCAAAACGGGCCGCACCGTTGATGCGGTGGTGATGGGGCTGCGGAGGAAGTGGAGTGTCGGTATTCCGAGGCGCTGCCCTCCCTACCCTCCGCAGCCGAATCTCGGTTCTTAAGGCTAGTGATTGTGAGTTCTTGTTTTTCCTGGCCCCATGGCCTTCGCGTATCAGATACGGGGGCGTCCGTTGTGCAGGTGTAGTTGGAGGCCATGGAGGAAGGAGCGCCATGTATTCTTGTGCGCCTTACTTGAGAAGGAGAAAGGGGAGGAGTAATCCTCTTCCAACGAGGCGCCACCATGGGGCGCCCGGCGCTGGGGACGCGGATGTGTGCGAAAGTGTTCCCGTGGCCCTGCCAATATGCGATGAAGCTGGAACACCATGGGGTTTTAACTGGTGCGAGTCCTACATAACCCGTTCTTGCCCCCACGAGGCGGGTATGCATAGGCATTTCCCCGTTCAAAAAAAGGTATAAGGTTAGTTAGGGTCTGTAGGGTCTAATACTCCTGTCATATTTATATGCACCAGGTAGTCGTGTTATTGAAGGGAAGTTGGGGTAATATTTATTTAAATATATATCAGTAATATTTATCTTTAGTAAAATATTTTATATTAAAATAATTTTTTTTATCTCGAATATAATTTTAATTTAATTACGCGGAAGATTTTTTTGAGTTTTTGGTTACCTAGTTAAACTACCTGATCTCTGTAACTACCAGACCGATTTAAAAAAAAATGTTCTTTGTGTATGATAGCCTGACTTAACAGAAATAGGTTAGTGTAACTAAAAAAAGTCCGCGATACTATATACATTACAAATGATCTATTTATTATACATAAGCTTCAATGAGATATTGTGATATTTTTATTGAGAATTAAAATGTGAATTATGAGTGTTATTATTGGGCATGGCTTATTAATCGTTACGAATAAAAGTTACTTTATCATCAAGACAATTTTATGAAGATAAACTTTATTCTTTATAGCATGTTATTTGAACCCATAGTTTAAGATATTGAAAATTTTTAAAAATTCAATAATCGGCGGGTGAAACCGCAGAGCGTAGCTAGTTTAACCTCTTATGAGCTTTTGTAAACGTTTAAGGAATTATAATGATTTCTTATATTTACGCGAACACTACACATGATTAAAACTACTTTTACGGATTTTATCGCGTTTATTTTTACTTTTTATTTTTAATTCCCGACGTTTCGGGCGCTTTCCAGCACCCATGGTCACGGGGGACTGAGATGACTGACGTCCCGATGTCATTGTTAAACCCGGAGTACCTTCAGCTTTTTTAATTATTGTTTATGGTCCGATCTATGCAAAATGAACTAACTCTGTCTTGAGGTCTTGCAGTGGTATGCTTGGGTTTAGTTTTAATTTTATTGATTATAGGATCCCAAGCAGGTGGCAGCACCCAGCCTCCTTCTCTATTGAAATTAGGATGTTTTTTAATTTCAATAGCCTCACGTATCATCCTTGGTAGGAATCGGTGTTCTTTCGCGAGGATTTGTGGTCTATCAATCATTACATCAGATTTGATAGACCACAAATCCTCTTTTGCAAAAGCAAGACCTTTTTAAAGAAGAAGCGGCGAAGTTACTCGTCATTCTATTTTATGTGATGATTATTTTTTTATGGAATGGTGGGTACTCCAATGGTTTGGGCACGTTAAACGAATGAGTGAAGACCGAATGGTGAAGAAAATATATAGAGCGAAAGTAAATATTAAAAGGTGTCGAGGTAGACCGAGACTAACTTTCGAAGACCACGTGAGCAAATTGCTCGAAGAGGGGAAGGTCAAGAGTACTCGGATACCTAGACGTGCATGTATGAAGAAGTTAATGAACCTGAAAGAAGCGAAAGAGGTATGTTAGGATCGTGACACTTGGCGATCTGTTCTCTCTGGCTACCCCGTTAGGGATTGTGCGTGAAGATAAGTAAGTAAGTAAGAATGGTGGGTGGATGCTGTGGCTCATGGATATCTACATCCATCCTCAATTAAGAATCTAAATAGATGCGATGTAACTTCTGAGGGCTATATATGATTGAGTACGTGGTTTCCATTAAAAAGGTCTCCGGTTCTTGACGCTCAACATTCGAAACACAAGCAAAACCATAGCCTAAATTTTTATTTTACGCTGGTATTCTGTGAGAGCGTGGTATATTCCCCGGTTGAACTAACCCATTTGTGCAATCATAACATGGTTGTAGCAGGGCTTAACCACAAGTCCACGAGCTATAAGAACTCGTCTCGTTGTGGCGATTCATTTACAATATAGTTAAAACATTTTTATTGTATTTCCCAGAGCCTCCTTTATTGAAACCTACTTGATGTAATGGGGTGAAGGTTGAAGGATTGTCTTGTGCTGCCAACTTACTCATCACATTTTTATTTACCATTTTTTTATTAAGTCACTTTCTAGCTTGTCTGTCTCTTTATGAGTCATTTCGGGTGCAATCTTGCAACTTAAATTTCGAGTACTTAATAGAATCGGTCACTACTTTGCAGAAATCATTATATTAAAGTTGAGTCCATATACACTCAATGATGATGAAATAAAATGATGTATCTTACCTTGTTGGAAGAGTACCTCCCGCCCTCCCTCGATTGCGCTCACTATCCCCGTTACCTCTAATCCCAGCACCACTACTCTCAACACCAATACACTAGAAAAGGCACAGGCGATAATACAATGTATCAGTAGATAAATACAATGTTTTATTATCGATGGTGTGTTGGTTTTTGTAAGTGTAGTAGAGTTAGTAATAGTGGTGTTGGGAGTAGTGGTGCTGGGATTGTTGGTAAAATTGATAGTGCACGCAATTGAGGGAGGGCGGGAGTTGTTCTTCAAACTAGCTAAGACACGTAATTTTTTGCACTGAGCGGATGTGGGCGAAATAATTCTTACCTTAACTTTTGAACATAGCTCAAAATCAGATCACAATGTCGGAATATAAAAAGAACTTTGTATATTAAATTTTTAGTACAAAATTAAAAAAAAACATTTGTTTTAACCATAATACAACCGGTACTACCACGGTTAAATTGGTTTTCCTCAGCATGTAATGTGATATCATTCTGGTGCGTAGATGTGTTTTGCTTGACGACAGAAATAAGGATGTGTCCGGCAGAAATATGAATACCTACTCCAAGGCAAAATGCAAAACTCTACCATTAGGTAAAAACGTTTTCCTTTATGAAATAAGGGTGGGTGACTACCACACATTCCACCTGATGGTAAGTGGATGGTGTGGCCTATAGATATCTACCTCTATCTTTAATAACCTTAATTAAAAATGAAAATACACAGATACGTTATCACCCCTGAGGAAGGATGATGAGGATGGAATGTCTCTTTTACAGTAAAAGGTTCAACGATTCTCTACATCTTTACACTCAATATATTCCACTCTCCTTGGCCGTTTCTTATTTGGCCAATTTTTATTTATTGGTATCGAGGTATTCCACCTTAATCCTCAGTAAGCACTCATCACCTTAAGCACTCATCTGCATTTTGATTATTAATAGAGGTTAGATGTAGGTGTCTAAATATACCACTGCATTCACTGACAGGTAGAGACAGACTGTGTGGTCGTTTGTCCCCTTTACGATCATTAAAAAAAATTGTGACGGTACATGGATCTGAGATGTTGTCTGTTGTCTGGCTGCTTATGTAAGCTCAAGGTTGCTCAGGGAGCTATGGAGAGGGCTATGCTCGGAGTTTTTCTGCGTAATAGACTTAGAAATAAGAATATCTGCAGTAGAACCAGATTAACCGACATAACACAACGGATTAGTAAGCTGAAGTGGTAAACGTCGAGCTATATAGCTCAAAAAACCGACAACCGATGATGGGGAAGAACGGATCTCGAGTGAGGAGTCTCGGTACTAGCGAAGTGTAGGTCAGCGCCCCACTAGATGCAGCAACGATCTGGTAAGTAAAAGCAGATAGTCGATGGAGGCAGTTTGCTCAAAACTATGCTATGTGATATACCTTGACGGCGGCATATGTTCAGCAATTGTGAAGCGCTGTAATAAAAAAAATAATGGAATTTAAAAACTGAGAACTGAATGACTTCAATCTGTAACTATCCTTAAAAACTCTCAAACAAATGCTGTTCTAATTTCCCGAAATTAAATCGGAATTCTTTTCACCAGGATACAGTTTTTAATAGAACCTTTACGTTTGGCAGACCTCAAATAATTGTGTTGTGAGGTGAGGGGAACTGTTCGTACTATAAAAACTTCTATGTGATCTAGATCACATATTCGGTATATCCCATGTGTTATCTGAAAATTGTATTAGGTTCCTGGTACTGATGACAAAACAGGCTAAAGTAATAACTGGATCTAATCGTTTTACCATGTGAGTTTTATTGGTCTATGGAATTTTCTAATTATAAGTATGATCTCATAACTGACAAATCTTATAATGATAACATAAATATTAAGGTCTGACATTGATATTTGCTAAGAGCCAAACTGAGATATGATAAAATATGAAAAAATATCTGGGAAATTAGATTATTCATCCTAAAAAAACACTCACACGCGCGCTTTATCCCCACTACTCGAAATTTAGTTTTATTTAGACGAATTCGTGGCGCAGTGGCTTAGCAATGAGATACCGCGCAGGGGCACGAGTTCGAATCTCGCACGGAACAAATATTTGTATTATCTACAAATATTTAGATGTTCGTCTTTGTAAAATTTATGTTTGTAAACTGCCTCTATGACACAGGAGAAAAGCCTAGTGTAACGCTAACGTTTAAAAAATAGTGCTAACTGAAACTTAATGTTCTTGATTTTAAAAAACTTTCAACGTTGCCGAACAATGCTTTAACTGACGACACTGCACTTTTAGATACAAGCCGGAAAAAATATAGCAACGCCTATGTTTTTTTTTATAGAGTCAACATTAGGTGACAAACAAAGACACAGTTCATCTGATTGTAACGGGATGCTGTGGCCCAAGACACTTATGTGTCTTTAACTTAGAATCGAAATGTAGATGCGTTGTTACCCTACAGGGCTAAGATGCCATTCTAGTAATAACGTACTTCGGTTCTCTACACTTACCATACGAAACACAACAGCAGATATTCCGTGAGAGCGTGATCCTTCCCTGGGTGAGCCGACCTACTCGTGCTACAACCAAGATAGCTGCAGCGTGGCTCTACCACGTGTAAGATTGTGTGATCACGTGATCAGTAGTGTGATTGTGTAAATCTAGTAAGAATCGTTTATATGGGAACTCCTCGCAGTTGTGTTATGTTTTGATATTGTTACTTTGTATTTGGTGTGAAACGGAGCGTTTCGTTCTTCATCTCACGCCCGCAACAGTGATCAACCAACTACTGGTCCCTCTTTAGATTTATTTTTTTAGATAATCAAAGACCATTTCTTTTATCAATTTATATTTCTTTTTTTAACTTTAAGTTTTTCGATTAAAATGTAGCCCAGATCCCTCTTGACATTTCTCTCTATCCCTTTGTAAAATTTTATCACAATGTGGACGGACAGGCAAACTTTAAAAAAAGTGTTGTTTATATCTTGCAATTAACTCTTAATAGAAACCAAATTATTACAGACAGAAATTTCGATATATTTATATACGTAGATAAACCACGTGTTTATGAAATCCAAACTGTAGTTAAGTAAAAAAAATTATCGCTCTAAGTTTGAGATCAAAGTAACAGCTTCGGACGCTTTTATTGATAACTAACGACTTGATTGAAGTATAACGAATCGTTGAGAACATAAAAACACGTTAAAAGTTATTGTGTACGAAAATAGATTTAAAAACAAACAGCAATCATATTAAATGGTTAGGTTCCGCATGATTATAGGGAAACACTTCGAGTACGTGGTCAGTCAGCACTTAAAATTGCAATTAATATTTTTTTTGTGCTGGCGTAGATCGATCATGGTTTAACGAACGACATGGAGTGACGAATTGGTAAGATATGCAAGAAGTCTATGGATATAGGTGGGTCAGGACCGTGCTTTGTGGCATTCCTTGAGGGAGCCCTATGTTCAGCAGTGGACTTGTGAAGGGCTGTAGTGATAACAAAAATTAGGATATAATAATAATAATAATATTCCACAACTATCACACAACGCCATCTAGTCCCAAGCTAAGCAGAGCTTGTGTTATGGGTACTAGACAACTGATAAACATACTTATATATTTCTAAATACATAAATATTATACACCCAGACACAGAACAAGTGATCACACAAACATTTGTCCTGGGTGGGAATCGAACTCACGACCTCCGGCATAGCAGTCAGGGTCACTAACCACTAGACCAACAGGCCTGTCAGTATTAAAGGACGTTAGTAGTTAGTAGACAGGATGTTAGTATTAAAGGACGTGGTTGCTAAGAGGCTTAGTGTTCGTTTTAAATTTTACAGCACGTGACCAAAACATTTTTTTAAATAAAATATGTTTTGTTTACGTGTGATACGAGCACACAGTCCACCCAATGGTAAGTGGATGCTGTGGCCCATAGTCATCTTCATTTCTCCTCTATTAATCAAACTGCAGATGCGTCGACACCCCTGAGAACAAAGATGAAATGCCTCGTTTTCAGTTAAAAGGATCTCGGGTTCTCTACACTCACCATACGAAACATAGCAGCATTAAGCTACCATTACTCGTTGGTATTATGTGGAGCTAGGTCCATCCCCCGTCGAGTCGACCGTTACATACCGCAGTCATAAATTAAATATGCTCTACCACTTGTAGCCATCATTATATTCTAAGCTATGGAACCCTAAAAGTTAAAAGTAAAGTTACAGCCTATATACGTCCCACTGTTGGGCACAGGCCTCCTCCCATTTCTGAGAGGGTATTAGGGCAAGAAAGTGTCTGCCGCGCGCCGCGCTGCCCCAATGCGTGTTGGCGAACTTCATATGTCTTCGAAATAATTTTTTTTCATATTCCTCAGACATGCAGGTTTCCTCACGATGTTTTCCTTCATCGTTGAGCACGTGGTAAATCAGCACTTAAAATTGTAATTAACAATTTCATTGTTGCCGGCGGGGATAGAACCCGGGTTACTCGCGTTCTGTCATATTTGCAGCGAGCGTTAACCATCTGAGCTACCACGGCTCTTGACCGCGCTCGCACCAATATAATAAGGAAACGAGCAAACAATCAAAACACACACCGCAAAAAACTTACAATTAGATCCCGCCACAATCAAATTAAATTGCCATTTTAATTTTCCAAATTATTTCCGTGTGACAGACTGATCGAACTTTGCTCAGTCTATTTATATATCAAATCAAGCGGTTGTTATAAAATCCTATTGTGTTTTTGGAATATTCCATAAGTTGCCGTGTATTGGTGATGTGGAAGAATAAAATTCTGTATGGTAGAGTCACGCTGCAGCTATATTATGATTGTAGCACGAATATGTTAGCCTGAACGGGGAAATAAAATAGTGCCTTAATGCTGTGTTTCGTATGGTGGGTGTTGAGAACCGGAGATCCTTTTGACTTGAAACGAGGTCTTCCGCCTTAGTCTTCAGGAGTGACCATACATCTAAATTTTGATTCTTAATCAAAGATAAATGTAGACAATCTATGAGCTACGTCATCCATTTACCATCAGCTGAACTGGGTACTCGTTTGTCACCCGTATTCTATTAAAATAAAACTTGATATGGGTGACAAAGGATACAACCAATTAAATTTTAAACATCAAATACTTTCCGGAATCTGTACAAAATGACCAAACATGTAACAAGTGTTGTTTGGCTTACAAATAAAAGTTTCGAGTCTGAATATTTCTCTATATGAATATTATGTATGTAAAATGCATTCATGGTACAGAGATAAATATGATAGTGTAAAGATACCGATAAAAAAAAGAAAAATGTAAAATTAAATAGGGGTAAGAGGATACTGTAGCTCAACGACATCTGCATTAAACTTCAAGCAAGACAAGTCACAGATTTCTTGTCCCTCGCGGGACCAACATAGCCTATATTTCTTTTTCTCTCAGTATATCTACGAAAATGTATGTATGTTCACAAAAATAAAGGCAGTTTTAGTAAAAATAAACACTCTAAACACTAAGAACAAACACAAGCTAGTGATACCAGTTTCAATGTATAGGCTATTACAACAAAGTTATTTATATTAATTTTAATACCCGACGTTTCGGGTGCTTTCCAGCACCCATGGTCACGGGGGACTGAGGTGACTGACGTCCCGATGTCAAAGTTAACCCGGAGTACCTTCAGCTTTTTAATTATTGTCTTTGGTCCGATCTACGCAGAATGAACTAACTGTGTTTTGAAGTCTTGCAGTGGTATGCTTGGGTTTAGTTTTAATCAAAATCCGTAAAAGTAGTTTTAATCAACGTATAGTGTTCGCGTAAATATAAGAAATCATTATGTATCCCAGAAAATATACAAGATATCTCTATTACCAAGTTTAAATATTTAATTAAACAAAAAAAGCGTTTGTACGAACTAACTATAGGACTGTTTCTGTATCTTGTTATGTGTAGGTAAATAAATAAATAAAAACTGATAAAACTATAAAAAGGGTTATTATGATATAAATGAATACATGGTTGATAATAATCCCTGGGAATGAGGTGGTCGCTTCCAGGCAACATTCTGTGACCATTGACATTGTAAAATATATTTTAAAAATAAAGTGCCGCTGGATTTCAAGCTGGTTCTTCCCAGGACAGAGGTTTTCGAACCAGTGGTAAAGTAAAAAATGTCTAAATAAGAATTAAATGTAATCTACATTGAATACAAAAATTATTCTATTCTATTCTACTTTATGGCCTCATGGATATTTGGCGCAGTTGGCACGCATGGCAGGCGGGTTGGGAACTGCAGTGTTTTTTTAATATTTTGAGTTGATATTAGCAGAGTTAGCTGTAGCTGCTCATCTCCTGTTTCATTTCTCACCTCTCAGGACATCCACGGGATGGTATGGGGTTGTAGACTTTCTCATGCTGCCATTACACGCATTGTATAACGCACATAATATTACGTGTATTTATATAAGCGAGCACAACTCGAGTACAAGAAGTAACGCACTGTTTATAATAGGGCCGTTGCACATAGACTGGGTTTATTTTTGATAATACGAACAACATTTCTGATATTAGTATTTTTTTATTTAAAATATAGGCGGAAAAGAGCACACAATCCACCTGATGGTAAATGAATGCTGAGGTCCATAGATATCTGCATTTATCCTCGACTAAACATCAAAATGAAGATGCGTTGTCGCCCTTGAAAACTAATGTGGATGGCCTCGTTTCCAGTAAAAGATCTACACTCACCATAAAAAACACAGCAGCATCAAGCTGCTATTTTATGCTGGTGTTCGGGGTTTTACCCCATTCGAACAATTTATGTATTTGTACTTTTTGTATATAAGAATTTAAATAACTTAAGTTCTTTCATACTCTTATACAACTTGCTTAAGCAGCACACATTGATGATGCGCAGCGATGAAATTTACTACCATCAAGTGGACTGTATGCTCGTATGCTCGTTTGTCACCCCTAGTCCTTTTAAAAAAAATTGCCATCGGTTCTTTATACATCTGCAAAAGTAATGATTATTCAGAGGTGTGAAAGTGTGTTAGATCTGAATTATAAAACTCCATTAAATTCATACATATACATACATAGAGGTCAAGACAATAATAACATGTTAAGATGAAATAAATGTTTTGTGTTACAAGATTTTCTTACTGATCGAGTTGTGGTGTATCCACGAAGCTAGTAAATTGGTTTAATATTAATAAAAGGTAAAAAAAAAACTAAATGTATGAAATTCGTAACTCCGAATGCAAACATGTTAATACTAATGTAATTTTAAATGGGAAGGAGCTGAGTCTTGTTTATACCACCGTTTTTCTTGGAATCACACAAAACGCAAAACTTCAATGGGGCCCCCATATATCAAAACTGGCTGGCAGACTTACTTCTGAGCATAGCTGTAAAAATATTAGAACCCTTACCAGTGTTAAAACAGCTAGACTAGTTTAATTTTTCTATTTCCATAGCATTATGTCGTATGGTATTTTGCTATGGGGACACGCGACTGACACTGAAATTATATTTATTTTACAGAAGGGCCATTAGAGCAATTTATGATTTAAAACCAAAACAGTCGCTCAGCCAAAAACTTAAGGAAATTAATACCTATATTAACTCTGGGCTCTCAATACATTTACGAAAATAATTCGTATAATACGTACACAAAATTAAAGTAGTTTTGGAAAAATAAGTGATATTGATTCTGTAAATACTAGGAACAGACACAAGCTGGTAAACAGTTACTCGACTTCACCGAGTCAATAATTCATTCCTGGGTCGATGTATACGCTTTTATAATAAAATCCCAGAAAATATACAAAATTTGTCAGGTACACAAAATTCAAAAAATTTATTAAACTAAGTTTGTATAAAAAAATGATAATAACCTCTGGGAAGGGTGATCGCTACTAAGTATTTTGTGTTGTTTATTGTAAAAACATGATTGTAAGCTGTTATTTAAAAGAAAAGTAGTCCCGCTGGGTTTCCTTGCTGGTTCTTCCCAGGACAGAGGTTTTTTTCCAAACCAGTAGTAAATTAGAAAAAGTGACTTTCAATAAATATTATTTATAATCTATATTGAATAAAAAAATTCCATTCCTTTTTCTTACCCCATTTAAATAGAAAGAATAATATTAAAAAAGAGAACAAGGCAGTGCGTCCACAGATAAAAACTAGGTGAAGATGACAATGCGTGATGGATAGACAATCCGGATAGATAGACATCGTGTGATAAAATTTATTTACTCAAAACATACATATTTAGATAGATCTCCAAATAATAATGATTCATGATATCTAGGTTGTTGTACCATGTGACCAAGTTGTTTTCTCATATCTAATTTATTTACATTTAGCGATCCGCTCGGCTTCGCATTGATTTCTGGATTTCGAGAATAGCGCCACCTCCACAAAAGGACCTACTAAAACAAATATACTGGATGTCCTTTTTTACGTCTGGAAAATAAATAGGGTATAACATGTGAACGGAGTAGAAGCCTATGGCACTGATATTTAAAAAAAAACTAATATTTTGAATAAAATAAATAAATAAATTAAAATGTATCGAAATTCAAATAATATCCACCATAGTCTGTGACACTGCGAAGTGACAAGGTCAAAGATGCCTACAAAAAAATTTTTTATTGCCGTTCGTAAAGTAGGGTGGATATGATTACACGCTATTTTTTTCAGACGATAGAAAAGGTCATCGAGTATAAATTTTCATCAACATTGTTCCAGCCGTTCTCAAGAAATTATCTTTCATACATACGGAAATTTATTTTTATTAATATAGCTGCAGAACAAGATATTTTAGATTGAGTGGCTGATTTACTGCGACAAATGAGAAAAAGAGGAGCTTACGTCCGTATTGATTTAGTTTAAAATTCATCCGACGGGGAGCAAATGTGGAAGACGTCTAGTAGTTCAATCGATACGCCTGTTAAGTATGACTATAAAGTCAAATCCCCCCGAGAACAAGACAAATAATATATAATGTATATCCATGTTTTTACGTCGCAGAGACATGCTGCAGCTATAATATTATGGTTGTGGTTTAAGTAGTTGGACGGCACAATAACCTTTATTGAATAAACAACTTTCTATTTCCGTTTCTAGACCAATAAACTTTTCTCAAATAAACCCCTTCTTTCCTAATTAAGCTACAAGAGCTCATGGTAAAGGGTGTAGAGAACGAGTATGACAGGGTATTTACGATTTTCAAAAAGTGTTTGAAATTAATCCTAGAGTGATAATGAACCACTATAATTTTTATATAAATTTTTTTAAACCGAATAGTACCGTAAAAATTACTTTTAATCCATCGTTTTAAATTTGCGTGTGAAATCGCTAACCGCCATGCTGTTCCACTCGTGACGTTACTGTTCAAGAATTTGCCGAATTTGCAAAGGAATAAGATACTTTTTATTGTTTAATAATGAGTTATCATCTATTTCATTGTTGTATTGTGCCTGAATGCAAAAATAAGAGCATAAAAACGCCGGAAAAGTTATGGATTCAAGTGCCAACTGATTTAAATATAACAAATACTTGGTTAAAACTGGCAAGAAGATACCCGAATACATTGTCTACATAAACTAAAATATTCTTCTGTGAAGATATTTCGATGTAAGTATGACTTATATTTAACTATCGATTATACAACACAAGACATCGTGAGGCGAAAGGTATCGCAAGTCAATTTTTGTAATAAATTACGTTAACTTTGATATTATAACTAATGATTGCTAATGATTGTAATTATAATTGATAGAATCAGGCGTTACTTTGCGGAAATCCATTATAATAAAAAATAAAAATATAAATTTCTTTGCAACTTTCCGCTAAACATATAAAATGATGTGTCTTACCTGGATTGAAGCGCACCTCCCGCCCTCCCTCAATTGTATACACTAACTCCGTCACCACTAGACCAAGCACCACTACTCTCAACACCACTATTCCAGGCAAGACACACCATCGACGATAATACGACACGTGTTTCGCCTCTACACGAGGCATCCTCAGGTAATATAGACTCTACGGCGGCTGACCGCTAAGTGAGCGGCGAGTCGAAACAGTTGCTATTTATACACGCTGACACAATCGCTCCCTACCAAAGTAGCGAGTGACCGCGTCGTGCGATAACAAACCTGCCAACAGTTATTACTATTGTTATGATTATTTTTAAATACTATTATTATTATTGTTTTGAGTGACCGCGCCGGCGATAACAAATCTGCTACTAATTATTATTATTGTTATGATTAATATTTTAAATACTATTATTATTATTATTGTTTTATTGAAATTATTATTAAAGATTGGCCTTAAAGATTTTTAACAAAGGTGAATTAGAAACATTTGTTTGTTCATTCAGCAGTGTATAATTACCATTATTACTTTTTAAAATCTCCAACTGCTCCAGCACACACAGTCGCAGCCCCTTATTACAGGTATGTAAGACTTCAAAGGAATGGTCGCTAGCTAGGTTGTGTCCAGTGTCCAAGAGATGTTTAGCAAAATGGGATTTATCAGGATTGCGATTTCTGTACGCGGCCATATGTTCTTTATAGCGCGTTCCGAAATTGCGACCAGTCTGACCCACGTAAACGGCGTGGCATTCGTCACAAATAAGTTTATAAACACCCGATTTTTGACTAATATTTAACTTATCTTTATTATTACAAATATTCCTAAGCGAATTGTTTGTTTTGAATGCCACGTTAACGCCGTTTTTCTTAAGACTATTAGCTATTTTTTCGATATGGGGCCTAAGTAGGTCAAACTACCCACATACCGCCGGACACTTTGAGATCGAACCGCGTACAAAGAATTGCGAACAACATGCTTTTGTTTCTTTTTAATAAGATTATCAATGAGACTTTTTGAAAAACCGTTAGAGACCGCAATTTGATAAATTATATTAAGTTCTTTTAAATAATTTTCTTTATTTAATGGAACAGTGGACAGACGGTTAATGTAACAATAAAAGGCGGCTAATTTATGTTGCCATGGATGACACGATGATGCGGGGATGACCGAGTCGGTATGAGTTGGCTTTCGATAAATTTCAAAAACATGTAACGACTCTTTTCTTGTTATTGTTAAATCAAGGAAATTAAGGGAGCCATCTTGTTCCAATTCAAGCTTAAATTTAATTTAATTCGTGGACTCTATTTATTTTATTAAGGAAAACATCCAGTTGTCTCCTTGTGCCTGTCCAGCAAATAATTATGTCGTCTACATATCGATAATAGTATAAGATATTTTGGTTAACAACTATATGTTGTTTTTCGAAATCATCCATGAAAATGTCCGCCATAAGTGGACTTAGAGGGGACCCCATAGCTAACCCTTCTTTTTGTAGATAGAAACGGTTATTAAACCGGAAATAATTTTGTTTCATACAGAGAGAGGTTAAATTAAGAAGATCATTTGTTTCCCCGGGATGCAGACGACGTTTTTTAAAGAGATCTGAGAGTATACGCAAACAGTCAGAGAATGGGACGTTTGTGAAAAGACTATCAACGTCTAAAGACAACAACATAGATTTATGTGGAATACGAATATCTTTTATTTTGGAAATAAGTTCTAAACTATTTTTAAGGCTGTAAGTGGGGTTGAAACCAGATTTCTACCGAAGGAGGAAGTTTAATTTTTAGCAAGGAAATAAGCAGGTGCACCTATATATGAGACAACTGGACGAATTGGAACATGTTCTTTATGTAATTTAGGTAACCCATATAAAGTGGGTGCTTGAGGATTCATTGGAACAAGATTGCTCCGAGACAAGTTGTGATCGGGAAAAACATATGACGACTTTTATATACATACTTTAATATCCGAAGTAAACTTTTTGGTTGGATCAGACTCTAACAGCTGAAAAACTCAATAATCGTAAATATAACTTGAAAATTTTTGAAATAATACAGCACATTAGCTATACCTCATAATCAGTGACACAGAACACTAATATCCTAAGGAGGGGTTAGTGATGTCACGACGTTATTGATATGGCGGACAGCGTTTTTCTGATTTTAGAAATTTAATAAAAATTAAAGTATATTTATAACGCAATTTTATAAATAGAAATCAATATTTCTCGTTAACTTTTTACAAAATCTATTATAAATATATCATTTAGTATAAATATATATTTATATGGTGTAAAATACTACTCCACTACCATCTCGAGACGGCGAGGCCAGCTCTGCTCTTTCTTACCGAGACGCAGGTGTCCTCTCCGGCTGATGTCTCGTATCTCTCCTACCCGGGGTACAAACTGGAACACTCCTTTGTGCCTCGGGCTGGAGTTTGCGTTTACGTTAGAGAGGACATCTGTTCTCGACGCCTCGGCAGACTTGAAGGTTCGGATCTGTCCATCCTTTGGCTACGCGTAGACAGCGACGACCATCCGCGCGTCTACGGGTGCCTCTATAGGTCCCATAGTGGTAATGCCAAAACAGACCGACTCTTCGACCACGTCCAAATGGCTACAGATTCGTTGCTACAGCAGATCTCCTCCGCAGAGATCGTGATCTTCGGCGACTTTAACGCCCATCACGCCGAATGGCTTGGTTCACGTTTAACCGATCATGCGGGGAGATCTGTTCATGATTTTGCCTTGGCATACGGTCTGACAGCCTCTTTAGGCTCCACGGACCATTGTCTGGTTCGGAGCGTGGTGCCACTCACGCTGAAATCGCGGTTGCATTATGCAGGCTGCCGCCGTGTTTGGCACTATAGGTCAGCCGATTGGGATGGGATGCGGTTTTTCTTTGCATCCTACCCTTGGGGGCGGGTTTGCTTCTCGCCGGATGATCCCAACGTTGTTGCGGTTTCTGTAGCTGATGTGGTACTTCAGGGTATGGAACTTTTTATTCCTTCCTCTGTGGTGCCCATTGGAGGCAAGTCTCAGCCATGGTTTGGTCGCTCCTGTAAAATAGCATCATGCTATAAGCAGGAGTGCTACCAAGCCTGGGCCGATGCATCAGCGTCCCGGGATGTAAATACCAGCGCTCTAAAAAAGAAGTATAATTCCGCCTCTAGGTCCTTCAAAAGAGTCATTGCCAAGGCAAAGTCAGAGCACATGGGCAGAATTGGCGAGAAACTAGTTCGCCTTCCTTCTGGAACCCGTGCATTCTGGTCTCTCGCCAAGGCTGTCCAGGGGAATTTCTGTCAGCCATCTCTTCCATCTCTGCACGGGGAGGACGACTCACTGGCCCATACCGCAAAGGAGAAAGTCGATCTTCTAGGCTCTTTCTTTGCGTCTAACTTGACTCTCGATGACGGGTGGAGTACGCCGCCGACCATCCCGCGGTGTGAGTGCTCCATGCCGGAAGTGCAATTCACACAGCGCTCGGTTCGCAAAGCACTCCTCTCCCTGGACATCCACAAGTCGAGTGGGCCTGACGGAATCCCCCCAATTGTGCTGAGGACGTGTGCTCCAGATTTGGCACCGGTTTTAACGCGTCTTTTCCGGTACTCCTACTCCCTAGGCGTAGTCCCAAAATCATGGAAGACGGCTTACGTCCACCCGATCCCTAAAAAAGGCGACCGCTCTGACCCGTCCAACTACCGGCCAATCGCCATCACCTCCTTGTTCTCCAAAACAATGGAGGCCGTTAGTTTGGACATTGCGAAGGCCTTTGATCGGGTTTGGCACAAAGCGCTTCTTTCGAAGCTCCCTTCCTATGGGCTTCCCGATAAATTGTGCGATAGGATCACCAGCTTTCTTGCAGATCGGAGCATCAAGGTCGTTGTAGACGGTGCAAGCTCCGATTGCAGGCCTATTAATGCTGCTGTTCCACAGGGCTGCGTGCTATCGCCAACGCTGTTTCTTCTGCATATCAATGATATGTTGCATACCCGTAACATTCATTGCTATGCAGATGACAGCACTGGTGATGCTCTTTACACCGGCCGAGCCAATATTTCTCGGGAAAACGTCTCCGAGTGCCGGGACAAACTTGTGTCTGAAGTCGAGTCTCTGCTGGACAGAGTCTCGGATTGGGGGCGACTAAATCTAGTCCAGTTTAACCCTCAGAAGACACAAGTTTGCGCGTTAACCGCTAAAAAGAACCCCTTTGTCGTATCCCCTCAGTTTCAAGGCACTCCCCTTGTTGCCTCAGCCAGTATCGGAATCCTCGGCGTCGACATATCGAGTGACGTGCAGTTTCGTGGTCACTTGGAAGGGAAGGCCAAATTGACCTCTAAAAAGCTTGGCGTGCTCAGCAGAGCGGTACAGTATTTCATGCCGGCACACCGCCTGCAACTTTACAAGGCGCAGGTTCGGCCGCACATGGAATACTGTTCCCATCTCTGGGCTGGAGCTCCCCAGTACCAGCTCCTTCCACTTGACCGCATCCAGCGCAGAGCGGCTCGAATCGTCGACGACCGAGTGCTTTCTGATCGGCTAGATTCACTGGCGCTGCGAAGAGATGTTGCATCTCTTTGCGTATTTTATCGCATCTATCACGGGGAGTGCTCTGAGGAATTGTTCAGATTAATCCCAGCCGCCAAATTTCGTGAACGCACTACACGGCAGACGTCCCGATACCATCCACACCATCTGGACGCTTGGCGGTCCACCACCGTACGTTTCACAAGGAGTTTCCTTCCACGTACAACCTCTCTGTGGAATAGTTTACCACCGGCGATTTTTCCGGACCGATACGACCTGGGGACCTTCAAGAAAAGAGCTTACTCCTTTCTAAAGGGCCGGCAACGCACCCGCAATTCTCCTGGTGTTGCGGTTGATCATGGGCGGCGGTAGTCACTTAACATCAGGTGAGCCGCATGCTCGTTTGCCCCTTCTTCTATATATAAAAAAAATACTCGCTGTAAGCCATTCCATTTTCATCCTCAGCGGTAACTAAATACGCATTTGTAGAGTTCTTGGCTTGGCTGCAGTAGTTAGTATCCATCAGTTGGAGTGAAAGTTCCTTTGTCATATCGATTTTATAAAAAAAAATCTTCGCGATTAAATACGAATGCCCAGCGTGGTGGAAAACTTTTTCTTGAAACGTATGCCTGCTATAACATTCTTGATAAAGCAGGAGACAGGCAGACAGTCCAGCCTGTCATAATCTGGACTGTCATAATATCCTATGAATGATTGTGACTTAATACGAGTAGCTATCACTGAATTCGTACTTGTAGGTATTTATATAATATATAATAGGTAGGTATGCAATACACAGCTCACAGACATAAAAAGTATAATAAAAAGTGATAGTAAAAAGATTGTCTATAAAGTTGCATTATTTTTAAAAATACGTTTTTAACATAGCACGTGTAAGTAGAGCTGTGTGTAGCTTAGGTGCTAAGCGACGGTCGTAAATTTCACGGGTTCGATTTTCACAGGCACCAATGAAATTAAAAATTGCAGTTTTAAGTTTTGTTTTACCACATGCTTGGCGATGAAGGAAAACACCACGAGGAAACCTGAGAAATAAAAATAAATAGAAGATGAACGCGGCGGACACTATCTTGCCCGTAAAACCTTCTAAGAAATGAAATTCACTGCCCTGCCCAGTATTTGTGGTTCATTTGTTCAATACAGCCTATGGATTGTTCCATAGCAACATAGGCCTTCCCTATATAATTGTCTTATAAAGGGGATATTTGCCATAGTTGCCACGCTTTGTTGGCGGGTTGGCAGCCTTAGCTTCTGTTATTTTGACTTATCAGTAGAATGCTGCTACCCATCTCCAGTTCTATTTCTCTTACGACACATCATGGCATGATATGGGGTAGACTACCCCATATCATGCCATGATCTCATTTTGGCCATGATGTGTACTCCGCCATCTATTGGAAGGCATAAGAATTTTAAAGCATCTTCCTTATTCCTTAGACGCCTCTTATATACATATAGCGATTATCGTACACCGCCACAACACGGCAAGGTCACGGTTAATAGGCTGTTTTTTTCTTTTTACTAGAATCGAAGATATTGGTGATATGATGCAGCATTATAAGTCTTATTATTTTAGGTGGTAGAGCCACGCTGCGGCTATATTATGGTTGTAACACTAATGGGTCGACTCGACGGCGAAAAGGACCACGCTTTCAAAGAACACTCTCTTTCGTATGATGAGTGTAGAGAACCGGGGACCTTTTATACTGGAAACGGGGTATTATTATAACGGAGCACCTGCATTTTGATGCTTAATTTGAGGATTAATGTAGATGATTATAGGCCACAGCAGTACTTACCATCATGTGGACTGTGTGCTCAGTTGTCACCATTATTCTATAAAAAATATATTCTCACTATAATCATCACGTAGTTAGAATAACCATTGTGTATTTTTTGATTTCAAATCATTGAAAATGCCACAAACGAGTCTGTGTGGGTTGTGGTTAAACTTTAACATTGAAGTTATGAATGAGTAAGAACATCCACTACCCGGTAGTGGATATTCTTACACGTTCACTACGTGGTAAACGTACGTGTGGACCTGATAATTTGTATTATTAATATTGCTAACAAACATTCTTACACGGTCACTACGTGGTAAACGTACGTGTGGACCTGATAATTTGTATTATTAATATTGCTAACAAACATTCTTACACGGTCACTACGTGGTAAACGTACGTGTGGACCTGATAACTTGTATTATTAATATTGCTAACAAACATTCTTACACGGTCACTACGTGATAAACGTACGTGTGGACCTGATAATTTGTATTATTAATATTGCTAACAAACATTCTTACACGGTCACTACGTGGTAAACGTACGTGTGGACCTGATAATTTGTATTATTAATATTGCTATCAAACATTCTTACACGGTCACTACGTGGTAAACGTACGTGTGGACCTGATAACTTGTATTATTAATATTGCTAACAAACATTCTTACACGGTCACTACGTGATAAACGTACGTGTGGACCTGATAATTTGTATTATTAATATTGCTAACAAACATTCTTACACGATCACTACGTGGTAAACGTACGTGTGGACCTGATAATTTGTATTATTAATATTGCTAACAAACATTCTTACACGGTCACTACGTGGTAAACGTACGTGTGGACCTGATAATTTGTATTATTAATATTGCTAACAAACATTCTTACACGGTCACTACGTGGTAAACGTACGTGTGGACCTGATAATTTGTATTATTAATATTGCTAACAAACATTCTTACACGGTCACTACGTGGTAAACGTACGTGTGGACCTGATAATTTGTATTATTAATATTGCTAACAAACATTCTTACACGGTCACTACGTGGTAAACGTACGTGTGGACCTGATAATTTGTATTATTAATATTGCTAACAAACATTCTTACACGGTCACTACGTGGTAAACGTACGTGTGGACCTGATAATTTGTATTATTAATATTGCTAACAAACATTCTTACACGGTCACTTCGTGGTAAACGTACGTGTGGACCTGATAATTTGTATTATTAATATTGCTAACAAACATTCTTACACGGTCACTACGTGATAAACGTACGTGTGGACCTGATAATTTGTATTATTAATATTGCTAACAAACATTCTTACACGGTCACTACGTGGTAAACGTACGTGTGGACCTGATAATTTGTATTATTAATATTGCTAACAAACATTCTTACACGGTCACTACGTGGTAAACGTACGTGTGAACCTGATAATTTGTATTATTAATATTGCTAACAAACATTCTTACACGGTCACTACGTGGTAAACGTACGTGTGGACCTGATAATTTGTATTATTAATATTGCTAACAAACATTCTTACACGGTCACTACGTGGTAAACGTACGTGTGGACCTGATAATTTGTATTATTAATATTGCTAACAAACATTCTTACACGGTCACTACGTGGTAAACGTACGTGTGGACCTGATAATTTGTATTATTAATATTGCTAACAAACATTCTTACACGGTCACTTCGTGGTAAACGTACGTGTGGACCTGATAATTTGTATTATTAATATTGCTAACAAACATTCTTACACGGTCACTACGTGATAAACGTACGTGTGGACCTGATAATTTGTATTATTAATATTGCTAACAAACATTCTTACACGGTCACTACGTGGTAAACGTACGTGTGGACCTGATAATTTGTATTATTAATATTGCTAACAAACATTCTTTTGTATTCCCATCGATGTGCGATGTCCATAACGCGAGTGTGTTGGCCGAACATATAGGAAGTGTGTAACACTATTTCGGTCGCTAATATATTTAGCTTTAGTTCAATGTGACTGCGTTTCATTAACGAATTTAAGAGGTCGGTGCAAATCATCGCCACGAAAGTTTGTTTATAAAAGTCCACTGCTGAACATAGGCCTCCCACATAGATTGCTTCATATAGGGAAGCAGGAATTTGCCATAGTTGGCACGTTTGGCAGGCAAGTTGGCAATTGCAGTTTTTTATTATTTGAGCTGTTATCAGGAAGACAATGCTAGTCATCTCCGTTATCAGTTTCCCTCTGTCGTCTCTTACGTCAATCGCGGTACGCTATTGGGGTAGTGGATGTTCTTTACCACTACTACATGGGTAAAGTACTTAATTACAAATAATTTATTGATGTCTGTCGAGTTTTGACGTTATAACTCCCTGGGAATAAGTTACAATGCCTTGCGACCTTTAGTTAAACTGCCTCTTCACACCAGAATCCAGTAATGGTTGCATCTGATGGGAGAAGTAGGTAAGACTGGTATCAATCTAAACAAACTCTTTTTTATAGGATAGGGTGACAAACAAGACACCATACGAAACATAGCAGTATCATGCTGCTGTTTTATGCTGGTATTCTGTGAGATCGTAGTCCTTCCCCGGTCGAGCCAACCCATTCGTGCTACAACCATAATATAGCTGTAGCATGGCTCTACCACGTAGATCTTCTTCTAGACTTATTAAAATGTCTTTAAAAATAACTGCGATTCACTATATCTATTTATTACAGACTATAAACACAATAACTGCTTATTTTTTTGCAGGAGAGGGTGAAACGAGCACACGGTTCACCTGATATTAATTGACTCGCCATCCATGAACCACTGTTACACCAAGGGAACTAAAGGTGCGTTGCCGATCTTTTAGAAAGGAGTAGGCTATTTCCTTGAAGGTCCTTAAGTCGTATCGGTCCGGAAAAATCGCAGGTGATAAACTATTCCACAGAGAGATCGTACTCAGAAGAAAACTCCTAGTGAAATGTACAGTGGTGGACCGCCTAGTATCCAGATGGTGTGGATGGTATCGGGAGTTTTGCCGCGATGTGCGTTCGTGAAATTTGGCGACTGGGATTAATCTGGACAATTCCTCAGAGCACTCCCCGTGGTAGATGCTAAAGAAAATGCAAAGAGATGCAACATCTCTTCGCAATGCCAGAGAATTTTGAAAATTTGTTTGACAAAATAGCAAATTTTAATTAAAATAATTTCAGTAACAAATAATACCTCAGTTGTTTACTAGAAGCGAGTGGAGCCGCGGTTTAAAGACAGTAAAGTAATAGAGAAAAGCTATTAATAGAAAGAACAATAAACATAACTGACCTTCTTAAGCATCAATAAACGTGCAGACGAACTAACACATTGTACACAAATTAAATATTGTATTTTCATAACACACAAACTCTTCTCTCTGATTCAAAATTGATTTTATTGTTCACTTTTGACTCCGCGTCGTGAGAATTCGAGAAAACGAGTGACAGCCTACTGTTAAACAAGTGAAGGACGCTCTTAAGACACAAATAAACATAGAAATGAAAGGTGGCTGGGAACGTATAACCGTAAAGATTGGATAAGCCATCAGCTTATACGTAGTGTTGGGTAGGACAACGCTTATCGATAATTTGTATTGTAATAATAATGTCTTCGAGACTGAATTTCGATTACATCGACCTGTTTCAACGAAGACTAATGATTTGCACAGGACAGGATTATAGTGCTTGAGTGTGTGCGCAAGTACGAGAACACTCTCTATTCCCTCACTTTCATAGTCCGTTCGGTCGGCAACCCAACATGACTGGGAGCGATCAAATCAGGACCGAACGACCGAATCAGGAGCGATCAGGACCTGTGTTTTCAAATTTTACCGATTTTGCAAAAGAATAAGATACTTTTAACGTTTATTAATGAATTATCATCTATATCATTGTTCAGTAACAAATAATACCTCAGTTGTTTACTAGAAGCGAGTGGAGCCGAGGGTTAAAGACAGTAAAGTAATAGAGAAAAGCTATTAATAGAAAGAACAATAAACATAACTGACCTTCTTAAGCATCAATAAACGTGCAGACGAACTGACACATTGTACACAAATTAAATATTGTATTTTCATAACACACAAACTCTTCTCTCTGATTCAAAACTGATTTTATTGTTCACTTTTGACTCCGCGTCATGAGAATTCGAGAAAACGAGTAACAGCCTACTGTTAAACAAGTGAAGGACGCTCTTAAGACACAAATAAAGATAGAAATGAAAGGTGGCTGGGAACGTATAACCGTAAAGATTGGATAAGCCATCAGCTTATACGTAGTGTTGGGTAGGACAACGCTTATCGATAATTTGTATTGTAATAATAATGTCTTCGAGACTGAATTTCGATTACATCGGCCAGTTTCAACGAAGACTAATGATTTGCACAGGACAGGATTATAGTGCATGAGTGTGTGCGCAAGTACGAGAACACTCTCTATTCCCTCACTTTCATAGTCCGTTCGGTCGGCAGCCCAACATGACTGAGAGCGATCAGATCAGGACCGAACGACCGGATCAGGAGCGATCAGGACCTGTGTTTTCAAATTTTACCGATTTTGCAAAAGAATAAGATACTTTTAACGTTTATTAATGAATTATCATCTATATCATTGTTGTGTTGTGCCTGAATGCAAAAATATGAGCATAAGAACGCCGGGAAAGTTATGTATTCAAGTGTCAATGATTTAAATATAAGAAATACTTGGTTATAACTGGCAATAAGATACCTGAGTACATTGTCTACAAAAATTGGACCATTATTCTGTAAAGATAATTTTAATGTACGTATGATTTGTAATAATCTATCGTTTATAAAAAACAAAACAACATAAGGTGAAGTCGAATTGGTAATAAATTACGTTAACTAAGATATTATAACTAATGATTGATTATTATAACTAATGATAATTTATAGATAAACTAAACTATGATAACTATTAAACCATGTTTTATGAAAATACACTCTGACTTGGTATTGTATTTTAGTATAAACAAAAGTTGGTAATAGGTACTTACATTGATGTTTTAACATTATTCAACTTAGCAGAACAAAAATTAGGATTGCATGCAAAAAATTTGCCACCATCAATTTATTTATCCTTGGTAGATTAGTACTTTCTGCTTTTACGAATTCGTCTTATATGATGTCTCTTCAATAAAACTCGGAATAAAACTCAATCGTAATGATAACTCGAAACATTTCGAAATAACACACGCACATTAGTTAGTTCTTTTAATCAGTGACACAGAACACCAATACCCTTAGAGGGGATTAGTGACGTCACGACAGTTTCTAATACGGCGGGCAGCGTTTGCAGATTCGAAGCATACCCAATACAAATTCTTAAAATTGAAATATAAAATTTATAACGCAATTTTATAAATAGAAATCAATATTTCTCGTTTACTATTTACAAAATCTATACATTTTCGATATTTTTTTACATGGTGTACAATAAATTTGCCACCTACCCTATTGGGCGGTGTTTCACATCCGAGCCTTAGAAAGAACGCGAAACCGTTGTTTCTTCTCTCTATAGTTGGGTTGATTTAACGTCACATGTGAGGAATAGAGGGTGAACTTGTTCTTGCGTACCGGCTCATGCAGTATAATTCTGTACCACGTATATTGTTAGTTTTAGTAGAGACTGCAGTACTCGCCGAAATTTTATTTGGAAATAATATTTGAATATCATTTAATGTACCGAGTAATCTCGGTGTAAAGCTCGGTGTAAGTAAAGTGTAGCTCAGATGGTTAGCGCTCGTTGTAAATTTCACAGTACGCGAGCAAACCGGGTTCCATCCCCGTCGGCACCAATGAAATTGTTAATTGCAATTTTAAGTGCTGATTTACCACGTGCTCGGCGGTAAAGGAAAAACATCCTGAGGAAACCTGCATGTCACAGAAATAAATAAAAAAATATTTTTCGAAGACATGTGAAGTTCGCCAACACGCATTGGGGCAGCGCGGCGGACAATTCCTTGCCCTAAAATCCTCTCATCAATGAGCGGAGGCCTGTGCCCAGCAGTGGGACGTATATAGGCTGTAACTTTACTTTACTTTTTAAATATCATCCCGTGGGTGTCGTAAGAGTTGATTGAGGGAAACAAATCATAAGATGGCAACTTCCTAATTACCTACGAATAAAAAACTGTGGTTGCAAATATCCCCCCCAAGAGATAATCTATCGATAAAGGCTAGGATGGCTGCAATGGTAACGGTAACACTTCATTTTATCATTTGTTTTCCTTATGTTAAATTATATATTTTCACTGATTTTATCGCATTTAATTTTCTTAATTTTGTACCTATAGTGTTTGGCGTATTATAAGAAATCATTAAAGTTTCCAAAATTTAAAAAAACATTGTTCATATCGATAAAATTGTTTCAAGAACGTATCTATTTCGTTACGTAAACCACTTTCACCATGCGCCAGCACACCGATGCACTGTACAGCGTGTTGCATTGTACTGTTAAGAGACTGAATGACCTTGGGTTCTTTCACAATTGCGGTCCATTTATGTTGGTCGCTGTTGTAGGTTTGTATGAAACTTTAATTTTATGTAACCCGCTGCAGCAATGTTCGACCGAAAGAAAATGAATTTACAGCTTTTTTATTTTGAAGGAAATATTTTATCGAAGGTTGCCGTTTTCTAATACTGCGTTTGCTGTCAGCAGTTCATCTAGCATTCTAATTCGTAATTCCAAATATAAATTATTATCATATTGAAACGTTCGTTTCCTGCTTTTAAAAATAATGTTTTTTCCTGTCGTTTGCTTTTCTTTAATGCCTTTGTGTATACGACGGAAAGGAATAATTAATTAGCGCTATTTTTGAATACTTTGAGTTTCGTCGTAGACGGAAAACCATACTCGACGTGTTGAAACGCATTCAAAGACACGCCCTTCTTAACAGCCTGTAAACGTACACTGTTGGACGCACACATATGCAACTAAAACCATATTTTTGATTTAAAATGATTTCAGATGCATATTATGTGTGCGTGCATGTGTGCGTGTGTGCGTGCTCGCGTACGTGCGTGAGTGTGCGCTCACGCGCTTTTGTTTGTGTATTGTATGTGTGTTGTTACAAGGCCTTAAGCATGGGTTTGGCTTGGCAGAGGCAGTTTACATAAATCAATTACACAACAATAAATATTCAGACCTGAAACATATATTGTAGACCAAATAAATAATTGTTTGCGGAATTAAGCACACGGCCCGCAGAGCAGCAACTATGTATATCCACTGCGCTACTGTTTTTTAAGTGTTTGAGCCTCCAAATGTCAACGCAATATCAACAAAGATTAGTATGAACTACACGCATTCAACCCGACGATACAGTAATCAGACATTCTCACTAACTAGTACTGATTTACACTCTGGTATTCAGATAACGATAAAAAAATAGAAAAATGCCTTTTAAGATTTTTTCTATTAAGCGTCAATGATCCTACGTAAAAAATCAAATTTTTCGATTAGTCAAATATAATTACCTAGTGTTAATGATGGTTGTGTTCCTAAAAAAAAATCGAGCGAGCCTTATAAGTGTAACATCTGACGTCCTACCTTGTCAACAAGCAACATTAACATTATATTCTAATAAAATATATTTGTTTTTTTTTAATCAAAATTAAAATATCACTAGCGCAGCGACAGAAGTTAACCTCAAAATTTTTATAAATTTTGAGGTTAATTTCTGCTATATACATAATTGAGGTTAATACTGAAATAATTATTAATTAATACTCACTTGCACTTTTTATCAAAGATCTGCACTTTTTTCAGACAATTATTATCAACAGTAAATACATTTACTAATATAGTTTACACATATAAATTAGTTTATATAACAGCACACTTTACTACGACCGCGAACTTATTGGTCAAATCAAATAGCGCGCGCTTTTTCGGCTTCCTTTTACACTCTTCCGTCCCTTTTCACAAATTCACTCCCACAAATTGCGGGAAAGGGAGAGGAAAGATAATATACATCAAAAACATGTTTTCTTTTTTTATCATATAAATTATATACAAAGTTCGTAATAGCGTAACACAGAGTAATGTTAATTACCGACTGTAGAGTACTACGTTTCCACTTTCGCTCGGAGATGTGCATAGTTCTTTTTATGCCAGACTGTGACATTGACTTTCATTTGTGTTGGCAACCTGCCATGCGTATGCGTAACACATCGCCAAAATGATATGTGACGAAATACTTACCCGCCATAACATATATTAGGTATATCGCAATGAGCTCTTGTTAGCGGGTCAATATTTATTATTGGGTTAAGTTTTAATAAGTATTCCTTTGATTGTATATAAAGTTTAATTCTGTCTTGTTGGACCTCTTGTAAAATATAATAATTTATTATATTCATGAATACTACACATAGGCTTTCAACAGGGGTAAAGGAATTCCCACACCCCTCTTAGCACGGTAGCGGAGTTAAATACTCGTAGTACACTACCCCAGGAGGGTACCAGCAGCCCTAGTAACGGAGTATGCCTGGCTGAGCATCCACGCATACGTCATCTTACTCTTCCTGAGCGTGGATCCCCCACTCAGGCTGCCCCACGTATTCTGAGGAGGGGGGGGGGGCTTAAAATTCCCCTCAAGATGAGACCAGCTAAGAGCAAGCGCAACAATAAAACAAGACAAAGGCAGACAGCTAGAAATCAGGACGGGTTCGAGCACCACCTTTTTAGAAGCCAAAAATGCCATTGTATTATTCGCGGTGTATGCCTCAGCATTGTGATGTTGCAATAGGATGCGATTTCTTGGTCGTTTTCCCACACATATAGTGGTGTACCACTAAGTATTCACTGTCTTTCGCTCGTCAAGTGGGTTTGTTCAGACATAAGTCGTCTGGGAGAAAACAAACCGCACGCGCCCCTTCTTCCATGACTCAATTTTATTAGTTTGTGTGTTGCTGTTGCTCTCTTTCCGTAAAGTTAAAGTTACGACGTGTATACGTCTTACTTCTGGGCACAAGCTTGCTTTCATTTCTGTGAGAGGCCCCAATGTGTGTTGGCAAACTTCACATGTCTTTGAAATATAATTTTTTTTTATTTCTCAGACATGCAGGTTTCCTCCGATGTTTCCCTTCATCGCTGAGCACGTCACACAGCATTTGAACATTATACTTTAACAACATTTTTTCATGAGTAGTACAGCGGCAACGAAGTTTGCTAGCTTTAAAATGTTGATGTAATTTTTTTTTGGAATTTGACTTAAACCAATACCCATATGTTCTCGAATCTTCTGATAGGTCCGGTTTCTTCAATTTCTCGCCTGACAGCATAGCCACATTTTCCTCAGTCATAGCACGAGAGTCGACCTTTACGAATTTCATCATAAAGAGATCAAATTCTGCGTATCAAACCTTACGGTGCACAAATAAGGTGTTTCCCTCCAAAAGAGTTTGAAGAAGAGCAGTGCGATCTTGTGAAAAGATTGAATCATAAAAACTCATGTAAATTATTCGCCCTGAAATATTTTCGCGTTAATTCCATTTGTGCTACAGAGGAAAAATAAAAATTGGTTGCCTGTAAAGTCGGTATACGGGCGAAAGTTTTACGTGACAACGACTTTGAGTGGAAAAATAATTTTAATGTGAATATTCATTCGTATAGTAGGAAGAAGGATGAAATAACACTTTTTATGTCTGTCTCTCTCGCTCTTAGGCGGGCTAACCATGCCCGAGTGGAAGGGACGCGTGCCTCTCACTCGCTCTCATTGTGAGCGCATAACGTGAGCGGAGCGTAACGCAGTTTCTTGAAGTGTCACCCGGCAAATCAATTTATAAGACGTTGTCACGTCAAAAGTTCACTTCCTGATAAAAACAATTGACATATAACTATCCGCTTAAAATTATTTTGACCAATGGGTGCGTTTGGCAGAAAAAAGCGCTAGCAAGCGCTTACTAGCGCAAAAATAGTTTTCGGCCAGGACACGATTGCTACTTCAGTAGCGCTGACACAATCCGCCATTTTGCTTATTTAATTTGTTTGTTTTAAAGTAGAGTTTATAAGTTGTTTTGTGCAATATTAGTTTTAAGTAATATAGTGACATGAATAAACATATACATGCTATTAAAAATTCATGATTGGTAATTTTTTTAATATGAATACTTTACAAACATATATTTAAATTAGGTTAGGTTCCCCGGTTAAAACTAACATCGTGTCCTGGAGGAAAATAGCTACTTACGATTTCACAGCGCTTACCGCTTACGATCGCCATTTTGCTTACAAGCGCTTGCTAGCGCTTTTTCCTGCCAAACGCACCCAATATAATAGACTTTCATATTAAAAAAAATAACATTCGAAATTCAAACATTTACGAGCTGCCAGGAGCGTAGAACTTTCAGTATACCCTACGTATCAGCTTAGCAAGTTTTAATGGCAGGCAGTACTGACAATGTTTTAATTTTTTTTAAATTGTTCTATTTTATTTACAATTTTATTTTTACTAGAATTTAGTTATAAAAATCTTGCCAAGTTACTAAGAACTACAATAAGTTCCGGAGCGATATGACCTGGTGACCTTCATGAAAAGAGCTTATTCCTTTCTAAAGGGCCGGCACCGCATCTGCAATTCCCTGGTGTTGCGAAAGTTCATGGGCGGCGGTAGTCACTTAACATCAGGTGATCCGTATGCTCGTTTGCCCCCTCTTCTATGAAAAAAAAGTTTATGCAGAAATCATACTGCCGATGCGTAACCTCTTCTTTTCCGAACTTTGCTGACACAATGCTATGTGAGGATTAAAATAAAAGCTATATAAAACATTTATACCAGAGAAGTCAACATCAGATCACGCCATATTTCTGCCTATTTAGATGGAGCATCTGCGTTAAGTCTGCTTATCAAATTAGGATGAAGTCATAGCTCAGGCAAATGATATTATAGTTAAAGTATTTGTTATTATATATATACAACATTTTATTATATTTATTAACGTTTATTTTAATAATAATATCTACTGCTCTATAATGTTCCGTGGGTGTTGTAAGAAGCAATAGAGGTAAATTGTAACTGGAAATTGGCAGCAGTACCTTTTTTATGAAAACTAAAAAAAAACTGCGGGTGCAAACCCACCTGCCAAGCATGGTAACTATGACAAAATTCTCTCTAATGCAATCTGTGGGGGAGGCCTATGTTCAGCAGTGGAATTTTATAGGCTATTATGAATGAATTACATATATTTCATTTCAAAAAGTTGGATTAGTACTTAGAAGTAGCAACGGGCCAGCTCTATATTTCGCTGAACCGATCACCGATGCAGAAGAAAGGTTGTCATGTGGCAGCCTCGTAGAGGTAAGCAAAATTGTAGGGTTCCCCAGAAGATGGATTGACGTCAACGTCATCATAAGATATGCAGGAAGTCGGTGGATGAAACTAGGGACCGTGCTTTTTGGCAGCTCTTGGATGCGGCTTATATTCAGCACCTGACTTGTTGAGGGTTGTAATAATGATGATGATGATGACATTATATTTTATGTGATTTCGGAAAATCAACAATGTAGGTTGCCGTGTGGTGACGGTGTAAGAATATCCACTACCGTAGCGTAGCGTAGCGTAGCGTAGCGTAGCGTAGCGAGTCGTACGAGGCGACGGAGAAAAAATAAAACAGAACATGGGCAGCAGCATCGTGACAAAATCCTCCTTATGATGCAATGTATGGGAGAAGCATATGTTCACAAGTGGACTCTTACAGGCTGTATAGGATGGATGAATATATCAATACAAACACATCAAGTCCTAGCGTCAGCGGAATCAATTGCAAGACTACCCCAGCAGAGTACCAGCACCCCTGAAGAATCTCTCGCTGAGCATCCACGACCAAGCTAATCCTATCCTGAGCGTGGGTGCTAAGGATACCCCGCGTATTTTCTTGGGGGTGCGAAATTCCGCTCAAGACAAGCTGAGCAACAAGACTAAGGAGACCTCTGCCACGCTATCAGTGAATTTTTGCAATATCGGGGGACTTCACTCGAACCTAAATGCCGTCCAGTACCATCTCGAGATGGCGAAGCCGGCCCTGCTCTTTTTGACCGAGATGCAGGTGCCCTCTCCGGCTGATATTTCGTATCCCTCTTACTCGGGGTACAAAATGGAACCTTTGAACCTTTGTGCCTCGGCCTGGAGTTTGCGTATACGTTAGAGAGGACATCTGTTCTCGACGCCCCGGCAGTCTTGAATGGTCGGACCTGTCCATCCTTTAGCTACGTGTAGACAGTGACGACCATTCGCGCGTCTACAGGTGCCTCTATAGGTCCCATAAGGGTAATTCCGAAACAGACCGACTCATCAACCACGTCCAAATGGCTACAGATTCCTTGCTACAGCAGATCCCATCCGCAGAGATTGTGATCCTCGACGATTTCAACACCCAACACGCTCGGTTCACGTTTAACCAATCATGCGGGAAGATCTGTTCATGGTTTTGCCTTGGCATAAACTAGTTAATTCGCCTACGCGGATTTCAGATGTGGAGGATCATCCACCTTCCCCGTTGGACCTTCTGCTGACCTCTCATCCGGATAGCTATCACTACTATTTGAACTCACACATCATTAATATTTATAATTTTATGTCACATTATTGTATATAATGGTCAAAATATTATTATTTGAAAAAAAAAAGTCAAAAATTTAAAGATAGTGTTTTTGCAACAACTCACTAACCGAATGAAGATAAATGCTTCTTTGGTTGTAATTTTATGTTACTGGATATTTCGTTAAATATTTATATGCACATTAAAAGTTAAAATTACTGAATATATATGTCCCACTGCTGCGCACAGACTTTCTCTCATTTCTGAGAGGGTTTTAGGGCAAGGAAGTGTCCGCCGCGCTGAAATATTTTATTCTTATTTCGCAGACATGCAGGTTTCCTCACAATGTTTTCCTTCACCACCGAGCACGTGGCAAATCAGCACCTAAAATTGCAATTAACAATTTCATTGGTGCTGGCGAGGATTGAAACCGGGTTGCTTACGTACTATGAAACTTACAGCGAGCGCTGACCATCTGAGCTACCACGGCTTCAAACAGTTAATTATCACAACAATTGATATGCACATTGTATAGGAATAATAATGATAATTAATTTGCACAATGAAACCTTTATTGATGTTAACAGAATTTCCCCATGTTACTATACCGTAGCTAAGTATACATTAAACGTATCCGTAATACGCCTTAAGAGCTGTTGATTCCGATGGCGTCTTTGGTTGTTTTATTGTTTTTGATAAGTTTATTACATACTTTTTCTATGTGAGTTTTCCAGTTACAAAATCTATCCATGTGTAAACCGAGAAAGAAAATTTCTTGTATTTGTTTTATTTGTTCGCCATTGTTTACAACATTTTTTTATTACAAAATAGTACCAACTTGATTTTTTGCTTATATTGATGTGTAAATTATTATGTTCTTACCATTCAGTGATTCATTTCAAAGAATTATTAATGTCATTTATCAATGTCAGATTTTTTGTTAGATGTCAACACCGTGGCAATATCATCTGCAAATAAAGTAAATAAATTATTCATTACATAGAAGATGTCATTAATCTAATATATATATATATATATATATATATATATATATATATATATTGTATTACCATTGCCAATAAAACAATTTTCTTTTACAGCAGTAAAGCGCCGGGTCTAGCTAGTACTTACACAATAAAAATAAAAGTGGACCAAGTAGGTACACTGTCCTGTAGCACGCCATATCCATTATTTGGTACGGTGATCTATACTTACTGCTCAAGTTCTTCATTTTAAGTTAACCTTGCAATTTCTACACTTTGATTTCGATCCTTAAGATATGGGTCTATCGAATCAGTACGCTCATTTGCTAATATCATCTGAATATATACATACTGTATACAAACGAACACACAGTCCACCTGATGGTAAGTGGATGCTGTGGCCCATAGACATCTACATCTATCCTAGATTAAGGGTCGAGCCGACCAATGCGAGCTACGACCATAATATAGCTGCAGCATGGCTCTACCACGTATGACATCGTTTAGCTTCGATACTCTTAACTTCTTAGCTACCAAGCGTCCAAATATGACCGCGGCGATATTCTGTCAAAATTCAAGAGGTCAAATATGACCGCACCCACCCACAGCACTTTAACCCATAAATACTTATGTTTAGAGACTACTTTTCTATGAAGAGGTTTGGCATTATAGAATCAATATTAAATCAATATTAAAAATCTATCCTTTAGTGGATTAAAAAGTTAGTTAGTCAATGGATATTTATTTATAATCTACGTTCATTTCGTACGCCATTTTCGTGTGAATTTTATTGTATTGATTTTTGGATTTTTCCAGTGTTTCTTTAGTGTTTTAGTATAGTGTTTTATTATAAAATTGTAATGAAAGTTTCTTTCTACGTCTCTCTCTCTCTTTTTCGTAATCATTTCTCGTACTTTTCTCGTATCTTTTTACGTAAATAATTTTGAGTAATAAGTATATAGAAATAATTATGATTTTCACGCTAACGACATGCGCTTGGTATGTTTTTTTGTTATCAAAATACAATAACATCTTTTTCTAATGAAGTAAAAACCTGACTTTTGTTTAGACCACAGGATAGATAATTTTGTACAAATTTTATAATACCAAACTTCTTCATAGAAAAATAGTCTCTAAATATAAGTTTTAATGTTTTAAAGAGCTGTGGGTGGGTGCGGTCGAATGCGACCGCTCGGGATTTAACGGACGCGTGCGACTGCATGGAATTTTTATGGGGATTGAAGGGTTAAATTCACAGTTAATAATGCGGTAAAAGAGACAGAGTTCATAAAACAGAATCTGTCTAAACGCCTTCAATTTTATGAATAGCAACATGTTGTAAAAACTCGATGATAATTAATAGAGTAGGCGTTTATTATCATTTCGTTATATTCTGTTCGTATCTGTTGAATGGAACAGATGCCGTTCCATTCCGTTCAATTCCATTCCATTAACACCGATTTAGTTACATTTCTTTGTATTCCGTTTCATTACATTCCGTCCCAAGGCATTCTGCACCGTTCAATTCCATACATTGCATTCCATTCTATTCCGATCCATTCCGTTTTATTTCTTTTTATTCTATTTTAGTTCAATCCGCTCTGTTCTGCTTCATTTTGATCGATTTTGTTTTATTATATTCTTTTCTGTTCTGTTATATTCTATATTGTTCCTTTCTATGCTGATCTCTTTTGTTGTGCCCTGGTTAAATCTTATTCTTTCCTGTGTATTCCATTTTTTTCTATTCTAGATTAAAGTTACTTTTAAAACTGTTTTGGAAAATACCTCTTTCCCGGGAAAAACCAGCAAGAGACCCCGTGGGACATTATTTATTGAGAAAAGAATATTATACAGTCATTTAATATGTTGCTTAATTAACAACATAAAACAAATTAGAAATAGCTTGGTGGCGATCACCTCATTCCCAGGGGATAAATAAAATAAATAAAAAAGTCTTTATTCTCTCTATTAACAACTTTACCTTTGTGTATGTGTATGTGAGTGAGTTCAATATTAGGTTTTTTTATATAGAATAGGGTGACAAAGGAGCACACAGTACCTAAGTGGTTGCTGTGGCCCATAGACATCTACATCTATCCTCGATTACGAATCAAAATGCAGATTCGTTGTCACCCGTGAGGACTAAGATGGAATGCCTCGTTTCCAGTGAAAAAGGTCTCCGGTTCTCTACACTCACCATACGAAACACATCAGCATTAAGCTACTATTTGACGCTGGTATTCTGTGAGAGCGCGATCCTTCCCCGGTTGAGCCGAACCATTCGTGCTACAACTATAGTACAAACATGAGTGCAGCATGGCTCTACCACGTATAAAAAGTCGACCGCGTTATCTGTTGCCATCACGAGGGAACCAACGAAATACGCGCTTGCTCCACCTACTAACTCTGAATGGTTTAAGGTATGATCATCATCCTCAAATCCCTTATTAAACCGTTACCATTACAGCCTTTTGAAGTCTGCTGCCGAACATAGGTCTCCGCCATAGATTGCCTCATAGGGGAGACATTTACCATAGCTGCCACGCTTTGCAAGAGGGTTGGCAACAGTAGTTTTTTTTCATCGTTATTAGGAAGACGCTTCTGCCCATCTTATTTGTTTCCCTCTGTCGCCTCCTACGACACCCACGGTGTGTGATGATATGGGGTAGTGGATATTCTTACACTGTCACTACACGGCGTTTCCCTTATTAACCTCAGAAGCCTTATCTACGAGCTTCAAGCCGTGGATGATGTTCAAAGTGAAACCGAGAACGATAATGTTACTGAGGAGGTCATCTCTTTGGAATCTGCTCCCACTGAAGAAACTGTCTCAACAACTGCTGCGGTAACTCACCCATCTACTCCTGCTCATTCTACGGGTTCTGACAGCTCACGACGTATACATCGTGTCTCCGGAAATACACTTCGTGGTAAGAACAGACATGTTTGGTCGACTACCAAGGGTTAATCATTTTAGAGAACTTCATCTATGAATATAGTCCGCGCCGCTAGAGGACCACATGATCAAGAACATTACAAAACCCCTAAATAGAAGAAAATTCATGAAATAGCTGATTTGGTCAAGCCTTGGATAGAGACGAGACATGACGCACCGACTTTGAAAAGATAAAAAAAAACGAGAAAACAAAAGCTATAGTCTTGTAAAATCTACCGATTTAAGTAATGGAAATCAGGAGGCAGAACCTGAGCCCAAAAAACGTAAATACTGTGCTTTTTGCTCTTACAAAAAAAGAGAATGTATAAATTTGTGTTATAAGTGCAAAAAGTCAGTATATTGCGAGCACAAAGTTGGTGTGTGTGCAGACTGCTCTAAGCTTTAAAGCTAGTCTGTGAAAGTCTAATTTGATTTAATAATTGTGCTAAGAAAAAGTCATCAATAGTAAAAAAATACAAAGTAGTTAAAAAAATGTTACCGTTTTTTTAACTACCTTGATTTTTTTATCATCAGTTAAATCTTAATTAATCAGAAGTTACTTTTTTGTTCGAATATAAGCAGATTGTTTTATTTTGTTATAATAAATGGCTGTGATTGGAGTCTTCATTAATGAATCTGTGTTTTATTACTCGAATAAATGCCTATCTTACAGGTCCTTAATAAATGACAAATAATTATACTTTAGCCCAGAAATGGCTATTTATACGCCTCTGAGGCGTATGTTAAGGTTTTATGTATCTCTAAAATAGATTAGGCTTCTAGGGTTAAGAAAAGAAAATAAATAAAAATATGTGCTTGCAATTAAAAAACTACTACCTACCAAGTACACAGTATCAAGTAAGCGTTTTAAAGCTCATGGTTACAGTTACATAAGTTATGGAATTGTAACATGTTTTCATAGTAAGTAATAAAATAAAGGCTGAAGAATAATTTAACGTTTGCATTTTGTAACTTTACTATGCTGGTATACGGTAATGCCAAAATAGGCGGTTTTATCAGAAAATTAAAAAACATCTATGTCGAAGTTTTACAATTTGTCTCTAGAGTTAATAACGAGGCAAAAGAGACTAAGTTCATAAAACAGAATCTGTCTAAACGCCTTTCATTTAATGAATAGCAACATGTAGTAGAAACTCAGTTAATAAAATTAGTCGGCACTGCCCATGGGAACTTGTAGCTAACTTCACACAAAGAACGCTACAGATACGTTGCCTCATTTGAGGATTAAGATGGAATACCTCACATACTCTAATGATACTAACTCTCTATACTTTACAGACCAGAACACTGCAATACTGCTATTATGTGGTTGAAATAAGTACGCGTGGTACCCACCTAGACGTACTCTAAGGCAGAAAAAAGTCTAACAGGGAAGAACTTGTTTTTATTAAAACCTTTTTCGGATAAGATATTTTGTTAAACTTTCTTATGTGCAACCCTCTAACAGTGAATCTAACACTCGTGGTGTAATTTGTTCGCAAGCTATTTTCTGTTTTTTTATTTTATAGGGTTGGGTGACAAACGAGCACACAGTCCACCTGATCGTAAGTGGTTGCTGTGACCCGTAGACATCTACATCTATTCTATTAAAATACAAACACGTTGTCACCCGTGAGGACTAACATGGAATGCCTCGTTTCCCGTAAAAATGGGTCTCCGGTTCTCTGCACTCACCCCACGAATCACAGCAGCATTAAGGTACTATTTTACGCTGGTATTCTGTGAGAGCGTTGAGTTGAGCCCCGGTTGAGCAGACCTATTCGTGCTACTATACTAATAATATAACTGCAGCATGGCTATACCACCAGAGGCGTAGCTACCGCCGTATCAGCCGTATCAATGATACGGCCCCCATGGGCTACAGGGGACCCGAACGTGTGTAATCAAAAATTTGTAAAATGTTATCCACGATCTCACTTAAACTCTTAGGCCGTACTTCCCAAGAAAAAAATTACACCATCAAATAGTGCCCAACGTGCCTAAAGAAGATCTGTCAGAAATTGCCCGATTTTCTGTAGTTTTTCGATAGTATCTCGATTACAGAAAATTATGATAATGTATCTAAGGAAATCTTTATTGATAAATATAATACAAGCACAAAATTTACAGTGGTCATTAGCCCCTAAACTAGGTTAGGTATACTACCTGTGTTTTAGGGGCCAAATAAATAGTTACATAGACGGGGTGGATAATCGGAATTCTTACATATTATTTTTCTTCAGATTTTCTACCTCTGATGTGTACAGTCATTTATAGAAATATGTTAAAAATCTGGTCCAAGATACTTAGTAAACATTATCAATAAAAATACGAATTTATTGGAATCTTGGCATAAAATAATTTGAAATGAAGACAAACATTCATTACTAAGGTTTTTTGGATTTTTTGCAAAATACGTCCAGTTCTTCGCTAAATCATCTTTTGTAGCAAAGAAATTAAGAATACGATTGCAAATGTACATTTAAAGTGACGAATTTATCCAGGATATTAACCCTCGATCTTTTTGTTCAAAATATTGAGATCATTCCTCAAAAAGAATAAATAAAATGAGCTTCTTACATTCTAACAAATATTTTTTTATCAAAAACAAATTATAAGGAGTGCTTGATGAATTAGCAAAATTGTTTCCCATTTCTCACCACACGAATCGCAAGTAAATTTCATATGATTTTTTACAAAAATTACAGTGACTTATTGTTTTTAATGTCTTTAGAACGAGGACAAACTATGCAAGGCCCAAGGGTATTCACCATCCTCTTGAGTGCTTTCGGTAACGAAACTTCAGTAGATCTCTTTTGAACTTGTCCTTGAACTATACTTAAGCCAACAGATATTCCAAAACCTCAGTTCGTTCCATCTTTGGTTGTGTTTGGGCGACGTTACAATTATGGATAACATAAGCATTGATACCAGAAGTATCCAGAATGTGCAAAAAAACCTCAGTGGCCATCGTGAACATATCCTTGAAACCACACATTTGGTCAGCCGTATCAACGGCACCTTTTGTTTCATTGTAGAATAAAACTATTTCGGGTTTTTGCTCATTAGTGGCTGTTGTGATAATGTTGTCATTATTGTTATGAATTGTAGATATTAGTAATACATTTTTTCTGTTTAGGACAATATGATACAATAGTTAATGGCAACTTATAGTGAAACCCGAATACAGGAGTTCCAGCTTTTCGTTGGTTGACAAAAGCTGCGGGTAACTCTTTATTTTTTCGCAATGTACCTATCCTAGTAACTAACTCGTAGCTCGCTCTACCTTAACGTAACAAAGGCTTTTACTCGCCCCAAAGACTTTTAGATCGTAATCGGACGCAAAGACAAAAGGAGAAGCTGACTGTTTGTTTGATATTAATCATCGATACCGATATAGTTATACTCGTGTAATGTAAAATTTTTGTGTGAAAGTAAATTTCCTGATTTGCATTAAAAAATTAACATAAATTAGATGGAAGTAGATAAGTACTATTATTTTCCCATATTTAGTCCTCACATATCACAGGCTTTCACTTTTAATAACATAAACATAAAGAATTTAAAAGAGAAACAAAAATAAATCAATGAAGGAGAAATGTTAATAATCATTTTATATGCCATGTCATTATCATTGAAAGAATACACGTATATGTCAATTATTGTGATAATATGAGATAATTTAAAAAAAATTGATGGTTATTATAACCCCGTACTATATAAAGATTTAATAGCATACTCGTAATGATAATAGAAGCGCCTTTCTTGTAGTTTTGGTACATTTTGTCTTTTCATCATGTCAAATAAAGTACTAATACTAAAATCTTCTAAAACACAATAGAGATAGAGTATAGATTTAGACTTTATGACACTTAATATGACAAATGTGACAAAATATACCAAAAATACAAGGGAGACGTGTGCACTTTAAATTTTAATTTAAGTCTACCTCATTTCCCGCATTGTCCTAGTCTCAATAAACTATAATATCCCTCAATTTATTTGTATTACGATTTAATACAATATATCTAAATATCTTTTTACTCAATACTACTATCGTTTTGTTGCCTTAATAATTTGCCCTGGGGTTCAAGTACAGTCAACCACATATATATTGAGAGACCAATTGTAAATCAACGAGAAACGTTTGAGGGATATTTGCCATAGATGCTACGCTTGGCCGGCGGGTCGGCAACTGCAGTTTTTATTATTTTGAGCTATTATGGAGATGATGATACTGTCCATCTCCTGTGATACCAACGGCATATTATGTGGTATTGGATCTCCTACGCTCACGACACGGCAAACTATCCTAAACGAGAGGGTTATGTCGCCAAACAGTTATTAAATTATTATAATATGATATATATATATATATATATATATATATATATATATATATATATATATATATCAATTATATTATATAATATATTATAGTATATTATTTAATAATATAAATTATCTAGTGTCCTACGTTATGATTTCTTATATTTACGCGAACACTACACATTGATAAAAACTACTTTTACGGATTTTATCGCGTTTATTCTACTTTTAATTACTTTTATTTTTAATTCCCGACGTTTCGGGCATATTCCAGCACTCATGGTCATGGGGGACTGAGATGACTGACGTCCCGATGTCATTGTTAAACCCGGAGTACCTTCAGCTTTTTTAATTATTGTTTACGGTCCGATCTATGCAAAATGAACTGACTATGTCCTGAGGTCTTGCAGTGGTTTGCTTGGGTTTAGTTTTAATTTTATTGATTATAGGATCCCAAGCGGGTGGTAGTACCCAGCCTCCTCCTCTATTGAAATTAGGATGTTTTTAACTTCAATAGCCTCACGTATCATCCTTGGTAGGAATCGGTGTTCTTTCGCGATGATTTGTGGTCTATCAAATCTAATGTAACGGTTGGGGCCGTCTAGGATATGATCGCAAACTGCAGACTTCTCGGAACGTTGATGCTTTACATCATATGCTTGACATTGAACTCTTCCGCGTCAAAATATCGAATGACGATCAGTTCCGCGGTCACCTGAAAGAAAAGGTCATACTAGAAGGTCATACAAGAATAGAAGGTCATACTCGGTAATAGACCCGTAATACATTGTAATGATCATGATGATGATAATGGTGATGGTTCCATTAATAATTCTAATTTCTGCCGCCACACAATTGCCGTGATCCGGAGCCATCATTTTTTTAAAAGGTCGACAATGCACTTCCTCTTCGGTTTCAGTTGTTCATCGATCGTGATGAACAACTGTTTTGATGGTTCACCACCCTGTGACCATGGGTGCTGGAAAGCACCCGAAATGTCGGGTATTAAAAATAAAATAAATAAAGCGCAATAAAATCCGTAAAACTAGTTTTCACCGTATATAAGTATAAAATAAAAGTTTAATTTTGTAACAAGCAAATAAATGTTACAATCCCTATTTTTTAGACATGTAATCATTCATCATTCATCATTACAGCCCTTCACAAGTCCACTGCTGAACATAGGCCTCCCCCAAGTAATGACAAAAAGCACGGTCCTGAGCCACTTGCGTCCATCGACTTCCTGCATGTCTTACCAGGTCGTCACTCCATCTAGTGGGGGGTCACCCTACACTACGCCTACCGGTACGAGGCTGCCACTCGAGAACCTTTCTTCCCCATCGGTTATCGGTTCTTCGAGCTGTATGGTCGGCCCATTGCCACTTCAGCTTACTAATCCGTTGGGCTATGTCGGTCACTCTGGTTTTACTGCGGATATCCTCATTTCTGAGTCTATCACGCAGAGAAACTCCGAGCATAGCCCTCTCCATAGCTCGTTGAGCGACTTTGAGCGTCCTCATACGGCCAGCAGTGAAGGACCACGTCTCAGTTCCATATGTCATCACTGGCAACACGCACTGGTTGTACAACTTAGTTTTCAGGTTTTGAGGTATACCTGACGAGAAGATAAGTCGTAACTTCCTGAACGCTGCCCAGCCGAGTTGAATTCGTCGATTGACCTCTCGGTCGAAGTTGGACTTACCTAGTCGGAAAATTTGTCCCAGGTAAACGTAATCGTCAACAACTTCGAACATAGTGCTCCCAACAACTACCGGTGTAGGTGTGACATGGACATTAAACATGATCTTTGTTTTGTCCATGTTCATCTTAAGACCTATCCGTTGGGAGACACCATTGAGGTCATTGAGCATAGTGCTTAAGTCCTCCAGCAATTCTGCCATAAGGACTATATCGTCGGCAAATCGAACGTAAGTGATGTACTCGCCATTGATGTTAATACCGTATCCTTTCCAGTCCAGTAGCTTGAAAACGTCTTCCAATGCAGCGATGAATAGTTTCGGGGATATAACATCACCCTGTCTTACACCTCTCTGCAGGTGGATAGGTTTCGAACTCTGGTTCTGTACTCGGATAGCCATCGTAGCCCTACACTGCAAACACTTCAGCACTTCGATATACCGACAGTCAACTTGGCACCGCTGAAGGGACTGTAGCACCGCCCAAATTTCGACGGAATCAAAGGCTTTCTCATAGTCCACAAACGCCAGGCAAAGTGGCAGATTGTACTCTTCGGTCTTCTGTACAATCTGCCGCAGAGTATGTATGTGGTCTATGGTACTGAAGCCTTTTCGGAAACTGGCTTGTTCGGGAGGCTGGAAGTCGTCGAGTCTGCGTGCGAGACGATTCGTAATGACTCTCGAAAACAGCACGTAGACGCGGCTCAGAAGGGAAATGGGTCTGTAGTTCTTCTAGAGAGCGTTGTCGCCTTTCTTAAAGAACAAGACGCCACGTCCACGACTCCGAAGTAGTGCCACCATGGAAGACGGAATTAAAGAGCTTCTGTTTTTAAGGTGCTGGAGAGCCATTCTAATCTCGCTCAGACTGACGTCCGGGATATCATCGGAATAGTGTCGGATAAGACTTGCTCTTGGATCGTTAGTCACACTTGCGTGTGGCTCCAACGATGATGTGTACAGCTGCCCATAGAACCTCTGAATCTCACTCAGAATGTCAGGTGTCCCGGAAACGATGTTGCCACACTCAGTCTTCAGCTTGACAGTTGACTCTTTCTGGCAGACAGATCTCTGGCAAAGACTTTGGGGCCCTGGTTCCGCTCGATCGCTTCTTTAATACGAGCAGTATTAAAGTTGAATAAGTCTCGCCACATGCATTTGGAGATCTGTCTGTACTGTTGCCTGTATGCTGTCAAATCTGTTGACGATTGCAGCCTCATCTCCCGTCTAACAGCCATGAGATTAAGAGTGTGATTGGAGAGTTTTTGTGTTTTTCTGCGGTGGGCCTTGCAGAACTTAGCTCCGACTGCATGGACAGTTTCCACGAGCTTGTCATTCATATCGTCTACTGCATTGCAATCTTCTAGGTACTGAAAGCGGTAACGTAACTCGAGCTGAAAGGTTTCGGGATTCTGGATTAGAGCACGAGGGGGACGGTGCTTTGATTTCATTAGACGAGACTTCTCCAACTTAACGTTTAGATTCAGTGTGCCTCTAACCATTCGGCGATCGCTGCCAGTTTTCACCCTTGCGATCACTGAGACATCACTGAACAGTTGGCGTCTGGTCGTCATAATGAAGTCAATCTCATTTTTTGTCGAACCGTCGAGGCTCGACTAGGTCCACTTCCTGTGGGGCCGCTTCTGAAAGAAAGAGTTCATCATAAGGAAACCCTCTTTCTTCATAAAGTCGGCCAGCTGCTGGCCCCTTCGGTTCCGTTGCCCTACTCCAAATTTCCCTTCCTTCAGCTCACCACTTTCTCTTGTGCCTAGTGAAGTTTCCCATCAATACCGTGTAGTGGGTTTTGGAGGAATGCATGGCTCTGGAAATATCCTCGTACATTTCTTCCACCTCCTCATCGGGATGTGCCGAGGTTCGTGCGTAAACCTGTATGACCTTCAGCGATTACCGTTTGGTGATTCTGAGTATCAGGTACGCGACCCTCGTCGACACACTCCCAATCTTTACAACGTTGTTGACGAGAGACTTGTGTACGATAAATCCGACACCTCCTTGGGACAGATGATCGCCCTCACGGTGGTAGAACAAGTTGCCGGACTCCCCGAGTCCGGCAACTTGTTCTATCCGGCCGTGTTCTCCCCCTCTCTTCGGACCTCGGATAATCCAATAATATGCCAGCGCAACTTGTCTACCTCTTCTTCCAGCTCCAGTATCTTCTCGTCAGTCCTCAGGGTGCGTGCGTTATATGTTGCCAGGTCGTGTCGTCGTAGGTGGCAACCGAACCTTCTTCCGAACCCACCGGAGATTCTTAGCACCCCCTGCCCCACCGTTACCATGGTCGCCACCGTAGCCCGGAATAGCGGGGCTGCCGGGGACTGGGGGCCGTTTTTTAGCGTCGTTATTCATGGGGGGATATTTGCCATAGTTGCCACGCTTGACGAGCGGGTTGGCAACCGCAGTTTTTTATTTTATCACTGTAGTTATCAGGAAGATGCTGCCCATCTCCTGCCTGTCTCCCTCTGTCGCCTCTTACGACACCCACGGGAAGATATGCGGTAGTAGATATTCTCAACCGCCACTACACGGATTAGTCATGTAAAGTAAGATGAAATTGTGTTTTGTTAGGAATGAAATTTAAAAATAAACAAATTTATAAAATTGATTAAATACTAAAAATATGAATTAATATTGAATAAAGTTATCAATCAAATCAATTGTATCACTTTAAGTTTTTGTGTTTATGTCATCTAGCGTCGATTGTACTTACCACCTTGAAAGCCAATAAATTTTAGTTCGATAAAATTACTTTATTACCTATAGCATGTAGTAGATGGCGCTATTACAAAGACAAACAGAAACATTTTGGTTCCCAATGGATCTCACAGACTCACAGAGTACTCGAGCCCGAAATAATCCATTTGAATGATCGATCCGAATGTACCGGTACGCGTTATGAAATGTACTAGAATGATTCGGTCGCTAGAATTGAATGATTGACACATGTCTAATTGCGGGTGTCACGAATTACACGCTTCTGACTGTACTTGAGTAATACTTCACATAGATCTGTTAATATTACAATTAGTTATCGCAATTATTTATACTCGTACATACAAAATAATCGAGCGATTCATGTTTTATTGTAGAAATAAACTTAAGTTAAAATATTTTAAAGAGTGGTTTTTAAAAATTATGAAAGTATCATTTCTGTAAAATCTTGGTAACAGCTTCTATTTTAGTGTAGTGCGTTAGACTCGGAAAACTTTTTCAGCCAATTTACGCAAGATGGCGAAATCAAAATGGATTACTCCATTCGTGAAACAGGTATGAACTTTAATAATAACATGGGGATAAATAGTATATATAGTAGAGCCACGCTGCAGCTTTATTATGGTTTTAGCCGAAATGGGTCGGCTCGGCCGGGGTAGGACCACGCTCTCATTGAATACTAGAGTAAAATAGCAGTTTGGTGCTGTTTCGTATGGTGAGTTTACAGAATCAGTGACTCTTTACACTCACGCTCCATAATCTTGCAGAGTATGAAGGTAATTGAGAATGGCCGATAATTTGCACGTTCATCACGGCTGGTTTTTTTTTGGAGCAGGCTGCACGTCGGCCAGCTTTCAGGATTTTGACACTATTTCAGTCTTAAGTGAGAGGTGAAACAAGCATGTCAATACAGAAGACAACTCAGGTGTACAAGCTTTACGAAATATAGCTGGTATACCGTCTGGTCCACTAGCTTTGTTCACCTCTAGACAGCGCAAAGTTTTAAAAACTCCCTCATTTGTGATACTCATACATACCTCAAACATAGTGGTCCCGCAGTGAGGTAATTCAGATGGAACGTTGTTGCCACTGTCCAGACATGAATTGCAGACAAAAAGACACGTAAACAAGTCCGTTTTCTCTTTATCCGTGTTATCAGGTTTTACCAGCGGAAACAGTGTAGATCAACAAAAGTTAGTCTCGACCGCTTTAGCATGATACCAAGCTCTATTGCGGATGGTCTGGCAGAGAGTTTTGCGACTTCCCGTACCGCTTTTTCGTAGGACTTGAGTATTGGAGTGGAAAGCAATCTTTTTGGAGCTGATATTAAGATCTTTGCGGTTTCAAGCGTCAATCTAGGATAGATGCGCTAAATGCTTATGCTTTCCAGCTACATAGCTTGATGTAACATCGGTTATAACATACATGCATTTAGACGGATGCGCATAAGAAATAAAGACCACCTGTCAAGGAAAGGATGCAAAAACGTATTGTATCTCATCGCAATTAGCTGATTTATACCACTTTTTAATATAGTACAGGATGACAAACGAGCACACAGTCCACCTGATTGTAAGTGGATACTTTGGCCCATAGACATTTACAGTTAACCTCGATTAAGAATTAAAATACAAATGCGTCGTAACCCCTGAGGATTGAGATGGGATGCCTCGTTAACTGTAAGTATTCGGTTTTCTACAATCATCATACAAATCACGGCAGCACTAAGCTACTATTTTACACTGGCATTCTGTCAGAGCGTGGTCCTTCCCTGGTCGAGCCGACCCATTCGTGCTACAACTCTACCACGTACAAAATATGATATGATGATATAATAACATTAGATATGTGGTTATTGATCAACAAACATCCGCTATTAAAACGATTTATTTTAACAATATTGCGCAAATGATCTTATATTGTATTGATACATGAAAAACCGACTCTTTTGAGACGGACCCGCTTCTGCTTCCGCGCCTTCATCATCATCATCATCATTACAGCCCTTCACAAGTCTACTGCTGAACGTAGGCCTCCCCCAAGTAAAGCCACAAAGCACGATCCTGAGCCACCTGCATCCATCGACTTCCTACATGTCTTACCAGGTCGTCACTCCATCTAGTGGGGGGTCGCCCTACACTACGCCTACCGATACGAGGCTGCCACTCGAGAACTTTTCTTACCCGTCGGTTATCGGTTCTTCGAGCTATATGGCCGGCCCATTGCCACTTCAGCTTACTAATCCGTTGGGCTATATCGGTCACTCTGGTTTTACTGCGGATAACCTCATTTCTGAGTCTATCACGCAGAGAAACTCCGAGCATAGACCTCTCCATAGCTCGCTGAGCGACCTTGAGCGTCCTCATACGGCCAGCAGTGAAGCACCACGTCTCAGATCCGTAAGTCATCACTGGCAACACGCACTGGTTTTTAAAGATTGAGGTATAACTGACGAGAAGATGTGTCGTAATTTCCCAAACGCTGCCCAACCGAGATAAATCCGTCGATTGACCTCTCGCTCGAAGTTGGACTTACCTAGTCAGACTATTTGTCCCGGGTAAACGTACTCGTCAACAACTTCGAGCATAGTGCTCCCAACAACTACCGGCATAGGTGTGACATGGACATTAAACATGATCTTTGTTTTGTCCCTGTTCATCTTAAGACCTATCCGTTGGGAGACACTATTGAGGTCATTGAGCATAGTGCTAAGGTCCTCCAGCGATTCCGCTATAAGGAGTATATCGTCGGCAAATCGAAGGTGAGTGATGTACTCGCCATTGATGTTAATACCGTATCCTTTCCAGTCCAGTAGCTAGAAAACGTCTTCCAAAGCAGCGGTGAAGAATTTCGGGGATATCATCAGCACTTCGATATACCGACAGGGCACCGCTGAAGGGACTGTAGCACCGCCCAAATTTCGACGGAATCAAAGGCTTTCTCATAGTCCACATACGCCAGGCAAAGTGGCAGATTGTACTCTTCGGTCTTCTGTACAATCTGCCGCAGGGTGTGTATGTGGTCTATGGTACTGAAGCCTTTTCGAAAACCGGCTTGTTCGTTAATATTTAGTATAATAAAAAATTCGTTTGTTAATGGTCAAAATTTCTGATACAAAAGCGATTAAAGTAATTATTATTTCCAGTAGTGTGTGTTTTATTAAATCAAAAACAGGTTTAATGTTTATAAATCCGACTAACTTAAAAAGGTTACTGAATAATAAAAAAACGATATATATATATATATATATATATATATATATATATATATATATATATATATATATATATATATATATATATGTATATATATATATATATATATATATATATACGGGGTGCTAAGAATCTCCGGTGGAGGTTCGGTTGCCACCTACGACGACTCGACCTGGCAACGCACGCACCCTGAGGACTGACGAGAAGATACTGGAGCTGGAAGAAGAGGTAGACATGTTGCGCTGGCATATTATTGGATTATCTGAGGTCCGAAGAGAGGGGGAGGACACGGTAATCCTGGAGTCCGGCAACTTGTTCTATCACCGGGAGGGCGACCATCTGTCCCAAGGAGGTGTCGGATTTATCGTCCACAAGTCTCTCGTCAACAACGTTGTAAAGATTGGGAGTGTGTCGACGAGGGTCGCGTACCTGATACTCAGAATCACCAAACGGTATTCGTATCTGATGCGTGGTAAGTACAATCGACGCTAGATGACATAAACACAAAAACTTAAAGTGATACAATTGATTTGATTGATAACTTTATTCAATATTAATTCATATTTTTAGTATTTAATCAATTTTATAAATTTGTTTATTTTTAAATTTCATTCCTAACAAAACACAATTTCATCTTACTTTACATGACTAATCCGTGTAGTGGCGGTTGAGAATATCTACTACCGCATATCTTCCCGTGGGTGTCGTAAGAGGCGACAGAGGGAGACAGGCAGGAGATGGGCAGCATCTTCCTGATAACTACAGTGATAAAATAAAAAACTGCGGTTGCCAACCCGCTCGTCAAGCGTGGCAACTATGGCAAATATCCCCCCATGAATAACGACGCTAAAAAACGGCCCCCAGTCCCCGGCAGCCCCGCTATTCCGGGCTACGGTGGCGACCATGGTAACGGTGGGGCAGGGGGTGCTAAGAATCTCCGGTGGGTTCGGAAGAAGGTTCGGTTGCCACCTACGACGACACGACCTGGCAACATATAACGCACGCACCCTGAGGACTGACGAGAAGATACTGGAGCTGGAAGAAGAGGTAGACAAGTTGCGCTGGCATATTATTGGATTATCCGAGGTCCGAAGAGAGGGGGAGAACACGGCCGGATAGAACAAGTTGCCGGACTCGGGGAGTCCGGCAACTTGTTCTACCACCGTGAGGGCGATCATCTGTCCCAAGGAGGTGTCGGATTTATCGTACACAAGTCTCTCGTCAACAACGTTGTAAAGATTGGGAGTGTGTCGACGAGGGTCGCGTACCTGATACTCAGAATCACCAAACGGTAATCGCTGAAGGTCATACAGGTTTACGCACGAACCTCGGCACATCCCGATGAGGAGGTGGAAGAAATGTACGAGGATATTTCCAGAGCCATGCATTCCTCCAAAACCCACTACACGGTATTGATGGGAAACTTCACTAGGCACAAGAGAAAGTGGTGAGCTGAAGGAAGGGAAATTTGGAGTAGGGCAACGGAACCGAAGGGGCCAGCAGCTGGCCGACTTTATGAAGAAAGAGGGTTTCCTTATGATGAACTCTTTCTTTCAGAAGCGGCCCCACAGGAAGTGGACCTAGTCGAGCCTCGACGGTTCGACAAAAAATGAGATTGACTTCATTATGACGACCAGACGCCAACTGTTCAGTGATGTCTCAGTGATCGCAAGGGTGAAAACTGGCAGCGATCGCCGAATGGTTAGAGGCACACTGAATCTAAACGTTAAGTTGGAGAAGTCTCGTCTAATGAAATCAAAGCACCGTCCCCCTCGTGCTCTAATCCAGAATCCCGAAACCTTTCAGCTCGAGTTACGTTACCGCTTTCAGTACCTAGAAGATTGCAATGCAGTAGACGATATGAATGACAAGCTCGTGGAAACTGTCCATGCAGTCGGAGCTAAGTTCTGCAAGGCCCACCGCAGAAAAACACAAAAACTCTCCAATCACACTCTTAATCTCATGGCTGTTAGACGGGAGATGAGGCTGCAATCGTCAACAGATTTGACAGCATACAGGCAACAGTACAGACAGATCTCCAAATGCATGTGGCGAGACTTATTCAACTTTAATACTGCTCGTATTAAAGAAGCGATCGAGCGGAACCAGGGCCCCAAAGTCTTTGCCAGAGATCTGTCTGCCAGAAAGAGTCAACTGTCAAGCTGAAGACTGAGTGTGGCAACATCGTTTCCGGGACACCTGACATTCTGAGTGAGATTCAGAGGTTCTATGGGCAGCTGTACACATCATCGTTGGAGCCACACGCAAGTGTGACTAACGATCCAAGAGCAAGTCTTATCCGACACTATTCCGATGATATCCCGGACGTCAGTCTGAGCGAGATTAGAATGGCTCTCCAGCACCTTAAAAACAGAAGCTCTTTAATTCCGTCTTCCATGGTGGCACTACTTCGGAGTCGTGGACGTGGCGTCTTGTTCTTTAAGAAAGGCGACAACGCTCTCTAGAAGAACTACAGACCCATTTCCCTTCTGAGCCGCGTCTACGTGCTGTTTTCGAGAGTCATTACGAATCGTCTCGCACGCAGACTCGACGACTTCCAGCCTCCCGAACAAGCCAGTTTCCGAAAAGGCTTCAGTACCATAGACCACATACATACTCTGCGGCAGATTGTACAGAAGACCGAAGAGTACAATCTGCCACTTTGCCTGGCGTTTGTGGACTATGAGAAAGCCTTTGATTCCGTCGAAATTTGGGCGGTGCTACAGTCCCTTCAGCGGTGCCAAGTTGACTGTCGGTATATCGAAGTGCTGAAGTGTTTGCAGTGTAGGGCTACGATGGCTATCCGAGTACAGAACCAGAGTTCGAAACCTATCCACCTGCAGAGAGGTGTAAGACAGGGTGATGTTATATCCCCGAAACTATTCATCGCTGCATTGGAAGACGTTTTCAAGCTACTGGACTGGAAAGGATACGGTATTAACATCAATGGCGAGTACATCACTTACGTTCGATTTGCCGACGATATAGTCCTTATGGCAGAATTGCTGGAGGACTTAAGCACTATGCTCAATGACCTCAATGGTGTCTCCCAACGGATAGGTCTTAAGATGAACATGGACAAAACAAAGATCATGTTTAATGTCCATGTCACACCTACACCGGTAGTTGTTGGGAGCACTATGTTCGAAGTTGTTGACGATTACGTTTACCTGGGACAAATTTTCCGACTAGGTAAGTCCAACTTCGACCGAGAGGTCAATCGACGAATTCAACTCGGCTGGGCAGCGTTCAGGAAGTTACGACTTATCTTCTCGTCAGGTATACCTCAAAACCTGAAAACTAAGTTGTACAACCAGTGCGTGTTGCCAGTGATGACATATGGAACTGAGACGTGGTCCTTCACTGCTGGCCGTATGAGGACGCTCAAAGTCGCTCAACGAGCTATGGAGAGGGCTATGCTCGGAGTTTCTCTGCGTGATAGACTCAGAAATGAGGATATCCGCAGTAAAACCAGAGTGACCGACATAGCCCAACGGATTAGTAAGCTGAAGTGGCAATGGGCCGACCATACAGCTCGAAGAACCGATAACCGATGGGGAAGAAAGGTTCTCGAGTGGCAGCCTCGTACCGGTAGGCGTAGTGTAGGGTGACCCCCCACTAGATGGAGTGACGACCTGGTAAGACATGCAGGAAGTCGATGGACGCAAGTGGCTCAGGACCGTGCTTTTTGTCATTACTTGGGGGAGGCCTATGTTCAGCAGTGGACTTGTGAAGGGCTGTAATGATGAATGATGAATGATTACATGTCTAAAAAATAGGGATTGTAACATTTATTTGCTTGTTACAAAATTAAACTTTTATTTTATACTTATATACGGTGAAAACTAGTTTTACGGATTTTATTGCGCTTTATTTATTTTATTTTTAATACCCGACATTTCGGGTGCTTTCCAGCACCCATGGTCACAGGGTGGTGAACCATCAAAACAGTTGTTCATCACGATCGATGAACAACTGAAACCGAAGAGGAAGTGCATTGTCGACCTTTTAAAAAAATGATGGCTCCGGATCACGGCAATTGTGTGGCGGCAGAAATTAGAATTATTAATGGAACCATCACCATTATCATCATCATGATCATTACAATGTATTACGGGTCTATTACCGAGTATGACCTTCTATTCTTGTATGACCTTCTAGTATGACCTTTTCTTTCAGGTGACCGCGGAACTGATCGTCATTCGATATTTTGACGCGGAAGAGTTCAATGTCAAGCATATGATGTAAAGCATCAACGTTCCGAGAAGTCTGCAGTTTGCGATCATATCCTAGACGGCCCCAACCGTTACATTAGATTTGATAGACCACAAATCATCGCGAAAGAACACCGATTCCTACCAAGGATGATACGTGAGGCTATTGAAGTTAAAAACATCCTAATTTCAATAGAGGAGGAGGCTGGGTACTACCACCCGCTTGGGATCCTATAATCAATAAAATTAAAACTAAACCCAAGCAAACCACTGCAAGACCTCAGGACATAGTCAGTTCATTTTGCATAGATCGGACCGTAAACAATAATTAAAAAAGCTGAAGGTACTCCGGGTTTAACAATGACATCGGGACGTCAGTCATCTCAGTCCCCCATGACCATGAGTGCTGGAATATGCCCGAAACGTCGGGAATTAAAAATAAAAGTAATTAAAAGTAGAATAAACGCGATAAAATCCGTAAAAGTAGTTTTTATCAATGTGTAGTGTTCGCGTAAATATAAGAAATCATAACGTAGGACACTAGATAATTTATATTATTAAATAATATACTATAATATATTATATAATATAATTGATATATATATATATATATATATATATATATATATATATATATATATATATATATATATCATATTATAATAATTTAATAACTGTTTGGCGACATAACCCTCTCGTTTAGGATAGTTTGCCGTGTCGTGAGCGTAGGAGATCCAATACCACATAATATGCCGTTGGTATCACAGGAGATGGACAGTATCATCATCTCCATAATAGCTCAAAATAATAAAAACTGCAGTTGCCGACCCGCCGGCCAAGCGTAGCATCTATGGCAAATATCCCTCAAACGTTTCTCGTTGATTTACAATTGGTCTCTCAATATATATGTGGTTGACTGTACTTGAACCCCAGGGCAAATTATTAAGGCAACAAAACGATAGTAGTATTGAGTAAAAAGATATTTAGATATATTGTATTAAATCGTAATACAAATAAATTGAGGGATATTATAGTTTATTGAGACTAGGACAATGCGGGAAATGAGGTAGACTTAAATTAAAATTTAAAGTGCACACGTCTCCCTTGTATTTTTGGTATATTTTGTCACATTTGTCATATTAAGTGTCATAAAGTCTAAATCTATACTCTATCTCTATTGTGTTTTAGAAGATTTTAGTATTAGTACTTTATTTGACATGATGAAAAGACAAAATGTACCAAAACTACAAGAAAGGCGCTTCTATTATCATTACGAGTATGCTATTAAATCTTTATATAGTACGGGGTTATAATAACCATCAATTTTTTTTAAATTATCTCATATTATCACAATAATTGACATATACGTGTATTCTTTCAATGATAATGACATGGCATATAAAATGATTATTAACATTTCTCCTTCATTGATTTATTTTTGTTTCTCTTTTAAATTCTTTATGTTTATGTTATTAAAAGTGAAAGCCTGTGATATGTGAGGACTAAATATGGGAAAATAATAGTACTTATCTACTTCCATCTAATTTATGTTAATTTTTTAATGCAAATCAGGAAATTTACTTTCACACAAAAATTTTACATTACACGAGTATAACTATATCGGTATCGATGATTAATATCAAACAAACAGTCAGCTTCTCCTTTTGTCTTTGCGTCCGATTACGATCTAAAAGTCTTTGGGGCGAGTAAAAGCCTTTGTTACGTTAAGGTAGAGCGAGCTACGAGTTAGTTACTAGGATAGGTACATTGCGAAAAAATAAAGAGTTACCCGCAGCTTTTGTCAACCAACGAAAAGCTGGAACTCCTGTATTCGGGTTTCACTATAAGTTGCCATTAACTATTGTATCATATTGTCCTAAACAGAAAAAATGTATTACTAATATCTACAATTCATAACAATAATGACAACATTATCACAACAGCCACTAATGAGCAAAAACCCGAAATAGTTTTATTCTACAATGAAACAAAAGGTGCCGTTGATACGGCTGACCAAATGTGTGGTTTCAAGGATATGTTCACGATGGCCACTGAGGTTTTTTTGCACATTCTGGATACTTCTGGTATCAATGCTTATGTTATCCATAATTGTAACGTCGCCCAAACACAACCAAAGATGGAACGAACTGAGGTTTTGGAATATCTGTTGGCTTAAGTATAGTTCAAGGACAAGTTCAAAAGAGATCTACTGAAGTTTCGTTACCGAAAGCACTCAAGAGGATGGTGAATACCCTTGGGCCTTGCATAGTTTGTCCTCGTTCTAAAGACATTAAAAACAATAAGTCACTGTAATTTTTGTAAAAAATCATATGAAATTTACTTGCGATTCGTGTGGTGAGAAATGGGAAACAATTTTGCTAATTCATCAAGCACTCCTTATAATTTGTTTTTGATAAAAAAATATTTGTTAGAATGTAAGAAGCTCATTTTATTTATTCTTTTTGAGGAATGATCTCAATATTTTGAACAAAAAGATCGAGGGTTAATATCCTGGATAAATTCGTCACTTTAAATGTACATTTGCAATCGTATTCTTAATTTCTTTGCTACAAAAGATGATTTAGCGAAGAACTGGACGTATTTTGCAAAAAATCCAAAAAACCTTAGTAATGAATGTTTGTCTTCATTTCAAATTATTTTATGCCAAGATTCCAATAAATTCGTATTTTTATTGATAATGTTTACTAAGTATCTTGGACCAGATTTTTAACATATTTCTATAAATGACTGTACACATCAGAGGTAGAAAATCTGAAGAAAAATAATATGTAAGAATTCCGATTATCCACCCCGTCTATGTAACTATTTATTTGGCCCCTAAAACACAGGTAGTATACCTAACCTAGTTTAGGGGCTAATGACCACTGTAAATTTTGTGCTTGTATTATATTTATCAATAAAGATTTCCTTAGATACATTATCATAATTTTCTGTAATCGAGATACTATCGAAAAACTACAGAAAATCGGGCAATTTCTGACAGATCTTCTTTAGGCACGTTGGGCACTATTTGATGGTGTAATTTTTTTCTTGGGAAGTACGGCCTAAGAGTTTAAGTGAGATCGTGGATAACATTTTACAAATTTTTGATTACACACGTTCGGGTCCCCTGTAGCCCATGGGGGCCGTATCATTGATACGGCTGATACGGCGGTAGCTACGCCTCTGGTGGTATAGCCATGCTGCAGTTATATTATTAGTATAGTAGCACGAATAGGTCTGCTCAACCGGGGCTCAACTCAACGCTCTCACAGAATACCAGCGTAAAATAGTACCTTAATGCTGCTGTGATTCGTGGGGTGAGTGCAGAGAACCGGAGACCCATTTTTACGGGAAACGAGGCATTCCATGTTAGTCCTCACGGGTGACAACGTGTTTGTATTTTAATAGAATAGATGTAGATGTCTACGGGTCACAGCAACCACTTACGATCAGGTGGACTGTGTGCTCGTTTGTCACCCAACCCTATAAAATAAAAAAACAGAAAATAGCTTGCGAACAAATTACACCACGAGTGTTAGATTCACTGTTAGAGGGTTGCACATAAGAAAGTTTAACAAAATATCTTATCCGAAAAAGGTTTTAATAAAAACAAGTTCTTCCCTGTTAGACTTTTTTCTGCCTTAGAGTACGTCTAGGTGGGTACCACGCGTACTTATTTCAACCACATAATAGCAGTATTGCAGTGTTCTGGTCTGTAAAGTATAGAGAGTTAGTATCATTAGAGTATGTGAGGTATTCCATCTTAATCCTCAAATGAGGCAACGTATCTGTAGCGTTCTTTGTGTGAAGTTAGCTACAAGTTCCCATGGGCAGTGCCGACTAATTTTATTAACTGAGTTTCTACTACATGTTGCTATTCATTAAATGAAAGGCGTTTAGACAGATTCTGTTTTATGAACTTAGTCTCTTTTGCCTCGTTATTAACTCTAGAGACAAATTGTAAAACTTCGACATAGATGTTTTTTAATTTTCTGATAAAACCGCCTATTTTGGCATTACCGTATACCAGCATAGTAAAGTTACAAAATGCAAACGTTAAATTATTCTTCAGCCTTTATTTTATTACTTACTATGAAAACATGTTACAATTCCATAACTTATGTAACTGTAACCATGAGCTTTAAAACGCTTACTTGATACTGTGTACTTGGTAGGTAGTAGTTTTTTAATTGCAAGCACATATTTTTATTTATTTTCTTTTCTTAACCCTAGAAGCCTAATCTATTTTAGAGATACATAAAACCTTAACATACGCCTCAGAGGCGTATAAATAGCCATTTCTGGGCTAAAGTATAATTATTTGTCATTTATTAAGGACCTGTAAGATAGGCATTTATTCGAGTAATAAAACACAGATTCATTAATGAAGACTCCAATCACAGCCATTTATTATAACAAAATAAAACAATCTGCTTATATTCGAACAAAAAAGTAACTTCTGATTAATTAAGATTTAACTGATGATAAAAAAATCAAGGTAGTTAAAAAAACGGTAACATTTTTTTAACTACTTTGTATTTTTTTACTATTGATGACTTTTTCTTAGCACAATTATTAAATCAAATTAGACTTTCACAGACTAGCTTTAAAGCTTAGAGCAGTCTGCACACACACCAACTTTGTGCTCGCAATATACTGACTTTTTGCACTTATAACACAAATTTATACATTCTCTTTTTTTGTAAGAGCAAAAAGCACAGTATTTACGTTTTTTGGGCTCAGGTTCTGCCTCCTGATTTCCATTACTTAAATCGGTAGATTTTACAAGACTATAGCTTTTGTTTTCTCGTTTTTTTTTATCTTTTCAAAGTCGGTGCGTCATGTCTCGTCTCTATCCAAGGCTTGACCAAATCAGCTATTTCATGAATTTTCTTCTATTTAGGGGTTTTGTAATGTTCTTGATCATGTGGTCCTCTAGCGGCGCGGACTATATTCATAGATGAAGTTCTCTAAAATGATTAACCCTTGGTAGTCGACCAAACATGTCTGTTCTTACCACGAAGTGTATTTCCGGAGACACGATGTATACGTCGTGAGCTGTCAGAACCCGTAGAATGAGCAGGAGTAGATGGGTGAGTTACCGCAGCAGTTGTTGAGACAGTTTCTTCAGTGGGAGCAGATTCCAAAGAGATGACCTCCTCAGTAACATTATCGTTCTCGGTTTCACTTTGAACATCATCCACGGCTTGAAGCTCGTAGATAAGGCTTCTGAGGTTAATAAGGGAAACGCCGTGTAGTGACAGTGTAAGAATATCCACTACCCCATATCATCACACACCGTGGGTGTCGTAGGAGGCGACAGAGGGAAACAAATAAGATGGGCAGAAGCGTCTTCCTAATAACGATGAAAAAAAACTACTGTTGCCAACCCTCTTGCAAAGCGTGGCAGCTATGGTAAATGTCTCCCCTATGAGGCAATCTATGGCGGAGACCTATGTTCGGCAGCAGACTTCAAAAGGCTGTAATGGTAACGGTTTAATAAGGGATTTGAGGATGATGATCATACCTTAAACCATTCAGAGTTAGTAGGTGGAGCAAGCGCGTATTTCGTTGGTTCCCTCGTGATGGCAACAGATAACGCGGTCGACTTTTTATACGTGGTAGAGCCATGCTGCACTCATGTTTGTACTATAGTTGTAGCACGAATGGTTCGGCTCAACCGGGGAAGGATCGCGCTCTCACAGAATACCAGCGTCAAATAGTAGCTTAATGCTGATGTGTTTCGTATGGTGAGTGTAGAGAACCGGAGACCTTTTTCACTGGAAACGAGGCATTCCATCTTAGTCCTCACGGGTGACAACGAATCTGCATTTTGATTCGTAATCGAGGATAGATGTAGATGTCTATGGGCCACAGCAACCACTTAGGTACTGTGTGCTCCTTTGTCACCCTATTCTATATAAAAAAACCTAATATTGAACTCACTCACATACACATACACAAAGGTAAAGTTGTTAATAGAGAGAATAAAGACTTTTTTATTTATTTTATTTATCCCCTGGGAATGAGGTGATCGCCACCAAGCTATTTCTAATTTGTTTTATGTTGTTAATTAAGCAACATATTAAATGACTGTATAATATTCTTTTCTCAATAAATAATGTCCCACGGGGTCTCTTGCTGGTTTTTCCCGGGAAAGAGGTATTTTCCAAAACAGTTTTAAAAGTAACTTTAATCTAGAATAGAAAAAAATGGAATACACAGGAAAGAATAAGATTTAACCAGGGCACAACAAAAGAGATCAGCATAGAAAGGAACAATATAGAATATAACAGAACAGAAAAGAATATAATAAAACAAAATCGATCAAAATGAAGCAGAACAGAGCGGATTGAACTAAAATAGAATAAAAAGAAATAAAACGGAATGGATCGGAATAGAATGGAATGCAATGTATGGAATTGAACGGTGCAGAATGCCTTGGGACGGAATGTAATGAAACGGAATACAAAGAAATGTAACTAAATCGGTGTTAATGGAATGGAATTGAACGGAATGGAACGGCATCTGTTCCATTCAACAGATACGAACAGAATATAACGAAATGATAATAAACGCCTACTCTATTAATTATCATCGAGTTTTTACAACATGTTGCTATTCATAAAATTGAAGGCGTTTAGACAGATTCTGTTTTATGAACTCTGTCTCTTTTACCGCATTATTAACTGTGAATTTAACCCTTCAATCCCCATAAAAATTCCATGCAGTCGCACGCGTCCGTTAAATCCCGAGCGGTCGCATTCGACCGCACCCACCCACAGCTCTTTAAAACATTAAAACTTATATTTAGAGACTATTTTTCTATGAAGAAGTTTGGTATTATAAAATTTGTACAAAATTATCTATCCTGTGGTCTAAACAAAAGTCAGGTTTTTACTTCATTAGAAAAAGATGTTATTGTATTTTGATAACAAAAAAACATACCAAGCGCATGTCGTTAGCGTGAAAATCATAATTATTTCTATATACTTATTACTCAAAATTATTTACGTAAAAAGATACGAGAAAAGTACGAGAAATGATTACGAAAAAGAGAGAGAGAGACGTAGAAAGAAACTTTCATTACAATTTTATAATAAAACACTATACTAAAACACTAAAGAAACACTGGAAAAATCCAAAAATCAATACAATAAAATTCACACGAAAATGGCGTACGAAATGAACGTAGATTATAAATAAATATCCATTGACTAACTAACTTTTTAATCCACTAAAGGATAGATTTTTAATATTGATTTAATATTGATTCTATAATGCCAAACCTCTTCATAGAAAAGTAGTCTCTAAACATAAGTATTTATGGGTTAAAGTGCTGTGGGTGGGTGCGGTCATATTTGACCTCTTGAATTTTGACAGAATATCGCCGCGGTCATATTTGGACGCTTGGTAGCTAAGAAGTTAAGAGTATCGAAGCTAAACGATGTCATACGTGGTAGAGCCATGCTGCAGCTATATTATGGTCGTAGCTCACATTGGTCGGCTCGACTCTTAATCTAGGATAGATGTAAATGTCTATGGGCCACAGCATCCACTTACCATCAGGTGGACTGTGTGTTCGTTTGTATACAGTATGTATATATTCAGATGATATTAGCAAATGAGCGTACTGATTCGATAGACCCATATCTTAAGGATCGAAATAAAAGTGTAGAAATTGCAAGGTTAACTTAAAATGAAGAACTTGAGCAGTAAGTATAGATCACCGTACCAAATAATGGATATGGCGTGCTACAGGACAGTGTACCTACTTGGTCCACTTTTATTTTTATTGTGTAAGTACTAGCTAGACCCGGCGCTTTACTGCTGTAAAAGAAAATTGTTTTATTGGCAATGGTAATACAATATATATATATATATATATATATATATATATATTAGATTAATGACATCTTCTATGTAATGAATAATTTATTTACTTTATTTGCAGATGATATTGCCACGGTGTTGACATCTAACAAAAAATCTGACATTGATAAATGACATTAATAATTCTTTGAAATGAATCACTGAATGATAAGAACATAATAATTTACACATCAATATAAGCAAAAAATCAAGTTGGTACTATTTTGTAATAAAAAAATGTTGTAAACAATGGCGAACAAATAAAACAAATACAAGAAATTTTCTTTCTCGGTTTACACATGGATAGATTTTGTAACTGGAAAACTCACGTAGGAAAAGTATGTAATAAACTTAACAAAAACAATAAAACAACCAAAGACGCCATCGGAATCAACAGCTCTTAAGGCGTATTACGGATACGTTTATTGTATACTTAGCTACGGTATAATAACATGGGGAAATTCTGTTAACATCAATAAAGCTTTCATTATGCAAATTAATTATCATAATAATTGCTATACAATGTGCAATCAATTGTTGTGATAATTAACTGTTTGAAACCGTGGTAGCTCAGATGGTCAGCGCTCGCTGTAAGTTTCATAGTACGTAAGCAACCCGGTTTCGATCCTCGCCAGCACCAATGAAATTGTTAATTGCAATTTTAGGTGCTGATTTGCCACGTGCTCGGTGGTGAAGGAAAACATTGTGAGGAAACCTGCATGTCTGCGAAATAAGAATAAAGTATTTCACCGCGGCGGACACTTCCTTGCCCTAAAACCCTCTCAGAAATGAGAGAAGGCCTGTGCGCAGCAGTGGGACGTATGAGTCAGTAATTTTAACTTTTAATGTGCATATAAATATTTAACGAAATATCCAGTAACATAAAATTACAACCAAAGAAGCATTTATCCTCATTCGGTTAGTGAGTTGTTGCAAAAACACTATCTTTAAATTTGACTTTTTTTTTCAAATAATAATATTTTGACAATTATATATAATAATGTGACATAGAATTATAAATATTAATGATGCGCGGTAACGCATCAGGTACGATGCAGAAGAAAGGTTGTCAAGTGGCGGCCTCGTAGAGGTAAGAAAATTTGTAGGGTTCCCCAGAAGATGGATTGACGTCAACGTCATCATAAGATATGCAGGAAGTCGGTGGATGAAACTAGGGACCGTGCTTTTTGGCAGCTCTTGGATGCGGCTTATATTCAGCACCTGACTTGTTGAGGGTTGTAATAATGATGATGATGATGACATTATATTTTATGTGATTTCGGAAAATCAACAATGTAGGTTGCCGTGTAGTGGCGGTGTAAGAATATCCACTACCGTAGCGTACCGTGTAGTGGCGGTGTAAGAATATCCACTACCGTAGCGTACCGTGTAGTGGCGGTGTAAGAATATCCACTACCGTAGCGTACCGTGTAGTGGCGGTGTAAGAATATCCACTACCGTAGCGTACCGTGTAGTGGCGGTGTAAGAATATCCACTACCGTAGCGTACCGTGTAGTGGCGGTGTAAGAATATCCACTACCGTAGCGTACCGTGTAGTGGCGGTGTAAGAATATCCACTACCGTAGCGTACCGTGTAGTGGCGGTGTAAGAATATCCACTACCGTAGCGTACCGTGTAGTGGCGGTGTAAGAATATCCACTACCGTAGCGTACCGTGTCGTAAGAGGCGACAGAGAAAAAGTAAAACAGAAGATGGACAGCAGCATCGTGACAAAACCCTCCTTATGAGGCAATGTATGGGAGAAGCATATGTTCACAAGTGGACTCTTACAGGCTGTATAGGATGGATGAATATATCAATACAAACACATTAAGTCCTAGCGTCAGTGGAATCAATTGCAAGACTACCCCAGCAGAGTACCAGCACCCCTCAAGAATCTCTCGCTGAGCATCCACGACCAAGCTAATCCTATCCTGAGCGTGGGTGCTAAGGATACCCCGCGTATTCTCTTGCGAAATTCCGCTCAAGACAAGCTGAGCAATAAGACTAAGGAGACCTCTACCACGCTATCAATGAATTTCTGCAATATCGGGGGACTTCCCTCGAACCTAAATGCCGTCCAGTACCATCTCGAGACGGCGAAGCCGGCCCTGCTCTTTTTGACCGAGATGCAGGTGCCCTCTCCGGCTGATATTTCGTATCCCTCCTACTCGGGGTACAAAATGGAACCTTTGAACCTTTGTGCCTCGGCCTGGAGTTTGCGTATACGTTAGAGAGGACATCTGTTCTCGACGCCTCGGCAGTCTTGAATGGTCGGACCTGTCCATCCTTTAGCTACGTGTAGACAGTGACGACCACTCGCGCTTCTACGGGTGCCTCTATAGGTCCCATAGGGGTAATTCCGAAACAGACCGACTCATCAACCACGTCCAAATGGCTACAGATTCCTTGTTACAGCAGATCCCATCCGCAGAGATTGTGATCCTCGATGATTTTAACACCCAACACGGCGAATAGCTCGGTTCACGTTTAACCGATCATGCGGGAAGATCTTTTCATGGTTTTGCCTTGGCATAAACTAGTTAATTCGCCTACGCAGATTTCAGATGTGGAGGATCGTCCGCCTTCCCCGTTGGACCTTCTGCTGACCTCTCATCCGGACAGATATCACTACTATTTGCACTCACACATCATTAATATTTATAATTCTATGTCACATTATTATATATAATTGTCAAAATATTATTATTTGAAAAAAAAAGTCAAATTTAAAGATAGTGTTTTTGCAACAACTCACTAACCGAATGAGGATAAATGCTTCTTTGGTTGTAATTTTATGTTACTGGATATTTCGTTAAATATTTATATGCACATTAAAAGTTAAAATTACTGACTCATACGTCCCACTGCTGCGCACAGGCCTTCTCTCATTTCTGAGAGGGTTTTAGGGCAAGGAAGTGTCCGCCGCGGTGAAATACTTTATTCTTATTTCGCAGACATGCAGGTTTCCTCACAATGTTTTCCTTCACCACCGAGCACGTGGCAAATCAGCACCTAAAATTGCAATTAACAATTTCATTGGTGCTGGCGAGGATCGAAACCGGGTTGCTTACGTACTATGAAACTTACAGCGAGCGCTGACCATCTGAGCTACCACGGTTTCAAACAGTTAATTATCACAACAATTGATTGCACATTGTATAGCAATTATTATGATAATTAATTTGCATAATGAAAGCTTTATTGATGTTAACAGAATTTCCCCATGTTATTATACCGTAGCTAAGTATACAATAAACGTATCCGTAATACGCCTTAAGAGCTGTTGATTCCGATGGCGTCTTTGGTTGTTTTATTGTTTTTGTTAAGTTTATTACATACTTTTCCTACGTGAGTTTTCCAGTTACAAAATCTATCCATGTGTAAACCGAGAAAGAAAATTTCTTGTATTTGTTTTATTTGTTCGCCATTGTTTACAACATTTTTTTATTACAAAATAGTACCAACTTGATTTTTTGCTTATATTGATGTGTAAATTATTATGTTCTTATCATTCAGTGATTCATTTCAAAGAATTATTAATGTCATTTATCAATGTCAGATTTTTTGTTAGATGTCAACACCGTGGCAATATCATCTGCAAATAAAGTAAATAAATTATTCATTACATAGAAGATGTCATTAATCTAATATATATATATATATATATATATATATATATATATTGTATTACCATTGCCAATAAAACAATTTTCTTTTACAGCAGTAAAGCGCCGGGTCTAGCTAGTACTTACACAATAAAAATAAAAGTGGACCAAGTAGGTACACTGTCCTGTAGCACGCCATATCCATTATTTGGTACGGTGATCTATACTTACTGCTCAAGTTCTTCATTTTAAGTTAACCTTGCAATTTCTACACTTTTATTTCGATCCTTAAGATATGGGTCTATCGAATCAGTACGCTCATTTGCTAATATCATCTGAATATATACATACTGTATACAAACGAACACACAGTCCACCTGATGGTAAGTGGATGCTGTGGCCCATAGACATTTACATCTATCCTAGATTAAGAGTCGAGCCGACCAATGTGAGCTACGACCATAATATAGCTGCAGCATGGCTCTACCACGTATGACATCGTTTAGCTTCGATACTCTTAACTTCTTAGCTACCAAGCGTCCAAATATGACCGCGGCGATATTCTGTCAAAATTCAAGAGGTCAAATATGACCGCACCCACCCACAGCACTTTAACCCATAAATACTTATGTTTAGAGACTACTTTTCTATGAAGAGGTTTGGCATTATAGAATCAATATTAAATCAATATTAAAAATCTATCCTTTAGTGGATTAAAAAGTTAGTTAGTCAATGGATATTTATTTATAATCTACGTTCATTTCGTACGCCATTTTCGTGTGAATTTTATTGTATTGATTTTTGGATTTTTCCAGTGTTTCTTTAGTGTTTTAGTATAGTGTTTTATTATAAAATTGTAATGAAAGTTTCTTTCTACGTCTCTCTCTCTCTTTTTCGTAATCATTTCTCGTACTTTTCTCGTATCTTTTTACGTAAATAATTTTGAGTAATAAGTATATAGAAATAATTATGATTTTCACGCTAACGACATGCGCTTGGTATGTTTTTTTGTTATCAAAATACAATAACATCTTTTTCTAATGAAGTAAAAACCTGACTTTTGTTTAGACCACAGGATAGATAATTTTGTACAAATTTTATAATACCAAACTTCTTCATAGAAAAATAGTCTCTAAATATAAGTTTTAATGTTTTAAAGAGCTGTGGGTGGGTGCGGTCGAATGCGACCGCTCGGGATTTAACGGACGCGTGCGACTGCATGGAATTTTTATGGGGATTGAAGGGTTAAATTCACAGTTAATAATGCGGTAAAAGAGACAGAGTTCATAAAACAGAATCTGTCTAAACGCCTTCAATTTTATGAATAGCAACATGTTGTAAAAACTCGATGATAATTAATAGAGTAGGCGTTTATTATCATTTCGTTATATTCTGTTCGTATCTGTTGAATGGAACAGATGCCGTTCCATTCCGTTCAATTCCATTCCATTAACACCGATTTAGTTACATTTCTTTGTATTCCGTTTCATTACATTCCGTCCCAAGGCATTCTGCACCGTTCAATTCCATACATTGCATTCCATTCTATTCCGATCCATTCCGTTTTATTTCTTTTTATTCTATTTTAGTTCAATCCGCTCTGTTCTGCTTCATTTTGATCGATTTTGTTTTATTATATTCTTTTCTGTTCTGTTATATTCTATATTGTTCCTTTCTATGCTGATCTCTTTTGTTGTGCCCTGGTTAAATCTTATTCTTTCCTGTGTATTCCATTTTTTTCTATTCTAGATTAAAGTTACTTTTAAAACTGTTTTGGAAAATACCTCTTTCCCGGGAAAAACCAGCAAGAGACCCCGTGGGACATTATTTATTGAGAAAAGAATATTATACAGTCATTTAATATGTTGCTTAATTAACAACATAAAACAAATTAGAAATAGCTTGGTGGCGATCACCTCATTCCCAGGGGATAAATAAAATAAATAAAAAAGTCTTTATTCTCTCTATTAACAACTTTACCTTTGTGTATGTGTATGTGAGTGAGTTCAATATTAGGTTTTTTTATATAGAATAGGGTGACAAAGGAGCACACAGTACCTAAGTGGTTGCTGTGGCCCATAGACATCTACATCTATCCTCGATTACGAATCAAAATGCAGATTCGTTGTCACCCGTGAGGACTAAGATGGAATGCCTCGTTTCCAGTGAAAAAGGTCTCCGGTTCTCTACACTCACCATACGAAACACATCAGCATTAAGCTACTATTTGACGCTGGTATTCTGTGAGAGCGCGATCCTTCCCCGGTTGAGCCGAACCATTCGTGCTACAACTATAGTACAAACATGAGTGCAGCATGGCTCTACCACGTATAAAAAGTCGACCGCGTTATCTGTTGCCATCACGAGGGAACCAACGAAATACGCGCTTGCTCCACCTACTAACTCTGAATGGTTTAAGGTATGATCATCATCCTCAAATCCCTTATTAAACCGTTACCATTACAGCCTTTTGAAGTCTGCTGCCGAACATAGGTCTCCGCCATAGATTGCCTCATAGGGGAGACATTTACCATAGCTGCCACGCTTTGCAAGAGGGTTGGCAACAGTAGTTTTTTTTCATCGTTATTAGGAAGACGCTTCTGCCCATCTTATTTGTTTCCCTCTGTCGCCTCCTACGACACCCACGGTGTGTGATGATATGGGGTAGTGGATATTCTTACACTGTCACTACACGGCGTTTCCCTTATTAACCTCAGAAGCCTTATCTACGAGCTTCAAGCCGTGGATGATGTTCAAAGTGAAACCGAGAACGATAATGTTACTGAGGAGGTCATCTCTTTGGAATCTGCTCCCACTGAAGAAACTGTCTCAACAACTGCTGCGGTAACTCACCCATCTACTCCTGCTCATTCTACGGGTTCTGACAGCTCACGACGTATACATCGTGTCTCCGGAAATACACTTCGTGGTAAGAACAGACATGTTTGGTCGACTACCAAGGGTTAATCATTTTAGAGAACTTCATCTATGAATATAGTCCGCGCCGCTAGAGGACCACATGATCAAGAACATTACAAAACCCCTAAATAGAAGAAAATTCATGAAATAGCTGATTTGGTCAAGCCTTGGATAGAGACGAGACATGACGCACCGACTTTGAAAAGATAAAAAAAAACGAGAAAACAAAAGCTATAGTCTTGTAAAATCTACCGATTTAAGTAATGGAAATCAGGAGGCAGAACCTGAGCCCAAAAAACGTAAATACTGTGCTTTTTGCTCTTACAAAAAAAGAGAATGTATAAATTTGTGTTATAAGTGCAAAAAGTCAGTATATTGCGAGCACAAAGTTGGTGTGTGTGCAGACTGCTCTAAGCTTTAAAGCTAGTCTGTGAAAGTCTAATTTGATTTAATAATTGTGCTAAGAAAAAGTCATCAATAGTAAAAAAATACAAAGTAGTTAAAAAAATGTTACCGTTTTTTTAACTACCTTGATTTTTTTATCATCAGTTAAATCTTAATTAATCAGAAGTTACTTTTTTGTTCGAATATAAGCAGATTGTTTTATTTTGTTATAATAAATGGCTGTGATTGGAGTCTTCATTAATGAATCTGTGTTTTATTACTCGAATAAATGCCTATCTTACAGGTCCTTAATAAATGACAAATAATTATACTTTAGCCCAGAAATGGCTATTTATACGCCTCTGAGGCGTATGTTAAGGTTTTATGTATCTCTAAAATAGATTAGGCTTCTAGGGTTAAGAAAAGAAAATAAATAAAAATATGTGCTTGCAATTAAAAAACTACTACCTACCAAGTACACAGTATCAAGTAAGCGTTTTAAAGCTCATGGTTACAGTTACATAAGTTATGGAATTGTAACATGTTTTCATAGTAAGTAATAAAATAAAGGCTGAAGAATAATTTAACGTTTGCATTTTGTAACTTTACTATGCTGGTATACGGTAATGCCAAAATAGGCGGTTTTATCAGAAAATTAAAAAACATCTATGTCGAAGTTTTACAATTTGTCTCTAGAGTTAATAACGAGGCAAAAGAGACTAAGTTCATAAAACAGAATCTGTCTAAACGCCTTTCATTTAATGAATAGCAACATGTAGTAGAAACTCAGTTAATAAAATTAGTCGGCACTGCCCATGGGAACTTGTAGCTAACTTCACACAAAGAACGCTACAGATACGTTGCCTCATTTGAGGATTAAGATGGAATACCTCACATACTCTAATGATACTAACTCTCTATACTTTACAGACCAGAACACTGCAATACTGCTATTATGTGGTTGAAATAAGTACGCGTGGTACCCACCTAGACGTACTCTAAGGCAGAAAAAAGTCTAACAGGGAAGAACTTGTTTTTATTAAAACCTTTTTCGGATAAGATATTTTGTTAAACTTTCTTATGTGCAACCCTCTAACAGTGAATCTAACACTCGTGGTGTAATTTGTTCGCAAGCTATTTTCTGTTTTTTTATTTTATAGGGTTGGGTGACAAACGAGCACACAGTCCACCTGATCGTAAGTGGTTGCTGTGACCCGTAGACATCTACATCTATTCTATTAAAATACAAACACGTTGTCACCCGTGAGGACTAACATGGAATGCCTCGTTTCCCGTAAAAATGGGTCTCCGGTTCTCTGCACTCACCCCACGAATCACAGCAGCATTAAGGTACTATTTTACGCTGGTATTCTGTGAGAGCGTTGAGTTGAGCCCCGGTTGAGCAGACCTATTCGTGCTACTATACTAATAATATAACTGCAGCATGGCTATACCACCAGAGGCGTAGCTACCGCCGTATCAGCCGTATCAATGATACGGCCCCCATGGGCTACAGGGGACCCGAACGTGTGTAATCAAAAATTTGTAAAATGTTATCCACGATCTCACTTAAACTCTTAGGCCGTACTTCCCAAGAAAAAAATTACACCATCAAATAGTGCCCAACGTGCCTAAAGAAGATCTGTCAGAAATTGCCCGATTTTCTGTAGTTTTTCGATAGTATCTCGATTACAGAAAATTATGATAATGTATCTAAGGAAATCTTTATTGATAAATATAATACAAGCACAAAATTTACAGTGGTCATTAGCCCCTAAACTAGGTTAGGTATACTACCTGTGTTTTAGGGGCCAAATAAATAGTTACATAGACGGGGTGGATAATCGGAATTCTTACATATTATTTTTCTTCAGATTTTCTACCTCTGATGTGTACAGTCATTTATAGAAATATGTTAAAAATCTGGTCCAATATACTTAGTAAACATTATCAATAAAAATACGAATTTATTGGAATCTTGGCATAAAATAATTTGAAATGAAGACAAACATTCATTACTAAGGTTTTTTGGATTTTTTGCAAAATACGTCCAGTTCTTCGCTAAATCATCTTTTGTAGCAAAGAAATTAAGAATACGATTGCAAATGTACATTTAAAGTGACGAATTTATCCAGGATATTAACCCTCGATCTTTTTGTTCAAAATATTGAGATCATTCCTCAAAAAGAATAAATAAAATGAGCTTCTTACATTCTAACAAATATTTTTTTATCAAAAACAAATTATAAGGAGTGCTTGATGAATTAGCAAAATTGTTTCCCATTTCTCACCACACGAATCGCAAGTAAATTTCATATGATTTTTTACAAAAATTACAGTGACTTATTGTTTTTAATGTCTTTAGAACGAGGACAAACTATGCAAGGCCCAAGGGTATTCACCATCCTCTTGAGTGCTTTCGGTAACGAAACTTCAGTAGATCTCTTTTGAACTTGTCCTTGAACTATACTTAAGCCAACAGATATTCCAAAACCTCAGTTCGTTCCATCTTTGGTTGTGTTTGGGCGACGTTACAATTATGGATAACATAAGCATTGATACCAGAAGTATCCAGAATGTGCAAAAAAACCTCAGTGGCCATCGTGAACATATCCTTGAAACCACACATTTGGTCAGCCGTATCAACGGCACCTTTTGTTTCATTGTAGAATAAAACTATTTCGGGTTTTTGCTCATTAGTGGCTGTTGTGATAATGTTGTCATTATTGTTATGAATTGTAGATATTAGTAATACATTTTTTCTGTTTAGGACAATATGATACAATAGTTAATGGCAACTTATAGTGAAACCCGAATACAGGAGTTCCAGCTTTTCGTTGGTTGACAAAAGCTGCGGGTAACTCTTTATTTTTTCGCAATGTACCTATCCTAGTAACTAACTCGTAGCTCGCTCTACCTTAACGTAACAAAGGCTTTTACTCGCCCCAAAGACTTTTAGATCGTAATCGGACGCAAAGACAAAAGGAGAAGCTGACTGTTTGTTTGATATTAATCATCGATACCGATATAGTTATACTCGTGTAATGTAAAATTTTTGTGTGAAAGTAAATTTCCTGATTTGCATTAAAAAATTAACATAAATTAGATGGAAGTAGATAAGTACTATTATTTTCCCATATTTAGTCCTCACATATCACAGGCTTTCACTTTTAATAACATAAACATAAAGAATTTAAAAGAGAAACAAAAATAAATCAATGAAGGAGAAATGTTAATAATCATTTTATATGCCATGTCATTATCATTGAAAGAATACACGTATATGTCAATTATTGTGATAATATGAGATAATTTAAAAAAAATTGATGGTTATTATAACCCCGTACTATATAAAGATTTAATAGCATACTCGTAATGATAATAGAAGCGCCTTTCTTGTAGTTTTGGTACATTTTGTCTTTTCATCATGTCAAATAAAGTACTAATACTAAAATCTTCTAAAACACAATAGAGATAGAGTATAGATTTAGACTTTATGACACTTAATATGACAAATGTGACAAAATATACCAAAAATACAAGGGAGACGTGTGCACTTTAAATTTTAATTTAAGTCTACCTCATTTCCCGCATTGTCCTAGTCTCAATAAACTATAATATCCCTCAATTTATTTGTATTACGATTTAATACAATATATCTAAATATCTTTTTACTCAATACTACTATCGTTTTGTTGCCTTAATAATTTGCCCTGGGGTTCAAGTACAGTCAACCACATATATATTGAGAGACCAATTGTAAATCAACGAGAAACGTTTGAGGGATATTTGCCATAGATGCTACGCTTGGCCGGCGGGTCGGCAACTGCAGTTTTTATTATTTTGAGCTATTATGGAGATGATGATACTGTCCATCTCCTGTGATACCAACGGCATATTATGTGGTATTGGATCTCCTACGCTCACGACACGGCAAACTATCCTAAACGAGAGGGTTATGTCGCCAAACAGTTATTAAATTATTATAATATGATATATATATATATATATATATATATATATATATATATATATATATATATATATCAATTATATTATATAATATATTATAGTATATTATTTAATAATATAAATTATCTAGTGTCCTACGTTATGATTTCTTATATTTACGCGAACACTACACATTGATAAAAACTACTTTTACGGATTTTATCGCGTTTATTCTACTTTTAATTACTTTTATTTTTAATTCCCGACGTTTCGGGCATATTCCAGCACTCATGGTCATGGGGGACTGAGATGACTGACGTCCCGATGTCATTGTTAAACCCGGAGTACCTTCAGCTTTTTTAATTATTGTTTACGGTCCGATCTATGCAAAATGAACTGACTATGTCCTGAGGTCTTGCAGTGGTTTGCTTGGGTTTAGTTTTAATTTTATTGATTATAGGATCCCAAGCGGGTGGTAGTACCCAGCCTCCTCCTCTATTGAAATTAGGATGTTTTTAACTTCAATAGCCTCACGTATCATCCTTGGTAGGAATCGGTGTTCTTTCGCGATGATTTGTGGTCTATCAAATCTAATGTAACGGTTGGGGCCGTCTAGGATATGATCGCAAACTGCAGACTTCTCGGAACGTTGATGCTTTACATCATATGCTTGACATTGAACTCTTCCGCGTCAAAATATCGAATGACGATCAGTTCCGCGGTCACCTGAAAGAAAAGGTCATACTAGAAGGTCATACAAGAATAGAAGGTCATACTCGGTAATAGACCCGTAATACATTGTAATGATCATGATGATGATAATGGTGATGGTTCCATTAATAATTCTAATTTCTGCCGCCACACAATTGCCGTGATCCGGAGCCATCATTTTTTTAAAAGGTCGACAATGCACTTCCTCTTCGGTTTCAGTTGTTCATCGATCGTGATGAACAACTGTTTTGATGGTTCACCACCCTGTGACCATGGGTGCTGGAAAGCACCCGAAATGTCGGGTATTAAAAATAAAATAAATAAAGCGCAATAAAATCCGTAAAACTAGTTTTCACCGTATATAAGTATAAAATAAAAGTTTAATTTTGTAACAAGCAAATAAATGTTACAATCCCTATTTTTTAGACATGTAATCATTCATCATTCATCATTACAGCCCTTCACAAGTCCACTGCTGAACATAGGCCTCCCCCAAGTAATGACAAAAAGCACGGTCCTGAGCCACTTGCGTCCATCGACTTCCTGCATGTCTTACCAGGTCGTCACTCCATCTAGTGGGGGGTCACCCTACACTACGCCTACCGGTACGAGGCTGCCACTCGAGAACCTTTCTTCCCCATCGGTTATCGGTTCTTCGAGCTGTATGGTCGGCCCATTGCCACTTCAGCTTACTAATCCGTTGGGCTATGTCGGTCACTCTGGTTTTACTGCGGATATCCTCATTTCTGAGTCTATCACGCAGAGAAACTCCGAGCATAGCCCTCTCCATAGCTCGTTGAGCGACTTTGAGCGTCCTCATACGGCCAGCAGTGAAGGACCACGTCTCAGTTCCATATGTCATCACTGGCAACACGCACTGGTTGTACAACTTAGTTTTCAGGTTTTGAGGTATACCTGACGAGAAGATAAGTCGTAACTTCCTGAACGCTGCCCAGCCGAGTTGAATTCGTCGATTGACCTCTCGGTCGAAGTTGGACTTACCTAGTCGGAAAATTTGTCCCAGGTAAACGTAATCGTCAACAACTTCGAACATAGTGCTCCCAACAACTACCGGTGTAGGTGTGACATGGACATTAAACATGATCTTTGTTTTGTCCATGTTCATCTTAAGACCTATCCGTTGGGAGACACCATTGAGGTCATTGAGCATAGTGCTTAAGTCCTCCAGCAATTCTGCCATAAGGACTATATCGTCGGCAAATCGAACGTAAGTGATGTACTCGCCATTGATGTTAATACCGTATCCTTTCCAGTCCAGTAGCTTGAAAACGTCTTCCAATGCAGCGATGAATAGTTTCGGGGATATAACATCACCCTGTCTTACACCTCTCTGCAGGTGGATAGGTTTCGAACTCTGGTTCTGTACTCGGATAGCCATCGTAGCCCTACACTGCAAACACTTCAGCACTTCGATATACCGACAGTCAACTTGGCACCGCTGAAGGGACTGTAGCACCGCCCAAATTTCGACGGAATCAAAGGCTTTCTCATAGTCCACAAACGCCAGGCAAAGTGGCAGATTGTACTCTTCGGTCTTCTGTACAATCTGCCGCAGAGTATGTATGTGGTCTATGGTACTGAAGCCTTTTCGGAAACTGGCTTGTTCGGGAGGCTGGAAGTCGTCGAGTCTGCGTGCGAGACGATTCGTAATGACTCTCGAAAACAGCACGTAGACGCGGCTCAGAAGGGAAATGGGTCTGTAGTTCTTCTAGAGAGCGTTGTCGCCTTTCTTAAAGAACAAGACGCCACGTCCACGACTCCGAAGTAGTGCCACCATGGAAGACGGAATTAAAGAGCTTCTGTTTTTAAGGTGCTGGAGAGCCATTCTAATCTCGCTCAGACTGACGTCCGGGATATCATCGGAATAGTGTCGGATAAGACTTGCTCTTGGATCGTTAGTCACACTTGCGTGTGGCTCCAACGATGATGTGTACAGCTGCCCATAGAACCTCTGAATCTCACTCAGAATGTCAGGTGTCCCGGAAACGATGTTGCCACACTCAGTCTTCAGCTTGACAGTTGACTCTTTCTGGCAGACAGATCTCTGGCAAAGACTTTGGGGCCCTGGTTCCGCTCGATCGCTTCTTTAATACGAGCAGTATTAAAGTTGAATAAGTCTCGCCACATGCATTTGGAGATCTGTCTGTACTGTTGCCTGTATGCTGTCAAATCTGTTGACGATTGCAGCCTCATCTCCCGTCTAACAGCCATGAGATTAAGAGTGTGATTGGAGAGTTTTTGTGTTTTTCTGCGGTGGGCCTTGCAGAACTTAGCTCCGACTGCATGGACAGTTTCCACGAGCTTGTCATTCATATCGTCTACTGCATTGCAATCTTCTAGGTACTGAAAGCGGTAACGTAACTCGAGCTGAAAGGTTTCGGGATTCTGGATTAGAGCACGAGGGGGACGGTGCTTTGATTTCATTAGACGAGACTTCTCCAACTTAACGTTTAGATTCAGTGTGCCTCTAACCATTCGGCGATCGCTGCCAGTTTTCACCCTTGCGATCACTGAGACATCACTGAACAGTTGGCGTCTGGTCGTCATAATGAAGTCAATCTCATTTTTTGTCGAACCGTCGAGGCTCGACTAGGTCCACTTCCTGTGGGGCCGCTTCTGAAAGAAAGAGTTCATCATAAGGAAACCCTCTTTCTTCATAAAGTCGGCCAGCTACTGGCCCCTTCGGTTCCGTTGCCCTACTCCAAATTTCCCTTCCTTCAGCTCACCACTTTCTCTTGTGCCTAGTGAAGTTTCCCATCAATACCGTGTAGTGGGTTTTGGAGGAATGCATGGCTCTGGAAATATCCTCGTACATTTCTTCCACCTCCTCATCGGGATGTGCCGAGGTTCGTGCGTAAACCTGTATGACCTTCAGCGATTACCGTTTGGTGATTCTGAGTATCAGGTACGCGACCCTCGTCGACACACTCCCAATCTTTACAACTTTGTTGACGAGAGACTTGTGTACGATAAATCCGACACCTCCTTGGGACAGATGATCGCCCTCACGGTGGTAGAACAAGTTGCCGGACTCCCCGAGTCCGGCAACTTGTTCTATCCGGCCGTGTTCTCCCCCTCTCTTCGGACCTCGGATAATCCAATAATATGCCAGCGCAACTTGTCTACCTCTTCTTCCAGCTCCAGTATCTTCTCGTCAGTCCTCAGGGTGCGTGCGTTATATGTTGCCAGGTCGTGTCGTCGTAGGTGGCAACCGAACCTTCTTCCGAACCCACCGGAGATTCTTAGCACCCCCTGCCCCACCGTTACCATGGTCGCCACCGTAGCCCGGAATAGCGGGGCTGCCGGGGACTGGGGGCCGTTTTTTAGCGTCGTTATTCATGGGGGGATATTTGCCATAGTTGCCACGCTTGACGAGCGGGTTGGCAACCGCAGTTTTTTATTTTATCACTGTAGTTATCAGGAAGATGCTGCCCATCTCCTGCCTGTCTCCCTCTGTCGCCTCTTACGACACCCACGGGAAGATATGCGGTAGTAGATATTCTCAACCGCCACTACACGGATTAGTCATGTAAAGTAAGATGAAATTGTGTTTTGTTAGGAATGAAATTTAAAAATAAACAAATTTATAAAATTGATTAAATACTAAAAATATGAATTAATATTGAATAAAGTTATCAATCAAATCAATTGTATCACTTTAAGTTTTTGTGTTTATGTCATCTAGCGTCGATTGTACTTACCACCTTGAAAGCCAATAAATTTTAGTTCGATAAAATTACTTTATTACCTATAGCATGTAGTAGATGGCGCTATTACAAAGACAAACAGAAACATTTTGGTTCCCAATGGATCTCACAGACTCACAGAGTACTCGAGCCCGAAATAATCCATTTGAATGATCGATCCGAATGTACCGGTACGCGTTATGAAATGTACTAGAATGATTCGGTCGCTAGAATTGAATGATTGACACATGTCTAATTGCGGGTGTCACGAATTACACGCTTCTGACTGTACTTGAGTAATACTTCACATAGATCTGTTAATATTACAATTAGTTATCGCAATTATTTATACTCGTACATACAAAATAATCGAGCGATTCATGTTTTATTGTAGAAATAAACTTAAGTTAAAATATTTTAAAGAGTGGTTTTTAAAAATTATGAAAGTATCATTTCTGTAAAATCTTGGTAACAGCTTCTATTTTAGTGTAGTGCGTTAGACTCGGAAAACTTTTTCAGCCAATTTACGCAAGATGGCGAAATCAAAATGGATTACTCCATTCGTGAAACAGGTATGAACTTTAATAATAACATGGGGATAAATAGTATATATAGTAGAGCCACGCTGCAGCTTTATTATGGTTTTAGCCGAAATGGGTCGGCTCGGCCGGGGTAGGACCACGCTCTCATTGAATACTAGAGTAAAATAGCAGTTTGGTGCTGTTTCGTATGGTGAGTTTACAGAATCAGTGACTCTTTACACTCACGCTCCATAATCTTGCAGAGTATGAAGGTAATTGAGAATGGCCGATAATTTGCACGTTCATCACGGCTGGTTTTTTTTTGGAGCAGGCTGCACGTCGGCCAGCTTTCAGGATTTTGACACTATTTCAGTCTTAAGTGAGAGGTGAAACAAGCATGTCAATACAGAAGACAACTCAGGTGTACAAGCTTTACGAAATATAGCTGGTATACCGTCTGGTCCACTAGCTTTGTTCACCTCTAGACAGCGCAAAGTTTTAAAAACTCCCTCATTTGTGATACTCATACATACCTCAAACATAGTGGTCCCGCAGTGAGGTAATTCAGATGGAACGTTGTTGCCACTGTCCAGACATGAATTGCAGACAAAAAGACACGTAAACAAGTCCGTTTTCTCTTTATCCGTGTTATCAGGTTTTACCAGCGGAAACAGTGTAGATCAACAAAAGTTAGTCTCGACCGCTTTAGCATGATACCAAGCTCTATTGCGGATGGTCTGGCAGAGAGTTTTGCGACTTCCCGTACCGCTTTTTCGTAGGACTTGAGTATTGGAGTGGAAAGCAATCTTTTTGGAGCTGATATTAAGATCTTTGCGGTTTCAAGCGTCAATCTAGGATAGATGCGCTAAATGCTTATGCTTTCCAGCTACATAGCTTGATGTAACATCGGTTATAACATCCATGCAGTTAGACGGATGCGCATAAGAAATAAAGACCACCTGTCAAGGAAAGGATGCAAAAACGTATTGTATCTCATCGCAATTAGCTGATTTATACCACTTTTTAATATAGTACAGGATGACAAACGAGCACACAGTCCACCTGATTGTAAGTGGATACTTTGGCCCATAGACATTTACAGTTAACCTCGATTAAGAATTAAAATACAAATGCGTCGTAACCCCTGAGGATTGAGATGGGATGCCTCGTTAACTGTAAGTATTCGGTTTTCTACAATCATCATACAAATCACGGCAGCACTAAGCTACTATTTTACACTGGCATTCTGTCAGAGCGTGGTCCTTCCCTGGTCGAGCCGACCCATTCGTGCTACAACTCTACCACGTACAAAATATGATATGATGATATAATAACATTAGATATGTGGTTATTGATCAACAAACATCCGCTATTAAAACGATTTATTTTAACAATATTGCGCAAATGATCTTATATTGTATTGATACATGAAAAACCGACTCTTTTGAGACGGACCCGCTTCTGCTTCCGCGCCTTCATCATCATCATCATCATTACAGCCCTTCACAAGTCTACTGCTGAACGTAGGCCTCCCCCAAGTAAAGCCACAAAGCACGATCCTGAGCCACCTGCATCCATCGACTTCCTACATGTCTTACCAGGTCGTCACTCCATCTAGTGGGGGGTCGCCCTACACTACGCCTACCGATACGAGGCTGCCACTCGAGAACTTTTCTTACCCGTCGGTTATCGGTTCTTCGAGCTATATGGCCGGCCCATTGCCACTTCAGCTTACTAATCCGTTGGGCTATATCGGTCACTCTGGTTTTACTGCGGATAACCTCATTTCTGAGTCTATCACGCAGAGAAACTCCGAGCATAGACCTCTCCATAGCTCGCTGAGCGACCTTGAGCGTCCTCATACGGCCAGCAGTGAAGCACCACGTCTCAGATCCGTAAGTCATCACTGGCAACACGCACTGGTTTTTAAAGATTGAGGTATAACTGACGAGAAGATGTGTCGTAATTTCCCAAACGCTGCCCAACCGAGATAAATCCGTCGATTGACCTCTCGCTCGAAGTTGGACTTACCTAGTCAGACTATTTGTCCCGGGTAAACGTACTCGTCAACAACTTCGAGCATAGTGCTCCCAACAACTACCGGCATAGGTGTGACATGGACATTAAACATGATCTTTGTTTTGTCCCTGTTCATCTTAAGACCTATCCGTTGGGAGACACTATTGAGGTCATTGAGCATAGTGCTAAGGTCCTCCAGCGATTCCGCTATAAGGAGTATATCGTCGGCAAATCGAAGGTGAGTGATGTACTCGCCATTGATGTTAATACCGTATCCTTTCCAGTCCAGTAGCTAGAAAACGTCTTCCAAAGCAGCGGTGAAGAATTTCGGGGATATCATCAGCACTTCGATATACCGACAGGGCACCGCTGAAGGGACTGTAGCACCGCCCAAATTTCGACGGAATCAAAGGCTTTCTCATAGTCCACATACGCCAGGCAAAGTGGCAGATTGTACTCTTCGGTCTTCTGTACAATCTGCCGCAGGGTGTGTATGTGGTCTATGGTACTGAAGCCTTTTCGAAAACCGGCTTGTTCGTTAATATTTAGTATAATAAAAAATTCGTTTGTTAATGGTCAAAATTTCTGATACAAAAGCGATTAAAGTAATTATTATTTCCAGTAGTGTGTGTTTTATTAAATCAAAAACAGGTTTAATGTTTATAAATCCGACTAACTTAAAAAGGTTACTGAATAATAAAAAAACGATATATATATATATATATATATATATATATATATATATATATATATATATATATATATATATATATATATATATATATATATATATATATATATATATATATATATATATATATATGTATATATATATATATATATATATATATATATACGGGGTGCTAAGAATCTCCGGTGGAGGTTCGGTTGCCACCTACGACGACTCGACCTGGCAACGCACGCACCCTGAGGACTGACGAGAAGATACTGGAGCTGGAAGAAGAGGTAGACATGTTGCGCTGGCATATTATTGGATTATCTGAGGTCCGAAGAGAGGGGGAGGACACGGTAATCCTGGAGTCCGGCAACTTGTTCTATCACCGGGAGGGCGACCATCTGTCCCAAGGAGGTGTCGGATTTATCGTCCACAAGTCTCTCGTCAACAACGTTGTAAAGATTGGGAGTGTGTCGACGAGGGTCGCGTACCTGATACTCAGAATCACCAAACGGTATTCGCTGAAGATCATACAGGTCTACGCACCAACCTCGGCACATCGCGATGAGGAGGTGGAGTAAATGTATGGGGATATTTCTAGAGCCATGCATTCCTCCAAAACCCACTACACGGTGTTGATGGGAGACTTCAACGCAAAACTAGGCACAATAGAAGGCGGTGAGCCGAAGTTAAGGAAATTTGGAGTAGGGAAATGGAACCGTAGGGGCCAGCAGCAGCTGGCTGACTTTATGGAGAAAGAGGGACTCTTTATGATGAACTCTTTCTTCCAGAAGCGGCCCCACAGGAAGTGGACCTAGTCGAGCCCCGACGGTTCGACAAAAAATGAGATTGACTTCATTACGACGACCAGACGCCAACTGTTCAGTGATGTCTCAGTGATCGCAAGGGTGAAAACCGGCAGCGATCACCGAATGGTTAGAGGCACACTGAACCTAAACGTTAGGTTGGAGAGGTCTCGTCCAATTTTTTTTTAATAATTTATTTCAGATAACATATGATTCATATCATTAAAATTGATTGATTTAAAAACATTAACTAATTGACAATAAATAATAATAATATGTCATTAAAATACAATAACTAACATATAAACATATAAAAACAGTAATAAGTAACACATAATTATTATTTAGTACCTTCTCACTCCCACAAATACTGGGACATGTTTGTCGTAGCAATGCCGGAGGATAGGACAGTCCAATCTGTCTCCAATCATTTTCAGAATAGTATTGGAGCTGGCCCGCACTCTGCGCACCAGTGACGCGCACCGCTTACGCATGGTCGCATGAAAACAGGCCGTGCGCGCCGCCGTAAACATGCCAGAGGCACTGCAGAAGCGGGGCAGCCCCAAAACCACCCTGAAAGCGTTATTGTACAGGACGCGGAGATCGTTGTAACTTCGTTTATTATAGTCTGCCCACAGGCTCGATGAATAGAGTGACGTACAATAAGCTCTAAACAGTGTAATTTTTACCTCCTGCGAGCAACGTGAAAATCTGCGGGCTATCATGTTGGCTCTGATGGACAACGCTCTCCGCTCCCGCTCAATATCCGAATTGTCCTTGAGGTCATTAGTTATTATGTGCCCCAAGTACTTAAATTGGTTGACAACTTCTAGCGGCACCCTATTTAGTAACACTGGAGGTGAATCCTGGGGACACTTGGTACCGGCCTTGAAGACCATGCATTGACTTTTCTTCACATTGTACTTTAGACCATGGCCACTCGCATACTCTTCACAAATACGTATCAGTTTTCTTAAGCTACAGATCGGCGCACTCAGCAAAACCATGTCGTCAGCGTAACTCAGATTGTTAACACATACGCCGTCAATATGACAACCGACGCGCTGGCTGCTGAGAGCGACGATCAAATCATTAATATACAAATTAAAAAGTGTCGGAGATGTTAATCCGCCCTGTCTGACTCCACATTCGAGCCAATACGGATCCGACACTGCTCCCGCCCAACGTACGCTGTTAGATTAGTGTGAATACCAATACTGGAACACGCTAATGAGTTCCTCAGATAAGTTTATGCTTCTCAGCTTATCCCATAAACGGTCGTATCGGACTAAATCAAAAACCCTTGATAAGTCGAGGAAGCAGGCATATTTAACGGTATGCTTAAAACACAGTATTGCGCTTTCAGTCGACAGCTGCGGTCGAAACCCGAACTGGTTATCGTTCAGCTTAACGTGTTTATTTAACTGTGCATTAAGCAACCCGTCAAACACCTTTGCTATGACAGTGGCAAGGGAGATAGGCCTGTAGTTACTTCTGTCGGTAAGATCACCAGTTTTATTTTTCACTACAGGCACCACAACTGTCTTCATAAAATCGGCTGGTAAGTAAGAATGGCCCACGCATAGCGAATAAAACATAGCCAATACCATCGCGACATGTGGCCCGGCGTACTGCAGGTGCTCAATACTAAGACCGTCATGTCCCGGTGACTTACCTCTTGATATACTTTTTATGGCTTTTGAAACATCTTTTGCCAAAAACGCGGTCGTTACCACGTGACTACTTATGGTAATATTGATCACATCCCCGGCGGGGCCCAGTGGCGATTTCACAGAAAAGTGGTTCCTAAAGACATTTGCAATGTCCTTGTTGTTCACACCATCGACGTTCACAGGGAGGCCAGGCCGTTCATTAATTTTACTAGTGTTTTTCCAGAATCCCTTAAAGTTACCCTTTGAATGCTTTTCCGCAAGAGAGTCCATTTTTATTTGTTCTTGGTGGTCTTGGCACCATTTTAATCTGGACTTGAAAACTCGTCTGCTTTCGCACATTTCTCGGTAAACAGCACCCGATTTTGGCTTTCCGCACATCATCCATTCATATAACTTGGACCTAGCCACCCTATGAGCAGCGCTGACGTGCTTGTTCCAACCCACTATGCGCGAGCCACTCCCCCCCACTTTCATGCTTCCCCGAATTACCACCGCTGCGTCACGAAGGGCGGTCACAATGTCGGCGTAAAGCTTATCTAGAGTACGCCAGTGGCCACGGTCATTACAAGCATAATCAGCACAGCTCACACAATCCGAAGGAAAGTCAATCAATCTTAGCCTCTTATGACACTCAATGGTATACATAGAGATTTGTTCAACACTTCTTTCACCCCATAATATATATTTATTTGGATTCATAATTTTAGGTAATATTTTAGGGGTTAGTAATTTTAAATCGCAATTTATAATAAGTGGAAAGTGGTCCGACTATTGAGTGTCATATATTACATCAACATTAATCACAGACTGCTGTGCCGACTGAGTAGTAATGCAGTGATCCAGCCAGCTACATGTCCCGAACACATCACTAATAAAAGTAAAAGTGCCCGTGTTTAACCCTAATATCTCTGTTTCTATACACGACCATAGTTGGTCATTACAAAAATTAATAAGTTCACTGTAAAACAACTCACCCGGGTCCGCATTAAAGTCTCCCAAAATAAATACGGCATCAATTCCGTATTCGTCAACAATCGCACTCACCGTACTCAAACAGTCTATAAATTCTGGTAAATTTTCTACCGAATTTGTTGGCATATAAACACTCATTATGATCACAGGTCTATAACACGTTGTAATTTTTATACCACAAATACGGCTATTATCGCACTGTAATATTGACACCTGTTGAAACGCACTATATCGCCATAACACTGCAGTTCCCCCAAACGGTCTGACCCAAAACGGAGATGTTGCCGTGTATCCGAAACCGCTGTCAATGGTGCCGATGTAGGGTATGTCGTGTGAAATTAGCCAAGTTTCCTGAAGACACACCACATCACATAATCGGCAGAGTTCTCGTAGATCGTCTATTGATCGTTTTATATTTTTGCAATTAAATGTGGCAAGTCTAGAACTTGCAACGTTTGTTTTCCTGTACTTAAAGTTTACAAAACGTCGGAATATGACACCTTCAGGCCAAAGCGTTTCGTCCATGTATTTCGACAAATTAGCCTCAGATATTAAAAACTTATATGCTTTGTGTCCTCTTTCCACTTTCATATTTATTTTCTCTAGATTCACTATTTCCTTTGTCTTATTATAGATATGGTTAGTTATGTCTTTTTCTGTTGCAGAGATATGCACATTCGTAATGAACATAGGAATTTTCCTATCGGCAGCTCTGAAGGTGCATTCTCGGTCTCTTGCTATGCCCGACTTTCCTACGTAACGATATTTGTTTTGTTTTTTTACGATATACCACTTTTTGCCAGTCTTCGCTGTTAATATTTTGCGAGCGCTCCGGTTCACACGTTTCTAATGCGCATGTATCGCCTGCCTTATCAGTAGTGGTCAGCTGCTCCTCCAGCTGTAGATTCGTGCTCGATGAGTGTAACGTCACCACCGGACCGCTTCGAGTGTTCGCCTCCTGATTCACTATTGGCCTTACTCCTCCCTCACCGCAGCCTGCAAGTGCGCTTGCCTGAGCTCGTTTGACCGACAGACGTTGCCGGTCATTTAGTTTGTTTTCTGTTGGCTTATGTCGTTCTACCCTCAATTTTTCAGATTGCGTCGAAGGCGATTTTATGATCAATGATTCATTTATGTCTCTTGTACTTATCTCATTAGGCAACATACCATAATCATGTGAGAGTCCTATCGGTCCACTGTCTAGCCACGCACCTCGTTTCATGTTTATTTTGAAAGCTGACGCCGGCGGTGGGGAATCGGTTTTTAGCTGATAGATTTCCGTTCTTAGTTCATTTACACACTAGCGTAGCATAAGTCGACTTTATGCCTTCGATTTCAGTCTTCATCGTTAGCATGTCCTTCAACAGTTTAGAACAGTCCAAATGATCCCATAAGATTGGTGGCAGTTTATCTAACTGTCTTGCCACAAAAACTGGGATAAGGTCGAGCCCCGTAGTTTTAAATAAGTTTATAATATCTGCTACGTCACGCTCTTCTTTCCCTTTATTCTTTCGTAATATTTTTTCTTTTGTCCGTTGGGATAGACTCAAACAAAAGTGTCTTGGAGTTCTTGATATCCTAACTTGTAAATACCAACTTACAAATACGCACTAGAGTTTCCTCGTCTGCGATCGATATTTTATTTTGTATATATGACAACATCTCGTCAATGACGATGTTACATTTACTGCACTTCACTACGTTCGTCATATTTATTAAAATGTGCTCGTTAACGCTCATTAAAAGTTGACACGCCCAACTCGTACGGGTGCGCGCACACAACTATGAAGTCAACGGTCCGTCCCCCTCGTGCTCTAATCCAGAATCCCGAGACTTTTCAGCTCGAGTTACGTAACCGCTTTCAGTGCCTAGAAGATTACAATGCAGTGGACGATATGAATGACAAGCTCGTGGAAACTTTCCATGCGGCCGGTCTAAGTTCTGTAAGACCCGCCGCAGAAGAACACAATAAACTCTCCGATCACACTCTTAATCTCATGGCTGTTAGACGGGAGATGAGGCTGGAATCGTCAACAGATTTGACAGCATACAGGCAACTGAACAGACAGATCTCCAAATGCATGCGGCGAGACTTACGCTACTTTAATACTGCTCGTATTAAAGAAGCGATCGAGTGGAACCAGGGCTCCAAAGTCCTTGCCGGAGATCTGTCTGCCAGAAAGAGCCAACTGTCAAAGCTGAAGACTGAGTGTGGTAACATCATTTCCGAGATACCAGAGATTTTGAGTGAGATTGAGAGGTTCTATGGGCAGCTGTACACATCATCGTTGGAGCCACACGCAAGTGTGAGTAACGATCCAAGAGCAAGTCTTACCCGACACTATTCCGATGATATCCCGGACGTCAGTCTGAGCGAGATTAGAATGGCTCTCCAACACCTTAAAAACGGCAGAGCCCCAGGCGAGGATGGAATTACAGCGGAGCTTCTGAAAGCGGGTGGAACACCGGTACTTGAAGTCCTTCAGAAGCTCTTCAATTCCATCCTCCATGGTGGCACTACTCCGGAGGCGTGGAGCAGAAGTGCGGTGGTCTTGTTCTTTAAGAAAGGCGACCACGCTCTCTTGAAGAAATACAGACCGATTTCCCTTCTGAGCCGCGTCTACGTGCTGTTTTCGACAGTCATTACGAATCGTCTCGCACGCAGACTCGACGACTTCCAGCCTCCCAAACAAGCCAGTTTCCGAAAAGGCTTCAGTACTATAGAGCACGTACCTAACCCGCGGCAGATTTTACGGAAGACCGAAGAGTGCAATCTGCCACTTTGCTTGGCGTATGTGGACTGTGAGAAAGCCTTTGATTCCGTTGAAATTTGGGCGGTGCTACAGTCCCTTCAGCGGTGCCAAGTTGACTGTCGGTATATCAAAGTGTTGAAGTGTTTGTAGGGCTACGATGGCTATCCGAGTACAGAATCAGAGCTCGAAACCTATCCAAGTGCAGAAAGATGTAAGACAGGGTGACGTTATATTCCCGAAACTCTTCACCGCTGTATTGGAAGACGTTTTCAAGCTACTGGACTGGAAAGGATACGGTATTAACATCAATGGCGAGTACATCATTCACCTTCGATTTGCCGACGATATAGTCCTTATGGCAGAATCGCTGGAGGACATAAGTACTATGCTCAATGACCTCAATGGTGTCTCCCAACGGATAGGTCTTAAGATAAACATGGACAAAACAAAGATCATGTTTAATGTCCATGTCACACCTATGCCGGTAGTTGTTGGGAGCACTATGCTCGAAGTTGTTGACGAGTACGTTTACCTGGGACAAATAGTCCGACTAGGTAAGTCCAACTTTGACCGAGAGGTCAATCGACGGATTCAACTGGGCTGGGCAGCGTTCGGGAAATTAAGACACATCTTCTCGTCAGGTGTACCTCAACCTCTGAAAACTAGATTGTGTTACCAGTGCGTGTTGCCAGTGATGACTTACGGATCAGAGACGTGGTCCTTTACTGCTGGCCGTATGAGGACGCTCAAGGTCGCTCAGCGAGCTATGGAGAGGGCTATGCTCGGAGTTTCTCTGCGTGATAGACTCAGAAATGAGGATATCCGCAGAAAAACCAGAGTGAGCGATATAGCCCAACGGATTAGTAAGCTGAAGTGGCAATGGGCCGGCCATATAGCTCGAAGAACCGATAACCTATGGGGAAGAAAGGTTCTTGAGTGGCAGCCTCGTACCGGTAGGCGTAGTGTAGGGCGACCCCCCACTAGATGGAGTGACGACCTGGTAAGACATGCAGGAAGTATTTGGATGCGGGTCAGGACCGTGCTTTGTGGCATTACTTGGGGGAGGCCTATGTTCAGCAGTTGACCTGTGAAGGGCTGTAATGATGATGATGATATATATATATATATATGTATATATACATATATATATATATATATATATATATATGTATATTGTTTATATATGCATATATGTATAATATATACATGTATATACATATACATATATTGATTTTCTACAAATATTTAATTTTATTATCCATAATTTGTTATTATTCACGCGAAAATTCACAAAACATGAACTTTAAACGTAGAATATTTGATGTATTGAAGTTCAATTGAACAAAATATTAATTCATAAAATACGAAACGTAACTGGCTATGAGAGAAAGAGAGAAACAAAATGTGTGCGCGCACTGCTCTCTCTTGCTTATATCCCCCACTCAACACCCGTTCGCCTCGCCCGATCACACTTTTTGTAACGCTTTCGTCATGCGTTCGCCAGCTTACTCCCCAAGTGAAGCGTACGTAATGAAGTTTTACTTCAAAAACCATGCCCTCCCTTTTTTTCGTAAGTACAGATGCAACACATGAATATAGTATGAGATAATTAAGACGCCTGTTACGGTAAAATCATAATATAAACATTAATATAACGTAAACACTCACGCCTGTCACCCAGAGGGGCAGGCAGAAACTACGGACTTCCATTTGGCACAATCCTGACATACCTCTCTCGCCTCCTTTACATCCATATATCTGGATATATACATGCTTGTCGGTTAAGGGTATTTTTAATGTGGCCCATTTTCAAAATATCTCCAATTTGGTCGATAAGGCTCCAGAGGGTGCCAAAGAAAAAGACATACTTTCACACAAATCTTCGAAAAACATTACCGTATTTCTTGGGCAGTTAAGTAAAAAATCCAAAGAAACAAATGAAAAAAAGAATACAATGCCATTTACTTGAATTTAGGATTACAAGTCGAACCATGGATTTAAATAGTTCATCGTGGCCAGTAAATAAAATACGGCAATTTACAAAATTTATGTGAAATAGTCACTAAATTGTTTTCTTTTTTAGTAATAATTTATTTTTAATGTTCTACTGATCTACTGACATTGGATTATCATTGGATAACCTTTATAATGAATTTTACTGATTGTCCTGATTAACACCAGCTAGGTTACTATTTGGACGTGATTGAGATTATGATGTTATACATTGTATATATAACATCATAATATTCATGTGTGTGAGCACTGACGGACCAAGCTGGAAATTTGCGAAATGAATTGCTAAGGAATTAGTAATAGACCAAAACAATTGTAGAACAAATCCCGAAATTTGTAAAATAGTATATAAAAAGCTACAACCCTTAAAGTGCGGTCCCTAAGTTGACACACCCTGTCAGCCAGATCTCGGAAAGTATCCTAAAAATGAAGTTGATGTGATTACAGATAATTAGTAAAGAATTTATAAAATATTTCCCTGAGTAACATGTCTCTTTTGATATTGTATCATTGGCGGGACGCAGTTACGATGCTCGTTAGTGACAAGCGGTAAAATTAAAACAAAATTGTACAACCGACTTCAATGTAAATAAAATGAGAACATTATCAATGTATTCGAGTAATTAAATACGAATTATTAAGGATGACCTGCTGGTCATACCTTGATCAAATTATCAAGATTTGAAAAGATATCATATATAGGACCACATGAGAAGCGCCAGCTTTTAAATAAAAAAGGATTATCAAAATCGATTCACCTAGAATAATGTTCTCAGATAACACACATAAAAAAATTGAGTCGAATTGTGATTTTCCTCCTTTTTTGAAGTCGGTTGAAAATTGCACTGAATGCAATGAACGTCGTTTCTTATTTTGTTTGTTCGTGTTTGGGGCCCGATACGGCTTGACATATGTTTATGCGCATCCTCTGAGCACTGAGGTCCACGCTGGTAATTCTTCAAATCAGATATAAATTCGCATTTCCATTCCGAGCTATGTAAAAAATAAAAAAGATGTTCGAGAAAAATAAAAAAAATTCGTTGTGTGGTCACATGCACATTAACCGGTGTATTTCCATAGAATTTATGAAATGTGATTATCTTATTTAATAAGTTTTCAATATAAATTTAAAGTTTTCTATTATTTAGTAGAAAACTTTTACTAAAAGGTAAGAAAACTTACACTTTCTTATATTCCTTTCGTCACACAGTTAGCACACGATATATCTTTGGAAACTTGTAGAATGCGGGACTAGTTTAAATAGTAGCTATCTTAAAATTGCGGCAATATTTAGACCTACTTATTTTTTTACAAAATACTTTAAGGCCTACTTATTTTTTACTAAACCTTAACTGAAAGAAGTAATTTAATTAAGAAATTTTTACTAATGTATAAAAACATTGTGTGGACTGAGAGATCACAGTTTAGATATTAGTTTCTTGTTATCTTTAACACTTTGTATCTTGTTACTTAGTAAAATAAGCTTTACAAATTCTTTACTAAATATCTTTAATCATATGAACTTCATTTTTAAGATACTTTTCGAGAGCTGGCTGATAGGCTGTGTCAACTGAGGGACCACATTTCAAGGGCTGTAACTTTTTATATATTCTTTTACAAATTCCAGGATTCGTTCTACAATTATCTTAGACCTACTACCAATCTTTAATTACCATCATCCGTCCACTACTGCTCATTGTCACAACTTCGGTTTGACGTACAAATAAGTTGCCAGCTATTTTGGACAAGCCGTTTATTTAGAATCTTGCTGGTCCGCAAACGTTTCATACTTTTTCATCAGAAGTCGCCCAGAATATTCTAGGTGAATTATTCACTAGAACATTTGGTCCCGAATTTAAAATAATTTCTGCATTTTTATGCGTGAGTTCCACTCCAAATTTATTGCAGAATTATTAGTAGATATTTCATCAGGTACAGATTCAGCAACTTGCTTTTTTCGGCTACATAATATACATATTGCGATAATGCGCCATTTTAGTAGATAAATATAGAATTTGTTAATAGCTTGACTTGAGTAGCGGTGTTAGAAATGTACACCACCTCATGTTAATCCGTGGGTGTCGTAAGAAGCGACGGAAGGAAACAAATCAAAAGATGGGCACCAGCGGCTTCTCAATGACAACAAAAATAAGAAACTGTGGATGTTACTGTTACTGTGCCCGCCTGCCAAGAGCAATTTGTAACTAATAACTTCTGTTAATTTACTAATTTAAAGTTAGTTGACTAACAAAATACACTTAGTATTAACCTGAACAATGAATAAATAATAATAATAAAAAAAATCTTCCTAAGATGCAATCTCTGGGGAAGACCTCTATGTTCAGCAGTAGACTTTGTTAAGGACTTACAGACTGTAGCGGTGATCCAAGCTTAACTATAAATTATGGTCTCGCCAAAAATTCATTTGTTAATAATGACCACAATGGATTAAGTTCTTTAGAAGTTACCTGATCACTAAGGGATCCACTATCGATATAGAGAAAGACGACCCTATTGGTGTATGATTGTTATTCTCCCATTATATTATGCGTTTCTTCCACAGTGCTTTGTGACTACGGGTGTGACACTTAACCTAGCGGGACATGGTGTTGCAAATGGATTTGCGGCGATCTTACTGCCACAACTTCGTAAACAGGACTCTATCATACCAATCAACGACTCTTCAGGATCTTGGGTTGGTAAGTATTAAAATGTACAATTTAAACAATGACATCAATAGCTTTAATAAGTCAACTGATGGACATAGCGTGTTGTGTATTTTTATAGAATAAAGGTGACAAGTGAGCACACAGTCCACCCGATGATAGTAAGTAAATGCTGTGGCCCATAGACATCTACATATTCCCTCGATTAAGCGATTTTTTCACCCGTGAGGACTCAGATGGAATGCTTCATTTCTAGTAAGAAGGGTCTCCGGTTTTCTACACTTGCCATACGATACAATATAGCGTTAAGTTGCTATTTTACGCTTGTGTTCTGTTAGAATGCAATTCTCGAAAAGTTTGTCCACATTCATAGTAATAATATCCTCCAGACCGAATTTCGGTCACGGTGGCCAATCTCAACGGAGACCAGCCATCTGCGCAGAGCATTATAGTATGTGTGTCTCTATTCCTTCCCTCTCATAATTCGACGGAATGGTAATCCGACAGGACAGACGGAGATCAGGTGCAGGATCAACAGCTTTACGTGGTGTCCTAGACAATGGGGTGAAACACCACCAACTTTCTGACTCTTTTTTTGTTTACGGAAGAACCAAATAACTGAATTTGACTCGTCCCGGGATTCGAGCTAAAGAAAACGTGATTAGCAGTCGCGCTAATGGCCGCTGACCCAACGAGGCGTTTGTTTTCACCATACTGGGTGGGCTAGAACCTTTAACAATATCTAATGAACTAGGAGGCCACAACAAACTTCAATCAAAGAAGACCATCAATGTGTAATCATCTCTGTGAACTGAGATGGAATGCCCTATAATCTGTAATTATACTGGCTATTTATTACTCTTCAGACTGACAAAGTGAAGTAAGAGGGTGGTACAAAAGGGCTTCTATGGAGAAAATGAGCCCCAATACCTATAAAATGTGACCCAAATATTCACTTCTAATGTTCTTATTCTTTCAGTGGCTGTCGCAGGCTTTGCTCTTGTTGGAGGAAATTTCATTATTCCCTTTATAATGGGAAAATATGGAAGAAGAATAGCTAACATGGCTAGCCTTGTGCCCATGATCTTAGGCTGGATATGTATTGTACTGGCGTCTAACGTAACAATGCTTATCGGCGCAAGATTACTCCAAGGTCTATCAATGGGTATGGGAACTACTCTCGGGCCGGTGCTGATTGGTGAATATACAAGTCCGAAGAATCGTGGCGCTTTTCTGACAGCAATATCAGTAATGATCTCCATCGGAGTTTTAACTGCACATACATTAGGGTCATATTTGCACTGGCGGACGACGGCAGTAATTTGTGCTTTTATAACTCTAGCGGATTTCATCATTGTGTTGCTGTCACCAGAATCACCTAGTTGGTTAGCTGATCAGGGGAAATTTGAAGAGTGTAAGAAAGTATTTAGATGGTTACGTAATGATAACGAAGAACATGAGCTGCAAAGAATGATAGATGATGTTGCAGCTGTAAAAGGATCAAAAAGCGAACAGAAGCCGTCGGTATATTTCAAGAAAGTTCTGCGAAAGAGAATTGAGTACTTTAAAACAGTGTTAAAAAGTAGGGAATTTTACAAGCCGATTCTGATAATGATACATATTTACACACTATCGCAGTGGGCTGGGGTAAACATCCTAATAACATATACATTGGATCTTTTAGAAAGAATTATTGGTGATAGGATAGATCTGGCATTGTTAGTGATTACTTTAGACTCCCAAAGGATTGTTTCGAATATTGTAGGCGTGTATTTTATTAAAAAGAGAAAACGGCGGACCATGTTATTAGTGACTGGATTTTTAGCCATATTTGCGATGTTAGTTACAGCGGTGTATACTTACATAAAAGAGAACAATATGCTGAGTTATGACCATCCCCTTATCGGAATCGTTCTACTTCATATACATATGCTGTCAGTCGGAATTGGTAGTCTGCCTTTATCTTACGTAATAGCCGGAGAACTATTTCCTCTAGAATTCAGAAGCTTAGCTGGAGGAATAAGCGTGTTATTCAATTCCTTGAGTTTCTTCATAGTCGTCAAAACCGTTCCGTTTCTATTTAAAACTATCGGTATTCACGGCGCCTACTGTATTTACACCGGTGTTGTTGTTTATTGTTTGATTATAGCTTGGTGGTTATTACCAGAGACCAAGGATAAAACGCTGCAAGAGATTGAAGACCAGTTCAGGGGGAGAACTAATTTAGAAAAATCTGTACAATTGAATAATATAACAGACCCTAGTTGTATTGAATAAAATTTATATAATATCTACGTAGATGTGGTGAAAATCATCATGTGTTTTGTCTACAAATTTAAATATTGGATTGTGGAAATTATAAAGATGAGAAGAGAAGTCTTCGTCATCAGCTCAATTATACTATGGAACATAGCGCTGAACACAGAGGTCTCTCCACGGCTGAATATAGTACTAAACTGTTTCCCGCTTTATTATAGGTTGACTGATAGAGACCTTAAGGTCTCTAGGCGTTAGGTCCGCTTTTGTGCTTTTTTTGATTGATTTGATCTCATGATTAGTCAATGATATAATGTTTTAAATTTCTAGATTTAAATAATATTGTAAGCCTTAATCTAGGCTACAACTAGTAACCTACAACTAGCACAATAAATAACTTCTTACGAGTATATTCTGTTCTATTCTCTGTTGTGGTTGAAAGGAGAGTAATGGCTGCCTCATGCCTTAGTGAATATGTGAGGCTGATCCACCCGTGTTGTGTTTGTTTCAACTCCGGTACACTAATAAGTTTCCCTTATAATGATGATACATTAAAATTGTACATACATCCAATTCTTTACGTAGTCGAGTCATGCTGCAACTTTATTATGGTTGTAACACAAATGGAAAGACCACACTTTCTCAGAATATTAGTGTGGAAAAGCAGTTAAACGCTGAAGTGTTTCGTATGCTGAGTGTCGAGAACTGGAGGCCCCGGTGACAACGCATCTGCATTTTGATTCGTAATCGAGGGTAGATGTAGATGTACAGATGTGTAGATGGGCTAAAACATCCATGTTCCATCGGGTGGACTGTGTGCTCATTTGTCACCCTTATCCTGTAAAAAAAACTATCTTCCTTAGAAAAAATGCAAAAAAAAAAAACTGAATGGCACGACGGCTGTGACGAAGTAGCGTAGCATTGAGTTGAGATGTGGAGGGATCGAACCACGCACGACAAAAGTATTTTTCTATCCCTCTACTATTCTCCTATGAATCAAAATACAGATGCATTGTCACCCGTGAGGAGTAAAATGTAATGTTTTGTTTCCAGTAAAAGGGGTCTCCGTTTTTCTACACTCACCATACGAAACAAAAAAGCGTTAAGCTGCTATTTTACGCTGGTATTCTGTGAGATGAAGGATGTTTGTCCATGTGAGATTTATGTTTCTAAATTGCCTCCACGATACAGAAAAAAATCCTAATGTAGAGGTTAACTATTTTCAAATAATCGTGACGGTCTGCGGACATTACTGTCTGTGTTACTCGAGGTACTTCATAAGCTGGTTTATATTGGACTCCATTGTTTTGAAGATGAAGGTGGTGATAGCGATAGGTGTGTAGATGGACTCAATTAAGCAGATGTCTTTATCAGGGATCAGAGTGCTAAAGCTCCAGAAGCTGAAGGCACAATTCATATAAAAATAGGCAAACAAAAGGGAAGGCCACAAGACGTTGCTCCCAATTTTTTTTTAAATTTAATACTGTAACTTGATAATATCCACCTCAATTTTTAGTTCAAATTGTTTGTTTTTTCCATTTCAATTAATTATAAGTGAGCATTATGAAAATGTTTGCTTTTTGAATACATTACAACATTTTATATTTGTTTATAATTTTAATGTTTAAAAATTTAAACTTGAGATGACTAGTTTTATCCTTTTAAACTTACCTAGTATTTTTCAAAACGTGTTCTGTGCTAAAAATTTAATAACTGCAATTGCACTGTATGAAAGCTAAATAGTTAATAAAGACCAACGGTGAAAATTGTCGATTCTCCAATAATAAAGGCCTCAGGGAGAATTGTGATAAATGTCGTACGTCTAAATCACAAACTATGATATTATTCTCTAAATAGTCTATTATTTCTTTCACCTAGTTGTACTATTTCCGTTTTCTTCAGCGTGTTCTAATTTAAGGCTGACCTTTTCTTCGAGGTCCTCGTTCCGAAAATCTTTTCCTTTAAGTTCAATTTCAATTTGCTGCAAAGTCTTCCCACTGGTTTCTGGTAAGAGAATCCATAGAACAACTAGAACATATGTCAAAATACTACTATATATAGCATAAGTACCGTATAAATATATACTATCGAATAACAGAGGGAATGTCTTAAGTACAGCGAACATAAATATAGCAAGAACCACAGCGCACACACTAGATATAATACTTCGAAATTGTAACGGTATGACCTCACCAGCTATCACAGTAGGCATTGGTACCATTCCCAAACCTATGCAAAGAAATTGTAATATAACTAAAGATCCGGATATCCATTGCGCATCGTAAATTAGTAAGTTTTTTGTTTTAGCGTATACGTATCCAGCTATTGATATATGTACAAGTGTACATAGTCCTCCAGTTGCGAATAGAAGTGTACGTCGTTTGAATCTGTTGATTATGAACATGGCGGTAATATTAGCAACAATTCTTAACGAATCTAAAATAACCATCCATGCATGCGCGTTGGCCTTTGGGCCCATCATAGTACTCAGTATTTGAACTGAAAAGGCTGGCATCGTTGCGTTCCCGCATACTTGAATCATCACATAGCAATGCGTTATTAATAGTATAGGCTTATAAAACTCTTTTTTATACATAACCGTTTTTATCATCCTTAAACGATTCACTTGTGGTCCCTTATTGTTTAATTCTTCTTTAAATTTAATTCTCGATTGTATTAATTCTTCCAATTCCTTTTCTTCATCATCACCTCTTATCCAGCGAAACGCTTTTCTACATTCTTCATATTTACCCCTTACAGCTAACCAACTTGGAGATTCTGGTAGATAGAGGGTTGAGACAAGACCCAGGAAGCCCAAAACACCACAAACAACACTAGTCCTTTGCCAACTAATTAAGGATCCTATGAGATGTATCAAAAATATCCCGACCCCTTGAGCCAGTGATATGGTTGTAAGAAATCCTCCTCGGTAGTTGGGGCTTGCATATTCTGCAATAACGACTGATCGCAACGGCAGCGTAAACCCCATTGATACACCTTGAAGAAATCTCGCCAATATCAGCATCTTAAAAATAAAAGAAATGTACATCATTTTAATTTGTTTCATTAAAGTAACATTCAATATATTATTAAAATTACTTGGCTTTCGTTTATTCATGACAGCCCATCAGAAGTGCACTGCTGAACATGAACCACGCTTAGCAGACAGTTTTATTTATTTATTTATTATGATTGTGGTATTATCAGGAAGATGCTACTGCCCATCTCTTGTCTCAGGTTACCCTTGAAGCTTTTTACGAGACGGAATGACGTTGGGCATAGGATCTTTCTGGCACTATGCATAGTTATCTCTTATGACACCTACAAAAAGAAAGGGGGTGATGGGTTCTCTTCACCACCACCACATTTTCAGTAGAAATAGACAAAAATATTTGAAAAACAATGTGACGATACAGATCCATTCATAAATCCATTATGGCTTCAAAAATCAAAATTCCACTGCTAAACATAGACTTCTTCAATATATTTGCTTCAAATGCGACATATTTACTATAAGTGCCACGTTTGGCAATCGGATTGACGTCCGCAGTTTAATTATTATTTTGAGTTCCTGCCCACCTCCTGTTGCATTTCCTTCTGTCGCTTTTTAAGATACGGACGGATCATATGGGATTGTGGATTTTACGCTGCCAATATACGCAGCTTTGGAAAGTTATTTGATTTTCCTTTTTTTTTGAAGTAGAGGTGAATGGTTAAAGCCCATTGAAACCTCCATTTATCCTCATTTAAGGATTAAAATGCAGATGTGCTCTCTTTCGAGGACTAACTTGCAATACCTCCAGTAAAAAGAGTCAAACGACCCACGACACGAAACACAGAAGTATTTTGTTGCTTTTTATGTCGATATTCTGTGTAAGCACAGTCCTTCGCCAGTTCAGCCGAATGATTCGGTTCCATTTTTTTGTGTTAGAGCCATGCTGCAGCACAAATCTGCCACAAAATACTTTGGCCTTACATTATGAGAATTCCACGAATTCACATTCGAGCAACGTGATGGAACTGAACTTATTAACCCTATCTAAGCTCAATTTTCTTAGTGGTAAGTCTACTTTTTTGTACAGTAGTCCGTTTGGGTAGGAACAACTCTCTAATCTATTTCTGCCACCAACCTGTTCATGTAGTTCAGCGGGTGTTAAACAGCAGAATAACGCTGTTTCGTGAATTTAGAATTTTCTATTGTACTTATTGTTTGAAGCATTTTTTTTCATTTATTTACAGGACCACAAACAGATTCACAATTAAATATATATAAAATATTCAAAACAAAGAAACGTAATTATCATTATGAATCCAACAGCGCTGGTCTCATTATACATATAATCTAGTGTTAAAGTGGAGCTCATCTTACATTATAACAAGTGTTAGTTAACTAGTTAAGAAATCATGAAGTAACTAATAAACATTATTAATACATGTGTGTGTGTGTGTGTGTGTGTGTGTGTGTGTGTGTGTGTGTGTGTGTGTGTGTGTGTGTGTGTGCGCGCGCGTGCGTGTGAATCCACGTGCGCATGTGTGTGTGTGTGCGTGCGTGTGTGTGTGCGTGTGTGTGTGCGTGTGTTTGTGTGTTTTAGAGTGGAGGTAGGTGTGTATGTGTTACTGCGTGTGAAAATAAAATCATTTTTTATGTGTTACTAAGCGAAGCCTATCAATGACTGATTTCTTGAAAGATGTATGTCGTAATGCAATAATATCGATATCATTGAAAATATTATTGTATGTTTTGGCCATACGGTGAAGTGGAGAACGAATGCCCGCATTCGTTCGGCAGGATAAGGTTGCAAACAATCTATGCGGACGTGTAGACCTCATTAATGATCGAGGAGGTACGCTATAACAAAGTTTGTTTGATATTTCTATAGAGTCATATCTATTATGAGTAAGATCATGTAATAACATTACTTCAAGTTGTGTGCGTCTAGATTTAGCATTGAAATAATATACCTATACTACGTACGTAAGTTCACTACTTCAATGGGTTTAAGACTGATATTAGTACTTATAGAAGAGAGACCACTAAAAAAATACGGAAGAATAATGTATAGATTTTTTACATGCCTTGGCACTTTCCTGTACTATCAAGTCAATGCAATTTTGTACATGTATCCACTAAAAATGGCAGATTACAAAAATGTTACCCTGGGTTGAAATTATTCATGGGCGACAGTAGTATATATATATATATATATATATATATATATATATATATATATATATATATAAAGAAAGTTTTCTAAAAGCAATTATAATTTTACTCATACCTCGGCATTAACAGCCAAAGCAATGACGAACCAGCCAACAATAGCTGGAATACTCGAGCTAATCAGCGCAGCCTTGCGTCCGTAACGATCCGTGATGCTCGGTACAACGAAGTTGCCTATCACCATACTGATGCTGATTATTGATGCTGAAATTTAATCACTTTGATTTCATCATTGAATAATTTAAATGATGAAATAATTTAATCATTGAAAATTTACAAATATATAAATCCCACTTCTGAGCACTCGCCTTCTTTTTTTATAAAATGAGGGTGACAAACGAGCAGACAGTCCACTTTATGGTAAAAGGGTGCTGTGGCCCATAGACATCTACATTTATCTTCAATTAATAATCAAAAGGTAGATGCGTTGTTACCCCTGACGACTAAGGTGGAACGCCTCGTTTCTAGTGAGGTCTCCAGTTCTTTACACTCACCATATGAAATACAGCAGCATTGAGTTGCTATTTTACGTTGGTATTCTGTAAGAGCGTGGTCTTACCCTGGTCGACCCCCACCCATTCATGCTACAACTAATATAGCTGCAGCGTGGCACTACCACGCTTAAATATTTATTTGTGGATCAACACATGCATGCTGGCTCGATCGATATACGTCTCTCACAACCACCATTTACACCTACTTAACTGTCTTTGTCTTTACACTAATCACCAGGTGGTCTTCTTGATTCTTGCTTTTATGTTCTAAATATTCACAAACAAAAATAACCAACATATCAGTAAGACAAAGTGACTATGGACCGGTCATATAGCTCGAAGAACCGACATTCGATGTCGTGTCGTGTCGACAAACGGTTCTTTAGTGATAACCTCTTACCGGTAAGCGAAACGTAAGGTTTTTTTTTTAATAGAAAAAAATCGAGCCGATTTATTCGTGTTACAACTATACTTCTAATATAGCTCTAGCATGACTCGACCATGTATAAAAATAAAGTGATTTACGACCGTGTTTTATAGTATTCCCTAAAATAGATTTTTCAGCAGTAGACTTGAGAAGGATTTATTACAATAAATGATGATGTTCTTCCCAGCAATCTTCTTTCTTCTCCTCTTCAAATCTCATTTCGCCGCCAACGATGTAAAATAAGAAAGTTTTTATCTTACCGATCCATGAGACTTCTACGGTTGTAAGCGGGATGGCTGATTCTGGTCGGTGGAGGGCCGGCAAAAGGACACCGGGGAAGGCAAATACGAAGCCAATGTTGCATACGATGTTGCTGCATACCGCTGTGACAATTATACACTGTGGGAAAACGATTACAGAATTGTAAGAGGGTACGCTTGTTCTAGCGACAGCCGAAGGGGAGGAAATGAGCCGGTGGGTGAAGGTGGCTTGTGCGTGTGGGAAGTTATGGGAGTCGCCCATGTTCAGCAGCCAATCTTGAATTTACGAGGGAAGTAAGCATGGTTTTCTCCTCAAAGTCACCATGAATATAAAAATATTTAAGAAAAACAAAAAAGTAAACATACGCGAAAAAACTCGTGATCACAAGTTTTATTTAAACGTGTGTGCGTAAATATAAGAAATCATTATGTAAACCTTTTACATTTTAGTTTGCAACTTTTTCGCAGGTTTTCTGCATTGAAACAGTAGAATTATTTCTGAAACAATTTAAATCAGAAACTAATTCTTAACTACTTCGTAATAAGTCGGATGAGGTCTAACATTTATGTATGATCGTATGTCGCAAAATAAAAACTGTAAATTTTATAATCAGAATAAATATATAATTATCGATTAAACGTCAACCACGGGTGATAACGCTTTCTTTATTTTGCAATGTTCAGTTTATTGACCCCTGTGCGTTTGTACAACGTTCATACATCACGTGCAAAAATTACTAAAACGAAATAAATTTCCTGTGGCTAAACTACTGAATGTATTCGAATTTTTATTTGTATACGATAATAAAACGCCATGTAGAGTTGCATATATCTCGTATTTATGGGATCTATATTAATTATAATAAAAAATAAAATCTATATTAATTATAATAATAAATAATTATTATAAATAAAGAATACATGGGTATGAATCCCTACGATGCTGGTTCTTAACGGTTTTTTTTCATAATTGTATAACACAATATCAGTGAAATATTATTTAAACAATTCCTATTGAATAACTTCCCGTTTTTCTCCAGGACACTTTTCTCAACCATTTGTAAAAACATTACATTAAACAAATGTTACTAATTATTGATGAACCGTGGAGTCTATGGTGGAGCAATTTGGGGTCAATCCCTTCGGCACCAATGGAAATGTTAATTGCTATTTAAGTGCCGATTCACCATGTGCAAGGCGCGACGTTGAAGGAAAACATCGTGCGGAAACCTGCATGTCAAAAAATAAGAAAAAAAAAATATTTCGAGGACAAATGAAGTTCACCAACATACTTTGACATTCTCTTGCCCTAAAATCCTTTAAGAAATGAGAGAAGGCATGTGCCCAGTAGTGGGACGTATATAGGCTCTAACTTTAACTATAGTACGTGAGGGTAATATGGTCATCCGGTTAATATGGTCACTTCCTTTTAACTCAAAAACTACAGCCTTGTTTGCATAGATGGCTTTGTAATACGATAGCTCTTCATCAGTCATAATAAAGGGTCAAAAAGGCACTGCTTTATCAACGCCATTTTGACAGTTGACATTATAGTAAATATTTTAGTCGGTTTTAGTATGATGTAGAGTAGTTAGTTTTTTTAAGTCGATTTTTCGAAGTGTTCCTAATTATTGCCAAAGAAATGTTTGCAATTTTTTTCTTAATATATTAGTTATAGTAGTATATACTACTATTAGTAAACTTTGTGTTTTTGTCGCTGTCCTCTTCCAAGTTTTGGATTAATAGGGTAACAAAGCTTAAGGTGACCATATGACCCTCTCCTACTTTATGAATATTACCTGAGATCTCTTGAATTTACTGAAAAATAAAACAATTTAAGCAATTAACTGAAAATTGATAGGAATGATACTCTACAAATATTCCCTTAAATATGTAATATATGCTATACTGTTAACGTCACAGTTACAGTCCATTAAAGTCCACTGCTGAACCTCCCCCATAGATCGCCTTATAAGAGGGATATATGCCATAGATGTCACGCTCGGCAAGCGGTTTAGCAACCCCAGTTTTTTTATTTTTAGTCCGCATGCAAATTATTTAGAAAATGCCAAATTGCACCCTATTTACAAATAAATAAGGATTAAAATTTAAACGATTTTTTTAATGATGGTCTTGAACATTGATAAAAAGTCTGAAATGTGCAAATTTACTCAGTCTGTTAACACAGCGAATCGTGTTTGGTGACGTAAATCCTCATACAAAATAAAGTTGACAGCCATTCCATTTTGTATTATGGTACGTTAGGTTACAATCCATTAAAGTCCACTGCTGAACCTCCCCCATAGATCGGCATTTAGGAGGGATATTTGCCATAGATGCCACGCTTGGCAAGCGGTTTTGCAACCCCAGTTTTTTTATTTTTTGTCCTTATTAGGGAGACTGATTTGTTTTCCTCTGTCATCTCTTACTACATTCGCAGGATGATTTATGTGTTGTGTTTACTATTATACATACATACATTTTCCACGTGTCGTGTAAAACATGTTTGTAATGAATCAGTCACAGAGTACTTTCTACTTTGTATTTGTATAGAATCAGTTCGCAATAAACACTTCTCAGAGCAAGACGTTATTTTATTTACAAAAATCTATAGTCAGTGCAAAGTGAACCTTAAATGCAATAACATATGGTCCTTTGAGCCGGATCAATAGTTGTTTACTGCATCGAGCGACTGGCAACTAAGAACAATAGTGACTGCATTCCAAGGCCCTCGCTAAAGATAAAGTGCAATATTATTAACATCGTTAACGTTCTATATTGAATTGCTTTATTCTATTACAAAACGTGAAAATGAGTGAAAGTTTTTTAAATTTATTAGAAGAAACGGCAGTTCTATTACAAAAGACACAAGTAAACGTAAAAAAGTGTCCGAAACAACGTTAAACGAAAGGTTATATTGAAACGAGAATACAGTGCATCGAAGAATATTGGCAAACGTTTAAGTCAACGAACCAGGACTTAGTTAAATGTGTACCTAAAGAACAAAGGCCAAATATATAATATTTTGTTAACGAAGATTATTTCATCATCGAGGATTTGTACTTGTGTTTAAAGGGTGACTAGGACATGTTAAGCGCGATACCACCTAGAAATTTGGAATCTAAGGACACCACGGGCACGACCGGAGGTCAGGTGTCACCGCCAGAAGACAAACTACCTCGAATACAGTTACCTTCGTTTGGAGGGAGCAATGAAGAATGGCCGTCGTTTAATGATTTGTTTTCATCGCTGGTACATGATAACAGTTCACTCAGTAAGGTTCAAAAGTTGCATTATTTAAAATCAAGCATCGTCGGAGAAGCGGAAGCGTTATTAAAACATATTAAAATTACAGAAGGCAACTATGAACACGCATGGTGTTTATTAAAGGATAGGTATGGAAATAAAAGGCTTATCGTTAAGTCAATAATGAAAAGGTTATTTGGTCAAAAAAGGTAATTGCACAAACATCTTTTCAAATAAAATTATTACTAGATACAACTACGGAATGCTTAAATAGTTTAAATAACCTTCAGTTATCTACCGATTCTTGGGATCCATTAATTATATTTCTGGTCGTACAGAAATTGGACCCAGATTCACATAAAGCATGGGAAGAGCATGCCTACGAAACTAACCACAACGAGTTACCTACCTGGAAAGATTTAAGAAGTTTTTTGCAGTCAAGGTTCCGCACATTAGAATTAATAACGCCATCCTCATCTATTTCACGGGAATCTAAAACAACAAAGGAAAGGTCATTCCATACGTCTGCTGTATCTCCGACTAGAACTTGCATAAGATGTAATGAAGAACACACTATAATTCACTGTAAAGATGTTGCAAAATTTACACCTGAGGAGAGGTCTGAGTTTGTAAGAAATAAGAACTTATGTTACAATTGTTTGGCTCCAGGACATGCTGCAACAAAATGTCGTCTTCAAGTGTCCTGTAAGATATGCCATCGCCGACACAATTTATTACTGCACCAACCAAAGGATGTTAACAAACCAAACAATATACAAGCTCACTATAATTACATGGAACCCCATGAAAACGTACCATTATCATCACACTTGGCAACAAGAAGATCCACATCGTTATTGGCTACTGCATTAGTACCTGTAAGAGATAAGAACGGGCGTACGACTATGTTACGCGCTTTAATTGTCCAAGGATCGCAGGCAAACTTCATAACCGAAACAGCGGTACAATTGCTAAGGTGTAAAAATACAGCTGCAATGGGAAATGTAGTCATCACAGGAGTTGGTTCAACTCAAACAAGGGTTAAACATGAAGTACATCTCGAGCTTCTTTCTAAATATGACCATCAATTCAAGCTTCGTATAGACGCCTATGTCATGTCTACACGCTTAACCACTCTGTTACCATCAAGTTTTATCACTTGTCTCGGGCAAACCTGGCCGCATCTACAAGGACTTGTCTTGGTCGATCCTAGTTTTAACCAGCCAGGACGAATAGACATGCTGCTTGGAGTTGAAGTATACGCCGAAATAATGAAGAATAATATAATCAAAGGACCCCCTGGTTCTTCATGTGCGCAAGAGACAAACCTAGGCTGGATACACGGGACGGTGAGAGCACTTGGTTTATCCTGGAACATAGAGAAGGAAATACTGAAGTACAATATTAATTTACCAATGCCCTCTGAAACCATTACTAAAAGAATCATACTTGCAGAAACCCAACGGTTGTTTGATCCACTTGGCTGGTTAACTCCAACCCTCCTCCCTGCAAAAATAATAATGCAGAAGTTGTGGCTAAAGAAAGTCTCCTGGGATGATGCCGTTGAACCTGAAATAAAAAAGAATGGTTAAACATAAGAAATAAGCTAAGCTTAAATCAACTAAATGAGATTAAAATACCTAGATGGCTTGGTACTACAGAGAAAAATATAAAAAATGTCACAATACATGGTTTTTGCGATGTATCAACAAGAGCGTATGGAGCAGTTACTTATTTAAGAGTTAAACATACAAACAATACTGTCACTACTTACCTTATTGCTGCAAAAAGTCGTGTAGCACCGGTAAAGCCACTTTCGCTTCCACGATTAGAGTTGTGTGGTGCGCTACTGTTGTCAAAACTACTAAAACAAATAAGTGAAGCTACTCGCATTCCTCACGCACAGATTCATGCCTGGACTGACTCAACGATCGTTTTATCATGGCTGCAAGGAGATCCATCTAGATGGCAAACTTCTGTAAGAAATCGTGTCACTATTTTGGAGAACAGTGGAAACCAATGGTATCACGTCCAATCCAAGGAGAATCCAGCCGACATTGCTTCTCGTGGGTTACTATTACCTGAATTAAACGGGTGTAAGTTGTGGTGGCAAGGCCCAGAATGGTTAAAACGGGAAGATATTTATTTGATGATGAAAACATCAAGTACTGAAGAAACGGACATAGAAAGAAAAATTATTATCAACTCCAATCTTAAGAAAGAATATAAATTACCCTTAAAAGGTTGTTCATGGTCTAGCCGTTTTGGAGAGTTTGAAAAGATTTTTAAATTTTAAGAAGCAAAAAATAAGTGATATAACACAGTCTATTTCTACAAAAGAATTAAATCTTGCCTTAGAAATTGGTGTAAGAATTGCTCAGGAAAAAGATTTTACAAATGAAATAACATGTCTTAAAGGAAGAAACCACATAAGTAGCAAGAGTTCCATAAAGAATTTAAATCCTTTTCTCGATAGTAAGAATATTCTCGGAGAACATGAAATATCCAATGATATTAAGTCACCAAAATAACTTAGCTGTATTGATTGTACGCGATGCTCATAAAAAAACCCTACATGGAGGTGTTCAACTAACCATGAACTATGTAAAGTCTCGCTTCTGGATAGTAAGGGTTAAGTCACTGATAACATCCACAATTCATAAGTGTCTTATTTGTGCCAAACAACGAGCTAACACTAGAACCCAAATTATGGGTGACTTACTAGAAGTAAGAGTTACACCGTCGCGGCCATTTTTACATGCGAGAGTCGATTTCGCTGGTCCACTGCAAATTCTTATCACAAGAGGTCGAGGAATCAAAATTGATAAGGCATATATTTGCATCTTCATCTGTATGGCTACCAAGGCAATTCACTTGGAGCTGGTTGGAGATATGAGTACCAACGCATTTTTAGGAGCCTTCAAAAGATTTGTGGCAAGAAGAGGTAAATGTAGTCATATTAGGAGTGACCAGGGGTCAAATTTTATAGGAGCTAACAGGGAGTTGAAGGATTTATGGCAACAGGCAAGATTAGAAATTCCTGGATCTTTATTAGATATACTCGCAGAAGATGGCACACAATGGCACTTCAATCCACCATACAGTCCAAATTTTGGTGGCCTTTGGGAGGTAGGTGTGAAGTCCATTAAATACCACCTAAAGAAGATTTTAAATAGACACCTTACATTTGAAGAGATGTCCACCACTCTGTGTCAAATAGAAGCCTGTTTGAATTCTAGACCTTTGTGTCCAATAGATACAACAGACATTGATTCTTTGGAGATACTCACTCCAGGACATTTTTTAATTGGTGAGGCTCCAATTAACATTCCAGAACCGGGCTTAAGGCAAATTCAAGTAAATAGATTATCACATTGGCAGTATACTCAGAGATTATTACAGGACTATTGGCATAGATGGCAGAATGAGTATTTGGCTAGGCTACATCAAAGACCAAATGGTTAAAACAAACTCAAGAGTTTAAAATCGGTGACATTGTACTTGTTAAGGAAGAAAATCTTCCTCCTGGGAAGTGGTCTTTGGGGCGTATTGTACAAAAGCATCCTGGACCGGATAATATATGTCGTGTTTATATTTTAAAATGTAGAGATAAAATTGTTAAAAGATCTGTTGTTAAGTTATGTTTGCTTCCAATTAATGGTTATGATTAATGTTTGTTACAAAAGTTTCTAGTATTTAAGATAATTAATTTAATGTTTAAAACAAACTATGGTGTTAGTTTATTTGCTTATATCTTATATCTATGATATGGAAATTACTGAATTATTTAATTTACTTTACGTTTTTTCTACTTTCTTTTGTAATTTAATATCCTTGTATTTTCTTAGTCAATGTATAATGTTTGTTTTATAAAAACCAGGGGTTTTTGGTGGGCGGTATGTTGTATTTACTATTATACATACATACATTTTCTATGTGTCGTGTAAAACATGTTTGTAATGAATCAGTCACAGAGTACTTTCTACTTTGTATAGAATCAGTTTGCAATAAACACTCCTCAGAGCAAGACGTTATTTTATTTACAAAAATATATAGTTAGTGCAAAGTGAACCCTAAATACAATAACAATATGGGGTAGTTGATATTCTTACAGCACCATATGTGTTATGCACATTTTTATTTCGCACATGGATCTAAGCGTGTTAATAAACCCTTTCAGAAACGAGGGGGGGCCTGTGCCCAGCAGTGGGACGTATATAGATATTTCTGATTTTATGATAATTACATCACAAATTGTTATTACCAACAATGTAATAATTTAAAAACTACTAAGGTACGTGAGGGTAATACGGTCACCTTAAGCTTGGCCGCCCTGTAAAACCGAAACTAGGAGGAGGACAGAGACAAAAACACAAATTCGTATACTGTAACTAATATATTAAGGAAAAAAATAGCAAACAAGCCTTGGGAAATAATTAGGAACAAATCGAAAAATGAATTTAAAAAGAACTAACTATACTACACAATACTAAAATGGTCTAAAATATTTATTTATTTATTTTATTTATTTATTACACATTAATAACATCATTACAGTTATTAAACTAATGCGATGCTATAACTGACCTAAATATAAGAAAACTACTGACTAATCGATATGTAGGTTCTAAATTTCATATATCCAAAGGAGGCTACGAATTGCAGTGCTCTCATCTTCATCTCCTTCCGCTGCAAACTAGGCGCTATACAGCTGGCCTGGTCTTACTAAGTAAAATTGCTCAAGATCGTTTAGACTGCCCTGACTTATTAAAAAGATTACATATTTCAGTTCCCTCTCGTTCACTGCGCTATTACAATCCCTTACATGTTTTTTTTTGTAGATCAAATTACAGGCGAAACTCATTCTTCTTAAGAGCATGTAACTCATTTAATAAATTAATAAATTAAAGGACTGTGATAAGGCTGACCTCTTTTCTACTAGCGGTACTACTGTCTGCAAATTGATAACATCTGAATTCAGCAGCAATTTACTCTTGAAAAATTTTAAGCCGTGTAGTGGCGGTTAAGAATATCCACTACCCCATATCTTCCCGTGGGTGTCGTAAGAGGCGACAGAGGGAAACAGGCAGGAGATGGGCAGCAGCATCTTCCTGATAACAACAACTGTATGACAAAAAAAAACTGCGGTTGCCAACCCGCTCGCCAAGCGTGGCAACTATGGCAATATACCCCCCCATGAACAATTACACAAATAGACGGCCCCCAGTCCCCGGCGGCCCCGCTATTCCTGGCTACGGTGGCGACCATGGTAACGGCGGCGCAGGGGGTGCTAAGAATCTCCGGTGGAGGTTCGGTTGCCACCTACGACGACTCGACCTGGCAACATTTAACGCACGCACCCTGAGGACTGACGAGAAGATCCTGGAGGTGGAAGAAGAGATAGACAAGTTGCGCTGGAATATTATAGGATTATCCGAGGTCCGAAAAGAGGGGGAGGACACGGTGATTCTCGAATCCAGCAACTTGTTCTATCACCGGGAGGGCGACCATCTGTCCCAAGGAGGTGTCGGATTTATCGTCCACAAGTCTCTCGTCAACAACGTTGTAAAGTTTGGGAGTGTGTCAACGAGGGTCGCGTACCTGATACTCAGAATCACCAAACGGTATTCGCTGAAGGTCATACAGGTTTACGCACCAACCTCGGCACATTCCGATGAGGAGGTGGAGGAAATGTATGAGGATATTTCCAAAGCCATGCATTCCTTCAAAACCCACTACACGGTGTTGATGGGAGACTTCAACGCAAAACTAGGCACAAGAGAAAGCGGTGAGCTGAAGTTAGGGAAATTTGGAGTAGGGCAACGGAACCGAAGGGGCCAGTAGCTGGCCGACTTTGTGGAGAAAGAGGGACTCTTTATGATGAACTCTTTCTTCCAGAAGCGGCCCCACAGGAAGTGGACCTGGTCGAGCCCCGACGGTTCGACAAAAAATGAGATTGACTTCATTATGGCGACCAGACGCCAACTGTTCAGTGATGTCTCAGTGATTGCAAGGGTGAAAACTGGCAGCGATCACCGAATGGTTAGAGGCACACTGAACCTAAACGTTAAGTTGGAGAGGTCTCGTCTAATGAAGTCAACGCTCCGTCCCCCTCGTGCTCTAATCCAGAATCCCGAAAACTTTCAGCTCGAGTTACGTAACCGCTTTCAGTGCCTACAAGATTGAAATGCAGTGGATGATATGAATGACAAGCTCGTGGAAACTATCCATGCGGTCGGAGCTAAGTTCTGCAAGACCCGCCGCAGACGAACACAAAAACTCTCCGATCACACTCTTAATCTCATGGCTGTTAGACGGGAGATGAGGCTGCAATCGTCAACAGATTTGACAGCATGCAGGCAACTGAACAGACAGATCTCCAAATGCATGCGGCGAGACTTACGCATCTTTAATACTGCTCGTATTAAAGAAGCGATCGAGCGGAACCAGGGCTCCAAAGTCTTTGCCAGAGATCTGTCTGCCAGTAAGAGCCAACTGTCAAAGCTGAAGACTGAGTGTGGCAGCATCGTTTCCGGGACACCTGGGATTTTGAGTGAGATTGAGAGGTTCTATGGGCAGCTGTACACATCATCGTCGGAGCCACACGCAAGTGTGAGAAACGATCCAAGAGCAAGTCTTATCCGACACCATTCCGATGATATCCCGGACGTCAGTCTAAGCGAGATTAGAATGGCTCTCCAGCACCTTAAAAACGGCAGGGCCCCAGGCGAGGATGGAATTACAGCGGAGCTTCTGAAAGCGGGTGGAACACCGGTACTTGAAGTCCTTCAGAAGCTCTTCAATTCCGTCCTCCATGGTGGCATTACTCCAGAGGCGTGGAGCAGAAGTGCGGTGGTCTTGTTCTTTAAGAAAGGCGACAACGCTCTCTTAAAGAACTACAGACCGATTTCCCTTCTGAGCCGCGTCTACGTGCTGTTTTCGAGAGTCATTACGAATCGTCTCGCACGCAGACTTGACGACTTCCAGCCTCCCGAACAAGCCGGTTTACGAAAAGGCTTCAGTACCATAGACCACATACATACCCTGCGGCAGATTGTACAGAAGACTGAAGAGTACAATCTGCCACTTTGCCTGGCGTATGTGGACTATGAGAAAGCCTTTGATTCCGTCGAAATTTGGGCGGTGCTACAGTCCCTTCAGCGGTGCCAAGTTGACTGTCGGTATATCGAAGTGCTGAAGTGTTTGTACAGTAGGGCTACGATGGCTATCCGAGTACAGAACCAGAGCTCGAAACCTATCCAAATGCAGAGAGGTGTAAGACAGGGTGACGTTATATCCCCGAAACTCTTCACCGCTGCATTGGAAGACGTTTCCAAGCTACTGGACTGGAAAGGATACGGTATTAACATCAATGGCGAATACATCACTCACCTTCGATTTGCCGACGATGTAGCCCTTATGGCAGAATCGCTGGAGGACCTTAGCACTATGCTCAATGACCTCAATAGTGCCTCACAACGGATAGGTCTTAAGATGAACATGGACAAAACAAAGATCATGTTTAATGTCCATGTCACACCTATGCCGGTAGTTGTTGGGAGCACTATGCTCGAAGTTGTTGACGAGTACGTTTACCTGGGACAAATAGTTCGACTAGGTAAGTCCAACTTCGACCGAGAGGTCAATCGACGGATTCAACTCGGCTGGGCAGCGTTCGGGAAATTACGACATATCTTCTCGTCAGGTATACCTCAATCTTTAAAAACTAGATTGTACAACCAGGACGCTCAAGGTCGCTCAGCGAGCTATGGAGAGGGCTATGCTCGGAGTTTCTCTGCGTGATAGACTCAGAAATGAGGATATCCGCAGTAAAACCAGAATGACCGACATAGCCCAACGGATTAGTAAGCTGAAGTGGCAATGGGCCGGCCATATAGCTCGAAGAACCGATAACCGATGGGGAAGAAAGGTTCTTGAGTGGCAGCCTCGTACCGGTAGGCGCAGTGTAGGGCGACCCCCACTAGATGGAGTGACGACCTGGTAAGATATGCAGGAAGTCGATGGATGCTGGTGGCTCAGGACCGTGCTTTGTGGCATTACTTGGGGGAGGCCTATGTTCAGCAGTGGACTTGTGAAGGGCTGTAATGATGATGATGATGATGATGATTACTCTTGAACTCTTAAATCTAATCAACATTAATGTATAAATTATATCTACTTATATATGTTGCATGTATTTACCCAAACCGATTACTCATCTGTGAAAACTTTTAACAGACTTACTTTGTAAATTACGTTATGTACCATATAGTATTAATTAAAAGCTGTAAGTTTTCCTGTTATAAATAAATAAATAATGATATCTAGTATGAAATCTATCAAATTGATGGTAAAATAAAATACTAATCAAAAACATTACAATTTTCAACGCATTTGTATGCCGCAATTATGAATTTCGTCTCACTAGGTACATGCAAATATGTCAATACCCTAAGATTATATTAACATAGTGCATAGCACGTGACAATGGTGCATTCTGAAGCAACTTCCTCCTAGCAGCGGGCACGAGGAGTAATGGGGACGACGACGAGAACACACGTAATTATTAGGCACCCGCAGCTTTAACGCAGCGAGTACATCTAGATGATATATCCATCAACGTAATACTTTCCACACATATTTAATAAGCTCACAGAATTATTTACTATAATGTCCACTGTCAAATGGCGTCGATAAGCAGCACCCTTATGACCCTTTTTCATTTGATGGACTGATGAAGAGCTATCGTATCATAAAGCCATCTATGCAAACAAGGCTGTAGTTTTTGAGTTATAATAAAGTGACAATATTAACCGGGTGCCCTACTCTCACGTACTATTGTTACGAGCTTGAGGTTCGTGACAATAAAAATTGCCGATAAAATTACCTAAATTAACACTTTAATTTACTTTACACAAATTAAAGTTAAAGCACTAATAATTAAACACACTAATTCACTTAATTCCGCTCCGAAGCTTCGCTTGTGTCGCCGAGTTCAACTCTTGTCGGCGGGCCTGTTCATCCTGTCCGCCCCGCAGCTGTTCTTCCAACTGACGGACCTGTTCTTCCTGTCGGCGGGCCTGTTCCTCTTGTCCGTTCTGCAGCTGCTCTTTCAACTGACGGGCCTGCTCCTCCTGTCGACGAGCCTGCTCCTCCTGTCGGCGAGCCTGCTCCTGCAGCATCACCATCAGAGCACCTAAGTCAGGTGCCACAGACGTAGAAGCTGCTGACGGACCGGCTTCCGTGGCCGGCGGCTGGCCCTCAGACATCTGCGGCGTTGTACCACCAAATCTCCTCTGGTCCGTCTCCTGCTGGCGTTGACTTCGGGTACGGACACCCTCCGTTTCCTCCTTAGGTAAAATCGGCATTATTTTATCCCACTTCTGACACCAATTGTTACGAGCTTGAGGTTCGTGACAATAAAAATTGCCGATAAAATTACCTAAATTAACACTTTAATTTACTTTACACAAATTAAAGTTAAAACACTAATAATTAAACACACTAATTCACTTAATTCCGCTCCGAAGCTTCGCTTGTGTCGCCGAATTCAACTCTGTACCGAACTGAAGCGTCCCGAACATTCAGGTAAATGCGCGCCAGGCAACGAGTATTCGAGTGTAGATTTTCCAGAAACTTAGTTCTTCGGGTGGCGCTGTCGGTCGAAAGATTTGTGATGTCATTTACTGCAAAGCTCCCCTCGCTCTCATTCCTGACACTAGATGGCACTAGTGCGCTGATCTGAGCGCAGCGTAACACTGCCCCCTCCTAAAACATGCTCGTCCCGAGCATTATCGGCCCTATGATAACGCGCCAAGCGATCCACATGGACGATCTTAGGAGTCCCTCTTACGCCTTTCTGTAACGGCTCCGCAATGTCAAGGGCTGTCCTATCCCGTGATGCACCAACATTGTACAATTTCGGTGCTCCTCTACTACGTGTCTGAGGTCCCCGCACGGCCGCACAACTTGTACATGTACGACACCAATCCTCGACATCGTCACGATAATGGACCCAGTAAAACTGTTCTCGGACCTTCAGTAGAGTTCGTTTAACTCCCAGATGGACTCCTCACGGATACCACTTCCTTACTCTCTTGCCTACTACAATGGTTGCAATCTTCAGGACAAGGTCTTCTTGACAATGCATCTGCGTTGCCGTGAGATTTCCCGCTGCAATGTCTGATAGTAAAGTCGTGGTCCTGCTGCTGCTTGGCGGTGCTGTTAGCCGCACTTCCTTTCTGAGACCGTTCACCTTCCCTTCCTAGGGTGTGCTTAGGGCAGCTGGACCGAAGATGGCCCCTTTCCCCACAGCCATAGCACCCAGGGCTGTATCCTTTATTGTGGTCGCGAACCGTAACTGCTGCAACCTCCCTAGCATGAGGTGAACGATGATCCTGTCGCCGCCAGGCAGTGCCATTAGCTGCACTACTCTCCTGATATCGTTCAATTTTCCTTTCTGCGGTTCGCTTAGGGCAGCTGGATCGAAGGTGGCCCTTTTCCCCACAGCCGTAGCACCTTGGGCTGTATCCTTTGTTGCGGTCGCGAACTGTAGCTGCTGCAACCTCCCTAGCGTGAGGTGAACGATGATCCTGCCACACGGCTTCCACTTCCAGTGCATGCGCCAAGGCGTTCTTAAGCGTCTCGTGGTGCCCGAGCCTCACAGCAGCTCTGACTTCCAGGTCGCGGATGCCGTCGATGAATGTCTGCACCAGGTTCCCTTCAATGAGCGCAGGTACAGACCGGTATGCTTTTCGCACCAGCTTCTCCACTTCTAGAGCCCACTGCTGCAGGTTTTCGTTGATGCGCTGCACACGATCTTTAAGCTGCGCACGAAAGACGTGCTCCATGTGAGCGTCGCCATATCTCGCCTCCAATGCCTCAAGGAGTTGCTCATAAGTCACTTCCTCACCGAGAGCTTCCAGAACTGTTAAGGCCTGGTCGCGCAGGCCTAGTGTGAGAGCAGTCATGGCCTGACTTTTATTCCAGACGTTCGCTTTCATAACAGCCTCGAACTGGATTTTTTAGGCTGACCAGGAAGAAGTCCCGTCGAACGGTGGCACCTTGAACCCACGTAGCGAAGGTGCTGAAGCTACTACGGGAGCTGTAGTTCCATCCCCAAGTTTGAGTTCGTTCAGCGTTTTCTTCATGTCAGCCATTACGTTGTCAACCCGATTGTTTACTTGATCGATTCGGGTTTCAGCTTCCGACAATCGGTTGTCATGTTGAGCAACCTTATCCTTCACCTCCCGTATCTCTTTTCCGAAGGTAGCGTGAAGGTCCTTCATGAGGAGCATCTGCTCTTCCAACCGACGGGCCTGTTCCTCTTGTCGGCGGGCCTGTTCATCCTGTCCGCCCCGCTGCTGTTCTTCCAACCGACGGACCTGTTCCGCCTGTCGGCGGGCCTGTTCCTCTTGTCCGTTCTGCAGCTGCTCTTTCAACTGACGGGCCTGCTCCTCCTGTCGACGAGCCTGCTCCTCCTGTCGGCGAGCCTGCTCCTGCAGCATCACCATCAGAGCACCTGAGTCAGGTGCCACAGACGTAGAAGCTGCTGACGGACCGGCTTCCGTGGCCGGCGGCTGGCCCTCAGACGTCTGCGGCGTTGCACCACCAAATCTCCTCTGGTCCGTCTCCTGCTGGCGTTGACTTCGGGTACGGACACCCTCCTTTTCCTCCTTAGGTAAAATCGGCATTATTTTATCCCACTTCTGACACCAATTGTCACGAGCTTGAGGTTCGTGACAATAAAAATTGCCGATAAAATTACCTAAATTAACACTTTAATTTACTTTACACAAATTAAAGTTAAAACACTAATTATATAATTAAACACACTAATTCACTTAATTCCGCTCCGAAACTTCGCTTGTGTCGCCGAGTTCAACTCTGTCGATCGCATCTTGCAGCGCCTATTTATATAATTAGCAAAGAAGCGTCCCGAACATTCAGGTAAATGCGCGCCAGGCAACGAGTATTCGAGTGTAGATTTTCCAGAAACTTAGTTCTTCGGGTGGCGCTGTCGGTCGAAAGATTTGTGATGTCATTTACTGCAAAGCTCCCCTCGCTCTCGTTCCTGACACTAGATGGCACTAGTGCGCTGATTTGAGCGCGGCGTAACACTACTATTACTAATTAAATTTACTGGAACATACCTACATGTGACTTTTGTTGATTTTTGGGGGCAGCTGTGAATAATGTTTATAATATCTATTTGTGCATTTGTAAATTGAGAACATGAATTTTTCATTTTATTTATAAAAACCGATAATGATAACAGACTATGCAGTGAGGGTGCAATGACATTTGAAATGCAAAAACATTTATAGTTCACCAGTTCGCCTTGTAGTGGCGCTGTAAGAATACCCACTATCTCATATCGTCCTATGGGTGTCGTAACAGGTAACGGAGGGAAACTGAAACAAGAAATTCGCGGTAACATCTTCCTGATAACTCAGAATAATAAAAAAACAGTGATTGCCAACCCGCTTGCCAAGCGTAGCAAGTATGGCAAGGCCCTTGTGTGGCAATTTATATGGTTTGATTCTATTTTCAATTAGGACTAATTATCTCATCGCTCACTAGATGTTGCTAGTTGTTACTGAATTGAAGTTTTTTGATAAACAATGTCGTTTAATTAAGAAGTTATTTTTAAATAAAGTCATCATCATTTTATCAGTGTCTAGAATATTAATAATAATTTATTAAATAATAATAATTTAATGAATATAAAATATAATTAATGATCCTGAAAGAAACATTAACATTTTCCTAACGAATTAAATTGCCCTCTATAAAATCTGTAAAAGTCGAGAATGCCATCTTTAACTCTGCATGACAGAGTTCCCGATCCACGATCTATTAAAAACGAGAGGTATTTTGCTTTTTATCTTTATTATTAATGAACACAAGTATAGATTGTATTTATTATCTACAACTTAAAGTCGTGGCGTTTATCAACTCAGCTTCTGAACCGCCTCGCCGGGCAAACAGTTGGTTATTTTCAGAATGCGTCAACATTGAAGTAAATTTATAGCTTATATTCGTCCCACTGTTGGGCACAGGCCTCCCCTCATTTCTGAGAGGATCTTAGGGTAAGAAAATGTCCACCGCGCTGCCCCAGTGCGTGTTGACGAACTTCACATATCTTCGAGACATTTTTTTTTCTTATTTCTCAGACATGCAGATTTCTTCACTATGTTTTTCTTCACCACAGAACGCGCGGTAATCTAGCAAATAAAATTGCAACTAACAATTTCATTGGTGCCGATGGGGATGGAACCTAGGGTGCTCGCGTACTGTGAAATTTACAGCGAGCGTTAGCTCCTGAGCTACTTACTTAGAGTGGTCTTAATGCCTAATTAACAGTATTTCAGTGTATGAAATACTGTTAATTAGGCATTAAGTCCGCCCTTTGTATCATTTTTTTTTCTAAGGGGACGCAATAAAGTTTTTAAAATAAAAATAAATAAAATATTTCTGAATACGAATTTATTGAGTAAACACTAAAGCGCCATACATAGAAACAAAATTTTACAGAAAAAACATCATCAGTCATAACTTTTAACATTCTTCTTAGAACAATATTACAGTCAAGCGTCAAAGGAAGACGGCAGTCAAGGTGATCATATACTTTGAGACAGCCAAAGTGATTAATAATATTTAACCATCCAAAGTAGGCAAATTCTTGTAATTTTATGATCACCAATCTTGCTCAAATATGTATATTCAAACGTATACAACGTCAAATATATGGTTTCAGTCAAACCGTCCTTAATACAGTAACAAACAAAACATCACTGGTAACGAAGCAGTTAAAGTACTCAAAAATGCGGGACACAACAGAAAAACAACTTTATCTTACTACGATTGGGTGCAATTTAGTTTGCACTAAGTTTTATTATAAAAATATACATTATACCTTATATTAAACTATCAATGTTCCTTTTAATGCAACTCAGTATTATTATTTTGCTTATGCTTATTTTATGCATGACGTCATTGACTTGTTTTTTTTAATTCATTTTTATAAAACCATTTATAATGTTAATATTAATGATCTTATATGTATTTACATATAAGATCATTGGTTAATATAAATTAAATTATTGGATCTCAATGTTATAATTCGAAGCTTTCCTGTGAAGCTCTAAACATTATTTTAAGATAATCGATTTGGATAATTTTTTTGGAAAAATTATCGATACCAATGATGAAATGCAATGAAAATAAGTTTATTTGTGTGATGTTCTATGAGTACCTATCAAAGAAATTAAATTATCTTCAATCCTCTAAGCATAGTCAAACTTTGTCATCTTCGTCCTTGTGTGGCTGGCTCTCCAAGTAGAAAGCATTGGAAGCGAGAGAGTGAAATTAGAAAGAACTAAAAACTCTTAGTTTGAATACAATAAATATTTTTAAGTCGAATAAGTACAGATAGTCAGTAATAGAAATTTATTATTATAAACATCATCACCAGGTTCAATTTCAAATAATTTTTTCTTACACTACTCAATGCTGTCATCCGATCATTACCAAAAGTTAAGTTTTTTAAAATTAGATAAAATTTTTTTTTTAGTATAACAAAGTTGTGTGTTTCACCTATGTAATGTCTACTATACATGTTCTGGAAATAGCTTCGTATTTGTGTTGTCTTATGGCACTACATGTAAAAAAAGTTCGGACGGCAGATTGAAAGATGGCGGTTGCTTGAGCGTACACTATAGATGGAGGTTATCAAATTCGAATGATTACATTAAGTTATTAAATAATTAAAAAGTAAGTATACATAAATTTTATAATTACACTCTTATTTTGAAGTAAAACTTCTTTACACACACTTGACTTGGGGAGTAAGCTTGCGAACTCGTGATGAAAGTGTTACTAAAAGTGTCATCGGGCGAGGCGAACGGGAGTTGAGTGCGGGATGTAAGCAAGAGAGAGCAGTGCACGCGAACATTTTCTTTCTCTCTCTCTCTCTCTCTCAGAGCCAGTTACGTTCCGTATATCTAAGCACAATGTATTATGCTTAGATATGCTTAGATATATTTTGTTCAATACATTAAATATTCTAGGTTTAAAGTGAATAAAATTCATGTTTTCTGATTTTCGGGTGAATAATAAATATAAATATTTGTAGAATATTTATATATATATATATATATATACACATCACAATATTGATTCCACGTCCTTTCATTTCGCATTATTGTAGTATCTACCACTTGTAGGCATTTTTTATACATTATGACAGCGTATATTGGTCCATTAAACAGTTTCAAAGATAGTGTTTAACTCATTTCTTTGAAAATTTACCATATGTCGATATACAAATATTCGTATATTGCCAGACGGAGGGAAACCAATCAGGACTCCCTTCCATATAACAAATTATCCAGAATCCCCATAATATACATAGTTTTTAATTCATTCTCCTGCTTAACGCAATTCCTTTGTATGGTGCGACGTTGCCACTCTTATTAGTTATTCCGCTTTGTAATATTTTATTTAAAGGTGATATTTTGTGTATGTAGGTATTCGATAATTCCTATAGTCTGTTTTTTCGCAGGAGACAAATATATATATATATATATATATAGTATATAGTATCAGTTGCCTTTTGTTCAAACCTGCAAAAAACTACTAACTATAAAAATAACAACTTCGAAAATTTCATTTTTGTTTGTAGTTAAAAAAGTATTTTACTCATCTGCTCGTGGTCGTTTATTTTTACTGATAGCTAATTACACCAGATACGATGAGAAAAATAGATAACTAATAACAGAAGTGGCTGAATCACTGTGGGTTTTTGGGGGGGGGGGGGGGATGTGCCATAATGGTCCGGGTCCTGACCGAGGTTGGTGGAAGATTAAATGGGCAACAATGTAAGGAAATTATTGAGAAAGTGCTACCGCCTATAGCCACTGTCTCAATGGGCATGAAAAAACTGTATTCATTCAAGATAATAGTTCTGTCCACAACTGCAAGATTTTTTATTTAAGCGGATATAGAAACTTCGCGCAATTCACTTTTCCTGCTCACAGTTAACACTTAAATCCCATATAAAACTTGTGGGGAAAGATAGTACAAATTTGAAATAATACTGAAATAAGGTCAGTCAAAAATTCAAGGCGTAAAGTTAGAGAGGTCACGTCTAATGACGTCAACGCTCTGTCCCCATCGTGCTATAATGCAAAGCTCGGAAAACCTTCAAAAAGCCCAGAAAAGAGTTACAAATTTACATATTAAGTGCTGAAAACTGAAGACTGCAATGAAATGGACATGTGGCCGAAGTAGGAAAAGGGGAGATCTCCCGCCGGGCGCTGTTATGCCCGGGGAGCGGCCACACTCCGTGTGATAGTTCGGAGATGTTCTATATATGCTGTTTATGATTCGGAATGTAGATAGCGTGATTTAAGCTTCGGTGTGTTTTGCTTGCGGCGCGACGACAGCGACGCCACATGAATGACAAGGTTGCGGAAACTGTCCATGCTGTCGGAGCTAAAATCTGTAAGACTCGTAGACTGCAGAAGAACTCTAAAACACTCCGATCATACTCTTAATTTCATGGTTGTTAGACGGGATATTAAGCTGAAGCCTTTAGCAGATTAGACCGCATACAGGCAACTGAACAGACAGATCTCCAAATTCATGCGGTGGGACTTACGCAACTTCAATGCAGCTCGTACAGAAGAAGTGATCGAGCGGAACCAGGGCCACACAACCAGACTTTGAGGTCTTTGCCAGTGATCTGTCTACCAGAAAGAGCTAACTATCGAAGCTGATTTTTTTTTAATTTAACAAGTACACTTACAATACACATATATGAAAATCACGAAAACATACAAATTTCTATACTCTCTGATATGTATATCAATAACAAGTGTACATAACATTCACAGATTGAGTCGTGCAATTTTGGGTTAATTTAGAGTAGGTACAGATATCATCCAATCAATACAATGCAAATTAGAACCGTTCGAATATATTATGTACTTAAATAGGAAAAATCTAAAGATAAAAAACAGGTTTAATTATTAAAAGAGAATATGGTAGATATTATACTCTCTTAAGGAGTATGTTTGTTTTTAATTTAAGTATAAGATATATTATATTGAAGATGTGATTTATATCAGGAACTCGACGATAAATGATTTGTAAGTTTAATTTTGAATGCAATATATGAGTCTCTAAATATGTCAATGCCGGGTATGGTTTTAGAAAATTCGTTATATTTTCCACATAGACGCACCATAGGAGGGTGACTCCCGAAATGAGTTTTCGCGAAAGGAATACGAAATGTTTTTTGGATGCGACAACGGGATATTTACGCGGAACAGCAAACGAAATGCGGTCAAGGAGGTCACTGCACTTAACTTTATTGTGTACTATTTTATGTAGAAAACACCAATCTAGAATATCTCGTCTATTTCGAAGAGACAAGACTGAATGTGGCAGAATCGTTTCCAGTACACCTGAGATTTTGTGTGAGATTGAGAGGTTCTATTTTTTTTATAGGAGAGGGGGCAAGCATTCGGCTCACTTGATGGTAAGTGACTACCACCGCAGATGAACAACTGCAACACCAGGGGAATTGCAGGTGCGTTGCCGGCCTTTTAGAAAGGAGTAAGCTCTTTGCTCGAAGGTCCCTAGGTCGTATCGGCCTGGAAAAATCGGTGATGGTAAACAATTCCAAAGAGAAGTTGTACACAGTTTAGAGGTAGATTTGCTAGGTTAAAAACTGTATTGTGAGTTTGATAGGATGTCATCTTTAATGTAAAAGTCTTGTATCTGATGACAAACGTATATTTATACTACCTTGTCAATGACTGGTAAAATTATAATTGGTCTATTATTGGCATAATAACAATTCCTAAGAGGTCGTACGCGGAAGAAACCTCCTAGTGAAACGTACAGTGGTGTACCGCCAAGCATCCAGTGTGGATGGTATCGGGAGGTTTGCCGCGTATGGCGGCTGGGATTAATGCGAAAAATTCCCCAAACCACTCCCCATGGTAGATGCAACATCTCTTAGCAGCGCCAGTGAATCGAGCCAATCGGAAAGCACTCGGTCGTCGACGATTCGAATCGCTCTGCGCTGGATGCGGTCAAGTGGAAGGAGCTGGCACTGAGGTACCCCAGCCCAGAGATGAGAACAGTATTCCATGTGAGGCCGAACTTGCTCTTTGTAAAGTTGCAGGCGGTGTGCCGGCATGAAATACTGACCCGCTCTGCTGAGCACGTCAAGTTTTTTAGAGCCCAATTTGGCCCTATCAGCCGGAGAGGACACTTGTGTCTCGCTTAGAAGAAGCAAGGCTGGTTTTGCCGTTTCCAGATGGTAGTAAACGGGGCTAATGTTTTCATGAAGGAATTACACCTCCTCCCCACCAATACGCGGAGCAGCCTGAGCACCCACGCTCAGGAGTGGAGTAGCTTGGTCGTGGATGCTTAGCGAGGGATTCTTCAGGGGTGCCGGTACCTTCCTGGTTACCCCAGAATCTTGCGTTTTAGCTCCGCTACCATGTTGATGGATGGGGGATGGAGGGAATTGGGCCATCGGACACCTGCACTCACTACAGGAAACGCAGAAGCATAGCCTCTATTTCACGCTGGTCACGGTGGTATCACCTAAAGAAGCCGGATTTTTTGTTTTAATTCGATCTTCTGGATCGTAATGGATCGTAACCTCGTGAATCGATTCACGATTTAATCATATTACAATGAATCGATCTTATTCGATCTCGGTAAATTGTATCGCAATTTTATAAAAATAAAGACAAGCACAGTATGCATGCAAAGTTATTTATTTTAACAATGCTTATTACGGTATCCATTGAGTTTTCCAAATTGTTGTTTTTCAATAGTATAAAACAGGTTTTACATTATAAATTCCAGCTATCTATATTTAAACTCTTCAAAAATAATAATTTCGACAGCTGCATTGGATCTAGCCTATTACGGCCTCCACATCAATACGATAGATATGAAAAGATCCGTTCGTAAATTAGTACGTTACGGTTCGGTTGATGTTCAGGTTTTAGTTGATACGATTTTTGCATAGGATCTTATAGGCATAAGATTCGATCTGGGTGAAGATTGCATTCCCCTGAATCGGTTCAAAAATCGGTAGATCGTATGGCCGTCTGAATCTGAATCGATTTTCTGGAAAATCGATTCGGGGGGTCAAAAGGGGAGGGGAGGGTCAAAAGTACTCGGATACCTAGACGTGCATGTATGAAGAAGTTAATGAACCTGAAAGAAGCGAAAGAGGTATGTAAGGATCGTGACACTTGGCGATCTGTTCTCTCTGGCTACCCCGTTAGGGATTGTGCGTGACGATAAGTAAGTATATATTTTAACGTTCAGCACTTCCTCTCTATATAAACTTTAACTACGTCAAATCTCAAACTCCTCCATGCGCGCAATATTCTTAAAAATATTAATGTGTAGATTATGCATATCAAAACAATATTTTTTTAATTCATTAAGGTAATGAGCATCTGCAAACAAGTTCGAACAAAGAAAGCCAGGAAATAGAGACGTGCGTTGTTTCTTCAGAAGATTGGATTCAGATGGAAAGCTCATAGCTCATAAATTATATATACTATTTATGTTATATGTTGTAGAGCCATGCTGCAGCTATATTAGTAGTACAATTGTTGCACGAATGGGTCTGTTCGACCGGGGAAGTACCACGCTCTAACAGGATACCAGCTGAAAATAACAGCTCAACGTTGCTGTGTTTTGTTCGATGAGTGTAGAGTAACGGAGTGTAGAGTAATGGAAACGCGGCAATCCATCTCAGTCTTCAGAGGTGACAACGCATCTACATTTCGATTCGTATTATTGAAAATAAGTGTAGATGTCTATGGGCCACAGCATCCACTTAGCAACTGGTGAACTGTGAGCTCGTGTGTCATCCTTATTATATAAAAAAGCAGACAGTCGATAATGACACTATTAGTTAAAATATAGAATAGAATGAGAGTAGAATGAACGCAGTAGAAATGCGGTCGTTAAGGAGTATGTTATGGCTGAATCTGAATGACAGGGTAAGAAATTGTGTAATAAGAGAAGAGTGTGGTTTGCAAGATGATGTTGTGACCAGGATTAAGAAAGAAATGCTTCGGTGGTTTGGTCATGTGGAAAGAATGAATGAGGAAAGAGTGACAAAGAAAATTTATGTTGCAGAAGTGAATGGCAGAGTCGGAAAGGGACGTCCTAGGTGAAAAGTTATCAACCAAATTGGCGATTTATTAAAAACAGGCCAAATTAGGAGTACCCTTAACCGACAAGCATGTATGCGTAGGTGTATGGATGTGAAGGAGGCGAGAGAGGTATGTCACGATCGTGCCAAATGGAAGTCTGTAGTCTCTGCCTACCCCTGTGGGTGACAGGCGTGAGTGTTTATGATATGATAGTTAAAATATGCAGACTGTCGATGACAATAGCACGCGCGTAACACTTCAGACACGATTACTCAATTTCGGACACTGACCGTGAAATAGTATGTCAATTTTTGAAAAATATGAAAATAATATTTATAATTATAACATAAATTATAGTTTATCGCAAAGATTGAATTTTTTTATAGACTGCATAGATTATAAAACCACCTATTTACATGGTAATAAAACTGGTGTATCACGCATTTTGTCAGAAAGAAACTATCAAAAAAGTTGTTATTCAAACACTGTATGTTGGCCCGATCTAAAGAATACCCCTACACTTAAACAGAAAAGTATTCTAGATTATTTTTCGAAAGTTTTGCCTGAAAACGTATCCAACCGCAGTTTTACTGAGCCTCTTTTTCGCTCACAATGATGAAAATACTTTTGCTACAGTAACATTACTTCATCAAAATATCGCTGAATTATTAAACAAAACTCATATGTTAGAATTATGTGTCAATGAATTGACAGGAAATGGTAAAGAAATTACTCTTATCTGTCTCACCGAAACATTTGTAAAAAAAGGAGAAGAATCTAACATTAAACTGAAAAACTTCAAAGTTGCCTCCACATTCTGCAGATCAAAAGTAAGACGTGGTGGAGTGTGTATACTCACAGATAAAACACTTCTCTCTAAGCCCATAAATTTATGTAATGAAATATCGGTTGAAAAATATTTTGAATGTTGTGGAATTGAGGTACCAGCCTACAAATGCAAAATAGTCTGCGTGTATAGGATACCGCAATCACCGGCTTCCGTATTTTTTAATAAGCTGGATACACTACTCTTTAAGCTAACGACTAAAAGCAACATGAAATTTATTCTTTGCGGTGATTTCAATATTGACACGCTAAAAGATAACAACACAACCGAAGAGTTATCAAACTTAATGCATAACTATAATCTTAAACTTCACATTAATAAACCGACTCGTCAAAACACATGCATTGATCATATAGCCAGTAACATAGAACATCCCTATAGTTCCTTATATGAGTTCAACATGTCAGACCATAATACAAGTCAATTACTAAGCTTTCCGGTAATAAAACAAAGAAAACTTAAATATATGTATGTTACTAAAAGAAATTATAGCAAAGAGAACAAACAGAAGTTCAAAAAGTCAATGGCAGCACTTTCCTGGAAGGAAATCGACGTAGAAGATCTTAATTCAGCATTCAATAACTTTCATGAAATGTTTTGCTTACTATATAATCTTTGCTTTCCTATTCAAAGATGTAAAATAAATTTTAGCATTCAAGCACCTGAATGGATTACTACGGGTATTAAAATATCAAGTATTACCAAGAGAAAATTGAGATACATCTATTATAAAAACAAAAATACTAAAAACAAAGAACGGTATACTAAGTATTCAAAATTACTCAAATCTTGTATTATTTGGTCAAAAAAGAATATAAATAAAAATTTAATTACAAAATCTAAGAATGTATGTAAGACGACCTGGGACATTATTAAAAATAATGAATATGACTATACAAACAATAAAGATATTGATTGGATTAATAGTGACGGTATAAAAATTGTGAATCCTAATGACATTGCAGAAAAATTTAACGACTATTTTATTGACATCTCTAACATAGAAATTGATAAAAAAATACAGAAACATAGAATGCGCTTAGAAAACCTCGAACATAGCATATTTTTACGACCATGCTCTGTAAATGAAGTTATAAGAATAATTAAATCCCTAAACAATACGAAGTCTGTGGGTAATGATTCAGTCTCTACTCATATACTAAAGGATTGTGCCGATATTATAGGTCCTATTCTTTCAAACCTCATAAATCTATCGTTCACACAGGGTACGTTTCCCGAGAAACTAAAAACTTCGATTGTGAAACCGCTCTATAAAAAAGGTGATCATCACGAATTGACCAATTACAGACCTATTACACTAATACCAATTTTTTCAAAAATATTTGAGAAGGCGATGCATAGTAGAATTTACAACTACTTGTCTAAATATAATATTCTCCGTAAAGAACAGAACGGATTCCAAAAAGGAAAATCCACAACACATGCCGCATTTTCTTTAATACATAGAGTAACTGATTACATAAACAAAAAAGTACCAGTGGTTGCTATATTTTATGACATGTCAAAGACATTTGACTGTGTTGATCACATTATACTAATAGATAAGTGTGAAAGATATGGAATTCGTGGACTAGCATTAAATTGGCTAAAATCATATTTAGAAAATCGACAACAATGTGTTGAAGTGACACGTATTGATGAAAAGCATAACCGCACGTCATTTAGATCTTCTTTTACTCACAATAAAAATGGTGTACCACAGGGCAGTGTATTGGGTCCACTTTTATTTCTATTATATATAAATGACTTACCGACTATGACACCTCATCAGTCTATTCTTTTTACTGATGATATTTCCGTTGTCATACCAAAACTAAGTAAGGAATTTACCGCAAGTGACTTCGAAATAACGTTAAATTCTTCTATAGAATCCATAATGACCTGGTTAGAAACCAATAATCTGCGTGCAAATGTTTCAAAAACAAAATTCATAACGTTTTCCAATTACAGTACACCAAATGAAAAACTAAATATTTCATATAATAATGAATATTTGAAAGAGGTTTCAGAAATACAATTTTTAGGTCTACACGTTGATAACCATTGCAACTGGAAGTCGCATGTGAAAAATGTCTGCACCAAATTAAATAAATTTGTGTATGCACTGCGTAGACTACAGTGCGTCGCTGGGAAAGGAGCTGCGCTTACTGCATACTACGGATACATTGAATCTGTGTTGAGGTATGGTCTGTTGGTATGGGGAAACTCGACCGATATAAACAAGGCATTTATCAGTCAAAAGAAATGTATACGAGCTTTATGTAACGTCGGGCCCCTTGAATCATGTAGATCTTTATTTAAAAATAACAATTTGTTAACGCTGACTGGACTATATATATTAGAGGTGTGTATATTTGTCAAAAAAAATCAGTGTTTATTTCATAGCGCTCGCGACAATTCTATTATAGGTAAAAGGGACCCAACTAGATTGTTAATGCCTGCCTGCAGGACAGCTTTATTTCATAAAAATTGTTACGTAATGTGTATAAAAGTTTTTAATAAGATACCTAAAGCAATTAGAGAGTTACCAACAATGCGAATGAAAACTCACCTAAGAAAATGGCTCATCCAGAAATCTTTTTACTCAATTAAAGACTTCTTTGCAGATAAGTAGACGATACATTTTAGAATTTGACACAATGTTTAAATTATGCCATTCTTATAAATTAAAAATTTTATTTATTTAATTAATAAATTTGATATAAATTTTGAAATAAATTAATGACAATTCGATATGTAACATTTATAATTGACTCTATATTTACTGACATAAGAACATTAATATTTGACATTGAGCTATAATAATTCTTATACATCTTATTGGCAATTTATTTTTCTGACACTGTTGCATAATTAATTAATCATCAAATCAACCGAGTAATGTTAAAAAAAAATTGTTGTTAAAAAATCGATAAGTATTGTTGTTTAAGTTACGGGTACTTGACTTAATTGACTAATATTTGCACACCACTGAGGTAGAATATGTAGAACAAATTATACTCGAACACCATTGTACAACCATATTCTTGCAAATAAAGATTATTATTATTATTATTATTATTATTATTATTATTATACTAGTGTGTGCCCATCGCCCAGCGTAGTTATTGTTACGATGGTGTTTACGTGTGTGTGTACGTACACGAACGTTCCCACAACATTGTATAACTTACCAAGGGATTTTTTAAATACAAGGGGAATACAAAATTTTACTTTAAATTATTTAAAAAATTTGAGAAAAGAAAATTAGTATTCAGTTTCAGTCGGGAATGGACACCCTAGACCTAAACGAAGCTTTATCGACCAAATTAGCTATACTGGATAACCTTTTATATCGTCTGGAAAAAGTAAGGGGAGTAGAAGCCTATAGCACTGATATTTTATAAAACAAAATTTTTAATTAAATAAATAAATAAATTAAAATCTATCAAAATTCTGAAATTATACCCACCCTACTTTACGAAGGGCAACAAAACAATTTTTGTAGGCCTTGTCAGTTCGCTAAATGGCAAAGGGCAAAGTAATTGTTCAGAGTCTGAAAGACCTGAAGTTTGTTTATTATTGTTTTTTTTCTAGTGGACAGCTTTGATAGCCACAGAGTAATGTGGGTAGAATAATAGAATCCACTGCTCTCTCTTTTAGTCACGTCGGTATAGGAGACTTAAATATTTCTTTTAGTGACCAGTATTTTTCAGCTTTCAGCCCATAACAGACGTAGTTATCTATATATTCTATCAATGTATTTTGCATCTTCGTAGGCACTCTGACGCTGTTAGTTAGGAGACTCGTTTCAGTATTCATATGGAGTCCGCATTTTCGACTCTCTATTTAAGGAGATATCAGCATGCTTTCTAGTTCAGCATGACTTGCACTGATAAAGATAACGTCTTTAGTGGGTGCTTTAAATACTCGTCATTTATTTTTATGCCAATATTATGCCAATTGAGTTGTAGAAATACATGTTCTAAAATTTTCGTTAAATAAATACGGCGAGATAGGATCTCCTTGTCACACACCCTTATATTACAAGTTTAAACATATATTATATGTAAACAAGTTAAAAAACAAACAAAATAAAAAAGTCCCGAGTCCCGCAGAAAACACGCGCTTACTCTAGATATGAACTATTATTAAAATTAAAATAATTATGGAATTTATAGCAAAAGTCAAATTTCGCGAAATTTGTGATGTCATAACTTCTTTAATAAAACAAATTCTTTTTAACCATAGTTTAAAACCGAGTCTATTAATAAACCACGTTTTTGAATGGACGGATTGTAATATATTATAAATTCGAATTCTTTATTTGCAACTAAAAAGAAACGAAATTTCTTGATGTTATCACTGTTATTGTGTTAAGAAAACCTATTGTTGCGCCCCAAGTTGAGGCCTGGCACTAGCGCCATCTAGTGTCGGGTAACAGAGCGAGGAGAGCTTTCCAGAAAATAAAATGACTAATCTTTCAACCAGTGTGAATTAAAGTGTTAATTTTGGTAATTCAAACGGCAGTTTTTATTGTCACGAACCCTAAGCTCGATTGCTAACACTATGTTATTGTTTTCAGCAGCATGCAAATATTCAAAAGTTTTATAATATAATTTACTACTAAATTTATTCTATATAAATAACTAAACTCTTCTTCTTTTTACAATCTTTATAAATAAATAAATTCATATGATTTATTAATTATTTAATGCATCGATTTTTAAAACTTAGTCACTACAATTCCAAGTCATTTACTGTACCTATAAAATGTTTTCTCAAGCATCCGTTTTCGTAGTGAAATTTTGAACCTATTAGGTAATTGCTTAATACATGAGGGTAATTAATTAATATATTAAATTAATAATACTAGTAGTAATACTAATAATTAATAATTTAATTTAACACACATATACGTTTTCACACTGTCATTTCATGACGAAATTATATTGCCATTAAACGTCATTATTTACGGATATATTTAAAATTTTAGAGAATAGCATGTTAGAGCAACCTGTACTTAAAGAACTGTCGCGCAGCGGTCATTTGCCGGGGTCACGGATCATATCATTGCATCATCGAAATTAAGACGAATAAGCAATACTATTGAAGAAAAGAAGATTTGTCAGCGAGCGGCCGACGCAGGAGACACATGCTCCTCTCCCGCACCCCGCCGCACTGATATCGAAATATTTTTTATGTGGGCTCCAGACTCCTGTGTGATTCACGGCGTGAATTCACGCCGTAATTTTGCCGCGAACTCGTCGCGAAAAACACATCCCTCCACACTCGCAATCGTTCACAGTTTAGTTCGCGCGCTCGTCGAGAATGTACGCTGAAATATGCACTGCTATCGCCGTGACGCTATGCGCTTTGGTTCACGACAATTACGTGTATATAAAAGATAAAAAAACCGTATTTGTAGTTTTTTTTACAATTATCGCTTTCTCCTAGAAAAGCATCGATCACGTCAAAGGTACGGCAAATAGGCCTGTAAATTTTGTCACTGCTTGCTCCAGACTTCCTTTCAGAATCCTTCACCTTTTTCTTATAATTTCTGTAACTGGACATTAGATTTTCTTTTTTTCAGTCAGTCACTTCAACGCTTTTCGTGGCAGAGCGATGCTGCAATTATATTAGTAGTATAGTTGTAGCACGAATGGGTCGGCTCGACCGGGGAAGGACCACGCTCTCACAGAATACAAACGTAAAACATTAAAAAACAGCAGCATTAAGCTACTACTTAATGCTGCTGCATACGAAACGTATGGTGAGTGTAGTGAACCGGAGACCCGTTTTACAGGAAACGAGGCATTCCATCTTAGTACTCAAGGGTGACCACGCATCTGCATTTTGATTTGAAAACGAGGCATTCCATCCTAGACCTCACGGATGACAATGCATCTGCATTTTGATTCGTAATCTAGGATAGATGTAGATGTCTATGGGCCACAGTATCCACATACCATCAGGTGGACTTTGTGCTCGTTTGTCACCCTATCCTATAAAATAAAATAAAATAATATTCATTATTTCCTTTATTAGTATCTATGCGTTATGTACTTTCATTTTGTTTTTATGATCTTTGTGTTTAGTATCCTATAAAATGGGTTCGCCGTGTTAACACTCGATCAACAAGAGTTCCTGCTCGTTCCTCCAACTGACGCTCATTTTGACGCACCGTCCTCCATAAAAAAATACAAATAAGCACAACCTCACAGCAACGAGTCTCGCGCGTTACTGTTTTCACGCGCGAGTGTGGATGCGTTTGCGTTCACGGGAGGTTCACGCGTCGTAAGCCCTTTGAAGCGGTCACAAAATACCGACACTGAACGGGGAACATGGCGTGAAAAGGCGCGAAGCCCGTGAACGGGCGCGAAAGCCATCCACATTCGCGGTTCGCGCCTTTCACGGGTGTTCACGGCGTGAATGTGGAGGGCGCTTTATAGTACTAGCTGAACCCGTGTCCTTGACACACTTGTTCATAGCAGTGCGCATAATTAGGTCAACTAATATTTTGGTGAATAATTCTGCGAAAAGACGCTTACCTATTGTTTTATTTATTAATTTTTGTGTAATTAGGTTATGGTACTGCGATAAAAACGCTTTGTTTTGGTTTTTTTCCAATCTAGTTGATACATTTACATTTCTTGCGATACGTGATAAAATAATAAGAGTTAATTATTGTCAGTGGTTACTGAGAAAAATTGAAGAGGACAGTGACTTTCTTTCTCAAATTTGTTGGACTGATGAAAGCACGTTCACCAGAAACGGCATGTGGAACCAGCACAATCTGCACCACTGGGCACCAAAAAACCAAAATCCGCGCGTTTGGCAGGAGTCAGCCCATCAGTACAGATTTTCGGTAAATGTTTGGGCAGCTATTCATGGTGACAACATCATCGGACCCGTATTCATTGCTGGGGCTTTGAACGGCGAAAGGTTTGTTAATCTATTAAATAATACGGTGTCAGAATACACAAACAACCTAAACGTCCATCGATACCAACGAATGTGGTACCAATTAGATGGCGCGCTGCACACTCTGTAACAACAGCCAGGCAGTGGTTAAATGACACGTTTGATGCACAATGGATTGGTAGATTTGGACCTCGAAGGTGGCCAGCAAGATCGCCAGACCTCACGCCACTCGATTTTTTTATCTGGGGGTGCATCAAAAACGATGTATACGCGGAGAACGTAGATTCGGTGGAACAATTACGCCATCGAATAATAAATGCGTTTGAGAAATTGAGGGAAATGGCTATAAGTGACAATTTATTATCAAATGTGCGAGAAAACATGAAACGCCGTTTAGTTCTTTGTATCTGCCAACAAGGTGGCCTTATTGAAAACAAGAAAATTTAAAATAAAGACAAATTAAAGCAGTGATTAGTGATGACAGTTAACAAATAGTAACACGAGAGTGTGATATGATACGTGTTTGACTAAGCATCTCCGCTGCAGGTACCACTTAGGACGCGCGCCGCCACGCCGATAAGTTTCTTTGATAAACAAGACACTTTGCGCGGTTGCCAGCCCGCTAAACGCTGCGTTGCCGCTCCGAGTTAACGTAAACCAACTAGGTAAGTATTTTCATGAATGAATTTTCGCAAGGGTGATCCCAATTTTAGTTACTTTTTTAATATTTAGTTTGTTTGAAAAAAATAATTTTTCAATTTACGAGTAATTTTAACTTTTCAAAATGCATATGATTAATGGTCACTAGCCCTACCCGTGTATTAAATTAAAGTCACCATTGTAGCCATACGTTGTATATATATATATATATATATTCTGAAATTCTTTTACCTCACCCTTTATTTGAATAAAACAACCTGCTAAGTTGAAGAAAAAAAACATTTAAGGAACAAGTACCTAGTTAATGCGCAAAAGGATTTTATCACGTTTAATTTCTGTCATTCATCTTCATTTATATGAAACTGATGAACATAGGCCTCCCACACAATACGTGGTAGAGCCATGCTGCAGTTATATTAATAGTATAGTTGTAGCACGAATGGGTCGGCTCGACCGGGGAAGGACCACGCTCTCACAGAATACCAGCGTGATGCCGCTGTATTTCGTATGGTGAGTGTAGAGAACCGGAGACCCTTTTTGCTGGAAACGAGGCATTCCATCTTAGTCCTCACGGGTGACAACGCATCTGCATTTTGATTCGTAATCGAGGATAGATGTAGATGTCTATGGGCCACAGCAACCACTTACCATCAGGTGGACTGTGTGCTCGTTTGTCACCCTATCATATAAATAAAAAAATAACACAAATTGAAATCCCTTCGATAATCCCTCCGATTTTGCCATAGCTTCTACGATTGGCAGGTGGTTTACTAACCGCTGTTTTTTATTATTTTGAGTCGTTATTAGGAAGATGCTGCTGCCAATCTCCTTTCTTGTCCAGTTTAAAGAAGTCCCTTAGCCGCAGCGGCACAGTCTTCACTAACACTTAACATTTGAGTATGCATATTTCTGCGAGACTTCTTTCGTGATTGTTCCATGTTGGTCTGGAGCTCAAAGGTTTCGTGTTTGTATGGATGCACCAACAGTATTGTTTGCCTAGTATGTCGTCAAAGGCTGATATTAAAATTGTGATTGCGTGACTCACCTACCATCTAATTCAAAAATTATACTTTATCCGTTATTTTTGGCTCAACATGGCCCGAGTAGTTAGCTGCCTTTTGGACTCCTATTACCTCGGGGATTACAGGCGTGATATTATTAATGCTTTCGTCAAACAGATTCTATTTTAAACCTGAGCTTAGTTATAAAGTACTTTTTGTGATAAGAGAATTTTATTAATTTCATTTTCGTTTCACTACCCTTTAACATTCTGAGGGTGTTGTAATGGACCATTTAATTATTTATTTATTTAATAAGTTGTTTTCGTCATTATATCTTTTAGGATCATTTACATGTATTATGATATCGGCGTGGAAACAGCAAAATTATCATATTATTTAAATCCTATAACGCTAATTACAGCAACTAATTAACAAATTGTGAAATATAACTTAACAGTAAAGCTTCCATTATTCCGAGTAGTAATTGCATACATTGAAATGGAATGATGAAATTAGTAAAACATTAACATTTTTGATATTAACAGGCGTTTTTTTATTAAACAATATGTCCATCTCTATTGTAATTTTTCAAAGCAAAGTTATTCATAAATTCATTGATTTAGAAAGAAAAGCACTTAATGGAATCAATATACATAAAGTGTCACTTTCGTACCTAATCTATTATAGTCAGAAAATCTTTTACGGAGTAAAAACAACGGTCAAAGAGCCACTGAGTTAGTTCTTTTAAATATTTTAATTGCCATATAAAAATAACTTTTGCTTTACATATTGAGCGATAGAAGGAAACGAAATAGGAGGAAGGCTGCAGCATCTTCCAGATTACAACTCAGCCTACAAATTTGACGAATACCCCTGCGATGAATCAGTCTATGGGGAAGACTTATATTCAGCAGTAGATGAGCCTATAATGATGATATCACGTAATTAAGTCAACGCTCCATCCCCCTTGTGCTCTAATCCAAAGCCCCGAAAACTTTCAGCTCGAGTTACAAAATCGTTTTCAGTGCCTATAAGACTGTAATGAAGTGGACGATATGAAAGATAAACTTGTTGAAACTATCCATGCGATCGGAGCTAAGTTCTGTGATACCCGTCCTAGAAGAACACAAAAACTCTCCGATCATTCTTAATCTCATGGCTGTTAGACGGGAGATGCAAGCTACAGTCTTCAGCAGATTTGACAGCATACAGGCAACTGAATAGACAGATCTCCAAATGTATGCGCCGGGACTTATATAACTTCAATACAACTCGTATTGAAGAAGCAATCGAGCGGAACCAGGGCTTCAAATTCTTTGCCAGAAATCTGTCTGCCAAAAAGAGCCAACTATCGAAGCTGAAGACCGAATGCGGCAGAATCGTTTCCGGGATACCTGAGATTCTAAGCGAGGTTTAGAGGTTCTATGGGCAGCTGTACACGTTATCGTTGGAGCCATAAGCAAGTGTGAGTAATGATGCAAGAACAAGTCTTATCCGACACTATTTCGATGATACCCCGGACGTCAGTCTGAGCGAGATTAGAATGGTTCTCTGGCACTTTAAAAACGGCAAGTCCCCAGGCGATGACGGAATTACAGTGATGCTTCTGAAAGCGGGTGGAAGAAGCTGTTCAATTCCGTCCTCTATGGTGGCACTACTCCGAAGGCGTGGAGTGGAAGTGCGGTGGTCTTGTTCAAGAAAGGCGACAACGCTCTCTTGAAGAACTACAGACCGATTTCCCTTCTTCCTGCTATTTTGTCGTGATTTCTTTCTCCGAATTGATATCGTATTTTTTAGTGTTATTGTCATCACTTTAGAAACATCGATTTTTTTCTTATCCTTCACCTTCTCCGTAATGATCTCTTCGTGTACCTTATTCTTGACAGCATTATTGGACAATGTCTATTGTAGTAGCTCTTTCTCAACATTAGTATCTTCTTCGTTATGTTCAATTACATTTTCAACGGTAATATATTGTTCTGCACTTATCTGCGATTGCATCAAATTCTCCAAATCTTTTTTAGATCTTATAACTTCAATCAAATCTCTAGCGATCGCTGAAGTTGCGATGCCGTTTTTCATTAGAAAATCAAACAATGTTTCATACAAGGTTCCTTTGACTTTCTCATGATATGTATATTTTTCACTGCCTGGGTGAATTTTAAGCCCTCTGACCATTTCAGCCATTTAGTTTATCTAAACACAACGCATTAGTCTCTATCGAGACCAAAGTTATTGTATTTTTTCCTTGTCACCAGTTCTTCCAGTATTTCATATACGTACAGCATACTCATTTTGTCTCATAAATACTTCTAGACAATAAAAACGTACGTACTCGTACTAAGCGATTGGCTGTGTCGAGATCAGAGAGGAGACACTGCACACTGTCAACGAGCACGATAAAGCTTCAAACACTCATAGGCGGGACTAATTATCTACTCCTACATTTTATGTGTCTTTACGGTAAAACCTAAGATTTACTATGTTAATACTAGTAAAAGGCCTAATTTAACGATTACCACAGAACGGTTCGGACCATTTTACCATTAAGATGTGGTAAATCCTAGGTTTTACTGGAAAATCACGGACCATGGACAACAAGAACCATTGTTCGAGCTTTTACAGTAAAATATATAAGTCGTATATTTTTGTCAATATAATTTATCAAGTCAATTTAAATAAATATATCGATTCATTTACATCCTTTGCTTATTGTATATATTTAAGGACATTACTTTTCCTTCATTCGTGGTAGATCCAAGCTGCAGAAAATCATTTTTCAGAAATAAGAAACTCCAGTCACGCGTCGAAGCTGACACGCACAATTTTTTTAACTTAAATATTATCGTAATATATTATTCTTACGCACAACAACTAAAATTACTTACTTGTTTAACAAACGGTGACAATTTTAGGTTTCCCATTCCATTCAAACGTATTTCCAGTAAACAACACACGAAGTGGAGGTCGTACGTAGATTATCGATAACAGATAACTGAAAATGAAAAAATAATAACTCGACCGTCTGATATATATGTTTGAGTCTGGCGAATTATCGCAACTTACTGACAAAGTGCGACGCTGCTACGTCACGAAGTGACACGATACTGTAAAAGAAATAATCTTATGAGACAAGAGATGGCATTGAACTCTGGCGCACCCACGCTCTTCCAAGAAAGTTTCTGACATATGATTTTTATTACTTTTTCTCATAAAACTGTATTAACAAGAAGTGGTAAAGCCACGCTGCAGAATTAAAATTGTAGCACGAATGGGTCGTCTAGACCGGGGAAGGACCACGCTCTCACAGAATACCAGCTTAACATAGCAGCTTAATACTGCTGTGTTTCGTATGGTGAGTGTAAAGGTCCGGAGACTCTTTTTTACTAGAAACGAGGCATCCCATCTTAGTTCTCAGGGTTGATCACGCACCTGCGTTTTGATTCTTAATCGAGGATAGATGTAGATGTCTACGGACCACAGTATTCACTTACCATCAAGTAGACTGTGTGCTCGTTTGTCACCCTTATTCTATATAAAAAGGTAATTTACAGTCCCTCTGATGTTAAGTGGCTACTGCGGTCAATGGACAGCTGGTACCAACTTCAAACATATAGATGTGCTGCCACCTATGAAGAATAAGATGGAATGCCTCACAGCTTCTAATTAAAATGGCTCTCTGTATCCTTTAGGCTGAAACAGCAGAGCAAGCACTGCTAGTAAACCAGACTTACCTTAACACCTAATCAATAAAAGTTTATAATTTTAAATTGTATGTGAATATTTTTCTCTTTTTATATCAGGCATGGAAAAAGAAATGAAGTTACAGCCTATGTACGTCCCTTTGCTGGGCACAGACCTCATCTCATGTCGGAGAGGTATTTAGGGTAAAGATATATCAGCTGCCCCATTGCGTATTAGCGGGCTTGTTCAGAGTGGTCGCGCTCTTGTTTAGGGGATGAAATACTTACTTAGGCTTCCAGGCCGCTCTTCTACGTAAATCTTAAATAAAAACATAAAATTACAGACCATGTACGGTACCTCTACCCATTTTTGAGAGGGTCTTAGGACCTCATGAGTTGAAGTATTTTTTTTTTCTCTGTGCATCGTAATAATTTGTGTTGTTATCCTTTTTTCGTTTTTGAACTTTAATGTGCGCTATTTATTATTTTACTTTAATATGTTAAGTTAGCTTTAGGTATGATATGTACTGTATGATGACTAATGTAGATTAATACCGCCAAATTTCATGAACGCACATCAGGTCAAAATTCAAGATACCATCCTCACCATCTGGATGCTTGGTGGTCCACCACTGTGCGTTTTACTAGAAGCGTGTCTGCGTTTTACTTTTTCTTCCTCGTACAATTTCTCTGTGGAATTGCTTACCACTGGCGATTTTTCTGGACCGACACGACTTCGAGGACTTTCAAGAAAAGAGCTTACTTCCTTTTAAAAGGCCCGCAACGCACCTGCTATTCCCTTGGTGTTGCGGTGGTTCATAGGCGGCGGTAGTCACTTACCATCAAGTGAGACGCATGCTCGTTTACCCACTCTTCTATAAAAAATCAATTATTTTTTAAACATTTTTTGTACAATATTATGTTGGCTTCCTAATAAATAAATAAACAAGCGAATGTTCGCAGCGCTGCTTCAATATGTGTTATCGGATTTTACATGACTTCGAAATATTTCTTTAATTTTTTAGACATGCCTGTTTCCTAACGAGGTTTTCCTTCAACGCCGAGCGATTAACAAATTGTTACTATGAAGACAACGGGTCGATTTGTTCTATTGAATATTATTACACCACCACTACATGGATTGATTCATTCACTTCTTTTTAATATGGGTAATCGAGAAGAAAGTCACACCTTGTCAATATACATTTACTAGAAACAACAGCTGCTTGTATCGGATAGTCTGCCTGGGTTTATTCTTCTTTTTAGCCTGTGAACGTCCGTTGTTGGCGTGAAACTTATCACCATTTTCCTTTGGGATAATGTGGTTCAAATTTTTATGTATAAGTTTTTTTATTACAAAAGTGCCTTAGTTACTTTTGGATATGTTATCAGGTACACCAAGGGGTCTTTTATTTTGCTATCTTTATATACATATATCATCCTTGTTTGTCACTGAATTCTTACTAAACGGCTTGAACAAATTTGTTGAAATATTTTTTGGGTGTTTGAATGAATCCTTGAATGATTTAGATCAGTGTTCCCCAAACTTTTTTGTGTCGTAGACCCCTTGCCATGCTTTTCCGTGTTGGGTAGACCCCCTACTTACCTGATATTGATTTCCTGTAAATTTCTAACTGTAGTGAAGTTTAGTGTTAAAAACTTGAAGTTAAAATACATGTTAATTAAAACTTTTAAATTAAAACTACTCAAAATAAAATTTTGTATCATCATCATCATTACAGCCTTTCACAAGTCCACTGCTGAACATAGGCCTCCCCCAAGTAATGCCACAAAGCACGGTCCTGAGCCACCTGCATCCATCGACTTCCTGCATGTCTTACCAGGTCGTCACTCCATCTAGTGGGGGGTCGCCCTACACTACGCCTACCGGTACGAGGCTGCCACTCGAGAACCTTTCTTCCCCATCGGTTATCGGTTCTTCGAGCTATATGGCCGGCCCATTGCCACTTCAGTTTACTAATCCGTTGGGCTATGTCGGTCACTCTGGTTTTACTGCGGATATCCTCATTTCTGAGTCTATCACGCAGAGAAACTCCGAGCATAGCCCTCTCCATAGCTCGCTGAGCGACCTTAAGCGTCCTCATACGGCCAGCAGTGAAGGACCACGTCTCAGATCCATAAGTCATCACTGGCAACACGCACTGGTTGTACAATCTAGTTTTTAGAGATTGAGGTATACCTGACGAAAAGATATGTCGTAATTTCCCGAACGCTGCCCAGCCGAGTTGAATCCGTCGATTGACCTCTCGGTCGAAGTTGGACTTACCTAGTCGGACTATTTGTCCCAGGTAAACGTACTCGTCAACAACTTCGAGCATAGTGCTCCCAACAACTACCGGCATAGGTGTGACATGGACATTGAACATGATCTTTGTTTTGTCCATGTTCATCTTAAGACCTATCCGTTGGGAGGCACTATTGAGGTCATTGAGCATAGTGCTTAAGTCCTCCAGCGATTCTGCCATAAGGACTATATCGTCGGCAAATCGAAGGTGAGTGATGTACTCGCCATTGATGTCAATACCGTATCCTTTCCAGTCCAGTAGCTTGAAAACGTCTTCCAATGCAGCGGTGAAGAGTTTCGGGGATATAACGTCACCCTGTCTTACACCTCTCTGCAGTTGTATCAAAATTTGCCGTGTAGTGGCGGTTAAGAATATCCACTACCCCATATCTTCCCGTGGGTGTCGTAAGAGGCGACAGAGGGAGACAGGCAGGAGATGGGCAGCAGCATCTTCCTGATGACAACTGTGACGTAATAAAAAACTGCGGTTGCCAACCCGCTCGCCAAGCGTGGCAACTACGGCAAATACCCCCCAATGAACAAATACACAAAAAGACGGCCCCCAGTCCCCGGCGGCCCCGCTATTCCTGGCTACGGTGGCGACCATGGTAACGGCGGGGCAGGGGGTGCTAAGAATCTCCGGTGGAGGTTCGGTTGCCACCTACGACGACTCGACCTGGCAACATATAACGCACGCACCCTGAGGACTGACGAGAAGATACTGGAGCTGGAAGAAGAGGTAGACAAGTTGCGCTGGCATATTATTGGATTATCCGAGGTCCGAAGAGAGGGGGAGGACACGGCAATCCTCGAGTCCGGCCACTTGTTCTATCACCGGGAGGGCGACCATCTGTCCCAAGGAGGTGTCGGATTTATCGTCCACAAGTCTCTCGTCAACAACGTTGTAAAGATTGGGAGTGTGTCGACGAGGGTCGCGTACCTGATACTCAGAATCACCAAACGGTATTCGCTGAAGGTCATTCAGGTTTACGCACCAACCTCGGCACACCCCGATGAGGAGGTGGAGGAAATGTATGAGGATATTTCCAGAGCCATACATTCCTCAAAAACCCACTACACGGTGTTGATGGGAGACTTCAACGCAAAACTAGGCACAAGAGAAAGCGGTGAGCTGAAGGTAGGGAAATTTGGAGTAGGGCAACGGAACCGAAGGGGCCAGCAGCTGGCCGACTTTATGGAGAAAGAGGGACTCTTTATGATGAACTCTTTCTTCCAGAAGCGGCCCCACAGGAAGTGGACCTGGTCGAGCCCCGACGGTTCGACAAAAAATGAGATTGACTTCATTATGACGACCAGACGCCAACTGTTCAGTGATGTCTCAGTGATCGCAAGGGTGAAAACTGGCAGCGATCACCGAATGGTTAGAGGCACACTGAACCTAAACGTTAAGTTGGAGAGGTCTCGTCTAATGAAGTCAACGCTCCGTCCCCCTCGTGCTCTAATCCAGAATCCCGAAACCTTTCAGCTCGAGTTACGTAACCGCTTCCAGTGCCTAGAAGATTGCAATGCAGTGGACGATATGAACGACAAGCTCGTGGAAACTGTCCATGCGGTCGGAGCTAAGTTCTGCAAGACCCGCCGCAGAAGAACACAAAAACTCTCCGATCACACTCTTAATCTCATGGCTGTTAGACGGGAGATGAGGCTGCAATCGTTAACAGATTTGACAGCATACAGGCAACTGAACAGACAGATCTCCAAATGCATGCGGCGAGACTTACGCAACTTTAATACTTCTCGTATTAAAGAAGCGATCGAGCGGAACCAGGGCTCCAAAGTCTTTGCCAGAGATCTGTCTGCCAGAAAGAGCCAACTGTCAAAGCTGAAGACTGAGTGTGGCAACATCGTTTCCGGGACACCTGAGATTTTGAGTGAGATTGAGAGGTTCTATGGGCAGCTGTACACATCATCGTTGGAGCCACACGCAAGTGTGAGTAACGATCCAAGAGCAAGTCTTATCCGACACTATTCCGATGATATCCCGGACGTCAGTCTAAGCGAGATTAGAATGGCTCTCCAGCACCTTAAAAACGGCAGGGCCCCAGGCGAGGATGGAATTACGGCGGAGCTTCTGAAAGCGGGTGGAACACCGGTACTTGTAGTCCTTCAGAAGCTCTTCAATTCCGTCCTCCATGGTGGCACTACTCCAGAGGCGTGGAGCAGAAGTGCGGTGGTCTTGTTCTTTAAGAAAGGCGACAACGCTCTCTTAAAGAACTACAGACCGATTTCCCTTCTGAGCCGCGTCTACGTGCTGTTTTCGAGAGTCATTACGAATCGTCTCGCACGCAGACTTGACGACTTCCAGCCTCCCGAACAAGCCGGTTTCCGAAAAGGCTTCAGTACCATAGACCACATACATACCCTGCGGCAGATTGTACAGAAGACTGAAGAGTACAATCTGCCACTTTGCCTGGCGTATGTGGACTATGAGAAAGCCTTTGATTCCGTCGAAATTTGGGCGGTGCTACAGTCCCTTCAGCGGTGCCAAGTTGACTGTCGGTATATCGAAGTGCTGAAGTGTTTGTACAGTAGGGCTACGATGGCTATCCGAGTACAGAACCAGAGCTCGAAACCTGTGGCAAATTTTGTATCTGTTATGTAAAATATAAGTAGCATTAAATAAGCATAAAATAAACTATAAATAAACTAACATAAGCAATAAGTCAATATTTTTAGTGAGAAGGATGAACCTGATGCTTTAGTAATAAATTAACAATATATATCTCCTCGGCTAATGATGTCCAGTCTGTTTCTTTTTTTCGTTAGGAGATTGGTAACAGCGCTGAACCCCCTTTCCACTAGGTATGACGATGGAAAGGAAATTAAAAATTTCCTCGCTATATTCCATAATACGGGATAAGTAACGGGTATGTTGTTTTGCAGCCAGAATTGCTGATATCCGTTTTTAAACTGAACCTTAAGTTCTTCGTTTGTACTTAGTTCAGTCAGTTCCTCTTGTATTATGACATTCGTTTCTTCTATGTCACCATATGGATAAATTATCCACGGTGGTATTACCATAGTCAAAATATCCTCAAACCTAGATTCAAAATCTGAATAGAGGGCATTTAAATGTTGAACGTAAGTTGAAACGTCGTCTTCCTGGCAGCTCGTCTGTGACAAATTGGGGAACTGAGAAAATTCATCCCGTCCAATATTTTGCTTCATTAGTTTAACTCTGGCAAGAAACGCTGATAAGATGGACTTTGTTTTAATCAAATTTAAACTGTCGCCTTGTAATTGTAAATTAACCGTATTAAAATTTGTAAACAAATCTGTTAAATAGGCGATGTCTGTTTTCCTCTTCATTAAATTTTCTTTTAAAATTTTATCTTTAGTATCCAGAAATTCTAAAATAGTCTCAAAAAATGCAAAAAATCTTGTCAAACATAAGCCTTTCGACAGCCAGCGTACTTCAGTGTGAAGGAGTAATTGATGAAAGTGTTCGTCATTTTCTTCACACAACTGCGCAAATAACCGCGTATTCAACGCGTTGCTTCGGATTCGGTTTATTGCATCAATGACTAGATGAAGTGATTCATGCAATCTAACACTCAAATTTTTAGCAACTAAATGTTGTCGATGGATTAGGCAATGTATTGCTAACACCCCTGACACATTTTGTTTTAAATAGCTTATAAATCCACGATAACGTCCAACCATGGCAGGTGCTCCATCTGTAGCTACTGATATTATATTTGATAAAGGAATTAATTTTTCAATGAAGTAATACTTCTAAACATGAAATATTGATTCACCTTTAGTGTCGGTTATCAAAGTTCTTGCGAAGAGCAGTTCTTCGTAGATTTCTTGATTCATAATGAAACGAACATATGCCAATAATAATACTGCATTATCAGGTAAAGTTGACTCGTCCAGTTGTATAGAGAAATGGGTCATTTGCAAATAATTACATAAGAAGCTTTCAATATCAGAACTCATTTCATTCTTTCAGTCTTTCAACAGTATTGTTGCTTAAGGGAATTCTTTCAATGATATATTTTTTTTATAGGATATATAATATAAGATATCAGATACAGGTTTGTGTAAAACAATTTTTAAAACCTCTTCAACGACTGGCAAAATTAACTTCTCTCCGATAGTATGCGGTTTTCCGGATTTTGCTATAAGTAACGAGATATTGTAAGACACCCGCAAACCATCATCATTTCTTTGTGACGTTGAAGCGAACATTCTGTCCAGTGTAGGTCTCTTCTGAAGTTTATCTTTGAGTGTTTGAAAGTATTTCAAATCTTACTCTGTTTTATTAGGGTGGCATCATCTCAGATGATCTTGCAGTTTAGATGGTTTCATAGCGTCATTGCCCAAAACTTTGTTGCATAAAAGGCACATAGGCAATTGTTTGTCCGGCAATGATGGAATGAAGCCAAATTTCAAATAATCGACACTGTACTGTCTACATTTCTTTTTAGATTCGGACATGGCATCAGTGATCTGTGGGCAAAATTAAATTATTTAAATAAGACAGAAAATCCAGCAGCTGTATATTAAAAATATTTTTTGATTTTTCCGAAAACATTCCATAATTCGAACATCTTCTTGCAACAATTAGCTCGAATTAGGAGATTGCACTGTAATTATAATACCGAGTGCTAAAACTTTCAAAAAGAAACTATTGAGGAGTACTCGTGTAATTTTGCATGATTGAATATTAAACTACTAATAACTAAGTCATGATTGGCGTAATTTATCTATCTTTGCTAACTATGAGTACAAAATTAAAATTTAATAAAAAATAATGTACTTACTTTTCTCCAGCACTCTCAAACAAAATAACACTGACTCACTAAAATTTGTGTGATATACTATCTGTTTATATTTTTTAAAATATTTCCTTAGCCCTTCCTTTTTCAAGATTCAGGAAACGATTAAACGTATTTGTCCCACATTCGTATTTATAGAGTGACGAATTGGACAAGTCAGTGAAGCTCTGAGATTGCGACTCTCGGGTTTTTACAAGTTCAAAATGTATTGCGACTACAAAGCAAATACCAACATCCTACAACTTACACAATTTTATAAACATATATAATAATTTTTTTTTACTTTATAGGTACTTTTATAAATAATGTATATGTTTTGATATTATAAGATAGTATGATGTAAGTAAATAGGTACGATCAGTGTATGTGTTGAGATCCACTATCGTGGACCCCCATTTTATTTCATGGACCCCCAATTTTTTTTTCGCTTACGTAGACCCCTTGCATGTTGTCATAGACCCCTAGTGGTCGATATAGACCACTTTGGGAATCACTGATTTAGATTCACATCTAGACCCGGTCCTTGCCCTAAAACCCTCTTCCTTGCCCTAAAACCCTCTCAGAAATGAGAGGAGGCCTGTGCCCAGCAGTGGGACGTATATATGCTGTAACTTTACTTTACTTTAATTACTAGACCCGGTAAGTGACGCTGTTGTCGAGATCTAGAAATCACCCGGGGTGGATCGTAAGTTATGTATACTTTATAACATACCCTGGAAATATGGGGAGTTTCTTTCGTTTCGTCTTCGGTCAGAAAAACCTCTATTTGTAAAGGTAGTATGCAAAGAGATTCAAAGGCTTATAGAGATATCATTGTGTACACTCTCGCACAAAAACCATATCTCGTACGGAAGAAACATTATCTGGAATTAAATAGCAAAGATATGTGTAAAAATAATTAAAAGAAAATATTTTGTATATTATTAATAAGTTTTTGCACACGAATACGACCTGTCTTGGTCTCGTAACACACTACACGAAGCGACTACCTGTAGGTAACAAGTAAGGGATTACAATGTTGGCCGCTTTGTCCCTTCTATCACTCGTTAATATTTAAATGTCTTTGGTAGTAGGTAAAAATGACTTTCGATAAAAGAATTTTAATAATAATAACAATGTCCTCCAGACCAGATTTCGGCCGGGGCAGCCAGTCCTAACAGATCTCAGCCATCATCATGAGCAGATGAGAATCACGCAGAGTAAAATAATAAAAAGCAAAATTAGGGAATCTATGGGGAAGGAGTTTGTTCAGCACTGAACTTTTATAGTCTGTAATGTGTAATAGATGGAAGTATTATACAACAACAACACAACCTCACCGATACTCAGAAGCAGGGCCTAGTGAAATGGTAACGTGTCATGATTACTAAGTTTGTGAATACGATATTAATACATGTGATGAGTTTTGGATTTATCAATACGATCCAGAAACAAAGCACTGGGTCTGATGTCGAATTCTAAGAGCTCGGGGACGGGAAAACAACGTGATTAGCGAGACGATTCGAGACGTTCCAGATCTTTCATTTTTGTAAGTCAACAGGAAATGCCCATCAGACTAAACAACTTTTGCTAAGACGTCATTCCTATAATGTTATAATGTCGCTGGGCTTTGGAGTTCCACAACAGGTGTTCCAGATCCTCAAATTTATTCTCACAGCAGAAAATACTCTTCACGTGGAATATTTTTTGCTATGGCACCATTTTTATATCTCTTATACTTTAGCTGGTCTGTTGCGGTTGTGCATCAGGTGTTCCATTTTCCAAAATCAATTATAGCCTATATGACTATAGACTTAACACCTATACAACAAAAAAACTTTTCATCCCGTACATTTCACAGATCCTATAAGTATAATTTAATATCCATATTCAATAAAAAACTTTCTATTTCTATTTCAAAATGAACCAATAAAGTTGCGCCAAAACGCACAATTAATTAACTATATCAGCTGGTAATATCCTTTCTATTCACTTCCGTTTCCCTTCCTGCACGAGCATGTCCAATAGAAGGCTAGACATGGTGGCGTCCAATGAGAAGCACTGGCCGAAAGAGAAAGGCCGAAAACATACCTCTGACACAGACCAGAGTCGTCGACGTGCGCTGCCGCCAAGCAGTTGAAGCTCGACTTTGGATATGATAGGACCTCTGTGGCAGTCGGGCACAAAACAATTTCGTAGTAACCGCTTGCAAAGTGCTATACATCGTGCACTAGTGCAAATAATTCTTCGCGGCGCCAACTGTCAACTCTAGTGCATTTGTCATCGCGCACCACCGCAACCAAGCGCCATCAACCTCGAGGCTTGAGTAGAAGACAATCAGAACGCCCAAGTATGTGCCCTTTTCTACCTTAAGCTGTTCTCATTTGTTGTTTTTTTCCCACAGCAGCTCATGGTCTTGCCATTGCCATGCCAGTTGATATAGTAAATTAGATCATAGCAGCGTGTATCGTCCAAAAACGGCCACATGCCACGTCCGCCATCTTGTTTGAAGTTATAGTCAACCACGCTAAATACAGTCTACTTTAGAAATTCTTGCACCCAATGGTTTGAGGCCGTCTTCCCGGAAATCAAACACAAAACCCTGTGGCCGCTTCATTTTCTATTCTCTTCTATTCTTTTAAAAATGATTACCTCCACACTAGGATTTTCTCCTGTATCTTGTGGGCTATTTACAAACAGAAATTTCACAAGGACAAACATCCAGACCCTGAACAATTACTTGTAGGCCATACAAATTGTTGTTCCGTGCGGGATTCGAACCCGCGGCCCTTAGTGCTGTAACTCATTGCTAAGCCACTGCGCCACGGAGCCGTTGAAATTTGTGGTTCCTTCGCTCCGGATACGAAGGGAAATCTAGTTACTCTAACCATAACGTGACGATCTGTTTCCGGACCCAGAAACCCTACCGCTATACCATTTTATGGCCCTTCATTCCAGATTTTAAATTAGCAACCATTAGCGCCACCACAATACCTCGCAGTGAGGTAATCGAGAAGCTCGAAGAACATTTGTATCGCAAATTTTTTAACTTCCACTTGGTATCAATTCAGCATCAATGGCGAATGATAAACTACCAAATGCTTGTCAGAAGTGTTCATTGCTGTAAGTAATAAGCGACTGAACACGAGGCTCTGTGGCATACTGCTTTAGCATGACAACGCGTCCATTGCTTAAAACAAGGAATTTTGTGGTTAGACACCGGTTAGGTTTCTGTGTCACCGTCTCTCAATCCCTAATTTGGTACCGTGTGACTTATTTTTATTTCCTGAAGTAAAAAATCGACTGAAAGGGATACAGCACTCGTATTTATCGCTTTAGGATGCACTAAAAAAGTTTGAGCAGACCGTAGAAGAGGTGTCTGAGGCGGGCTGAAATAAGTACTACGAAAGTAGATTCAGAAGCATTAAACTTTTTATATAATGCTAGTGTACATTTCGCTAAAAGGATAAAATAATAAAATAGCTATCGACGTTTTTCTTCACAAATCTTTCTGAGTGACCAACATATACCTATTGGGACTAACAGTAGTTTTTATAGGTTTCACATGCATGCATGAAAACAATTGGAATAAGATGGTATATTTTGTAATCTATATATTTATAATTTGGTATTGTCATATATGGGTTGAGGGCTTGTCGAGTAAGCTTTGTATAATACGTCCTATTTTAATTCTTCCGTGCTATAATTTCCAAGCAGCAAAAAGCCTTGCTTTGTCATACACTGGTAGTAATTTGTAATATTCTCCATCTTCATCATCAGCCCGTAAAGTCTGGATATAATTTAACTTAAAATCCACTATCTTGACAGGCGGACTAATTAATATCACAAGCACCCAATAAACAAGTTCAAATGTTTAATTAAAGAAACGTTGTACAAAAAGTATTATTATAATATCAAAGATACATAAATCGATGGTATATATTATATACTATGTGTATATTCCATCTTAACAGGAACTATTTTTTGTTGATTTCTTAACTTTAAATAAACTGAGCGGATTGAATGAAACTTGGCCTGTGTAATTCAAAATATTAACACCTGTCATAATTTAATTCATAAGAACATAATGTTTGATAATAATGCTTGCAAGAGGATTACATTGTTTCGGTAACAGTTAACACTGTTAAATAAAAATAGTGTGCAGTTTACATATGACGGAATAAAAACCTTCTGAAAACCATAGACATAAGATATACTCGCAAAAAAAAGACGAATGCAGAGTATCAGGAGTGGGATAATTGTAGCGTTTCTTTATTATAATACTGTCATAAATATTAGAATTAAATTATACATTATATATTACTTATATTAGAGATAATAGCTTTTTTAGCTTTTTTTACACTGTAATAAACACAGGAAACACTGTATACTGTATTCGATCTCATTCTCTCGCAGGCTAAATCCTATCATCATCGTCATCATTACAGCCCTTCACAAGTCCACTGCTGAACTTAGGCCTCCCCCAAGTAATGCCAAAAAGCACGGTCCTGAGTCACGAGCTATATGGCCGGCCCATTGCCACTTCAGCCTACTAATCCGTTGAGATATGTCGGTCACTCTGGTTTTACTGCGGATATCCTCATTTCTGAGCCTATCACGCAGAGAAACTCCGAGCATAGCCCTCTCCATAGCTCGCTGAGCGACCTTGAGCGACCTTGAGCGTCCTCATACGGCCAGCAGTGAAGGACCACGTCTCAGATCCGTAAGTCATCACTGGCAACACGCACTGGTAGCACAATCTAGTTTTCAGAGATTGAGGTATGACGAGAAGATGTGTCGTAATTTCCCGAACGCTGCCCAGCCGAGTTGAATCCGTCAATCGACCTCTCGGTCGAAGTTGGACTTACCTAGTCGGACTATTTGTCCCAGGTAAACGTACTTGTCAATAACTTCAAGCATAGTGCTCCCAACAACTACCGGCATAGGTGTGACATGGATATTAAACATGATCTTTGTTTTGTCCTTGTTCATCTTAAGGCCTATCCGTTGGCAGACACTGTTGAGGTCATTGAGCATAGTGCTTAGGTCCTCCAGTGATTCTGCCATAAGAACTATATCGTCGGAAAATCGAAGGTGAGTGATGTACTCGCCATTGGTGTTAATACCGTATCCTTTCCAGTCCAGTAGCTTGCAAACGTCTTCCAATGCAGCGGTGAAGAGTTTCGGGGATATAACGTCACCCTGTCTTACCGACAGTCAACTTGGCACCGCTGAACGGACGGACTGTAGCACCGTTCAAATTTCGACGGAATCAAAGGCTTTCTCATAGACCACATACGCCAGGCAAAGTAGCAGATTGTACTCTTCGGACTTCTGTACAATTTGCCGAATGGTATGTATGTGGCCTATGGTACTAAAGCCTTTTCGGAAACCGGCTTGTTCGGGAGGCTGGAAGTCGTCGTGCCTGCGTGCGAGACGATTCGTAATGCCTCTCGAAAACAGCACGTAGACGCGGTTCAGAAGGGAGATCGGTCTGTAGTTCTTCAAGAGAGCGTTGTCGCCTTTCTTAAAGAACAAGACCACATCACTTCTGCTCCACGCCTCCGTAGTAGTGCCACCATGGAGGACGGAATTGAAGAGCTTCTGAACGACTTCAAATACCGGTTTTCCACCCGCTTTCAGAAGCTCCGCTGTAATACCATCCTCGCCCGGGGACTTGCCGTTTTTAAGGTGCTGGAGAGCCATTCTAATCTCGCTCAGACTGACGTCCGGGATATCTTCGGAATAGTGTCGGATAAGACTTGCTCTTGGATCGTTACTCACACTTGCGTGTGACTCCAACGTTGATGTATACAGCTGCCCAGAGAACTTCTCAATCTTACTCAAAATGTCAAGTGTCCCGGACACGGTGTTGCCACACTCAATCTTCAGCTTTGACAGTTGACTCTTTCTGGCAGACAGATCTCTGGCAAAGACTACGGAGCCCTAGTTCCGCTCGATCGCTTTCTTAATACGAGCAGTATTAAGTTGCGTAAGTCTCGCCGCATGTAATTGGGGATATGTCTGTTCAGTTGCCTGTATGCTGTCAAATCTGTTAACGATTGCAGCCTCATCTCCCGTCTAACAGCCATGAGATTAAGAGTGTGATCGGAGAGTTTTTGTGTTCTTCTGCGGTGGGTCTTGCAGAACTTAGCTCCGACCGCATAGACAGTTTCCACGAGCTTGTTATTCATATAATCCACTGCATTGCAATCTTCTAGGCACTGAAAGCGGTTACGTACCTCGAGCTGAAAGGTTTCGGGATTCTGGATTGGAGCATGAGGGGGACGGAGCGTTGACTTCATTAGACGAGACCTCTCCAATTTAACGTTTAGATTCAGTGTGCCTCTAACAATTCGGTGATCGCTGCCAGTTTTCACCCTTGCGATCACTGTGACATCACTGAACAGTTGGCGTCTGGTCGTCATAATGAAGTCAATCTCATTGTTTGTCGAACCGGGGCTCCACCAGGTCCATTGTCTGTGGGACGCCTCAGGAAGAAAGAGTTCATCATAAAAAGTCCCTCTTTCTCCATGAAGTCGGCCAGCTACTGACCCCTTGAGTTCCGTTGCCCTATCCCTAATTTCCCTACCTTCAGCTCACCGTTCTTTCTTGCGCCCAGTTTTGCGTTAAAGTCTCCCATTAACACCGTATAGTGAGTTTTGGAGGAACGCATGGCCCTAGAAATACCCTCATACATTTCCTCCACCTCCTCATTGGGATGTTCCGACGTTGGCGCGTAAGCCTGTATGACCTTCAGCGAATACCATTTGGTGATTCTGAGTATAAGGTACGCAGCCCTCGTCGATACACTCCCAATCTTTAAAACGTTGTTAACGAGAGACTTGTGGACGGTAAATCCAACACCTCCTTGGGACAGATGGTCGCCCTCCCGGTGATAGAACAAGTTGCCGGATTCTAGAATTACCGTGTCCTCCCCCTCTCTTCGGCCCTCGGATAAACCTATAATATTCCAGCGCAACTTGTCTATTTCTTCTTCCAGCTCCAGGATCTTCTCGTCAGTCTTCAGGATGCGTGAGTTAAATGTTGCCAGGTTGAGTCGTCGTAGGTGGCAACCGAACCTCCACCGGAGATTCTTATCACCCCCCGCCCCCGCCCCACCGTTACCATGGTCGCCACCTTAGCCAGGAATAGCGAGGCCACTGGGGACTGGAGGCCGTTTGCCATAGCTGCCACGCTTGGCGAGCGGCTTGGCAACCACAGTTTTTTTGTTGTACACTTGCTGTTATCTGGAAGATGCTGCTGTTCATCAACACAATGTCAGGCTTAATGTCTTCAATTAGGCTTAATGTCTTTAATTATGGTCCATTCCAAGTAGCGTCTGGCGCGTTTTTTTCACAGCACGGGCTTTGGCGAATACCAATCCACAAAATTGTATATCAGAGTTTAAAAAAAACAAACAAAAAAACTAATATTAAAGTGTGTATTTCTGATGTAGGTACTAGGTTGTTTTTTTACTATTAGCAATAAAATTAGTTAACCGTAAATATTATTATAAAAAGAGCCATGGGAGCTCAGATAATAAATTTCATAGTACGCCTGCAACCCGAAATCGATCCCCGCCGGCACCATTGAAATTGTTAATGGCTATTTTTAATGGTGGTTAATATAGCGCATAGCGCCATATTATAGCGCGCTATCTCTCCATAACACATAGCGCGTGTTATGTAAGGAGTCGCCATGGCGCTATTGCGCTATGGCGCTTTGGCGCTATTAAGTATTAATATCTAGCGGCAATTAGTTCTAGCAGCAGCGCTATTGGGAGAGGACGTGTGACGAAAATTTGATCTCGTAGCGCGCTATTCATCGCGCGCGACCTAATTTAATGTTAGACGTTGTTTAGTTAGTATATACCGTATATTTATAAATGATCAAAGGACACAGTTGTGATAAAAGAAGCCTAACTATTGATTTTAAATGTAAATGAAATATAGATACAAAAGTGTATATAATAGTGTATGTTAATAATTAATTTTTATAAATACAATAAATAAACGTTTAAATGCACCTTTATTTGATTTATAATTTATGTTAAGGTTAAAATAATGTTTACATCAATTATAATAAAAATAATTAATTTTATTTCGATTCTAAAAATATAATTAATTCTATTTTAAAAAGTACATGACTTAAAAATATTTTTAGAATTATAGAAAGTAGTAAGCCTGAATAGTATGAAAAAACGTGCAATGGTTTTTCTTTACCGCTTTATTTCATTTTAGTCTTAAATGCGCCTTATTACGAATTAATGTTCTTGTATAGCACGTGATCTATCCAATGAACGACATGTAATGTAACGTGCTAAGAAACATAACGTGCTTCAAAACTTAACGCGCTTACCGGCCTCCTACTCGCTTTCTTATAAATAGCGCGCTATAACATAGCGTATTTAATAGCGCGCTAGAAATTTATAGTTTATAGTCTGTAGCGTGCTATTGGTTTATAGTCGTTTTGAACAACTTTAGCTATTTTATGTGCTGATTTACCACGTGCTCGGCGGTAAAGGAATAAAAGGAAACACCGTGAGGAAACCTCCATGTCTGAGAAATAAGAAAAAATTATAAATATTTCGAAGACATGTGAATTTCGCCAACATGAATTGGAGCCTGGCGGACTGTTTCTTGCCCTAAAACTCTCTCAAAAAATAGAGGACGTATATAGACTGTAATTTTGAATATTATTATGATGATAGACAGATAATGACAATATTACTATTCTGATTTTTGGGGTATCTATATAGTTTTCTCATCTGGTTGTGTTCCATAAATATATAATTGTGAATGAAAATTATAAGTACATATACATAAATATAGTATATAAAATAAAATAAATACATAAAAATACATAAATAAATAAAAGCCCAACCAGATGGAAGCTGTCGGCGGGGTTGACCAAACGGCCGATTGTTAGAGGGAAAGGGAAAGAAACCGACAGACATTGCGGGCGGTATTGAGGAGCACCGACTTTTGCATTTGAGCCAGGAGCGGTCCGTTACGGAGTCCCAGTCGCCTAAATTACCCGAGAGGCTGACTGGGATTAGCCCGTTTGCAGAAACGACTACAGGTATAATTTCTGGCTCGCCAAGCGTGGAAACTATGGCAATATGGGTTATATTGCCATAGTTACCTCGCCATGAGCAACGGTACAAATGCAATACAAACGGCCCTCACTACTCGGTGGCTCCGCTATTCCTGGCTGCGGTGGCGACCATGGTAACGGCGGGGCAGAGGGTGCTAAGAATACTTGATGGAGGTTCCGTTGCCACCTCCGACCAAGCGACATATAACGCACGGAGCCTGGGGGTTGATGAGAAGATCCTGGAGCTGGAATTATAGAATATTATAGGATTATCTAAGATCCGAAGAAAGGTACGGTCCTGTACCGCGCACGGTAGTCCTCGAATCCGGCAACTCGTTCTATTACCGGGAGAGCGACCATCTGTCCCAAGGAGGTGTCAGATCGTTCACATGTCTCTAGTTAACAACGTTGTAAAGATTGGAAGTGTGTCGACGAGGGAGGAAGACGTACCTTATACTCAGAATCACCAAATGGTATTCGCTGAAAGTCATACAGGCTGAAATGACTGAGATATCTCTAGAGCCATGCGTTCCCTCAAAATTCACTATACGGTGTTAATGGAAGACTTCAACGTCAAACTAGGCACAAAAGAAAACAGTGAGCTGAAATTAGGGAAATTCGGAATAGGGCAACGATACCCAAAAGCCAGCAGCTGGTCGACTTCCTGTAGAAAGAGAAACTCTTTAGGTAATGGCGACATGGCATGACGTCATCGACAGGCACTAGTGTTGCCAGGAACATCGCACTTTTGGCCAAAAATTGTACCTAACTTCCATGATTTTTTTCTATTAAGTTATTTTTGTATTTTTAAAAGTGAATTAAGAGAATAATATTTTTTATCATCATAATGTGGTTATACATTTATGGTGAAATATTCCATCACAAGCATATACATAATCAGTGCATTCCAATCTACTAATCAATTTTCGATTTTTTTACAGTTAGTAACATTTCTAGTGTTTAAAAAGAAAAAGGGTTCACTGACGCAACATTGTAACGACGTTTAATAAAATGGCGGAACAAGACAGTTAAACCGCAGGCAAATATTTGTCTTTCTAGACATGTAATAAAACTGTAACGATATTATCTCCGTGTATTGATTATAAGTTTAAAATATATAGCGAAGGCATAATAAATATGTGATAAAACTGCCAAAGAACCATTTTTTTATACTGTCTGTCTGTCTAAACAAATGTTAACACGTGTCACAAGAATTTTGTTTTGGGAGGCTGTTGTGACAAAGCTGTTACTTACACTGTTTTATTCAAGTCGGAAGTGTACAAAGAGCTATTTTATTTATTTATTTATTTTATCTTCAAGGGTAACATGCATAATTTTAGTCTATTACATAACACATATTAATCTTACATTTAACAATAAAGTTTCCAATGCACTGTTAAATAACGCATCGACAACAAGCGAACACCATGACAAACTTAGGTGTGCAAAAACTAAAGCGAAGTTAAGTCAAAGTAAAGTGTGATATTTAAGTAAAATGATAATTTAGCTATTAATTTAACTATTATCCATTACAGCTTCAATTTCCTTCTTAAACTGTCCATATGACAGAGAAAATCTACATGTGAAAAGTTTTTATCATAAGAATTACATGCACGAGTTATAAAATTGTTCGTGCCATATTTTGCGCGCATAGTGGAAGTACAAAATAAAAGTTTCTTTCTAGCACTTATCCTTTGGCATCTGAAACTTATTTCATTTAAAAGTGGTATGGATTCGACATTTCGACATTCAAAAACATCTGATCCCTGACAATACGGCGAGATTTTAGGTCAAAAGCTAGTCTACACCAAATAGAGGCATTGCCGGCTAATCTAAATAGAATATGCTTCAGAAAATTTTTGTGAATCTTTTCAATTGACTCTATATAAATATTATATTGAGGATTCCAAACTGTTGAGCAATATTCTAATATTGAGCGGACCAACGAGTTATACAAAATAATTAGGCTTGAGGGCCTTTTAAAGTCTTTTATTTGGTATAATTACAAGGATGGCCAGTAATTATAGCTACTGGCTCACTGGCATTCCATCTTAATCCTCATAGTTAAAAGACCAGCAACACATCTGCAATTCCTTTAATGTTGTAGTTGTTCATGGGCGGCGATTGACACCTACCATCAGTGAACCGCATACTCTCCCTTCTTCTGTTAAAAAAAATAGGTGACGCTATTATAGCCTTCTTTGTTTGAAGTTCGTTGCAGGTGTCCAAAACCTGTATAGCCAGTTGGATATTGAGTAACTTAGAAAATAAAAGTTCTTCAAGGGCATTATGTAAGTGTTAAAAGGCAGCTTACAAAAACTTGAGTCAATGTCACCACCATATAATGTTTGTCAAGAAATGTTTGAAATTCATGAAATACAGCAATAAACCTCACTTTTACAGCCTATCAAAAGACTTCTGCTGACCAAAAGCCTCCCAATTCATAGGGGGTTATGTATCATAGTTGCCAGGCTTGGCAGGCGGTTTTACAACGGCAGTTTTCCATATTTAGGAGTTATTGTTCGCGTTGAACAAAAGAAAAAAATCGTAGATCTTCTCAAAGAGTTATTGGTCTGAATTTACGAATTTATAATTATATTATTCTTGGTGTTGTCTTGTCTCTTGTTTGGTCGGAAGTTAAAATGGGAATGTGAGAACGAACATGAGTGTCGGGTGTGGGGAATGATGTGGTAAGTATTTGTGTAGTGTTGTTTGGCTCTATACAATAAACATTATATTAAGCGCCTTATAAGAAAAGAAATGCAGTAGGGCCGACTGTCGACTATGTGGCGTCGACACTTATGATTAAGATGTTGTCCGTTGTTACCTATTGCATTGTTTGTTTTCCTGTGGCTTCTCTTTGACACTTACGGGGCGATATGGTATGATATCCTACTGCTAGGTACAGCTATATTCTGGTTGTAACACGAATGGGTCGGCTCGACCGGAGAAGGAATACGCTCTCATAGACACTTGCAGGATACATTGTTCTGTAGTGGTGGCTTTTTATTAGTAACTAGACATTACGTTAATCTATACTAATATAAAAGACTGTTTTTCTTTTTGTGTATTTGTTTGTTTAACTACGCTAATCTCTGGAATCATCTCTGATTGGAAAAATTCCTTGTACATCATAGCTAAAATCATGAGGAATAGCATAGGCTATTATATGCATTATATAATTCATGAGGTATCAAACTTTGGGCTACATCTCACATCTAGCCTTAAATATTGATTCTTGTTAAGCAAGTCAGAAGAAAACGCGCCCCCGAACAGCTTTATCCCCTTGCACTGGCGCCATAGATTACTGACTATATACTAGACTGGCACAATAATAATAATAATAATGTTCCACAACTATCACACAACGCCATCTAGTCCCAAGCTAAGCAGAGCTTGTGTTATGGGTACTAGAGACAACTGATACACATACTTATATATTTCTAAATACATAAATATTATAGATAAATTACACCCAGACACAGAACAAATGATCGTGCTCATCACACAAACATTTGTCCTGGGTGGGAATCGAACCCACGACCTCCGGCATAGCAGTCAGGGTCACTAACCACTAGACCAACAGGCCAGTCAACACAATGGCTAGTGATACGTGAATACAATGTTCTACAAAAGTATATATCTATATTTTATCTATAAAAAGTTCCAAATACCATATGGCTATTTAATATAAATAACGCACAATAAGTTATTATGTGACAATAAAATTACTGAAAACTAAAAAGTGATTTATGAGCGTTATTATTGTTAAACATAGTATATTAATCTACTTCATCATGACAATTTTATGGAGATAAAATTTGCTCCATATATCATGTTATTTGGTCGTGTAGTTTGAGATAATGAAAAATTTAAAAAATTCAACAGTCAGCTACTACAGAAAAACTCTTAGACCACTATTAATATGTATGTAACTAAGCCATTATAATGTTACTTACTCAAGCATTGCACTTGTGCGAAGCCGCGGGAGAAAGCTAGTTGACAAATAACTTTATCTGCAACTGGAGCATCACAAGCGCAAACAAAACAATACCTGATAAACTAATCTATATTTAATATTCAATAAAATAAAACTAAACTGTTCTTTGGAGTTAACACACCCATTGTAGTTTAAATCTTGCGTTCATGAAGTACGTTATAGTTTTATTGTTCTTGGAGCCCATTTTGACGAAAGTACAATATGGTATCACCGGTCGCTAAGCAGGTAAATAAGGATTTATTATGACAAGTTGTTTACAAGTGACTTCTACGTAGGTCTTGTCCGCCTTAACCTTTAGGATTATAGGTGGAAGGACTTCTTTTATCAGTCAGTCAGTCTCAGAAAGATCAGTGCGCATTGAATACCTACTGTGTTGTAGTTTGGAGAGTATAGGCACATGAGTAAAAAATAGGAGCCGATATAATTACAGGCCATCTTAATCCTCAGAAACGACGCAGTGATTTCCCTCGTTAGAGTAATCTGTATTAAAATTAACCTAATGAAATAACGTCATAAATATTGTTAATTTCTTGAATTATGTAACTAGTATATCTTAAGTTTTAGTTAAAGTAAAAAAAAATTTCTAAGGGTATTAATAAGTAGCTTATAATGGTATAAGGAATATGCAAACCTCGTGTTAACGTATATAAAGTGTGCTTTTCGATGGAGAGAACTTTTTCAAAAGACAGTGTTCTCCACTGTCGCAAAGCTTAACTAGATCTAAATCGTGAAACGAGAGAAATCCATCGCACTACTGCCTAAAACGTTTAACAATTCAAAAAAACACAGCAGCGTTAAGTTGTTATACTACACTGGTATTCCGTAAGAGCTTTTTTTCCGGACCCTTTCCCGGTCGAGCCGACCCGTTCTTACTACAACCATAACAACTGAACCGTGGATTTACCACCTAAGTGTAAGGAAACCTCTGTGTCAAAGAGGTTAAAGGTCCTCTCTTGTCCAACGTCTTAAAAACATCATATAGTGCATTTGTAAACAGTTTAGGGGGTATAACATCCCCTGTCACACTCCATGATACAACCGGATTGGTAACGTTTCTCAGCACTTCGATGTCCCGCAGGCAATTTGGCACCGCTGCAAAGAATGCAGCACAGCAAAAGTTCCGATGGAATAAAAGAATTTCTCATAGACCACAAATGCAAGAGAAAGTGACTGTTATACTCTGTTGTCTTCTTTATAATCTACTGCACTGTATGAATGTGGTCTATTGTGCCAAAAAATTCTTGAACCCAGCCTGTTCCGCAGGCTGAAAGTCGTCGAGTCTTCACGTGAGTCGATTTATGATGATCCTCGAAAACAACTTATAGACGTGACTCAGAAGCGAGATGGGTCGATAATTTTCAATATAGTCCTGTCACCTTTCTTGTGAAAGAAGACTGTAATGCTTCTGCTCCACGCCTTTGGAGTTTCTACATCTCGTAAGACAAAGTTACGAACTTGACAGAGCAGGCGTTGACTTCCAGCCTTTAAAAGCTCCGCTATAATTCCGTCTTTTCCAGGGAATTTTCCACTTTTAAGTTAGCTGAGGGCTCAACAAGCTCAACCTGTGAGGCATAGAGTTTAACATAATAGTCTACGATCTCAGAGAGAACCTTTTGACTTTAGGACTTTGCCATCATGCGTCTGCAGTTTCTCAATGTGACTTCTCTAAAGCTTTTCAGCAAAGATCTTGTTTCGCTCTATTGCCGCTTGTATCGCAATTGAGTTAAAGTGACACAGGTTCGTGTTCCGATGGCGTTGCTGTTTTGGCTCACGTCTTCTTTTCATAAATTAAAGTGTCTCGTCTTAAAACTTCAACTTTTGGCCCATATTTTGCTTGCCACAAAACCTTTTGCCTTCATCCACTTAATGACGCTAAGTGGCTTTGTAGTACTCCACCTTGGTAAAGGCCGCCTCCCTCCCGATAGCAGAGCAGATAGCCCGATAGCGGGGTAAGTGTGTACGCCCCCTCTCTTTGAACTTCACTTAACCCTACAGTATGCCGTCTTATATTTTCCAACGTCTTATATTTTTCTACTTACAATTTTTAAATGTTTCCATCTTGATGCAGAGTCCGTCCATTATATGTCGCCAAGTCTATTTTTGGTGGTAATCTGTCCTCTCCTTAGAATATAGCCAGTATATTCTAAGGAGAGAACATTGCACCCCTTAGGTTGTGCATTGCTGATTCATTGAACCGCCTACCTCATTGTTGGCATGACAGCCACCACAGCCAGGAAAAATTGGGTGACCGGGAACTGAGGGCCGTGTTTTTGTGGTGCTATACATAGGAAGATTTGCCCTTAATTGCTTCGCTGGGTAAGCAGGTTGGCAAACGCAGTGCCATACACACCGCATCTGTAACGCTGCTGCCCATCACAGGCCAGGGCATTTTTGGTCTGACGAGGACTGGGATGGTTATACCGCCATCCGTTGGAAGCCTAAAGATCTCTTTTTATTTTTGATGGTATTTCCCTCTATCAGCTTGTATCACATCCACGGGATAAAAGGAGGAACCTCCGCCGGAGAACTAAGATTACTGACATAGCCTTCCGTGTTTGTAAACTGAAGTGGCAATGGACTGGTCATGTCTGTCGAACTGGTAGACGTGTTGTTAAGTGGAGACCAAGTCTAGGCAAATGTAGATTGGGACGCCCCCTGACCAGACTGATCGACGATCTGCGAAGGTGGCTTGTGGTAGAAACTAGATGCGAGTAGCCGAAGATCAGGCTAAGTGGCGCGTCTTAGGAGATACATATACCTAGCAGTGGATGTTGCCGCAGGCTGACAATGATGATGATGATGATACTTTAGTACTTGTAAAAGAATCAAATCAGAACTTGATATTCTGTTTAAAACTAGAGTATTCGAGTAATAGTCCAGATTCGAGTACCCTTATGTTTCTTTTGTTTCATTGATCAACTAAACAAACCTTTTTGATTAATGGATGGTGGTGGACAAATACTTATTTTTTATTTATTTGTTCTAGACATGGGCAATATCGGCAGTCCTCATCAATATGTTAGCCCAAGGCATGATGCTAAGCTACCCTTCCAGTTTGCTGCCAGCGGTCCGGGCTCCAGACTCCGACATAAAAGTGGATTTAAATACAGCATCTTGGCTAGGTATAAATGCCTTTATAACCAACTTTAAAATGGTGGAGGTACTCAATTCGACTGTATTTTTTATGTGTTACCTCAGAACTTTTTCTCTAGGTGAAGTAATTTTGATGATTCTTTTTTTTATTTGAAAGCTGGTGCTTCTCGTCTGGTCCCGTATAAATTTAATCTAGATCTGACCAGTAGTTTTTGAGGTATTCTTTATAATACATATTTAATTGACTTCGACCACATTGATTATATTCTCATTTTATTTATATGTACAGAATTTGTCGGTTGTACAAAATTTTCATTTTACCACTTGAATCATGATAATATTATTTTCGCGAGGGTGAAGAATAATTGAAATGAGGATGAAAAACCTTTTCTGGTTTACCATCGAAGAAAGTAAACAAAATACTAAATATATTATTCCTTACGGCGTTCGCCGCTGAGCACGGAGTAGATCAGCGTTAAACGTTCTGGAAAGCCTTTTTAAAACCCGTACTTAATTTCTACATATTAGGTCTTTACCTAAGAAATTGCGGTTTTTAGAAAATGTGTTGACGTAATTTTTTCTCTATGTCTAATTTATTTCTATTAATGAAAGTAATCACCCATGCAATCGACGTATCTTTGTTAATGCATTGGCAGTTTATTGATGGCCTTGTTACCTGTATGCGCAGTACCAGGAGTACCCAGATAGGTCAGGCAAATAATCACATACCTGCTTAAAGAGCAGACTGATACCTTCCAAAAAAGTTTCACGATGCATTAAACACTTCATAAAAAATCCGTCATGAGCTCTCAGACCATCAATAAAATAGTTATTTAGTGGTTTTCAAAGTTAATATTCGAGATTATATGCAGTACTGCTTATCCCGTTTCGTAAGATGGTGTGATGAATCATATCGGTGCCGGACCACTAAACAGTGGTCATAACTTTTCTAGGGGTAAGTTTTCATTTAGGGCACTGTATAGGTGCTGAATCAGGATCAAACCAACTTGTAGAGCGCTTGCAATTGTCAAACAGAACCCATTTTTTTTCGCAGGTAACAATGCCGTTTAAAATCAATTCGTTTGTGTCTCATTCAATCGCTCATTGTATTCGTGGGGAACCCATTTGTCAAGCTTTTTCACCTTGCCAATTTAACACAAATGGACCAATATTGATCTTTTGCTAACATCGAAAGCTGATATTTTTGATTACTTTTAACAAATTAACTAATTATTTAATGTAAAGCAGTGCATTAGTTGCGAATGTGAGTACCAATACAAATAATCATTGGTTGAATGGTATAAATCAAGGAATATGTGTAAATACTTGTTTAATTATTATTTTAAGATATAATTACTCCAATTTTTAACGTATCCATGATGACGAACCAGATTCAACTGGGATGAAGACATAACGCTACTAAATGAATAATGAATAATTTTGAAAAAAGAATTCCATATTTTTAAATATAAATTTATTTGAAATAAGAAGTCTTAACCCAATAAAAATTATTTTTATTTGAAGTGGCCAGTACTGTAGAACGGCAATTTCTTTGGTAAAGACCTATTATTATATATACATAAGAAATCCACAAAGTTCACATGTCGCTTTTCGGACTTTACGTTATATTTTACTAGATTAAAATAATTATTGTAAATAACTCATTTTATATTTCAGCTTCAGTGGTTGGAGTGGCCGGAATCCCTGGCTTTTTCATATCCTCTATCCTCATGGATTGGGGAGGTAGGAAGACGGCGCACGCTATAATCATGATACCTGGTATTTTGGGCTGGCTGTTCATTTACTTAGCTGCCAGTGTAACTTCACTTATTATAGGAAGATTATTCACTGGGTTTACGGGTGGTGCTTCAGTATGTCTAGGAGCAGTGGTTATTGGAGAATATTCATGTCCTAAAAATAGAGGCACATATTTAAATTTAAAAACAGCCAGCGTTTGCTTGGGGGGCATGATGATTCACATTCTGGGAAATTATTTTCACTGGAGAACTGTTGCATTTCTATCATTGTTCCCGTATATTATTTCCCTCATCATAATTTTTACTTGGCCCGAAAGTCCTGCATGGTTAGTTTCAAGGAAAGAATTCGAGAAGAGTGAAAAGGCGTTTTACTGGTTGAGAGGACATAGTGAAGAAGCTAAAAAAGAATTATATGAACTAATCAGAGCTCAAAATAATAAATCAGTTGATATAAAAAACAGCAGTTTCAACGAGAAAGTTGTTGAATTTTTAAAGAAATTTACGAGGAAAGATTTCGTGAAACCAGTAATCATAATAGTATTTAGCGCGCTGCTCATTGAATTTTCTTGCCGACATATTTTTCCCGCATATGCATCACAAATTATTGGTGAAGTAACAGGAGAAAAATCTCAATCGTTTTATTATACATTAGCTTTAGATATAATTATAACAACCAGCGCTATATTTTCCTCAGTATTGGTCAAAATTTACAAGCGTCGCACTCTTCTATTTGTTACTGGTTTTTCTGCTTTGTTTTTTTTATTTAGTGTATGCACCTACCTTTATTTAGTATCTAGAGCAATAATTTCTAATAATTATACATGGATACCAATATCATTGTTTGTACTGTACTTTATATTGACCAATTTGGGGTGTACACCGATTCCTCTAGCTTTATTAGGTGAAGTGTTGCCTTTAGCTCACAGAGGTTCTGGATCAGCTCTTTCAGGTCTTGCGATGTCTCTCATCCTTCTTATAGCACTGAAAATTACACCGTACTTACTCGAAAGTGTCAAAGTTTATGGAACATTCACTGTCTTTGGATCAGCTATGGGCTTCACTCTAGTAGTGTTTTATTTTATACTACCCGAGACAAAAGACAGAACTTTGCAAGAGATTGAAGACTATTTCAATTATGGAAGATTTAAGAACGAGGAAAAACTAAGTAAGGACGAAGATGTGGAAATGAAAATGATTAATTGAACAGACTTCTAGTTTATCGGGTTTACAAGAAAATTATCTATCTTTTAATAAGGATAACTATTATCTTACAATGATCAAGCTAGTCAAGCGTTTAGGCATCAGGTTTTATCCGGAGACGTAATTATTATTTAAAATATAAGTTTATTTTAAGAAAACATTTATCTTTGCATATTATACTACCCAATTCACATATGACGCAATGAGGTGTCACGGACAATATTAAATTGCGGCAGCCAGTTTTGTAATGTAATGTGTACCGATATATTATTACACAGCATCTCAGTGCAACCACAAGCCAACGCTGCGGTTAAATACGAGCTGTACTGAAATTGCTTAGCTCTAGCCTCATAGTACAATAAAAATAGAATTTAAGGCTAGGTATTCCGCAGAGACCGCGCTTTTGAGTTCTCTTAAACCATCTGAGGCATAGAAATTGGTGTTTTAAATTCTGATAAAAATATATACTATTAGTTAAGGATCTAGTCTAGTCAAAATCGCATTCAGTTACAAAATCTAAAGAACTTCACTCGATAGAAAAAAAATCCCGAAGTGACCTATTTTTGTATTGTTTTTTTTTCAATATTATGACTAAACTACTAACATTTTACACTTTAATTTTGTACTCAAATAAAGCCACTAAATTTTTACAGACAAATTCGCGGAGTTTGACTTGATAAAAATATTGTGTTAATTACTATATTTAGATACCTCCTAAAAGCGCGAGCGCGGCGGCTCGGCAAGCCTGACCAGCCACGCGCTGGCGCTTATGGACGACAGACCCGTGTCAGTTTTCTCCGTGCACCAATAAATCAGTTCTTGACGAGTTCATATAATTGTTGTCACAGACTAATTATTGCGTGCTAGAAATATAAATCCTGTGGTTTTAATAGTTATAATGAATTTCACTGTAAGTTTGACTTTCTCCCCCTAGCGTTGTGTATGTTCACACGAAACTTAAAAACAGTTCTCTACTCATACAGTTTCCATACCTATCAAAAGCGAACTGGTTGTTAATTTTCTATTTATTATGTAACTCTAATTTATCGCTATAATAAAAAAAAGTTTGATCATAAAAATGCATTTGTAAAGTCAAATAAAAAAGTCATCCTACTGCTTTTTTCTATACTGTGTTGCTGGTTGGGTCATGCAAGTTCACTGCCCTGGAGTCCACCCGAAATAATTCGTGCGCGGCCGGGACAGTGCTAAATGCCTACTTTTGCAGGAATACATGGCCTTAACTTTGCACTAAATTTCCAATCCAGTTTTTATTGTTATAATGTTTAGGATCACTTACTGAGCATAAAATCACAAAATGCTTACAGATCCACGTGGCACCATCTTGAAAAAACGTTTTCAGCTGATATCTCGGAAACTATGCATGTTAAGGCAAAAGTTATAGAGACCATTAGTGTAGAAAATAAAATTTCGCATATTTAGTTTCCAGTAACCTTTTTGTAAAACTTACTGTTTACGATTTATGACCCATTTAATGAACTGGTTTTTCTACCGCTGTCAATCTACGTATTTCTTTAAGAGTGCAGTCTCATTTTTATTCATTTTCATTCCTATTTATGGTAAATAATTTGAGTTTCGAGTCTTGAATTTTCAGTCGAAGTGATTTTAGTGACTTATGGTGTAGATTTAGCAAGTGCATATGGAGGAGTAAACACGATAACTTCTGAAAGTATCAATTGTTCAAGTCTTTCTATTTTTTAATCTCTTGATCTATCATGTGGGAAGGAATGGAATGGTATGAAAATGGCTGTTTAATTTTGTGTTGTTTAGTTATAATTAATTTTTTTCGGCTGATAAATTTATTTTACTAAATACAGATATATTGTTGTAGTGTTTTTTATTTGTTGAACTTATTTCAATTAGACTTATTTTAGTCTAGCTTTAGTCTCGAATTCGAATCCAGGGTCGGTCCAAAATCAGTTATAGGGGTTTATCTATCAAGTAATTCCCAGGAGCAGCCTGGAGTCAGGATGTTGACGGTGTTTCACTCCCTCACCTCGAAAAGCACGTAAAGCCATTGGTCCTGCGTTTGACCTCTCTCCGGTCGAGCCGTCCCATAGGACTATGAGGGTGAGGAAATAGAGATTGACCGCTGTGAACAAAATTAGGTTTGAAGAACATTTATATTACTATTACTTGCACAGCTTAGTAGACAGATATGCCTATCACTCAGCCTTGAGAAATTTTTTGGTAGATATCGCAATTATCAATATGTTATGATTGAGGTTATGTATTTAACCTAAATTTTGTAAACAAAATAACTTACGATGAACGAATTGTGTTGCTAGAGACCTTCGTTTTAATCTGACTTTATCCAATATATTTCATAAAAATCGGATTAATCTTTCATGATCATTCGTAAACGTATCTAATATAAAGCTAGTAGTGTTGCCCGAAATCCATCTTGGTCTTGCAGTCTTGGTCTTGTTCTTGCATTTTTGCAAGACTAGGACCGTCTAATTTTTGGCAAGACCAAGACTGACCGTGAAGATTTACCGACCGAGAATAACACTAAGCCTGCGAGACTCTTGCATCTTGCAGTTAGGACTGAGTATCATTTCAGGGAGTATAGGAGTTCGGGTATACGCTTAGGGACTATATGAGACGCAAAAAAGACGGAAAATTGGACTCATGAACTCATTGAACAATACCATAAACATACATAGCGAATGAAAATATCCATTAAGAGAACAAAGAATGCATTCCTAGTCGTGACGGTTGATGGTCAAGTCATGCTGTCGGCTTCATCATAGTTCGGATTCTGACCTGTTAAAGAAATTTTGCAGCTATTCGGAAGTACTAGTTCAAGATACACGCGCCGGCGGCTTCTATTGATATCGCATACAAATCGTACCGCCGCGCCGCACGCACATTTGACACAGTTTGATTGCCGCCACAGGGTAAGTACATGTTCCAAAGAAGAAAATAAGTTGCCGGGTGCTCAGAATGTGTGAAATAAAGAAATGAATTATGTACTGATCTCGCAAGATATAATGTCATTAGATATTGGTAATGATAGGTAGATATCCTAATAATTTATTCTAGTAATTATTATTATATTAACTGTATGGGTTTATAATAATTACCTACTATTATTATTATTGTGGGGTATCTATATAGTTTTCTCATCTGGTTGGGTTCTATAAATATATAATTATAAATGAAAATGAAAAGATAAATATACATAAATATCAATAACATAAAATAAATATAAAAATACATAAATAAATAAAAGCCCAACCAGACCAAACGGCCGAGGGTTAGGGGGAAAGGGAAAGAAACCGGCGGACGATGCGGACGGTATCGAGGAGCACCGCCTTCTGCATTTGAGCCTGGAGTGGCCCGCCACGTAGTTCCAGTCGCCTGAGATGACCCGAGAGGCTGACTGGGATTAGCCCGTTTGCAGAGACGACTACAGGAATAATTTCGGTCGGCAGACCACCCCACATGTCGGTCACCTCGTGAGCCAGATCCAAATATTTTGTTTGCTTGTCTGTTTCGGCTTTCACGAGGTTCTCGTCATACGGAATGGTAATGTCGACCAAAAATATCCTTGACTGTGCCCGGTCCATCAGCATAATATCAAGCTTATTCGCAAGAATAGTCCTGTCTGTGATGATGGCCCGGTCCCAATAGAGCCTGGCGCGATCATTTTCGAGCACGGCTTCCGGCAAGTACGTGTAATACGGCAATTTCCTATCCACGAGACAGTATTTCAGAGCGAGCTCCTGGTGATGAATTCTGGCTACTAGGTTGTGCCTGTGCAAGTACTCAGAGTTAGAAAGCGCTGAACAACCGGAGATGACATGCCTAAGTGACTCCCCGGGATGGCGACAAGCTCGACAGACGTCGACAGTGCCATCCTTTAGGATGTACCTCCGATAGTTGTTGGTCTTAATAACCTGATCCTGTATTGCACAGACAAAACCCTCGGTTTCCCCGAAGAGGTCATTGAAACATAGCCAGTTGAGGGAGGCGGCTGTATCTACGTGAGGCTTATGTAGAGCCCTGTAGTACCTCCCGTGGAGCTCCTTCTCCTTCCATACGGTCTCCCGGTCGGAAATGCTCTGTACTGCCGGGTCTTGCCATTTCTCGTTGGCTAAGGATAGAGGGGTAAGTCCTTTATCACTAGAAATGACGTCATTATAGAATGGATCATCCGATCTCGCCAGGAAGTAATAACGGAGGCTGCACATTTCGCGATTATGCATGGTGAGCGCGCTCAGGAAGCCACGCCCACCATGCTTTCGCGGCAAGTACAGCCTCATTACCGACGATCTCGGATGATGCATCCTATGGGACGTCATTTTAGTGCGGACTTTTCTATCCAGGGCGTTAAGTTCAGTCTGACTCCACCTGAGTATGCCAAAGGTATACATGAGGACAGGCATGACCCAACCATTATATGCATGTGTCTTATTCACACCGGACAAAAGGCTGTTAAGCACTTTGGTCAAGCGTGCATAAAACACGTCGCAAACTGACTGTTTCATACCAGCCTCATCGATACCGATGTTCTGTGACATACCCAGGTATGTCACAGAACGACGAACGAACGAAATCAGCCTCGGAAAGGGCCCTTAAGTTGACGGGCATAGATAAGTCTATGCCCTCAGAGTTAGCAACCCTTCCCCTTTCAACATGGAGGACCGCACACTTATCCGTCCCCAGCTCCATTCTAATAGAATTGCTGAATTCACACGTGATGTTTAGTAATTCCATAAGATGAGAGCGACTGGGAGCGAATAATTTGAGGTCATCCATATAGAAAAGGTAGGTCACTTTTGTACCTCCTTTCCGAAGCTGAAATCCCCTCGCGGAGCCCTGCAGTAAAGTACTGAGAGGGTTCAAAGAGAGGCAGAACCAGATTGGACTCAGACAGTCGCCCTGGAATATTCCCCTTCTTATCCTTATGCGGCTTTCCGCAACCGTCATACGCTCGCCTAGATGACAGAGGATCGTAATCCACTGCCCCATACACTTCTCGAGGAAGTCTCGAACTGTACAGTCAATCTTGTACAGCACCGAGTCAAATGCCTTGCTGTAATCTATCCAGTCGGCGGAGAAGTTCTGAGGGTTGCGTTTCACCACTTTGCCAATGACCGCGTCAATGAGGAGTGGTTCCTTGGTTCCACGACCGCCGCCCCAACATCCATTTTGAGCGCGCGACATCACCTGATTTAAGTCCAGGTGACGAGCGATTCTCGCGCTCAAAATGGATGTTAGTGTCTTGTATATGGTCGGTAGACACGTGATGGGGCGGTATTTGCTCGGATCTGTGGTACCCTGATCTTTACGAACCAAATGAGTGATCCCAGTGGTGAAGAGGCTTGGGAGCGACTTCTGGTTGAGAGCCTCTTGAAAAACTGTCGGGCGAGTACAGCGTGACACACCATGAACCCCTTCAGCCAGTAGTGATGCAGCCCGTCAAGCCCCGGACTTTTCCAATTCGGGGCCCTACCGACCGCCTCAGCTACGTCATCCGGCGTTATGATGACGGGGTCCATGGGCGTAATACCCGCACACTGACTCGCCACAACTTCCGTCCAAGGGCCCTCGTTGTGGTTTACGGGCTCTGACCACAGGCTGCGCCAGAATGCGACCGTGTCGGCCTGATTTGGTGCAGGGCCCGTTCTACTTACTATTGGTCGCTCCAATGATTTATAGAGCCTCTTCTGATCACTCTGGAAGAGACGATTCTGGTTGAACCGTATCGACCTCTCGATATATCGCCGAATCCGCTTTCCCCAGGCAGCTATTCTTTGCTTCATGTCGTCTATGCGCTCCGTCAGTTATTGCATTATATCCGGCTGGGACAAACTAACATTTGTCCCAGCAAACGCCATCCTGACGGTGCGCACAATCTTTGGCCTGGTATTGCCTGACCTGAAGCATATCAGTCTGACGATGAGGGCCCTAGCCTTTGCGATACGTTCTTCAATTCTTATTCTCCAGGCTGGTATAGCACTACTTTGTCCAGTAGCGCGTCCAGCCGTGGAAAGTTTGGCGCCTATAATACGGCAGACTGCCAGTGCGGCGCCAAAAAGAATTGAGTCCGTCTCGCAAAGGTCCCGGCTGGCTTTCAAATAGGTAACCAGCATTGGGTTCAGAGCCCTCACGACAGCCCGATTCCGCTTGCTTAGGGCTAAACGGGGAAGTCACGGTCGATTTTCGAGAGGCATACTGCGCGTTTTCACAATCGCCTCTTCCAATGTACTCCTCATTTGCTCTAGTTCCAGTTCCTGGGCGACTGTTCCATCATCGTTTGAATCAACCACAACTGGCGTATTCACGGCGGCATCCACATTAGCCGTTTGCTCAGCAAGTTGTGGCGCCGCATCCTCAGCCGCAGCATTTTCACCCGATGAAGGAACAGCTTCACGTCGTAGCCGTTCGAGTTCGGTGATATCAAATGTATTTGAGCGCAAGATGTACCGAATTCGGTCTGCCAGATTTTGCTCGGTGACGGTTACAGATGGCTCCAGCTCAGCAAAAAGTCGATGTACCCTTGCCCGATACGCAAGACCTCCAGTTTCTCCCCCGTTCGCCCTAAAATACGCCCGCAATGCGTTGCTGTTCATCTGGGTTGTCCAACGCATGCGGCGTACTCCACCAGTGGTGAGTGCCGATTGCTGGGCCCGCGAAGACCCTGCCGACATCAAGCAAGCTGGTGGGGATGATGGATGCGAGGGGCTGCTGGGTGGTCGTGCAGCACCTCGCTCTCGGCTGGCGGTTCGCATGCTGTCGCGTCCAGCGCCAGCTCCAGACGCGCCCTGGCGACCTCCAGGCAGCGGCCCCTTACGCGTTCTACTTAATTCCATCATCCATTTTAGGGCGTCATTTAGCGGGAGACGCCATTATTATTATTATATTTATTATTATTGTGTGGGGTATCTATATAGTTTTCTCATCTGGTTGGGATGTATAAATATATAATTATAAACGAAAATGAAAAGATAAATATACATAAATATCAATAAAATAAAATAAATACAAAAATACATAAATAAATAAAAGCCCAACCAGATGGAAGCCCTCGGCAGGGGAGACCAAACGGCCAAGGGTTAGGGGGAAAGGGAAAGAAACCGGCGGACGATGCGGGCAGTATCAACGAGCACCGCCTTCTCCATTTGGGCCCGGAGCGGTCCGTCACGGAGTCCCAGTCGCCTCAGATGACCAGAGAGGCTAACTGGGATTAGCCCATTCGCAGAGACGACTACAGGAATAATTTCGGTCGGCAGACCACCCCACATGTCGGTCACCTCGTGAGCCAGGTCCAGATATTTTGATTGCTTATCTGTTTCGGCTCTCACGAGGTTCTCGTCATACGGGATGGTAATATCGACCAAAAATATCCTTGACTGTGCCCGGTCCATCAGCACAATATCAGGCTTATTCGCAAGAATAGTCCTGTCTGTGATGATGGCCCGGTCCCAGTAGAGCCTGGCGCGGTCATTTTCGAGCACGGCTTCCGGCAAGTACTTGTAATACGGCAATTTCCGGTCCACGAGACCGTATTTCAGAGCGAGCTCCTGGTGTAGAATTATTATTATTATTATTACCTAATAAATAAACATGTTCAATAATTCATTGAAAGTGAACGCAAGTAAGACGAAAGTGATGGTTTTTGAAAGAGAAGAAAGCAAAACGGTATGTGAAATAAGAATAGAAGGAGAGTTAATTGAGCAAGTGGATGAGTTTGTGTATTTGGGATGTGTATTTAGCAGGGATGGTCGATATGATAGGGATATAGAACGACGAGTAAATGTAGGGAATAGAGTGAGGGCACTACACTCTATTATGAAGAACCAGAATGTGTCAAAACAGGCACGTATGGTAATTCATAATGCTGTGTTAGTACCTACTTTAATGTATGGTAGTGAAAGCTGGGTGTGGCAGAAGAAGCACGAAAGTAGAATAAATGCTGTAGAAATGCGGTCTTTAAGGAATATGCTAGGGTTGAATCTGAATGACAGGGTGAGAAATTGCGTGATAAGAGATAAATGTGGTATGCAAGATGATATTGTGACCAGGATTAAGAAAGGAATGCTGCGGTGGTTTGGTCACGTGGAAAGAATGAATGAGGAAAGAGTGACAAAACAAATTTATATGGCAGATGTGAACGGCCGAGTCGGGAAGGGACGCCCTAGAAAAAAGTTTATCGACCAAATTGGCGATATTTTGAAAATGGGCCACGTTAGAATTACCCTTAACCGACGAGCATGTATGCGTAGATATATGGATGTATAGGAGGCGAAAGAAGTATGTCAGGATCGTGCCAAATGGAAGTCCGTAGTCTCTGCCTACCCCTCTGGGTGACAGGCGTGAGTGCTTATGTTATGTTATGTTATGTTCAATAAGTTCACTGCAAATTTCCATTTTTAGAAGTGTGTATTATTAAAACGCAAAGTGCTCGAATTCGTCGTCACCCATTTTTAAAATATTGTAGACACTTTTAACACACTTAAAACGAGTAAAAATGTTCTACAATGCTACTCAAATAATATAAAAGGCAAAAGAAAACTGCTGAGGAGCCCGAGTATCTCTGAGATAACTGTTTAAGGAACTTGATATCTTCACTGTTGCATCACAATATAATTTTGCAAATATCATGTAGTACGACAAAACATTCATTTACATGTAAAGAATAGTGATTTGCTCAATTTTACTAGTAGAAATAAAAATAAAATCACATTACCTGCTTCCCGGTTACACAAAGTATACAATTCGTTCTTGGGTATCGGTATACGCTTTTATAATAAGATTTCAAAAGAAATGTTAGATCTTTCACATTTTTAATTTAAGCATATTAGCTTGTTTAGCCAAAAAAGCTAAATTAAAGCAAATATTATTCTGTAAATGATTATCTTAATGACAAAAATACTTGGAACTCTCCTCTTGCACTACACAGGACTAACTAGAAATTGCATTACCGATCTGGTATCTACATAATTATACATCTGACATTTTACGTTTGACTTATCGCTTTACATCGCTACAGTACTATTGTAAAAATATTTTGAAAAGAGCAACTACCGAGTTTCTTACTTTCTTCTCAGTAGAATTAAAACCCCTGAACATGGAAAAGAAAAACATTGGGGAAAACCGTGACTATATGACTATTAAAAAGTGTATTTTTAATGCCTGCTTGGATAAAAAATATTTGAATTTCGAATGGGTGAACTCATATTCGCGCATTTTGGTTTAGTAACTTCTATCGTACTCTAGTATTTAATAAGTACCTATAATAAATATAGCAAGTAACGTACCTAGGCAAATTTAATATAATTAACGTGGATTAATTCCATCTCAAGAAGAATATAATGTACACAATTTTATTTACATATTTACGTTCCATTGTCACATAGGCATACTATACCTATCTGGGAACACATTTGTTTTATTAACCTTCCTAAGAATCATTATTTTTATCAAAGGATGCCGAAAGATCGACAAAGGAAAGTTCATCCTTTGTCGATCTTTCGGCGTGTACTTACAAATAGCAGTTTAGTAGTATTTTATATCCAGTCATTCCCAATTGACCTTTGCTTCGAGTCCAAAGTATAACTATTTTTGCTCTAATCCTTTTTGTTCTCGGAGTGCTAAGTTTACAATTTGACATGAGTGACGAAGAGTCAAATAGTTCTAGTCGAAGTAGTGAGAGTTGGAGTTATAAATCTAAAAGACCTAAAAGCAATTTTGATGAGTTTTTCGAAATAATTCATGTATCCCAAATAGCTTTGTGTAAATTGTGAATAAATCTTTAGAATCGCCAAGAAAGGAAAATAAATTATGTGAATATGATGAAGATGAAGACGTAATAGTCTGAGAAACTGTATGCATGTCCCTCGACGTCATCTGGATCTTGTCTTCAATGCTTAATTATTGACGAGTTGGGGGAGTACCTAAGTAAACCCAAAGCCTTGAGTCAGCTCGGAAGACATTTTAGAGTAGTGGAGCCAGAATATCCAACTTTATTGAAAATGGCCCGTGATTTCCTATCAATACCTGCAGCCTCAGAACTTGCTGAGAGATTATTTTCTAAAGCGTCATTAGTAATAATTAGAAAACATAGAAATAGGTTAAGTGATGAGTCAGCCAGATGTTTACTTTGTCAAATACAAAAAGTTTTGGTCAAAAGAATGAATATAATTTACAGTACAGTTCTTTAATTTTTATTTAAATAAATGGTATTGTACAACTTTTTATTCCATTTCTTATAATCTGTCTATCTATTAATATCTTTCTAGACAAATAATGTTCTTTAAAATACAATCAAGTTAATGTCATTAATTTGTTTTTTATATGTTTTAACCATGTTTTAGCATATGGAAGCTTTTTAAATGTAAGCATTTATTAAGAAACAGACTGACTCCTATTTCTCATTAAATGTTTAGATATTTACAAATTTATTATGTTGTATGATTTATGATGTTAATTTAAGTTCAAAATGTACCTACTCTGTTAAGTTGTTCTAAGATCTAAAGTAACGTTTAATAAATATCAATAGGCTGATAGGTAATTGTGAGACTGATAAGCGACAGTAGCACAATGGCAGGGCGCGGACCGCGAACTCAAAGAGGTCGTGGGTTCGAATTCCCCATTCGACCACTGGCGTGAACCACTCGTAACACAAGCAATTTAAGCTTACCACGAGTGGTTAAGGGGAATATTAGTAATGTTTATAGCATTGTTAATATTCTTTTCTTAAAAAAAAGACTTGCGAGACTCTTACTGCAAGACCAAGACCAAGACTGGGAGCGCAATGCCAAGCCAAGACCAGGTGTATTGGCGCAAGACCAAGACTAAAAGCTAGGGAGATGGCGGTGGGGAGTTCATCGTCTACGTTGCGCAGTGGCTTAGCAATGAGTTGCTGCGCTAAGGGATGCGAGTTCGAGTCCCGCAAGTCAAAAGCATTTGTATCTATGATCTACTAATAATTGTTCTGGGTCTGAATGCTTGTCTTTATGAAATTCATGTAACATACATCATACATACATAATCGTGTATATACACATATTATGTAAACTGCCACCACGTTACAGGAGTATGTCCTATTGTGGAGGTACATAATATTTTTAAAAAAACTTCTACGAAATTCAATCCAAATCTATCTGGTCCAGTTGGTGCTAGCCCCCTTGTGCAAAGTGTTGCTCCATTTTTTATAAAGTAGGGGTGACAATCGAGCACTTAGCCCACCTGATGGTAAGTGGATGCTGTGGCCCATAGATATTTACATCTAAACTCGATTAAGAATTGAAAATGCTTTGTGACCATTGAGGACTAAGATGGAACGCCTCGAATCCAGTAAGAAGGGTCTCTACTTCTGAAACACTCACCGTACGAAATACAGCAGCATTAGGTTGCTATTTTACGCTTGTATTATGTAAGAGCGTGGACCTTCCCACGGATACAATCCTTTTGAAATATCACCGTACGTGCACCCCACGGACCGATACTCTCTACAGCAAATGGCACAAATATGTAGTCATCTCTCAGAGACTCATATTCGCGCCACTTACTTGCATCTGCTGCCTCTGATGCCACCGCGGCTCTAGGCGAAGTAGAGTTCCCAACTGCTAAAACGGACTAACCAAAGGTTTTCCTCTCTTCCCGCTAAATGGCAATGGAAAGAGACAGGTATAACATATTTAACACTTATTCTTAATTTAAATAAATCGTTTTATTTTTTTTTTATTTTATTCATAGTGGAACAGCCAACAGCTACATTATATATAATGCAGCCCACAGTGCTGTTCACAGATTACCTCCTGGGATAAGTTGAAAATCGCTAGGAGACCTGCAGCTGTACAGAACGTATTATGATACTGAGTAACTGGTCATTTGGTAGATAAGATGTATGACATCTATAATGCATTGCACGGAGAAACCGGCGTCGAACATTTTCAATTTTGTGTATATATTTATTACTAGCTGTGCCCGCGACTTCGTTCGCGTGGAATCAGTTGTTTTGCAATTTTAAGTGATGATGATTTATTTGTAAATTAAACTGTCTCGAAGACTTAGAAAGACATTTATCTGAATAAAAAAAATCAGTTAGTCCGTCAATCAGATAAACAAACGAACTAAGAAACGAATAGGGCATGGACAAACTGTACCTACGCTTGTGTTTTATCTTGTAAATAAACAACAAAATGACTGCAATAACATAATCCCTATTTTGATCCCGAATGTCTCTAGCCAATAGTTGTTTCCATACAACAAATAAGATATAAATAAGCAAGCACCATCACTAATTATTGATAGTGAATAAAAAATTTGAAATAAAAACTACAATCCAATGCCTACCTAAAACTAAGTACCTACACTAACAAAATAAATGAAATGGTGTAAGTATCTATATTTTGTCTCATCCTGCAAACAAATAAAAAACTAAACTCAACCTAGGCAAGTTTTTTGACCTTTTAGTAATAGATGTTATGGGGCTTGAAATCAGTTGAGTTTTCTATCAAGAAATTCTCACTAGCAGCCCGGAGTCAAGGGTTCAGCAGTGTTTCATCTCTATGCCTCAGAAAGCACGTAAAGCCGTTTTATCTCTATCTAATCTCACTATATATTTGTCGGATCACTAACTCGGACACAGTGGTAAATAGACAATTTTTAATATTTTATGTATAATGATCATGATTTTTTTAAAGTTCTATAATAAGCATAATTCATAATTATCATAATTTCGATTTACGGATTTCCTCACCACCATGCAATTAAAATCGTTTTTCTCCGCGCAAACCATGTATCCTGGTTTATACTTTAAGGTGAGATAACTATTCGTACTAATTTTAAAGTTACAATAATCATTTAGCTAATAACTTCCCCATACCAGTATGAAAGCACCTTGTAAAAAACATTCTTAAAACCTTATTTTACCATCTCAGGATTTTAATTTTTCAAGACTTGTTTCCTAGTGGATACCTACTTAATAAAAGGAAGTTATTGTTCCAATTTTACGCACCTACATCCAGCGGTTTGAGCTGTAGATTTAATACAATATTTTTCATACAAAATTTGAACCCTAGTTTAAAAACCGTAAGAGGCATTTAATAACTTTAAAGCATTAAAAAAATTTCTCCCTTTTAAATTGAAAATTATCTACCCCCTTCTCCCTCCTCCGGTAAGAGGGTGTTTTAAGAAATACCAAATTATTTTATTTCCATACAAAATTGCATACTCTCTGCCCCTGCCTCTCTGCCGTAACGCGTTATTTTGAAATCGCAAAATATGTATTTATTTATTCTTCAAATACAGTACTCTCAGTAAGTATCGAGTCAATCGCCCTGTAAAATATTTTTGTAATAAAATAATGAACTGTAACACTCTTATTTCACCCTCTTAGGGATCAAATTTTCCAAAATGATTTCATAGTGTATTTCTACGTCATAAAAGGTAGCTGCCTACTGTCCAAATTTTAGATTTCTATTTCAAGCGGTTTAGGCTGAGAACTTAGGCACTGGGAGATGAGCTAGTCACTCATTATTATAGTTTATTATCTATGACTCAGTATATAAAAAGTATATTATAGTAGATACACAGCGAACAGTGACATCTCTCGGTAAATGGAAAAACTAACTTTACGGCAAAATAAATTTTATAAATGCTATTTGCAAACGAAATTAAAAAAAAACTTCTGATATAAAATAAGAATTTCGTCTAGTTTTGAGTACCTATTAACATACAAATAAAAACATAAATTAATAATATGCACTTTATTACTAACTTCAAACTTTAAAGAGTAAAGAAGTAAAGAGAGAAAACACGTGAAAGGTGTAGAATAGAAGCGGACGAGAGGTTGTCGCACAACTTTAGGGAAAACTCCAAACTCTTCTGGAAAGAGGTTGGAAGGTCCCGGAGTGGTGCGACAGCCTTAAGAATGAACAAAGTGCTTTCGAGAACCAATGACGTCCTCTCAGAAAAATCGGACGTCATGCAGCGATGGAGTGAATTTTATAGAGAAATGTATGCGTGTCATGATCTTAGTGAAGGATCCGGGGGTGACGCCGTGACTGGCACGCCAGACACGGACCTCGATGACACTGAGGTCATCAGCATGAAAGAGATTGAACGTGCGATTCGAAGTTTGAAATGTGGTAAGGCTGCGGGACTAGACAGAGTTACTGCTGAAATGATCAAGTACGGTGGGCCTCGCGTCTGGGACAGCTTTCATCTGCTGTGCAATTTGTGCTGGCGGACGGGAGATGTCCCGGATGATTGGCGATCCGCGGTCATTGTGCCTTTATATAAAGGTAAAGTTTCACATTTTGACTGCGGGTGCTATCGGACGATCAGCTTGACCAGTTTAGCAAGTAAAGTTTACTCGAAGGTTTTGACACGTAGGATGCAAGAGAAATCGGAAAGATTCTTATGGGAGGCACAATGCGGATTTAGACCTGGAAGAGGATGCACGGATCAAATGTTTTCTCATCGCATGATCACGGAGAAGCTTCTGAGTGTTAATCAGAGGATTTTCTGTGCTTTTGTGGATCTGGAGAAAGCATTTGATAGGGTTATAAGGAAGAAAATGTGGGAACTGTTGCCGGGATATGGTGTGGATGGTCGATTGTTAAGGGCTGTGCAGTCACTTTACTATGACTGTAAAGCCTGTGTGCGGGTAGGGCATGACCTGTCACCCATGATTAGCGTCCAAGCGGGCGTAAAACAGGGTTGTGTCATGTCTTTCTGGCTGTTCATACTGTATCTCGACAGCTGTTTACAGAAGCTGAAAAATAGCTGTTTGGGTGTGAAATTGGGTGACATAAAAGTCAATTGTATGCTGTATGCTGATGATGCAGTGCTTATTGCACCATCAGAAGCAGAACTGCAGGCATTAGTCACGTGTATGAAAGAGGAATGTGAAATTAAAGGTCTCCGTTTGAATGCTAATAAAACTAAGGTTCTGGTATTTGAAAAGGACGAAGAGAGAACGAAATGTGAAATATGGGTAAATCAGGAATGTCTAGAACAGGTAAATGAAATTGTATACTTGGGGAGTGCTTTCAGCCGGGATGGAAGATGTGATTTAGATGTGGATAGGCGTGTCGCTGCCGGAAACAAAGTCAATGGTGCCCTGAATGCATTAGTAAAAAGGCAAGGCGTGGTGAAGAGTGCACGCCTTGCAATACATAACGTAGTGTTGGTACCGACTTTGTTATATGGCAGCGAAACCTGGGTATGCCAGAAGAAGCATAAAAGCAAGTTGAATGCAGTGGAGATGCGATCTCTTCGTAAAATGTGTGGCGTTAGCATAGCCGACCGAAAGCGAAACGAAGAGATTCGCAATATGGCAGGATTGAAAGATGACCTTATCACAAAAATTGATAGGGGCGTACTCCAATGGTTTGGGCACGTTGAACGAATGAGTGAAGACCGAATGGTGAAGAAAATATACAAAGCGAAAGTAAATATTAAAAGGTGTCGAGGTAGACCGAGACTAACTTTCGAAGACCATGTGAGCAAATTGCTCGAAGAGGGGAGGGTCAAGAGTACTCGGATACCTAGACGTGCATGTATGAAGAAGTTAATGAACCTGAAAGAAGCGAAAGAGGTATGTAAGGATCGTGACACTTGGCGATCTGTTCTCTCTGGCTACCCCGTTAGGGATTGTGCGTGAAGATAAGTAAGTAAGTAAGTAAAGTAAAGAGAACAAATGCGTCAGGACGGCACTATTGCCTCTACCCTGCTCCAAGAAGTATGAGAATGCCTACAAATTATGATTATTCATATGTCATTTATAATTAAACCTTAAGGTACTTGAAAATAGTTATAGCCCCATCTATATAAAGTTATAGTAGTTAATTTATCATTACAGTAAAATAAAAATTATATAATATTTAGATAAGAACGGGTAGGATTAATATAAAAAACATTCAAAATCGGGTAACTTAATTTTTCAATTTCACGAAAATGTATAACGCTTTTGGATATGCAAAAGGGACGTATTATATGTTTACTGCCAAGCTTCAACGATCCATGTCGAAACCACAGAAATTGTTAATAGCTCTTGCAAAATTTGATTTACCATGTTGTTGGTACTCGGTGGTTAAGAAAAAAATAATAAGCACACCTACTTAAAATTTAATATATAATAATTTACACAACGCCATCTATCGATGACATTGGTAACTATTGTACTTTTTAACTAGGATATTAAGATTTATAATTTTTTTATAAATATTTATTACGTTATTCTTTATTATTTTTGTTTACTGCGTTAAATAAAATTATTAAATTATATAATTATAGAACACTATTTTTCATTATTTAATTACAAACATGTCCTTGATCACTCAACGCCATCATTAAACAAATTCTTACTTATATTTCGTATCCATACTTCAGAATATTAATCACAACTTTGATAGGATTAACCGATTTTAATAAAACAAAGACTAAAAAAACGAAGATACGCTTCACGATTTTCCTAACGATTATTTTGATATAAATCAGTACTTTATACATGATACGTTAACAAACAAACAATAGAGTTGTTTAGCTGTGAGAAATTTCATTTTCTCTCTTCTGGGATAAGTACATAACTCCCAGATGCGTGTTACGTTTGCGCAGTAAGGGGCCACAATCAGTTAGGATGTGCAGAGGCGTTGCTTCCGATAAAGAACAGAACAGGCACGTCCTTGAACTTCCCAGAATGAATGAAACGTCCCAGAAGAAGTCAGAGCTCTTGCAAGAATATGCAGTTTATTCTTACTTAATCCCAGGGCTACTGAAACGAATTTACGATTATAAGCTCGGATTAAGGTTTTAGAATGTTTTAAGCCTGGTGTGTCAGACCAGATCTTAAGAGATTTATTATGATAAAAAGTTTCAAGGGTCAATCGGGCTAGGCTGTTTGAGATTCCACAAAATCGCTCGGATCGAAATTGTGTACTCTTTGAGTTTACTCATTGCGTATAATACCCGCATGACCCGGAACCCATTTTAAAACGAAGCCTCTAACTAGCTTCGAGCTCACTAAGTTTGATCTCACCGGTGCTACTTGTCTATCAGAATCTATATAGATAATATGGTTGACGTAGTGTTTTTGCAGGTTGATTTTTTCATACTGAAGTATGCTGAAAATTTCTGTCCGTAAGATAGAGAAGAGTTTACCCAAATCCATACTTTACATTTGTTTGAATTTGGGACGTTCCCCATAATCTCCAAAGCTCATCACTAAGTGTCTCATCATCCGAAGACAACGACAGAAACAAATCACTATCGTTTGAGGAAAACATAAAAACTAATTAAATATACAAATAAATACTAATATACAATAAAAAAAATATATAAAAAATATAAATGCAAGATCGAACGGTACCCACATAATTACAACCACCAGCAGCATGAAAGAGAAAGCATATAACACAACAACAACTTAAATAAATAAAACAATAAGTTTAATATTAAAATTCCCGAAACAAAACAAAAAAAAACTTGTAGTCTAACACCAATAAATTGTAAAAAATTATAAACGTCGGACTAGGCAGATATGGTTATAGATGCCTTTGCCAAGCTAGTAAAATATAAAAAATAAAAATGAATCTTAGAATCGTAGACAGAGAAACCTATAGACAAATTGACGCCTTCTTTCGCATTCGCACACGAAAAAGATAGATTTATGCATACGTCTTGCATAGAAATGAGATAGAGTGGTGTGATTGTTTGTCCCTTTCTCCGTGCCGTTTTTTTTTGTTTAGCAAACTCTACAGTTTCCTAAACAACTTTGACAGCGTAGCGATTTAAGGAGTTTACAAGTTGGTTTAAGTGAGAAAGAAGTATTTTGTGAGCTTAAGATTGGTGAATCTTGTTCAGTTCAGTTCTTAGAGCAATTAAAATGTTTATCTAAATGTGTTTAAAAGTCATAAAGATTATTCTATAACCTAAAAATTTGTTATCGTTCTTTCTCACTCAAGGCCACGCCGATCATTAGTCTATAGGTTTCTCTGTCTACGCTTAGAATTCTCTGTCTACGTCTAAGAATGCTTCTGTCAGCCTCTGTGGTTACAGTACTCTAGTATTGAAACAGTAATCTATGGTTACAGGTAACAACTGTCAGTCTTAAAGTAAACAATAAAAATAAAAAACACAAAAGAAGAAATTAGGATAAACAATTAATCTAAATACCTGTAATGTGGAATAATTAAAATAATTTGAGCAACAGTCTTCAAACTAGTGCAACCAATTAGAAATGATGTCATTGAAAGGTAATGTAGATCTGTGACTGATTACGATGATAATGGATGATAAGACGTAGTGTAACGCCTCTCAGTGAAACAAATGCAATCAAAAGTAAGTATGGTAAATATTTTTCGAAAATGACATGCCTACAGACATATTTTGCATTTCTTTTTTTTTTTTATAGGATAGGGTGACAAACGAGCACACAGTCCACCTGATGGTAAGTGGTTACTGTGGCCCATAGACATCTACATCTATCCTCGATTACGAATCAAAATGCAGATGCGTTGTCACCCGTGAGGACTAAGATGGAATGCCTCGTTTCCAGTAAAAAGGGTCTCCGGTTCTCTACACTCACCATACGAAATACAGCAGCATTAAGTTACTATTTCACGCTGGTATTCTGTGAGAGCGTGGTCCTTCCCCGGTCGAGCCGACCCATTCGTGCTACAACTATACTACTAATATAACTGTAGCATGGCTCTACCACGTATAAAATCTTTTTTCTATTCATTTTATAACCTCAAAACGAGATGCATTTTGTATTATTAATGTGTTCCTTTAAGGTGGCACAAGTCGCGGGCTCGAACTCATTGGTGGGCGCGGCCAAAAAGCACGTTGTCTCACCTGGCATCGTGCCCGACAGAGATAGTATCAGTGAAGAGCACTTAGAACGCACGTCTTGTTCGTACGGCGTTCCGAACCGTTAGAACAAAAACGAAGTTACACGAACACGATGCACACATACATATCCCTATTCTGTGCCGCTCGACGCTTGCCTTGTACCTACCTACAAACTCGTACTAAATTATTAGGCGCTGCGTTATCGCTTTATACTACACCTCTATGGCTTTATAGATACCTAATATAGATTGCTTATTTTATTATGTTTTGTTTTCCCCGGGTGGTCATGCAGCGATCACTCAAGAGTTCACGACGCCGAAGCATGAACTGGAACAGTCATCGCAGTTTATATCCGTACTAGCTGTTGCCAGCGGCTTCAAACGCGTGAACTGGAAAATTATCCCACAGGAACGAAATACCTGAATAAACGGTATCAAATGTGTTATTCCAGACCAGGTATAACCTATCTCTGAGCTAAATATCATCCAGATCCCTTCAGCTGTTCTGGCGTGATTGAGTAACATACATCTATCTATTCAAACTTTCGCATTTATAATATTTAGATAATAATTGTAATTAGTTCTGCCTACCTATAAATTGTTTTCAAAAATACTTACCTGTCTTCTTACTTTTTTATATACACACAATATTACTAGATGTAAACACATGTTTTTATTAAGACAAGTGACCCGTCAAGACTGTTTCCTTAGTACCGACGTACTTAGGCAGGTAGGTAGGCAGTTTAGATTTTAGTGTCCACGACGCAGCGACAGTTTGTCAAATTTTGTTGTATAGTAGGTTGTGGGTATCTAGGTAATAACAGTAGGTAGGTACCTATCCACCGTCCACGCCGCGCAATTGATTCTCGTCCCACCTGTCCGCGCAGTAACTTTTTTTACGACCGCGCGAGACTGTCGCAACAAAAACGATTACTACTGAAAAACTAAATAGTGTTACGCGCTCAAGTCGACGACACACCTAGCGCCATCTAGTGTCAGGAACGAGAGCGAGGGGAGCTTTGCAGAGAATGACATCACAAATCTCTCAACCAACAGCGCCATCCGAAGAACTAAGTTTCTAGAAAATCTATACTCGCACACTCGTCCCTTTGCGCGCATTTACTTGAATATTCGGGATGCTTCTTTGCTAATTTAAATAAATAGGCGCTGCAAGATGCGATCGCAGCAGAGTTGAACTCGGCGACACAAGCGAAGCTTCGGAGCGGAATTAAGTGAATTAGTGTGTTTAATTATTAGTGTTTTAAGTTTTAATTTGTGTAAAGTAAATTAAAGTGTTAATTTAGGTAATTTTATCGGCAATTTTTATTGTCACGAACCTCAAGCTCGTAACAATTGGTGTCAGAAGTGGGATAAAATCATGCAGATTTTACCTAAGGAGGAAACGGAGGGTGTCCGTACCCGAAGTCAACGCCAGCAGGGGACGGACCAACGAAGATTTGGTGGTGCAACGACGTAGACGTCGGAGGGCCAGCCACCGGCTGCAGGCCCGTCTGTAGTTCCTACATCTGCAGCACCTGACTTAGGTGCTCTGATAGTGATGCTGCAGGAGCAGGCTCGCCGACAGGAGGAACAGGTCCGTCGGTTGGAAGAGCAGCTGCGGGGTGGACAGGATGAACAGGTCCGCCGACAGGAGGAACAGGGCCGCCGACAGGAGGAACAGGTTCGCCGACAGGAGGAAGAGGCCCGCCAGTTGAAAGAGCAGCTGCAGAGCGGACAAGAGGAACAGACCCGCCCACAGGAGGAACAGATGCTCCTCATGAAGGACCTTCACGCTACCTTTGCGAAAGAGATAAGGGAGGTGAAGGATAGGGTTGGTCAACATGACAACCGCCTGTCGGAAGCTGAAATCCGAATCGAAGAACATGAAACCCGAATCAACCATGTGAACAATCGGGTTGACAACGTGATGGCTGACGTGAAGAAAACGCTGAACGACCTCAAACTTGGGGATGGAACTACAGCTCCCGTAGTAGCTACAACACCTTCGCTACGTGGATTCAAAGTGCCGCCGTTCGACGGGACCTCTTCCTGGTCAGCCTACAAAATCCAGTTCGAGGCCGTCATGGAGGCGAACGGCTGGAATAAAAGCCAAGCCATGACTGCACTCACCCTAGGCCTGCGCGACCAAGCCTTAACTGTGTTGGAAGCTCTCGGTAAGAAAGTGACCTACGAGCAGCTTCTTGAGGCCTTGGAAGCGAGATATGGTGACGCTCATCTGGAACACGTCTTTCGCGCGCAGCTTAAAGATCGCGTGCAGCGCAGCAACGAAAACCTGCAGCAGTGGGCCCTTGAGGTGGAGAAGATGGTTCGAAAAGCATACCAGTCTGTACCTGCGCTCATTGAAGGGAACCTGGTTCAGACATTCATCGACGGCATCCGCAACCTTGAAGTCAGAGCTGCTGTGAGACTCGGGCACCACGACACGCTTAAGAACGCCTTGGCCCATGCACTAGAGGTGGAAGCCGTGCGGCAGGATCATCGTTACCATCGCATCAGGGAGGTTGCAGCAGCTACAGTTCGCGACCGCAACAGAGGATACAGCCCTAGGTGCTATGGCTGTGGGGAAAAGGGCCATCTTCGATCCAGCTGCCCCAAGCGAACCCTAGAAAGGGAAGGTGATCGGTCTCAGGAGGGTAGTGCGGCCAACAGCACCGCCCAGCAGCAGCAGGGAAACGAGTAAAAGCCAGAACTGCGGGGCGGGTGCTGGCTAATGTTAAAAGAGCCCCGAGGATCTCGATCTCACAAACCCATGATGGGAACAGTCTAATCATCAAGGGCGAGGTCAACGGAATGCCGTGTAAACTGACCATAGACACTGGAGCCTCTCGTACGGTTGTTAGTTCCCAACTTATAAGTCAGTTCCTTGGGGACTCCGCATACAACCGAGAACGCATTAATTTGGTAACAGCCACCGGTCAGCTTATACCCGTAAGTGGAGAGAAGGAGATGGAGTTGAAGCTAGGCAACGTGATCTACCTGCATAATGTCATCGTGGCTGATATAATGGACGACTGCATCCTAGGCCTAGACTTTATGAGGAATAATTGTTGTGAGATAGACGTTAAGCAAGGTGTTTTGAAATGTGGACAGGAGGAACTTTTTATGGAAGGTGCGTTACCAGGGAACGTGCACAGCACTAAGAAGATTGTTCTTCCGCCGAGATCGGAAACGATTGTTCCGGTTAGTCTTCCTCGAAACGCTGGGCAAGCTCACCGTTGTGTACTTGTGGAAAGGGTAAACAATGACCTTCCATGGAAAGTAGCTCGAACCTTGGTCAGGACCACTGACATCTCAGGAGTACGTGTGCTGAACCTTTGCGACCGGGAACAGATTATAGAAAAAGGCACACTGATTGGTACTTGTGAGGAAGTGGATTGGTTACGTCGGTGCCAATATATATCGAGTGGGACCCCCAGCAAGGATGCAGAAACGAGAGTGACCACACTTTTGGAAAACTGTCGCAGTGTTCTCTCCCCGAACGAATTGGTCAAGGCGAAGAAGTTGTTACTCAAGTACGCCGAAGTATTCTCATCAAACGATGCTGACATAGGAAAGACTGGCTTAGTTCAACACAAAATAAACACAGGAGAAGAATTGCCTATCCGTCAGCGGCCAAGAAGATTGCCGGTAGCACGTGAAAAGGAAGTGGAAACCATGATTGAAGGAATGGTGAAGGATGGTGTTATTGAACCTTCCTCTAGTCCATGGTGTTCACAGTGGTGCTGGTGAAGAAGAAGGATGGCAGCATGCGGTTTTGTGTTGACTACCGCCGTCTGAACGACGTTACGAAGAAGGACAGCTATCCCTTGCCAAGAATTGATGACACGCTGGACATGCTTACAGGAGTAAAGTGGTTTAGCACGCTGGATCTAAAAAGTGGCTACTGGCAAGTTGAAATTGACCCTAAGGACAAGGAGAAAACTGCGTTCTCGACGGGAAAGGGTCTGTGGCAATTTAAAGTAATGCCGTTTGGGTTGTGCAATGCTCCAGCAACGTTTGAAAGGCTGATGGAACTTGTACTTACCGGGCTAATTGGCGATGCCTGTGGGGTCTACTTGGATGACATCATCATCGTAGGCCGTACGTTTGAGGAACACCTTCAAAACCTGGAACGCGTGCTCATGAAGATTCAGAGTGCCAACCTAAAATTGAGCCAGAAGAAATGTTCACTATTCCAACGGCAAGTTAACTTTTTGGGGTTTGTAGTATCGGAAGAAGGCATTCGCACAGATCCAGAGAAAATCGCCGCTGTCAAGGATTGGCCGGTTCCAAAAGACAAGACGCAGGTTAGAGCATTTTTGGGTCTGTGCTCCTATTACCGGCGATTTGTCAGGAACTTTGCAGATATATCCAAACCTCTGCACAAGCTAACCGAGGAGAAGCGACATTTCTGCTGGGATGAAAGTTGCAATATCGCATTCCAGGAGCTCAAGGACCGTCTGTGCAAAACACCTATTTTGGGATACCCTGATGCAAGCAAAGAATTTATAGTTGACACAGACGCAAGTGATATAGGACTTGGCGGTGTGTTGTCTCAACGTAATTGTGACCAAGAGGTCGTGATAGCGTACTTCAGCAATTCGTTGTCAAAACCGGAAAGGAACTACTGTGTCACAAGACGCGAATTGCTAGCAGTAGTAAAGTCGTTGCAGCATTTTAGCAAATATCTTCTGGGGCGAAAATTTCACTTACGAACTGACCATGCTGCACTAAAATGGCTATTGCAGTTTAAAAATCCAGAAGGACAAGTTGCGAGGTGGATTGAACTACTGCAGGAATATGACTTCGAGATCGAACATCGCAACGGGAAATCTCTTGGCAACGCAGATGCATTGTCAAGAAGACCTTGTCCTGAAGATTGCAAACATTGTATTAGGCAAGAGAGTAAGGAAGTGGTATCCGTGAGGATGCTCAGGGCAGACCACCTGAGCAACGAGTGGAAGGACAGCTTACAACGTGCACAGCAGGAAGATCCGGACATCAAGCCGATCCTGGAATGGATGAAGGCCAGTGCTCCCAAGTCCAAGTGGAGCGACGTCTCAGCGATGAGTTCGACCACTAAAAGCTTTTGGGCCCAGTGGGACAGCTTGCTGCTTCAGGATGGAGTTCTGTGCCGTAAATGGGAAAATGTTGGGGGAGACAGCTGTCATTTACAAATGGTTGTCCCTAAAGCTAAAGTACCGGATGTTCTACAGCTGTACCATAATGATTATTCAGGAGGCCATCTGGGAGTTAAACGAACTCTTCTGAAGATCCGAGAACGGTTTTACTGGGTCCACTGTTGAAACAATGTCGAGGACTGGTGTCGCAAATGTACAAGTTGTGCGGCTGTAAAGGGACCTCAGACTCGTAGTAGAGGTGCATTGAAGTTGTACAATGTTGGTGCACCATGGGAGAGAATAGCCATTGACGTGGCGGGGCCGTTTCCGGAGAGTGAAAGCGGTAACAAGTATTTCATGGTTGTGATGGATTACTTCACTAAGTGGCCAGAAGTCTTCGCCATTCCAAATCAAGAAGCTTCAACAGTTGCCGATAAACTAGTTCATGAAGTCTTCTGTCGCTTTGGAGTACCTTTAGAGATCACAGCGATCAAGGAAGGAATTTTGAGTCTCAAATATTCCAGGAAACTTGCCGTGTTATGGGTACTCATAAAACAAGAGCGACTTCTTATCACCCGCAATCTGATGGAATGGTGGAACGATTTAATCAGACGTTGGAGAGGTACCTAGCAAAAGTCGTAGACAATCGGCAACGAGATTGGGACAAGCACATACAACCGTTTTTGTTGTCATATCGAAGTTCTGTTCACGAAAGTACAGCAGTGACACCAGCTTTTGCAAACTTTGGAAGAGAATTACGGCTGCCTGCAGACCTGATCACCGGGATACCACCTGATGCCCCACGCAGTATAACCGATTATTCAAATGACTTGCGGAACAAAATGAATGACATTTATGAGCACGTCCGACAATCGGGCCAGCAAATGTCTGAGAAAATGAAAACCCGGTACGACCGCAAAATGAACAATAAAGGGTTCAACGAAGGTTCATTAGTGTGGTTGCACAATCCGGTCCGCAGCAAAGGGAAATCTCCTAAGCTTCAAGCTAAATGGGACGGCCCATACCGGATTGTAACCAGGATCAACGATGTGACCTACCGGATACAGAAAGGCGCAAGAGGGACTCCTAAGATCGTCCATGTGGATCGCTTGGCGCGTTATTATGGGGCCGATAATACTCGGGACGAGCATGTCTTAGGAGGGGGTGGTGTTACGCGCTCAAGTCAACGACACAACTAGCGCCATCTAGTGTCAGGAACGAGAGCGAGGGGAGCTTTGCAGAGAATGACATCACAAATCTCTCAACCAACAGCGCCATCCGAAGAACTAAGTTTCTAGAAAATCTATACTCGCACACTCGTCCCTTTGCGCGCATTTACTTGAATATTCGGGATGCTTCTTTGCTAATTTAAATAAATAGGCGCTGCAAGATGCGATCGCGATGAACTTGGCGACACAAGCGAAGCTTCGGAGCGGAATTAAGTGAATTAGTGTGTTTAATTATTAGTGTTTTAAGTTTTAATTTGTGTAAAGTAAATTAAAGTGTTAATTTAGGTAATTTTATCGGCAATTTTTATTGTCACGAACCTCAAGCTCGTAACAATAGGTACCTTTCTAACACTCAAATAAAAATATTCTCAAAAAGCTCAACAAATTCAGAATTTAATTTTGATAAAAGAAAATTGGTCAAATAAAAAATAAAGAATGAAAATAAAGCATATGGGAATATAAAAATAAATCGTATTTATTTGTTATTTCGAGTTTTACAAGAAAAGTATAATATTTACTGGAGACAATTATTTTATTATTATAATAGTACATGATATTCCCTTTAAAATGACACCAATATGAATAATATCTTAAAGTATCTATATCTACAAATAGATAAAATTGAAGTGTCTGTTTGTAATGTTAAAATAACAGCTTTTTATTAAATGCATATGAAAGTACTAGTAACAAAAACACAATTTTTAAAATTTTTGTCTGTCTGTCGGTCTGTCTGTCTGTCTGTTTGTTCCAGCTAATCTCCGAAAAAACTGGATCTATTTTGACGGGACTTTCACTGGCAGATAGCTGATGATATAAGGAATAACTTGAACTACTTTTGTTTTAGAAAAAGAATTAGGGTTCCGCGCAAAAAAATTCAAACCCATGAAATCCATATTCCACGCGGGCGAGATCGCGGGGAAAAACTAGTACTCAATATAGATATAGATATTTTAATAAATAAATAAAAATAAGTATTAATAATTTCTAGACACATCTCAACAGATATTTCGTTTATAAATTGCTGTCAATACTGAAGCATTCTTTTATATTTAGCATCCATTTAACACAAAGCTGATAGGAATACTTTTTAAACAACATAATATAATCAATAAACGATAATCGCGTATAGTGTATTTCGAGGTAAATTATTATATGTAAACGTTTTTGAATCGTCGTAATGAAACATATTTCCTAAAGAAAATATCTTCACAATTAATTTGATGTGAAATAACATTAGAAATAACGTATAAAAACAGAAAAATTATCAAATTTTTGATCGAGTTCCTAACCAGTACACAAACAAAAATGGCGAAATGTCATTTTCACGTTTTTTCTATATAGTTATTTGTTACAGAGTACACAGATAAAATTCACTCTCACAGATGACAAATTTTAAACACCACAATCTCTAATTTTTTACTCTGCTATCTTCAGCGCTGTACACGAACGGAACGATGTCGTTGAGAGTCGTGGTAACTCACATGGTTAGCGCTCGTTATAGGTATCACAGTACGGGAGCAACCCGGGTTCGATCCCCACTGGCACCAATGAAATTGTTGCGTGCTGATTTAGCTATCATTTGGAAAGTCTGTTTTTCTGGGCCGTTTTGTTTTGTTACACTGACATCTCGCAAGTCACCTAGGGACCTAGGAGGTTGTCGGTTGCTTATTTTTTATTTTTCTTTAAAATTTTCGTCGGTAAAATAACATATTTATAAAAGTAAAAAAGTAGTTACAGCCTATATACGTCCCACTGCTGGGCAGAGGCCCCCTCTAATTTCTGAGAGGGTTTAAGGCAAGGAAATGTCCGTCACGCTGCCTCAATGCGTGTTGACGAACTTCACATTTCTTCGAAATATATATTTTTTAATTTCTCAGACATGCAGACCCGAGTTCGATCCCCGCCGGCACTAATGAAATTGTTAATTGCAATTGTGCTGATTTACCACGTGCTCGGCGGTAAAGGAAAACATATTGTGGAAACCTGCACGTCTGAGAATATAATTATAATCGAATGTAAATCAAATTGACATAGGTAAGTACAGATAAAATTAGCGGAACATTAATAAAATTTTGAGATCGTTTTTTTTTCAAAATTTTATTTATATTCCTCTATTTTTGTCTGTGCTTATATCAATTTGATTTAATCCAAAGTTCAAGCAGGGGTCAATGTAGCGTAGTAATTTAGAGCGCAGGTATAGCTATAGTTATACGAACGTCTCAGGCCGCAGCTGACTGACTGAGTCGAATAAAACTAGAATAAGCGCGCGTCACCGCGCATGCATGTGTGTGTAAGTGTCGTCCTCCCGCACCGCACCGGGGGAAACATTATTCAGTGAGATGCACGATAATTCATATAAACACGCGCGCGTAAAAAATACGAAAAGGCCTTTGGAAGAAGGGGTTTTATGAAAAAACCACTGCGTGAATCAATTACCAATATATTTTATTGAATTGTTCGATAATTGAGCTGTGTCGGTACCGACTTTGTTTTGGAAATTTTACACTGCTTTTATTACTAATTTACGCCCAAAGTTGTGTTAAAATTGGCAATAAAAACGAATCTTTGGTAGCTCGTAACTTTTTAATGACTTTTTATTTTACTATTCTGTTTCGGTACAGACAAAATTAATAATGAGACAAAACGATATCATGTTTAACTTTGGATGTACACTGTCAAACAGCGGAGTAAAACCCCTCCGAAATTTCTATGGAAATAATGTCGACTAGAGTCACCTTAAGTGTCCGTTTCTAAAAGCTAAATGTATAGAGTTAATGGCTATTTTTAGAGTACATCTAGCTACTTTTCATTACCAACGGTTCATATGCGAACACACTATGAAGCCAGAACATTCTCCTTTATTGTGGTAGTTGTAAGTTCTAATAATCCTATCTACATCACTCCTATATGTTGTATTAATCGTATTTTGATTTTTTTAAATAATTTTGCCAACGAGACTCATAATAAAGGACAATAAGTAATTTCATTTGGGGCCCATCCTTTAAAAATAAATAATGTAACATTATGACTGATGGATATTCGTTTCATATTCGGCAGCTTAACCAAATATTCGTATTCGACAGAATATTCGGCTTAATCACCGAACATTCGTTTAAGTGATACTCAGTGTCTACTGTATTGAAATGTAAGAATTGAGTAATGCCATGTCTTTCATAACTTTACAGTTGAAAGTATATTTTATTTATAAGCTAAATCTACTTGAAATGCTTATTACATATTTGATTTTGAGGCACTGTAGATTTATTTCCAATTATAGCAAATAAAAAGCTTGATAAAATATTTTTGTAATCAAGCAAAGTAACATTACATTACATAAGTACATTTCACTTTACTTTGATCGTCAATTTCTCTAAAATAAGTCCAAATAGTAGATCACCTGCCACTCGTTTCTATCATATAATTATCAATTTTCACTAAGAATAACACAACGTAACACTTTTTTCTCGCCAATATAGTCAAAACATAAGCAGGTGGCAGCATTTTGCTCAGTACTTGATGATGTAATAATATCAGGTGTAGCGGGGGATTGAGGGGCACGGTCCGACGATAATCTCGCGCGCTTCGTCAACAAGTTTCGATATAAATTGGTTAGATACCGAGGTGATCGTGCCGCATGGTGCCGCATAATATACGGCCGAACATTCATATTTGGTAAAATCCATATTCGGCCTATCTATAGCAATAAGATTCATAGAATGCACAGATTCAATTGTAGACAGCATGCTCAAATTCACTAGGAGAAAAAAAATATTTTCGATTCAAGATTGGTTGGGTTAGGTGTGTTAAATTGCTTCTATGTAAGGCAAGTCCTAAAGAAATCGGATGCCCAAACAATGCCGCAAATACTATATCCATGGTATCAATACGGGCAAGAACAACAAAACACAAATAAGATTCTTTAAACGTAAACGTAAATATCTTTTTTCTCAAAGTGAATTAAACATGCTGAATCATTTTTTATATATCTGGCGTTTCGTTTTCAGTTTAATATTTTTAAAAATTGGTATTTGTCCATCATTTAGTTAATTAGGGGTGACAACGCATACGCATTTTGATTCATAATCCACAACCACAGCATCCACTTACCAGCAGGTGGAATGTGTGCTCGTTTGTCACCCTTATCCTATAAAAAAAATCATTTCGTTGTACAAAACATCTTAATAAAAAGGATTACAAAGGGAGGACTTGATTCGTTTTAGAATTTTCTCTAGTCAACCCAGGACGTGAAGAAATAGGTGTTAAGAATAAAAATTAAACGTTACGGCAAATCAGAAAAACAACATCAATATTACATACTAAACATTATAAAACATTAAACGAACGACGAAATGTCAAATATTATATAATCCATTACAATAAATTATAAATGGGATGTTAAAGACCCAGTACCTGGATGACCGAGCTTTGCTCGTTTTTTTTAAATTACATTTGTATACAAATTACATACGGATGAAACATGAATAATAGTTTTTGATCTTATTGACATAATAAAAAAAAACTGAACTGGTTATTTTAATAAAAAAATCATGAGTGCAATTAGTTTAATTTAAATTTTCGTATTTTTTAAAAGTACTAAAAAAAGGGCTCGAGATTTTCTCACAAAAAAGGAAACAAAAGGAAAAAAGTTGGACCGAAGACAGGACACGAACCAAGGCATTACGATTTCGCGACCGCTCGATATCCACTTGAGCTATTACGATCATTAACGAATATATAGTATTATATCAGTTTTTCATTGCTTGAAAACACGGACAAAAAGACATTTTCTAAAAATAAATCCTAGCTAGATCGATTTATTGCCTCCGAAACTCCCTGGACACCAAATTTTATCGTTGGAGCCATTTCCGAGATTCCGATTATCTATTATATATTATTCTTGTATATATATACATATACATATATATATATATATATATATATATATATATATATATATATATATATATATATATATATATATATATATATATATACAAGAATTGCTCGTTTAAAGGTATATGATAGGATAAGATTATCAAACAACCAATATTGTTATGAAATCAAAATTTAATCAACAAAACTTAATGTATAGTCATATATTCGCAGCCTGTGCTAACAAAAGAAACATCTCGGCCTGCGCTTTTGCTGCCCCTGCCTGCCCTTTTGCAGCCTCTGCCTGAATTTTGGCTTCTGCTTGCACTTTAGTTGCAGCTATCAGCATCTGTAATGAAAACTAAATCTTTAGAATAATGTATGCTATAGCATATAATATCCATTGACAGATCAGCAATAGTTTACATTAGTTTACATTTTTTTATAACATAAGGGGTTATATACATGAGCACAGGTTCCACTTGATGTTTTGACTTGACGCATATCTATGTCTACATCTCCATCCCATCCCCCACCCCTCCCGTTAAGAATCAAAATGCAGATGCGTTGTCACCCCTAAGGACTGAAATAGAACGCCTCGTTACTAGTAAAGGGTTTTTAGGTTAGGGTTAGGGTCCCCGGTTCACTACTGATCATAGGCGTGGTTCTTCCCCGGTTGAGCCGACCACTTCGTGTTACGACTATACTACTAACAAAGCTGCAGCATGGCTCTACCACGTAAAAATATATATTGTTGATCTTTTCTTCTGTTTAGTTGAGAACGTAGATGTAATGTTATAATATACCCTCATTGATTCTGGATTATATTTTGCGTCTGCCAAAAAACTAAGAAATCCTCACGACCTATTTTGGCATGCTCGGCAGCAGTTTGGCGAGGATTCAGATCTAAAAATACCCAAAATTTACTGTATTGTAATTAAAATAATTTTTGCTTTTATTGTGCTGAAGCTGATCATCTTGCGAACTAATGTTTATATTATTAGCACTTAATTGAAATTCAAGCTTACTCCTTATCTTTCTGGGCCTCTCTTTTCGTAAATAATGAAATACACATAACATAATCACATTATTACTAATAGAGAGAGGCCAATGGAAGTCTGTAGTCTCTGCCTTCCCCTCTGGGTGGCAGGCGTGAGTGTTTATGTATAAATGTGAATATTTGCAAAGATTTTTATTTGTTTACACACTAAAACAGAAGACATATGAAATTTGGCACATAGACCAGTTTGTCTTGAAATAGTGGATAAAACAGCAGAGCACAAAAATATATAATGTATGTAAATAGGAATTATATGAAAAACAAAGATCAAACTTACTTATATGTGGTGCTGCTGACTGCCTAGTTACTTCTTGCAACTGTTATTCATAGGGTGCTGGTGAAGCAACAGTTGTGACTCTGCTGTCACCTGCTACTGAAATAATCAAATACATTAAGTATATTAGTGAAATATAATCATGTAAAGAGATAATAAATCAATTAATAACTATTGAAGTTCAAATAGTAAGCACCCAATTGGTAATATTTATTTATTTTATTTTTTATAGAAGAGGGGGCAAACAAGCATTCGGTTCACCTGATGGTAAGTGACTACCGCCGCCCATGAAACACCGCAACACCAGGGGAATTGCGGGTGCGTTGCCGGCCCTTTAGAAAGGAGTAACCTCTTTTCTTGAAGGTCCCCAGGTCGTATCGGTCCGGAAAAATCGCCGGTGGTAAACTATTCCACAGAGAGGTCGTACGCGGAAGAAATCTCCTAGTGAAACGTACAGCGCTGGACCACCAAGCATCTAGATGGTGTGGATGATAACGGGAGGTTTATTGTTATTGATAAATCAATATCATAATAAATAAATGTAAAAAAAATTGTAAAACATCAGTGCCACAGGCTTCTGTTACGTTCACTTGTTGTGCCCCATGTACTGTAAGCTTAGTTTTGTTATTTTTTGTTAACGAGTGTACTTAACTGTAAGCTTAGTTTTCTTATTTGTTGTTATCAAGTGTACTTAATCTTAAAGATGCAATAAAGATTATTATTATTGTTTACATTCAGCCTTTTTGGGCAGGGAAGTGAGCAGAGAAGTGGGCAGGGCAGTATGTAATCAGGCTACTCGCGCTGTCACTGCCGCTGGCGCTGTCGCTGGCGCTGTCGCTGCCCGACGCTCCCTTTATTGTCGGTTTTTCGTGCGGAAGTCAAAGGACGAGCAGCGCGAGCGGCAGTGAGTGGTTCACATTCTGCTCACTTCGCGTTCGCGCCAAGCGCCTGGACGAACGGACGTGTGTGCCGCTGCCGTCTTGTTTTTAAATAAGTACGATCTGTCAAAATGTCTTTCGAGTGGAGTAACGAAAATACAATCAAGTTTATAATATATTATATTAATATAAAATTTAGTTTAAGGGATTAATGAACATTCAAATTTTATTTCCAAAAACAATTAGTAACTCATATTGATTATTTATTTATTAAAATGAAAATAATGTATTAAGTTAAATGGTAATATTTGAATAATGAGATTTGTAAATTTGCCTGTAAGTTTGCCTGAGATTTGTAAATTATAATTTTATTGTAACTTAAATTATGAGTTAACTTATACTGTAGTGTAATTATTAAAATAATAATAGCTTAACTAATTTCATATAATATTTAATATTATTTATTTATTTAGAACATGTGTATTTAGAAGAGATCGAGCGAAACCAGGGCTCCAAAGTCTTTGCCAGAGATCTGTCTGCCAGTAAGAGCCAACTGTCAAAGCTGAAGACTGAGTGCAGCAGCATCGTTTCCGGGACACTTGAGATTTTGAGTGAGATTGAGAGGTTCTATGGGCAGCTGTACACATCATCGTTAAGCCACACGCAAGTGTGAGGTAACGATCCAAGAGCAAGTCTCATCCGACACTATTCCGATGATATCCCGGACGTCAGTCTGAGCTAGATTAGAATGGCTCTCCAGCACATTAAAAACGTCAAGTACCCGGGCGAGGACGGAATTACAGCGGAGCTTCTGAAAGCGGGTGGAAAACCGGTACTTGAAGTCCTTCAGAAGCACTTTAACTCTGTCCTCCATGGTGACACTACTCCGGAAGCGTGGAGCAGAAATGTGGTGGTTTTTTCTTCAAGAAAGGTGACAACGCCCTCTTGAAGAACTACAGACTGATATCCCTTATGAGCCGCGTCTACGTGCTGTTTTCGAGAGTCATTAAGAATCGTCTCGCACGCAGACTCGACGACCTAGTGCTTCCCAACGGATAGGTCTTAAGATGAACATGGACAACACAAAGATCATGTCCATGTCACACCTATGCCGATAGTTGTTGGGAGCACTAAGCTCGAAGTTGTTGACGAGTACGTTTACCTGGGACAAATAGTCCGACTGGGTAAGTCCAACTTCGACCGAGAGGTCAATCGACGGATTCAACTCGGCTGGACAGCGTTCGGGAAATTACGACGCATCTTCTCGTCAGGTATACCTCAAAACCTGAAAACTAAGTTGTACAACCAGTGCGTGTTGCCAGTGATGACCTACGGAACCGAGACGTGGTCCTTCACTGCTGGACGTATGCGGACGATCATAGTCGCTCAGCGAGCTATGGAAAGAGCTATGTTCGGAGTTGTTGTTCGTTGTCGTACAGAGTAGACGTGTACAAGTAAATTCTAATTTCTAAATCGGTGCAAGTCTAATTCCATCCTTAACTACTTAAAACGTTTAATTTTTTAATTTTTTTTTATTTACACTTTAATGCACAAAAAAGTACATATGGCGGACTTAATGCCATAGGGCATTCTCTCCCAGTCAACCATTAGGCTAAACAGAGATACACATTATGGAGGCGGTGCAGCAGTAATCAAATAGAGAGGATAAAAGAAATAATAATATATGTAATAAACAATACATAGATATTATATATATATATATATATATATATATATATATATATATATATATATATATATACATATATAATATATAATAGAATATATATACATACATACATACACTGTATACACATAAATACATAAACATATATACATATATATATATATATACAATAGGTTCGTATAAATATTATATATGTCAGAACATATATGAAATATATACGAAAAAGAGAACTTATTAAAATAAAGAGAGCTTAATTCAAACTTGCAACGATTTAATCATATACTTACGGACTTGATTTTTAAAGACGAATTTGTTGGGAGCTTTTTTAATGTCAAGAGGGATGTCGTTCCAGAGTCTGATGGCCACGAGGGCGAAAGAGTGAGATAAATAACCAGTACGGTGTAAAGGAGTGAGTAACTTAAGATTGGCCGAGGAACGGAGAGAAAAATTATGAGAATCTCCCATGTATTGAAATTTAGATTTCAGATACTCGGGAGCACATGGATCGTTCAAAATTGAGAAAAGGGTGCAGAGTATTCTAACATATCTGCTCTGACGGATAGGCAACCAGTTTAACTGTGTACGAAAGGAAGATACAAGACCATAAATGTATCTGATGCAGTTGTTAAGCAGACGATCCAATGTATTAAGATGAAGTTGAGACAGGTCTGAGCAACACACATCGACATAATCAATAATCGGTACAATAAGTGATTGGACAAGTAAAATCTTGGTATTGGTAGGAAGAAAGTTTTTAAATCGATATAGAGATCGCAAAGTTCCAGTGGTTTTGCGACTCACCTCCTGTATATGTTTGTTCCATGTTAAGCAACCATCGATGTACAGACCAAGGTTCTTTACGCTAGTAGAGAATGGTATGACATTATTATTAAACATAATTGATGGTAGGGTGGCAATATCCAGTTTAGATAATAATCTTGAGCTACCTAAGATTATTGTTTTGCATTTAGACGGGTTCACGTTTATGCCATACACAGTAGACCATTCTGAGATATATTTTAAATCATCATTTAACAGTGAAATAGCACTTAGGATATTTGAAGGCTCCACTTGCGCATATAACTGCAGATCATCAGCATACAAATGGTAAGAGCTCTTGAGATTTAGTGTGATGAGATTTATAAAAATGGAAAACAGAAGAGGAGAGATAATACCGCCTTGAGGGACGCCAATTGACACATCACGCCAGTCAGATAGTATATGACCAGTGCGCACAGCCTGTTGGCGCCCCCGAAGATATGTTGAGAACCATTCCTGAGCTGAAGACGAGATATTCAAATGAGAAAGAAGAGCTAACAGGATACCATGATCGACAGAATTAAATGCATTAGAAAAATCAATTAAGATGAGAACGGTCAGTTTTGATTTTTCCATCCCCTCACGAATATCTTCCGTAACCTTGAGAAGAGCAGTAGTGGTAGAATGACCCGGGCGGAAACCAGACTGATAAGGGGAAAGAATATTCATTGAGAAAACAAAAGCAGAAATCTGTTTATGAGCGACAGCTTCCAGAACCTTAGAAAGAAAAGGCAGAATAGAAATTGGTCTGAAATTAGGTAAAGAGCTGCATTCAGTAGCTTTCGGGATGGGAATAATAAAGGCTTTACGCCAGAGAGTTGGAAAAGCACCATTCATCAGCAAAAAGTTAATTATATGAGTTATCACGGGTAAAACAGGATCTAGCACGTGCAAAACCATTACCCTACTCATGTCATCACATCCAACGGCTTTCGATTTAATAGAGGAAAGTGCTTTGCGTACCTCGTCTTCGTCTACAGGAGTAAAAGTGAAAGTTTCATGAGAATAAGAAGCCATGGAAGATATAAAAGAGATGGCATTAGCTCTAGAAACATCAGAAACTATTTGAGAAGACAGAAAATGACGATTAAAATCGTCAGGAGAAAAGGTGACGCTATTATAGTCAAATTGCGATTTTCCATATCCAAGCATATTAAGAAACTTCCATATATCAGCCGAAGATGAATTAAGTAGTTGTTCGTGGATATATCAGCGTTTAGCAGCTCTCACCATTTGATTGCATCGATTTCTTGCAGCTTTATATGCTTGCCACTTTACCTCAGTGCGATTCTTCTTAAAAGCACGGAAAGTTCTATCGCGTTTAGCCATAGCCAACCTTACCCCAACCGTGATCCATGGAACAGGAGGACGCTTCAGTCGAACAACACGCTTAGGAGCATGTTTATTATACAGTCCTAATATGTTGCTGTTAAAGAAGTCGACTTTTCATCAACTGTGGAAGCAGTATATACAGATGACCAGTTAATAGCATCTGCATCACATTTAAGCTTGTCCATATCTATTCTAGCAAGACTACGAATAGAGATGGACACAGGTAAAGGCTTGGGGGACTTTAATTTATATGACAGATAAAGCAGATCATGCCGTGAAAATCCAGAAGCAGGGAATTGTCTATAATTGACAACGTGATTAACGGAGGAGACGGCAATAAGGTCAATCCAGGTGTCAGCAGAGTGGAAGTTGTGATGTGTTGCATTTAGAGGCAAAATAGTGAAATTATGCGACAACATGGTCGACCTCAGTTTCGAAAATTTAAGAGAAACCCCAGATAGGTCGGTGTTAAAGTCTCCCATGATAATGTGATGTGTGTAGGCAGAACTGTAAGGCAATAAATTTACTTCCAAATCGGAGAAATAGTCCACTTGAGGTGGACAGTAGACAACTCCAAGAAACACTTTAACACTCTTGACATTAACTTCAACAAAAATGTATTCCATTGAACCGGAATATAGAGCAGGAGATGTGTTTAATATTTTATAAGGTAAATTACTACGCAGATAGATAGCAACACCTCCGCCTCTTTTACCAGTGCGGTCATTACGGAGTAAAATATAACCTGGAAGACTATAAGACGTGGAAGAGAGTTCAGGCTTGAGCCAGCTTTCCGATATGAGTATAGCATGAACTGCATTAGAAGAGAAAGTATCCAGGAGCTCCGTATGATTTTGAATTGCGTGAAAGTTGTTTGTTTAATGTGACATTACGCTCCTGTGCATCAACAAAGAGGACCCCCGCTACAATAACAGTGAGCCGTCTTCACCCCCGCGAAACACGTACGGTTGCTATTTTTTAACTCGCTTACTCAATACGTAGCATCGGTGTGTCGGTTGACGTAACGCAAGCAATATGAGCGTTCAGAGGTCACCAACTGGAGGGTCGCAACCAGATATATCTAAAATGAGTGATTTAGTGTCGGATTCATCAATTACATTTCGGAAACGAAAATTACCTTTTGGTGTCGAGTGTGCATGCTCTGAAGAATTAGGGAGAATGAGACCTGAACTAAGTCTTATCACTTCTCTATTAGAAAAATACATCGTGTCTAATGAGCTAATTTTAAAAACCATGCAAGAAAATATTGCTGATATAAAAAACCAAATCACTGATATTAAATTGACAAACGAACGATCTCATAGCGCAATGCAAGTAAAAATGGAATCACTTGAATCAGACTTAAACAAACTCAAAATTTTCTCAAAATCTGCACCAATAACTCCGGAAAACGAGTCGATACTCGGCGAACAAATTATACAGGAGATTCAGCAACGCAAAAATAGAGAAAAAAATATCGTGCTTGTCGGTTTACCTGAACAAATTGCGTCTACTCCTGAAGACAGATTGTCAAAAGACGAAGCTGAGGTATTCAAAACTATATCCTCGGTGAGTGCAGGCATTCCAAAACCGGCAAAAATGTTTAGGATCGGCAAACTCCAACCGGGAAAGAACCGCAGTATCAAGGTGTGCTTCGAAACAATAGAACCTGCCAAAAAACTACTCCGCAACAGAAGTAAGCTACAAGATGGTCTAAAAATGTTCTCAGACCAAACACCAACTCAACAAAACTTTATGAGAAAATTAAGAGAAGAGTTAAAGCGACGACAAGATAATGGTGAGACTAACCTTACAATTACATATGTTAATGGAACACCGTTAATCATAAAAACATCAAAAAAAACTCCACACAGTAAACACAGAAATAAAGATTTCTAATAAAAACAACACTTATGAAATATTAAACAGTTACCAAAATTTTACAATCAACAAGTCACGCTTTACCTTTCTCTACCTCAACGCTCGAAGTATACGTAAAGTGGGAAAACTCGATGAACTCAAGTGTGTATTACAAGCAATACCAAATAATGTGCACATCATACTGATAACTGAAACTTGGATTCGCAACGAGGAACAAGCATTACAACTTCAACTACCGAATTACTTTCATTATTATAACTACAGAACAGATGCTGGTGGAGAAGGGGTATCTGCTTATGTCCATAATAACCTGAAACACAGTTTATCAGAGTCAAAATATGTAGGAGGAAATAACTATCTGTGGATAAAACTACAAAAATATGCACTTGAAGTAGGAGTGGTATATAATCCTGGACACACTAATTTCAAGCAATTTCTCGAAGTATACGAATCACAATTACAAAAAAGAAGCAGAGCAATAGTTTTTGGTGACTTTAACGTTGATTTACTCACAAAAAATTCAGAGACCAAAAGATACAGTTTGACAGGCCTGTTGGTCTAGTGGTTAGTGACCCTGACTGCTATGCCGGAGGTCGTGGGTTCGATTCCCACCCAGGACAAATGTTTGTGTGATGAGCACGATCATTTGTTCTGTGTCTGGGTGTAATTTATCTATAATATTTATGTATTTAGAAATATATAAGTATGTTTATCAGTAGTCTAGTACCCATAACACAAGCTCTGCTTAGCTTGGGACTAGATGGCGTTGTGTGATAGTTGTGGAATATTATTGTTATGTGTGGGGTATCTATATAGTTTTCTCATCTGGTTGGGCTCTATAAAAAAAATACAGTGATCTGCTAAAACAGACTGGAGACAAGATCATAAATAAAATCACAAAAAAATATTACACCAGACAAGGACATACAAAAAAGTCTATCCTAGATCATGTAAGCACCAACTTAAAGGAAGAAAACTTTCATATGGTATATGTCAACTCATCTTTTTCTGATCATAGACAGCTTTACGTGGAAATCACGAAAACAAAACCGCCCCCAAGAAAATATTATCAATACGAAGCAATAAATTATATAGAACTTCATAAATCTATGGAGAAAGCAGGAATACAAGAATCCAACGATGACTTCACAAGACTGGAAAAACTAATAAAAAAATGTATGGAAGAAAGTAAAGTAATAAAGACCAAAATTATGAATGAACCACAAAAAGAATGGGTAAACAAAAGTATCATAACAGAGATCAATGAAAGAAACTTGATGTGGACAGAACTACAGAACAACCCAGAAAGAGAAGACCTGAGAGAAAAGTTTATCACCAAAAGACATAAAATAATCAAGTTGATACGGGAAACAAAGAAGTCATATTATAAGAAGAAATTCGACAAATACAGTGGAAAGCCCAAAAAGCTATGGAATTTACTCAATACTCTTACAAATAATAAATTTAAACAAAGATGCGCTCCCCCCAAACTTATTGTTAATTCAATAGAAGTTACTGATCCTCATGAGATATGCAATATATTTAATAACTTTTTTGCTACTATAGGGCCATATTTAGCTGACGAAATACCTATTCAGTTCCATGTAAATTATACTCACGCACTACCAAAACCACTTTTACAAAATTTGCAAATGAATAGTTTAGAGCCATGCACTGAAGAAGAAATCCTTAATATTATTAACAAACTTGATTCAAACAGTAGTGTCGGTCTAGATGGTATTAGTACAAAGGTTATCAAGTGTGTGAAGGACTTAATAATAAATTCATTAACGAAAAACTTTAACAAACTTTTGCAAAACGGATTATTTCCAGACTCACTTAAAATAGCCAAAGTAACACCTATTTACAAATCGGGACCAAAAACAGAACCGGGCAACTATCGACCAATTTCCGTACTGCCAGTATTATCAAAAATTCTCGAAAAAGTCTTACATACACGGCTACAAGACTACTTAGATTCTATAGATTTCTTTTTTGATAGACAGTACGGATTTCGTTCTAAAAGTAATACACTTACAGCTACAATTGATCTGGTAACTAAAATCAAACAAAACATTGATAAGAAAAACATCGTATTAGGAGTATTCATCGATTTAAAAAAGGCGTTTGACACCGTAAGTCATAAACTGCTCTTAAAGAAACTGGAAGTCATTGGTATTACTGGCATAGCCTTAAAAATGTTTGAGTCTTATCTCACGAATAGATCCCAGGTCGTTAAAATAGACAGTAGTACTCAAAGTCCCCCACAACCCATAACCTATGGAGTTCCACAAGGTTCAATATTGGGTCCTCTGCTCTTTTTAGTCTATATTAACAATATGCATGAGTTGGGCTTGAATGGCAATATCACACTTCACGCCGATGACACTTGTCTCTTTTACTTTGGCTCTTCAATTCATGATCTTGTCTCTCAAGCCCAGCAGGACCTGGACATTCTTCGCGATTGGTTACAATACAATTTACTAACTATCAACATTTCCAAAACTAGCTACATAATATTTAAAGCAAAAAATAAACCTGTACCTAATTTCTCACCTCTTAAAATAAACAATACACCATTGTAAGAAGAAACTAATGAAAAATATCTTGGCCTTCATTTGGATACCTATTTAACATGGAAAGTTCACATTAAATATTTAATAACCAAATTAATGTCACTTCACGCCTTACTTCGGATTAATTTTCGATACATACCACAGAAACTACGTTTCACAATATATAATGCCCTAGTTAAACCACACCTTTTATATCTAATCGAGGTCTGGGGAAGCGCTGCCAGTATTAGATTAAACAAATTACAAATCCTGCAAAATAAAATCATAAAAATGCTATTCAACTACAATTTCCGAACGTCAACTTCAAAAATTTTCCGAGAGACGAATCTGATGAATATCAAACAATTATACACTTACAACACATGTATCTTTATTCGCAAATCCATGAACAAGAAGGTCCGCACTGATCTGCAATTCACCAAACGAAAAAAAGTTGGGCGCATCTGCACTCGACGCGCAAGCTTCATTGTTTTGCCCAAAACTCGAACAAAGTACGGCCAGACCACAATTACATGCGAAGGTTCGCGCCTTTTCAATAAGATACCCTCGGAAATAAAAAATGTAGACTCGTTCAATGTATTCAAAAAGCGACTAGCAAATCATATAATCACAAACATATCTATCTGAGTGAGTTGGACTGGTTTGTTCCTGGTCTTAGTATTGTGGTGCTAAGGTGATAGTGTATACTAGAATTTAACTTTTCTTTTATTTGTATAGATTTTTCCCGTCAATAGCAGTTTTTGATGTTATTTATTTTTCAACAACATAGGTACGACAATGAATTTTGTTATTTAGATTTACTTTTATTTATGTTCTCATGTAAGTGGCGTATAAAATGTCTTTATGAGAATAAATGTCTTTAAACACAAACATTGTATGCGTGATAAACTTAGCAATGAGGATATCCGCAGTAGAACCAGAGTGACCGACATAGCCCAACGGATTAGTAAGCTGAAGTGGCAATGGGCCGGCCATATAGCTCGATGAACTGACAACCGTTGGGGAAAAAAGGTTCTCGAGTGGCAGCCTCGTACCGGTAGGCGAAGTGTAGGGCGACCCCCCACTTGATTGAGTGACGACCTGGTAAGACATGCAGGAAGTCGATGGATGCAGGTGGCTCAGGACCGTGCTTAGTGGCATACCTTGGGGGAGGCCTATGTTCAGCAGTGGACTTATGGAGGGCTGTAATGATGATGATGATGATGGAGGGCTGTAATGATATTTATGTAATAATAATGTAATAATTCAATTATAATTATTAACAATTTATTGTATAAGAAATTCTTCTTAAGCATTCAAATAGAGTGGATCTGTATAAGTATTTAATTGTACATAATATTTGAATTCAAACAGAATGTTTGTACATAACTTTTAAGCAATGAAATAATTTTAAAATGTAACATCGGGTTTGTGTAATTAGCTGTATTTCATATTATTTTTGCATGCCAATTATGGCAAAACATGTTAGTTCCACGTTATTGATCATCTTATGTAGCATGTTTTTAAGAAAATAAATTTTCTATCTATCTATCTTCTTTTGAATTTGATATATTTTTAATTATTAATATAATTTTGTATTACAAGACACAGCCCGGACGCTGTAATTATTTCGACGTCTGCCATAGTCGAAAGTCGAAAGTGATGATCGAGAGAAGTGTGTATTTACATTCTGCTCTACCAGGACAGAATGTAAATACACACTTTTCTCGATCCTGCTACGGCAGTATTTAGCGAAGTATGGCCGGCAGCGTGAGGAGCAGTGGCAGGGGCTGAATGTAAATGAGGCTTTACACCCTATTGTATTCCTAACAGTAAAAAAAACACCCAGTATAGTGCAAGAGTGTGCGCTCACGCACAGGCGCTCTCTCTCTCTTTCTCTACCCACACACATCTCAATGGGAATCATTTCGGTTTGATACGGCCGGAGAGGGATGTGAATACTAAAGTATTTACGTATGAATTTCCTTACCGTAAGCAGAAGTGACCGCTTCCATTGCTAGCTTCCGGCTCTGTCTAAACGGTACATAGCTCATGATGCGACGTCTTTTTGCCTGCAACACATACATACAAATATTATCGATAGATATAAAACTACATCGGAATAACAGAACTCTAACATAACTTTTTTCTTTTTAACGTTGTAGCATATCCTACTAGTTAATAGGTAATCATCATCATCATCATTATAGTCTTGAAATAATACTAGTTTTTACGGAATTTATCGCGTATATTTAACTTTTTTAATACCCGACGTTTCGAGAGCTTTACAGCACCTATGGTCACGGGAAGGACTGAGATGTTTAACGTCCAGATGTCATAGTTAACCGAGGTTACCATAGATTAAAATTTAACTTTTGTTCCGATCTACACAGTATGAACTTATGGTATCATGAAGTCTTGCAGTTGTATGCTTGGGTTGGGATTTAATTTTATTTATTATAGGATCCCAAGCAGATGGTAGCACCCAGCCATCTTCTCTATTGAAATTAGGATGTTTTTTGATTTCAATAGCCTCGCGAATCATCCTTGGCAGGAATCGGTGTTCTTTAGCGAGGATTTGTGGTCTATCAAATCTGATGTAGTGACGGGTGCGATCCTGTACATGTTCACAGACTGCAGACTTCCGACTTGACGTTCTGTGAACATGTACAGGATCGCCCCCGTCACTACATCAGATTTGATAGACCACAAATCCTCGCTAAAGAACACCGATCAAATACATCCGAAATCAGAGGGATTGCAGATGCGTTGCCGGCCTTTTCAAAAGGAATAGGCTCTTTTCTTGAAGGTCTTTAAGTCGTATCGGTCCAGAAATATCTCTGGTGGTAGTTGATTCCACAAGGAAGTTGTGCGAGGAAGAAAACTTCTTTTAAATCGCTTAGTGGTTGACCACCAGTCATCCAGATGGTATGGATGGTATCGCGAGTTTTGTCGCTACGTGCGATGGTAAAACTGTGCGGCTGGAATCAGTCCGAACAATTCCTCAGAGCACTCTCCGCGTATTATACGCAAAGAGATGCAACATCTCTTCACAGTGCCAATGAGTCAAGCTGATCGGAAAGAGCCCCGTTCTCCGACGAACTACTCTGCGCTGCATGCAATCAAATGGAAGAAGCTGGTACTGGGGAGTCCCAGTCCAGAGATGGAAACAGTATTCCATGTGCGGCCAAACCTTCGCCTTGTAAAGTTGCAAGCGGTGAGCCGGCACGAAATACTGTCTTGTAAGCTTTTTTAGAGGCCAATTTGGCCTTCTCTTCCAAGTGACCACGAAACTGCATGCCACTCAGTATGTCTACGCCGAGGATTCTGATACTGGCTAAGGCAACAAGGGGAGTGCCTTGAAACTGAGGAGATACGACAAAAGGATTCTTTTTAGCGGTAAACGCGCAAGCTTGTGTCTTCTGCGGTTTAAACTGGACTAGATTTAGTCGCCCCCAATCAGAGACTTTGTTCAGCAAAGACTTGACTTTCAGACACAAGTTTCTCACAGTACTCTGAGACTTTTCCCGAGAAATATTGGCACGGCCGGTGTATAAAGCATCACCAGTGCTGTCGTCTGCATAGCAATGAATGCTACCGATTTGCAACTTGTCATTGATATGCAGAAGAAACAGCGTTAGTGACAGCACGCAGCCTTGTGGAACACCAGCGTTAATAGGCTTGTAATCGGAGCATGCACCGTCTACTACGATCTTGATGCTCCAATCAGCAAGAAAACTAGTGATCCAATTGGGCAATTTTTCGGGAAGCTTATAGGAAGGAAGCTTTGTAAGAAGCGCTTTGTGTCAAACCCGATCGAAGGCCTTCGCTATGTCCAAACTAACGGCCAACGCCTCCCCCTTGGACTCTACCGCCTTCACCTCATTCACGCTACAACCATGGCATAGCAGCAGCATAACTCGAGCAGCATAGAACAATAAATGTTCTTGCCAGAATCATCTAATGCGGCGACAGTCATTACGAAAAAGATCTTTAATTTTATGTGTTAACAACGTAAAGAAAAAGAAGGCACCGATTCTATCGTATTTATTATACGATTAAATTAAAAGAGAGTGCAGCAATAGAAAGAAAGCGAGTGAGCGAGAGAGAGAGTGAGAGAAAGACATATATATATGTATATATATATATATATATATATATATATATATATATATATATATATATATATATATATATATATATATGTTTAAAACAGAATCTTCCTATACACACAACATTTTTACACAGGGAAATATACCCGCCTCACGAGGCAAGGACGGGTTGTGTTGGACTCGCACCGATTGAAATTCCATGGTGTTCCAACTTTCCACAGAAATGCTTTCACACACCTCCTGCCACCTCACCGGCGTCGATCGTCCCATGGCAGCCCCTCCTCAGGAGAGGATCTTTTCTTTTCCTCAAACTTTTTCTTCTCAGCTAAGGTGCACCTGCAGGTCTATTCATAATTGTCTCGGAAAGAGAAATAACTTTTCGAACGGAAACCAATAAACGCTTTTCACCTTCGATCAATTATTCACACTCGCCGTTCGGATGAGTTTGAAATTCGTTTTCGGGAATTGTGACAGTTCGCATCGGAAACTTTACGAGAGCTCTGAGGCTGGCGAAAACTTAAATATTGGTAATTAGAAGAGATAAATAAGCTTTTCTAAGTATAGGATCATTATCATCATTATCATTACATCACTTCACAAGTCCACTGCTGAACATGGGCCTCCCCCAAGGTATGCCACAAAGCACGGTCCTGAGCCACCTGCATCCATCGAATTCCTGCATGTCTTACCAGGTCGTCACTCCATCTAGTGGGGGGTCGCCCTACACTACGCCTACCGGTACGAGGCTGCCACTCGAGAACCTTTCTTCTCCATCGGTTATCAGTTCTTCATGCTATATGGCCGGCCCATTGCCATTTCAGCTTACTAATCCATTGGGCTATGTCAGTCACTCTGGCTTTACTGCGCATATCCTCATTTCTGAGTCTATCACGCAGAAAAACTTCAAGCATAGCACTCTCCATAGCTCCTCCTACGTCCTCATACGGCCAGCCGTGAAGGACCACGTCTCAGATCCGTAAGTCAACACTGGCAACACGCACTGGTTGTACGATTTAGTTTTCTGAGTTTGAGGTATACCTGACGAGAAGATGTGTCGTAATTTCCCGAACGCTGCCCAGCCGAGTTGAATCCGTCAATTGACCTCTTGGTCGAAGTTGGACTTACCTAGTCGGACTATTTGTCCCAGGTAAACGTACTTGTCAACCACTTCGAGCATAGTGCTCCCAGCAACTAGCGGCATAGGTGAGACATGGACATTAAACATGATCTTTGTTTTGTCCATGTTCATCTACCCGTTAACCAAGCCCTGCGCACTTTAGATCGTACAATACCTACCCGTTCGCTCAGTAGAGCACTAATTAGATCAGAATTATGTAACAGTGTGTACCTATGATAAAACTATTTTTTCGTTTTAAACAAAACCAAAGACACTATGCAATAGATAATAGTATCAAAGACAAAGATATGTTCTTTTATTTTAAACCATAACCTGGCAATGTTTCTTAGAAAAAAGAAAAAGAAATCACTCTGAACTTTCGACGTTCCACGTGTCGCATTGATGAAGGTGCTCCGTCTTTTTTATAGAATTTTATATTTGTGTCTGGACTAAAAACGAAAGTATTATACTTTTTTATATTCCTTGTAATATAGTTAACACGTAGATATATAATTTGTGGTATAAAAAGTGAAAAGTAAATTGCCAAAAGTACTTCAAAATCCGGAAGGCCTAGTTTGGAGGTTGGTTCATAAATGTGTTATTTATCAAATTCTCATTTATTTTTAGTGTAAAATGTAAGTAAAAATAGTTTTCTTACATATTTCAAATAACTTGACGTTGTATTTATTTCAAATTCACACGAAGATATTTTTGATTATTGTTCGAAATGTCATACAGATAAAATATTATTATTTTTTTTTATTTTTTTATATTTTAATATTTTGGTATGAGTAACGAATGGAAACACATAAATATAAAATATACATATTTCCAAATATTTTCATATAAATTTCTCTAAAAACAAAAGTGTAGAATTCAAATTAGTAGTAATTTTGTCACTAAAATTGAAGTATATACTACTACTATGCTATACAGGGTAATTTACGTATTTTATTACAATTTATAGCAACCAAAAATAATTTTATTCGATAGTTTATACATTCAACAAGAATTCCTATAAGTTTTATCCATAAATATTGTCTCAAAGTGAAAATATAGCAAAATTTGCAATATAGCAAAAAATTTTCTAACTAACAAATTTTCCTGCCATTAAGGTCCCGAGCGAACGGGAGTATAACATGTCGCGCGCTGTCAGAGCGAAGGGGAAGACCTATCCGTTGGGAGACACCATTGAGGTCATTTAGCATAGTGCTTAGGTCCTCCAGTGATCCATAAGGACTATATCGTCGGCAAATTGAAGGTGAGTGATGTACTCGCCATTGATGTTACTACCGTATCCTTTCCAGTTCAGTAGCTTGGAAACGTCTTCCAATGCAGCGGTGAAGAGTTTCGGGGATATAACGTCACCCTGTCTTACACTTCTCTGCAGTTGGATAGGTTTCGAACTCTGGTTCTGTACTTGGATAGCCATTGTAGCCCTACTGTACAAACACTTCAGCACTTCGATATACCGACAGTCAACTTGGCACCACTGAAGGGACTGTAGCACCTAGCACCGCCCAAATTTCGACGGAATCAAGGGCTTTCTCATAGTCCACATACGCCAGGCAAAGTGGCAGATTGTACAATCTGCCGCAGAGTGTGTATGTGGGCTATGGTTCTGAAGCCTTTTCGGAAACCAGCTTGTTCGGGAGGCTGGAAGTCGTAGAGTCCGCGTGCGAGACGATTTGTAATGACTCTCGAAAACAGCACGTAGACGCGGCTCAGAAGAGAAATCGGTCTGTAGTTCTTCAAGTGAGTGTTGTCGCCTTTCTTAGAGAACAAGACCACTGCACTTCTGCTCCACGCGTCAGGAGTAGTGCCACCATGGAGGAAGGAATGGAAGAGCTTCTGAAGGACTCCAAGTACCGGTGTTCCACCCGCTTTCAGAAGCTCCTCGCCTAGGGCGCCGCCATTTTTTAAGGTGGTGGAGAGCCATTCTAATCTTGCTCAGACTGACGTCCAGGATATCATCGGAATAGTGTCGGATAAGACTCTCTCTTGGGTCGTTACTCACACTTGCGTGAGGCTCCAACTATGGTGTGTACAGCTTCCCATAGAACCTCTCAATCTCACTCAGAATCTCAGGTGTCTGGGAAACGATGCTGCCACACTCAGTCTTCAGCTTTGACAGTTGACTCTTTCTGGCAGACAGATCTCTGGCAAAGACTTTGGAGCCCTGGTTTCGCTCGATCGCTTCGTTAATAAGATCAGTATTAAAGTTGTGTAAGTCGTGCCGCATGCATTTGGAGATATGTATATTCAGTTGCCTGTATGCTGTCAAATCTGTTGACGATTGTAGCCTCATCTCCCGTCTAACAGCCATGAGATTAAGAGTGTGATCGGAGAGTTTGTGTTCTTCTGCGACGGGTCTTGCAGAACTTAGCTCCGACCGCACGGACAGTTTCCACGAGCGTGTCATTCATATCGTCCACTGCATTGCAATCTTCTAGACACTGATAGCGGTTACGTAACTCGAGCTGAAAGGTTTCGGGATTCTGGATTAGAGCACGAGGGGGACGGAGCGTTGAATTCATTAGACAAGACCTCTCCAACTTAACGTTTAGGTTCAGTGTGCTTCTAACCATTCGGTGATTGCTGCCAGTTTTCACCCTTGCGATCACTGAGACATCACTGAACAGTTGGCGTCTGGTCGTCATAATGAAGTCAATCTCATTTTTGTCGAACCGTCAGGGCTCGACGAGATCCACTTTCTGTGGGGCCGCTTCTGGAAGAAAGAGTTCATCATAAAAGGATACATAATATAAATTAATTGCAATTATGTATAGAACGTATTTTCATATAATTACTTCAATATTTGCACTTAATTTGCAAAACCGTATTTTTATGTATATTCGGAATAAAGGTGTGATTTTATAAGTTTTCTTTCAGTAATTTTACAGATATAAGCAATGTCAGGCATAGCAGCATTGATTCTTAATAGGCAAGTCCGTAACCAAGAAAAAGAGAAGCTACGGTTGCAAACAACGATATATGAGGTATGATGTATGAGGACCCAAGCTTCCAGTCTACTTATCGACTCACCCCGGACTTGGCCTTGGCTATTGTGAGAGATTTGAAGCCTGTTTGGCAACAACACCATTATTCAAGCTCACTTCCTGTAGAACTAAAGGTAAATAGGTACCTAGTTATCAAACTAAGTACAATACCTAAGTTGTTACCTACTCTGTTATTTTAATTCTGTTTTTGTACTTAGTTCCTCTACGCGTTACTTTTTTTCGCAAATGGCTGCTACCAAAAAAACCTTACAAAGGATGTGGACTTCAAAGTTTGCGAGCCTACTTCTAGCAGAGCCATTACAAAGGCAGTGGCCGCACTAAATAAACCTCAGATTATCAAAAAATTTATTAATTTCCAAAATCGTCCTGTGTGGTAGCAAATGTTTTAAGGTAAATCTCAAGTCAATCTAAAATAACATAGGTACCTATAGCATACTTATTCGTATGAAGCTGTAGGTAGGTATTATCGAGTATAGTATATTGTCGTGTGAATAAGTCAACTAGCGCCATCTAGTGTCAGGAACGAGAGCGAGGGGAGCTTTGCAGAAAATGACATCACAAATCTCTCGACCGCCAGCGCCATCCGAAGAACTAAGTTTCTAGAAAATCTATACTCGCACACTCGTCCCTTTGCGCGCATTTACTTGAATATTCGGGATGCTTCTTTGCTAATTTAAATAAATAGGCGCTGCAAGATGCGATCGAGGCAGAGTTGAACTCGGCGACACAAGCGAAGCTTCGGAGCGGAATTAAGTGAATTAGTGTGTTTAATTATTAGTGTTTTAAGTTTTAATTTGTGTAAAGTAAATTAAAGTGCTAATTTAGGTAATTTTATCGGCAATTTTTATTGTCACGAACCTCAAGCTCGTAACAATTGGTGTCAGAAGTGGGATAAAATAATGCCGATTTTACCTAAGGAGGAAACGGAGGGTGGCCGTACCCGAAGTCAACGCCAGCAGGAGACGGACCAACGAAGATTTGGTGGTGCAACGCCACAGACGTCGGAGGGCCAGCCACCGGCTGCAGGCCCGTCAGTAGCTCCTACATCTGTAGCACCCGACTTAGGTTCTCTGATGGTGATGTTGCAGGAACAGGCCCGCTGACAGGAGGAACAGGCCCGTTGGTTGAAAGAGCAGCAGGAGGAACAGGCTCGCCGACAGGAGGAACAGGCTCACCAGCAGGAGGAACAGGCTCGCCAGCAGGCGGAACAGGCACGCCGATTGGAAGAGCAGCTGCGGGGCGGACAGGAGGAACAGGCCCGCCGGCAGGAGGAACAGGCCCGTCGTTTAGAAGAGCAACTCCAACGCGATAAGGAAGAGCAGATGTTCCTAATGAAGGACCTTCACGCTATTTTCGGAAAAGAGATACGGGAGGTGAAGGATAAGGTTGCTCAACATGACAACCGCCTGTAGGAGGCCGAAACCCGAATCGAGCAAGTAAACAATCGGGTTGACAACGTAATGGCTGACGTGAAGAAAACGCTGGACGACCTCAAACTTGGGGATGGAACAACAGCTCCCGTAGTAGTTACAACACCTTCGCTACGTGGATTCAAAGTGCCGCCGTTCGACGGTACCTTTTCCTGGTCAGCCTACAAGATCCAGTTTGAGGCTGTTATGAAGGCGAACGGCTGGAATAAAAGCCAGGCCATGACTGCTCTCACGCTAGGCCCGCGCGACCAGGCCTTAACAGTTCTGGAAGCTCTCGGCGAGGAAGTGACTTATGAGCAACTCCTTGAGGCATTGGAGGCGAGATATGGCGACGCTCACCTGGAACACGTCTTTCGTGCGCAGCTTAAAGATCGCGTGCAGCGCATCTACGAAAACCTGCAGCAGTGGGCTCTAGAGTTGGAGAAGCTGGTGCGAAAAGCATACCGGTCTGTACCTGCGTTCATTGAAGGGAACCTGGTGCAGACATTCATCGACGGCATCCGTAACCTGGAAGTCAGAGCTGCTGTGAGGCTCGGGCACCACGAGACGCTTAAGGACGTCTTGGCCCATGCACTGGAGGTAGAAGCCGTGCGGCAGGATCATCGTTCCCATCGCGTCAGGGAGGTTGCAGCAGCTACAGTTCGCGACCGCAACAGAGGATACAGCCCTAGATGCTATGGTTGTGGGGAAAGGGCCATCTTCGATCCGCTGCCCTAAGCGAACCCTAGAAAGGGACGGCGAACGATCTCAGGAGGGTAGTGCGGCCAACAGCACCGCCCAGCAGCAGCAGGGAAACGAGTAAAAGCCAGAACAGCGGGGCGGGTGCTGGCTGATGTTAAAATAGCCCCAAGGATCTCGATCTCACAAACCCATGATGGGAACAGTTTAATCATCAAGGGCGAGGTCAACGGAATGCCGTGTAAACTGACCATAGACACTGGAGCCTCTCATACGGTTGTTAGTTCCCAACTTATAAGTCAGTTCCTTGGAGACTCCGCATACAACCTAGAACACATTAATTTGGTAACAGCCACCGGTCAGCGTATACCCGTCCGTGGAGAGAAGGAGATGGAGTTGAAGCTAGGCAACGTGATCTACCTGCATAATGTCATCGTGGCTGATATAATGGACGACTGCATCCTAGGCCTAGACTTTATGTGGAATAATTGTTGTGAGATCGACGTTAAGCAAGGTGTTTTGAAATGTGGACAGGAGGAACTTTTTATGGAAGGTGCGTTACCAGGGAACGTGTACAGCATTAGGAAGATTGTTCTTCCGCCTAGATCGGAAACGATTGTTCCGGTTAGTCTTCCTCGAAACGCTGAGCAAGCTCACCGTTGTGTACTTGTGGAAAGGGTAAACAATGACCTTCCATGGAAAGTAGCTCGAACCTTGGTCAGGACCATTGACATCTCAGGAGTACGTGTGCTGAATCCTTGCGACCGGGAACAGATTATAGAAAAAGGCACACTGATTGGTACTTGTGAGGAAGTGGATTGGTTACGTCGGTGGCAATTTCTATCGACTGGGACCCCCAGCAAGGATGCAGAAACGAGAGTGACCACACTTTTGGAAGACTGTCGCAGTGTTCTCTCCCGATGCGCCGATGTATTCTCATCAAACGATGCTGACATAGGAAAGACTGGCTTAGTTCAACACAAAATAAACACAGGAGAAGAATTGCCTATCCGTCAGCGGCCAAGAAGATTGCCGGTAGCCCGTGAAAAGGAAGTTGAAACCATGATTGAAGTAATGGTGAAGGATGGTGTTATTGAACCTTCCTCTAGTCCATGGTGTTCACCAGTGGTGCTGGTGAAGAAGAAGGATGGCAGCATGCGGTTTTGTGTTGACTACCGCCGTCTGAACGACGTTACGAAGAAGGACAGCTATCCCTTGCCAAGAATTGATGACACGCTGGACATGCTTACAGGAGTAAAGTGGTTTAGCACGCTGCATCTAAAAAGTAGCTACTGGCACGTTGAAATTGACCCTAAGGACAAGGAGAAAACTGCGTTCTCGACGGGAAAGGGTCTGTGGCAATTTAAAGTAATGCCGTTTGGGTTGTGCAATGCTCCAGCAACGTTTGAAAGGCTGATGGAGCTTGTACTTACTGGGCTAATTGGCGATGCCTGTCTGGTCTACTCGGATGACATCATCATCGTGGGCCGTACGTTTGAGGAACACCTTCAGAACCTGGAACGCGTGCTCATGAAGATTCAGAGTGCCAACCTCAAGTTGAGTCCGAAGAAATGTTCACTATTCAAACGACAAGTTAACTTTTTAGGGTATGTAGTGTCGGAAGAAGGTATCCGTACGGATCCGGAGAAAATCGCCGCTGTCAAGGGTTGGCCGGTACCAAAAGACAAGACGGAGGTTAGAGCATTTTTGGGTTTGTGCTCCTATTATCGGCGATTTGTGAAGAACTTTGCAGATATAGCGAAACCTCTGCACAAGTTAACCGAGGAGAAGCGACATTTCTGCTGGGATGAAAGTTGCAATATCGCATTCCAGGAGCTCAAGGACCGTCTGTACAAAACACCTATTTTGGGATACCCTGATGCAAGCAAAGAATTTATAGTTGACACAGACGCAAGTGATATAGGACTTGCCGGTGTGTTGTCTCAACGGAATGGTGACCAAGAGGTCGTGATAGCGTACTTCAGCAAGTCGTTGTCAAAACCGGAAAGGAACTATTGTGTCACAAGACGCGAATTGCTCGCTGTGGTAAAGTCGTTGCAGCATTTTAGCAAATATCTTCTGGGACGAAAATTTCACTTAAGAACTGACCATGCTGCACTAAAATGGCTATTGCAGTTTAAAAATCCAGAAGGACAAGTTGCGAGGTGGATTGAACTACTGCAGGAATACAACTTTGAGATCGAACATCGCAGCGGAAAATCTTACGGCAACGCAGATGCATTGTCAAGAAGACCTTGTCCTGAAGATTGCAACCATTGTACTAGGCAAGAGAGTAAGGAAGAGGTATCCGTGAGGATGCTCAGGACGGACCACCTCGGCAACGAATGGAAGGACAGCTTAGAACATGCACAGCAGGAAGATCCGGACATCAAGCCGATTCTGGAATGGATAAAGGCCAGTGCTCCCAAGCCTAAGTGGAGCGACGTCTCAGCCATGAGTTCGACCACTAAAAGCTATTGGGCCCAGTGGGACAGCTTGCTGCTTCAGGATGGAATTCTGTGCCGTAAATGGGAAAATGTTAGGGGAGACAGCTGTCATTTGCAAATGGTTGTCCCTAAAGCTAAAGTACCGGATGTGCTACAGCTGTACCATAATGATTATTTAGGAGGCCATCTGGGAATTAAACGAACTCTACTGAAGATCCGAGAACGGTTTTACTGGGTCCACTGTCGAAACGATGTCGAGGACTGGTGTCGCAAATGTACAAGTTGTGCGGCTGTAAAGGGACCTCAGACTCGTAGTAGAGGTGCATTGAAGTTGTACAATGTTGGTGCACCATGGGAGAGAATAGCCATTGACGTGGCGGGGCCGTTTCCGGAGAGTGAAAGCGGTAACAAGTATTTCATGGTTGTGATGGATTATTTCACTAAGTGGCCAGAAGTCTTCGCCATTCCAAATCAAGAAGCTTCAACAGTTGCAGATAAACTAGTTCATGAAGTCTTCTGTCGTTTTGGAGTACCTTTAGAGATTCACAGCGATCAAGGAAGGAATTTTGAGTCTCAAATATTCCAGGAAACTTGCCGAGTTATGGGTACTCATAAAACAAGAACGACTTCTTATCACCCGCAATCTGATGGAATGGTGGAACGATTTAATTAGACATTGGAGAGGTACCTAGCAGAAGTTGTAGACAATCGGCAACGAGATTGGGACAAGCACATACAACCGTTTTTGTTGTCATATCGAAGTTCTGTTCACGAAAGTACAGCAGTGACACCAGCTTTCGCAAACTTTGGAAGAGAATTACGGCTGCCTGCAGACATGATCACCGGGATACCACCTGATGCCCCACGCAGTATAACCGATTATGCAAATGACTTGCGGAACAAAATGAATGACATTTATGAGCACGTCAGACAATCGGGCCAGCAAATGTCTGAGAAAATGAAAACCCGGTACGACCGCAAAATGAACAATAAAGGGTTCAACGAAGGCTCATTAGTGTGGTTGCACAATCCAGTCCGCAGCAAAGGGAAATCTCCTAAGCTTCAAGCTAAATGGGACGGCCCGTACCGGATTGTAACCAGGATCAACGATGTGACCTATCGGATACAGAAAGGCGCAAGAGGGACTCCTAAGATCGTCCATGTGGATCGTTATTATGGGCGCGTTATTATGGGACCGATAATACTTGGGACGAGCATGTCTTAGGAGTATCGTGTGAATAGGTCAACTAGCGCCATCTAGTGTCAGGAACGAGAGCGAGGGGAGCTTTGCAGAAAATGACATCACAGATCTCTCAACCGCCAGCGCCATCCGAAGAACTAAGTTTCTAGAAAATCTATACTCGCACACTCGTCCCTTTGCGCGCATTTACTTGAATATTCGGGATGCTTCTTTGCTAATTTAAATAAATAGGCGCTGCAAGATGCGATCGAGGCAGAGTTGAACTCGGCGACACAAGCGAAGCTTCGGAGCGGAATTAAGTGAATTAGTGTGTTTAATTATTAGTGTTTTAAGTTTTAATTTGTGTAAAGTAAATTAATGTGCTAATTTAGGTAATTTTATCGGCAATTTTTATTGTCACGAACCTCAAGCTCGTAACAAAATGTATCAACAAGGAACTGAACTTCAAAAATTATGGCGATCTTCCCCGACGCAAAAAATTAGGTACATTTTTAAGAAAAAAATCATAGCATTGTGTGACAAACAAGCACACAGTCTACGTGATGGTAAGTAGATGCCGTGGCCCGTAGACATACACATTTATTTTCAATTAAGGGTCATTGTCGTTAAGGATTGTCACCGCTGAGGGCTAAGATGGAATGCTTTAATTCCACTAAAAAGGATCTCCCGTTCTCTACACTCACTATACGAAACAACAGCATTACGCTGCTATTTTACACATGTATTCTATGAGAGTGTGGTCCTGACCTGGTCAAGCCGACCCATTCTTGCTACAACTATAATATAGCTGCAGTGTGGCTCTACCACGTAATAAACCTCCAACCATCTCGAAGTAAGCCATGCGGTTTTCAATCGGTAGGTAACTATCCCATAGTTGACCTTGTGACCTGACCAGGTTACAGCAGCAGCAATATGTGCCGTCTTCTTAAAATCCCTAAACCAGCTAAGAGTGAGGTATAAGGCTAGACACATTATGAAAAGGCAATGCACATAAACAGCAGTGGGACATTAATATGTTTACAAAGAGTTTTTCAGAAAACTTCATAATTGATAAATACTTTCATGTTACGTAACTAATTTATTATTGTATCATGTAAACATTTAAATAAAAAATGACAACAAATTATTAATATTTTATAAATTATAAATATGAACATTTATATAATTTACAACATATTGAATATTATTTTTTATAGAAGAGGGAGCAAACGAGCATACGGTTCCCCTGATGTTAAAGTGATTACCGCAGCCCATGTTCAACCGCAACACCAGGGAAATTGCAGGTGCGTTGCCGGCGCTTTAGAAAGGAGTAAACTCTTTTCTTGAAGGTCGTATCGGTCCGGAAAAATCGCCGATGGTAAATTATTCCACAGAGAGGTGTGGACGTACGTGGAAGAAAACTTCTGGTGAAACACAGTGGTGGACAACCAAGCATCCAGATGGTGTGGATGGTATCGGAAGGTTTGCCGCGTAGTGCGTTCATGAAATTTGGCAGCTAGGATTAATCCAAACAATTCCTCAGAGCACCTCCCGTGATAGATGCAATAAAATACGCAACATCTCTCCTCGCCAGTGAATCGAGGCGATCGGAAAGCACTCGAGAAACCGACGATTCGAGCCGCTCTGCACTGGATGCGGTCAAGTGGAAGGAGCTGGTACTGGGAAACTCTATCCCAGAGATGGGAACAGTATTCCATGTGTAGCTGAACCTGCGCCTTGTAAAGTTGCAGGCAGTGTGCCGGCATGAAATACTGTCCCGCTCTGCTGACAACGCCAAGCTTTTTAGAGAGGCCAATTTGGCCTTCTCTTCCAAATGACCACGAAACTGCACGTCACTCGATATGTCGACGCCTAGGATTCGGATTGTGATACGACAAAGGGGTTCTATTTAGCAGTTAACGCGTAAGCTTGTGTCTTCTGTGGGTTAAACTGGACTAGATTTAGTCGCCCCCAATCAGAGACTTTGTTCAGCAAAGACTCGACTTTCACACAAGTTTCTCACAGTACTCTGAGACTTTTCCCGAGAAATATTAGCACGGCCGATGCATAGAGCATCACCAGTGCTGTCATCTGCATAGCAATGAATGTTGCTGGTTTACAACATATCATTGATATGCAGAATAAGCAGCGTTGGCGATAGCACGCAGCCTTCTAGAACACCAGCATTAATTGGCTTGTAATCGGAGCTAGCACCGTCTATAATGACCTTGATGCTTCGATCTGTAAGAAAGCTGGTGATCCAATTGCACAATTTCTCGGGAAGCCCATAGCGCTTCGAAAGATGCGCTTTGTGCCAAACTCGATAGAAGGCCTTCGCAATGTCCAAACTAACGGCCAATACCTCCCCCTTGAATTGTACTGCCGCCGTCCATCTATGAGTCAGGTAGACCAGTAGATCACCAGCTGATCGACCACGACGAAAACCGTATTAGCGATGACTTATCAACTGGTGATTCTCAAGGTACCTCATGAGCTGGAAGTTTACAATGGATTCCATTGTTTTGAAGAACAAGGAGGTGATGACGATGGGCCTGTAGTTGAACGGGTCGGAGCGGTCGCCTTTTTTAGGGATCGAGTGGACGAAAGTCTTCTTACATGATAAATTTTCAGCCTTGACAATAAGCAGCCAACAAATAATATCTAGGTCCTTTTTACAAATCAATATTAATTAGATAACAAATAACAATTATCTTTTAAGTAGGTACCAAATTACCTACACACAGATAGTTTTATCCTACGCATGTTTAAGAAGCTAGTATCACAACCAGTCTAATTTTCATTTGCAGAAATTATCAAAATTCCGAATTCAGGAGTATTCGGCTATACAATTAAATGAAATGATGTGTCTTACCCAGTTTGAAGAGCACCTACTCTACCACTACTCCCAACACCACTCTTTTAGGAAAGACACACCATCGACGATAATACGACACGTGTTTCGCCTCTACACGAGGCATCTTTTTTTTATTTATTTATTTCCCACTATACAATTATCTTTACAGGTTTATCACCTAATGCGATAATGTAGACAACTATTTTTACCAACTTCAACAACACCGTTACATAATTTTCGATTATAAATATTTACTTATTGCTATTTCAAACACCGTATTTATGTCACATTAGTAGTGTAATCTTCAGGTGGTGATGTAGACGGTACGGCAAAAAGTTGCTATCTATACACAACACAACCGCTCCCACCAAAGTAGCGAGCGACCGCATCGTGCGATAAGAAACCTGCGACTAATTATACATTTTTTTAATTTCTTTTATATATATATATATATATATATATATATATATATATATATATATATATATATATATATATATATATATATATATATATATATATATATACATATATATATATATATATAGTTAACTGCGTTATCGGAGTCAGTATCCAAGCATATAAACATTTTTTTTTCAAAAAAAAAAAACATTAAAAAAATTCATTTTAATTAAAAAAATTAATTTTCAAATTGTATGTGGTTTTATTATCCCTGCATTGGCCGAGGAGTTGAGGATAGTCAAAGACCCCGCATTACCAATACTCGTGTGAGTTAGAGGAAATAAAAATATTTATTTTAAATGTGGTTTTTTTTGAAAAAAAAAACATTTCTATACGCTTGGATACTGATTCTGATAACACACTTGACGGGAACCACAGGGTTTTTGTTACATGTTATATATATAGCTACAATACAACAATAATATTATTATATTATTAGAGATTAAGCCTAAAGATGTTTAACAAAGGTGAATTAGAAACATTTGTTTGTTCATTCAGCGTTTCAGCAGCAGCAATCTTGCGATTTTTTTTTAAATCTTCAACTGTTCCAGCACACACAGCCGCAGCCCGTTATTACAAGTATGTAAGACTTTTATGGGAATGGTCGTTGGCTAGGTTGTATACAATGTCCAAGAGACGTTTAGCAAAATGGGATTTATCAGGATTGCAATTTCTGTACGCGGCTAAATGCTCTTTGCGGCTAAATTGCTATAGCGTGTCCCGAAATTGCGACATTCGTCACAAACAAGTTTATAAATACCTGATTTTTGACTAATATTCAACTTATCTTTATTATTACAAATATTCCTAAGACAATTGTTTGTTTTGAATGCCACATTAACGCCGTTTTTTCTAAGAGTATTAGCTATTTTTTCTGATATGGAGCCTAAGTAGGTCAAACTGCTTACATATCGCCGGACACTTTGACACTGAACCACGTACAGAGAATTGCGAACAACATGCTTTTGTCTCTTTTTATAAAATTATTAGTGAGATTTTTTGAAAAACCGTTAGAGACTGCAATTTGATAAATTATATTAAGTTCTTTTAGATAATTTTCTTTACTTTTTGGAACAGTGAACAGATGGTTAAAGTAACAATAAAAAGCGGCTAATTTATGTTGCCATGGAAGACACGATGACGCGGGGATGACCATGTCGATATGAGTTAGCTTTCCATAAATTTGAAAAACATGCAACGACTCTTTTCTTGTTATTGTTAAGTCAAAGAAATTAAGGGAGCAATCTTGTTCCAATTCAAGCCTAAATCTAATTTTGTCGTGGACTCTATTTATTTTATTAATGAAAACATCCAGTTGTCCCGTTATTGTATGTATATATAGTATATATCATACTTTGGTTGACAACTATATGTTGTTTTTCGAAATTATCCATGAAAATGTCCGCCATAAGTGGACTTAGAAGGGACCCTATAGCTAACCTTTCTTTTTGTAGATAGAAACGGTTATTAAACCGGAAATAATTTTGTTTCATACAAAGAGAAGTTAAGTTAAGAAGATCATTTGTTTCCCCGAGATGTAGACGACGTTTATCAAAGAGATCTGATAGTATACGCAAACAGTCAGGGGATGGGACATTTGTGAAAAGACTATCAACGTCTAAAGATAAACATAGATTTAGGTGGAATACGAATATCTTTAATTTGGGAAATGAGATCTAAATTATTTTTAGGGCTGTAAGTTGGGTTGAAACCAGATTTCTCCCGAAGGAGGAATTTTAATTTCTTAGCAAGGAAATAAGCTGGTGCATACCATATGCATAAGCATATGGTGCTGGTGTATATGAGACAACTGGAGGAATAGGAACATGTTCTTAAAGGTATTTTAGGTAACCCATATAAAGTGCGTACTTGAGAATTCATTAGAACAAGATTTCTCCGAGACAAGTTGTGATCGGGAAAAACATATGACGACTTTTGAATACACACTTTAATATCCGAAGTAAGCTTTTTGGTTGGGCCAGACTCCAACAGCTCCTGTTTTCCTCCTGTAACTTTGCGACCTCATCAGAGGCCGTCCTGTTGAGGAAGATGCCAATCGCCTCCCTGATATCTGCGGCAGCCTCTTGTAAGCCACGTGCCCTTCAGGCTGCCGGACTTGGTGGCAACTTTCAGGACTAAGTCCACCCCATCCAAAGCCAGCTGGCTCAAGGCCACCGCAGATGGCTCTCCTTCTTCCGCCGCCAGAGTAGGTCGTCGCTCGCAAGCGCGTCTGGCCATTTCCGATACGTCGTCGACTGTGACGGCTTTGCGCTGCTCCCTCTTGACAGCGTTGAGGTCCGCCTTTGAACTCCCCAGCGAGGCACAGATTTCACCGCCATCGCCAGGCATCCTCCGTACTGACACCCATGTCACTCTCTGCTTCACTAGCCGCCGAGGTATTGGAGCACATGAACCGTCCGTGCTTATCCCTCCGCGGCTGCAAAGCACTCACCCCTCTCGATGCCAACCCCTCTTCGAAGTCAGCAGCTTTGGGGTCCGCCGGCCTTCCTCGTCTGAAAACCGGCACACTGGACGTTTCACGCGACCGATTCCCACTGCTTCCAGTATCCAATCCAGCTTGCTTATCTACTTCTACTGTTTTAAAATATTTCGATTTTTCCATTTTTATCCCACGAGTGTGGAGGAAATAACAGTTCGTCAGAGCAGCGCCTCCTTTGCCTGGATAAAGCCTATGCGTAACCCGTCAAGGGTGTCGGCCGGTACCCTGACGAGGGGCAACGCTAGCGACTGAACATTTACCCATTAGTTATGCAGCTTTTATACGTGGTAGAGCCATGCTACAGTTATATTAGTATTATAGTTGTAGCACGAATGGGTCGGCTCGACCGGGGAAGGACCACGCTCTCACAGAATACTAGCGTGAAATAGTAGCTTAATGCTGCTGTATTTCGTATGGTAAGTGTAGAGAACCGGAGACCCTTTTTACTGGAAACGAGGCATTCCATCTTAGTCCTCACGGGTGACAACGCATCTGCATTTTGATTCGTATTCGAGGATAAATGTAGATGTCTATGGGCCACAGTAACCACTTACCATCAGATGGACTGTGTGCTCGTTTGTCACCCTATCCTATAAAAAAAAAAGCTCCTCACAGCGTGCCACGCTTGACCTTCGGGTGATTTTTTATAGAGGTTATCATCCTCGCGACTCCAGTTAAGCCAAGAGCCATCGGCCCCTCAGGCACCGCGAGACATGATCCAAGACACGACAAAGGGATTCCAAGGTTCGAACGGTGGCAGAGTCGATACGGATTCTTCCCATGCCTGCCCAGAGACAGGGTGAAGGAACACTGAGCTCATTCAATTTCCTTCTTTTTTACAGGTGGTCCCTGAAAATGCAAGTGGCTGCGCTAAGCGAGCAGCAGCAGCGACGCACGTCCACCGATGCCGCACATGTAATAGCCACGACTCCCGCACTGCGATCGGCAAGCCCTCGTATCGACGAAGAGGTCGAGCACATTGTCCGGCTCTGCATGCTCCAGTGCGGGAGCATGGTTAACGCTCGGCTGGAGGTGATTTCTTGGCGTCTCCCGGCGGAAATCCTCCGTCTGCTTTCGAGACCTGGATGAAAGTCGTGGGCTACAAGAAGGCCCGCAAAGTCGCCAAGAAGGCCGCAGCAGCTGCACGCACCTCAGGTGGAACCGGAAAGACGGCTCCTCAACCTGCATGGTGGACTACCAAAGGTGGTCGCAATAAATCAGCTGTGCACGTTCCGCGGTCCAATGCCGTGCTGCTAACATTGCAGGTCATCACTGAGGCCAAGGCCAAGATCAAATCATCAGATCTTGCCCTTCAGTCTGTCACCCTCAGGCAGGCTGCCACGGGTGCGCGGCTGTTCGCGGACGCTGGTACTGTGAGCAGCAGTGCTGAAAAGACAGACGCATTGGCCGCCAAGATGAGGGAGGTCATCAACACTGAGGACGTCTGGGTCTCCAGACCAATGAAAACCACAGAGGTGCGGATTGCTGGCCTGGACGACTCCGTGGCCTCTGAGGAGGTGGTGGCGGCCGTTTCCAGAAGCGGAGAGTGTCCGCCGAACAAGGTGCAGGCCAGCGATATACGCACCAACGCCACCGGACTTTGCGTGGTCTGGGTTCGGAGCCCTGTAGCGTTGGCGAAGAAGATCGCCGACAGCGGCAGATTGCTGGTAGGCAGGGTGGCGACAAGGATCAAGCTACTACAGCCCCGGGCTTTGCGGTGCTTCCGGTGCCTGGAAAAAGGGCACGTTCGGGCGAATTGCACCGCCGAGGTTGACCGAAGTGACATCTGTTATCGCTGCGGCCAGCCTGGCCACAAGGCGGCCCTGTGCACCGCGGCACTCAACTGCAGCCTTTGTTTTGCTGCGGGAAGGCCAGCAGAGCACAGAGTAGGCGGAGGGGCCTATGGGGCGCCTGCCAGCAAGGCCAAAAACAAAAATAAAAAGGAAAAAAAGAGGAGCACTAAGCCTGCCGGGTTAACCTCGCTGCTCCCACAGGCCAGCAGCTCAGCGGCTGACTCCCGGCCCAGCACTGTTGCCGAGGGAATGGAATGTCAATAATTGCATTTTCTCCAGGACAACATCAACCACTGTGCCAGAGCTCAGGATCTCCTACTCCAGAGCATGGCAGAGTGATCGATTCACGTGTGTGGTCGCCGAACCGTACTTCATTACCGCCCGTGAAAACTGGCTGGGATGCGCTGACGATTTGGTGGCCATTATTGGCGAGACTCTGCGATCGACTCAATGCTAATAAATATAATGCAATCGACTAGTCTCGGAGCCGTGGCTGGTTTGCTGCTGTCTCGGGCGGCATTGTTATTGTAGGGGCGTATTTCTCCCCCAACAAGAGTCTCGCCGACTTTGAGGGATTCCTTGCCGAGATGGGCGCCGTCGTAGGCCGCTATCACCTTCGTCCCATTCTGGTGCTCGGGGATCTCAACGCCAAGTCATCAACGTGGGGATCTCCGGTCACCGACCATCGGGGCGAGGATCACCCGCGGGTATCGCACGATTTTCTACGAGGCGGCTTGCGTCCCGGCTGGATCCCCGCCCTGGGACCTAGAAGCGAAAGTACTCGCGTCATTATATCGATGGCGCGAAGAGCGGGCACTCGGGCGTCGATGCGATCTGGCCAGTACTTGACGACTGGCTCGGGAGAAGGCACGGCTGCCTGTCGTTTAGGGTGACGCAGGTGCTGTCGGGGCATGGCTGCTTCGGCAAGTACCTGTGCCGCATAGACAGGGACGGACGCTCGCTGCCACCACTGTGTCCATTGCGGGGAGGTCACGATGCAACACACGAACGCCGAGTGTGTAGCTTGGGAGGAGCAGCGCCGTGTCCTCACAAATGAAGTAGGAGGCGATCTTTCGCTGTCGGCCTTAATTCAGAGGATGGTCGATAGCGCAGAATCGTGGGACACAGTGGTGTCCTTCTGCGAGGACGTGATGTCGCAGAAGGAAACTGCGGAACGGGGGAGGGAGATCTTGACTCCCTTCCCTGCTGCGGAAGAATTTGGATTCCCTCGGCCCTTCGCGCGCACGTGTGCGGAGACACCGGGTTGGTTTTCGCCGGTAAGAGTCCGGCACACCCCTCCGCTTTTCTCCGGGCAGAGGCAGTCCATGAGGATTTCGCCCCGTAAAAATAAAAAAAGACTCTAACAGCTCAAAGTCGTCACCTTGGATAACATCGTTAAACTTCTGGCTCGCTATTATCCATAATGACAACAGTATTTCCCTTGTCGGCTTTAGTAACAATAAGGTTATGGTCTTTTATTCTCTGCTTTAGTGACATAAAATGGGGAACTCGGTATTGCAATGGGAAGATGCGCGTACAGCCTGAATTTCTTAAGCTAACAAACTTTTAACGATATTATCTTTCCTCCCGACAACAACAGCTACCTCTCCGGCCACAGTCTCTAAAGATTTTTGGGAGACCGAATATGTTAAATTATACTTTAGGCCTTTGTGTAAAAGGGACAACTTATCTGTTGGAAACTGGACATCGGAAAGATTTTCAACGCGGGGATAAAATTGGTGATATCAGTGTGTATGTCGTTATTACGTTTACGCGATGAAGAGGATACAAGTCGTTTTTACTTATGGGACTGAATTTGATATTTCTCGTAAACAGCCATTGAAGCAAGTTCTCTGACTTTTCCATCCAAAATATCAAATTCGATATTATTTAATGTATATGAAAGTTCGGAATATAATACTTTAAGTGGGTTTTTAAGTTATCTCTCTTGGAAAACCAACGACGACACTTCGCATTAAGCCAAATATTCTGAGCTTTGGAAATGGCAACATTGGCCGCTCGACTATGTGTGCCAGAACGTATTTGGATATAATTGGGAATAACTTGAAGTTGTTTGCTACTGCTACTGCTGATTGAACCAAACATTTTGGACAGCAATACGACGTAGTTTTGTTAATTTAACGTAGAGTCTTGCCTGGTCGGCCGTACTAGCCTTTTTAAGACAATTGATAGAATAGAAGATAGGGTACGTGGTTCAATCTCAAAGTTTCCGGCGATATGTGAGCAGTTTGGCCTACTAAGGCTCCATACCAGAAAAAATAGCTAATACTCTTAGAAAAAACGGCATTAACGTGGCATTCAAAACAAACAATTCTCTTAGCAATATTTGTAATAATAAAGATAAGTTGAATATTAGTAAAAAATCGGGTGTTTATAAACTTGTTTGTAACGAATGCCACGCCGTTTACGTGGGTCAGACTGGTCGCAATTTCGGGACACGCTATAAAAAGCATTTTGCTAAACATCTCTTGGACACTGGACACAACCTAGCCAACGGCCATTCCCTTAAAAGTCTTACAAACTTGTAATAGCTGCGACTGTGTGTGCTGGAACAGTTAGAGATTTTAAAAAAATAATAATGGCAACATTGCACTGCTGAATGAACAAACAAAATGTTAATTCACCTTTGTTAAACATCTTTAGGCCTAATCTCTAATACTTAAAAAAAAACGTCAGTTAAAAACGCCCAGGTTAACAAAAAGTTATAGCCGAATCCTTTTGTTTATTTGCTACAAAAAAATTTTGTTTTATAACTTAGATCGTCACAATTTATTTTTATTATTTAAAATTTTTGAATATTTGACCATTATAACAAAAAAAAATCAAATACAACGGCTGTTTTAAACCTATTTTGTATTTTTTCTCAAGAACGGCTCAAAAGTTTTAGATTAAATTTATATTAAAATATTTGTTAAGTCATAATAAAAAAACTGTATTGATGTTATTGTATTTTTCTAAATATATTTCTTAGAATATAGTAAAACATAATTTGGCCCCTTTTCGCCCCCCGAAGCTCCCCCGCTATGGCCAGTTACGGATATTCACCAGCGTCTTCGACTCTTGCGACGGGTGGACTGTGCGCGCGTTATTTCCTGAAAAAAATATTAAAAAGTTCGCAATATTTCAAATTTATAAAAACAGATTTGTTGTAAATAAAACGTACATTAGTAATATACGATAAAAATTAGGAATTAAGTTGATTTATGTAAATAAAACTGTTTTAGTTTTAGTTTTGTATAAAATCGTATCATAGAATAGACTAAGCTTCACAATGCCGAAATACAAAAGCAAATCAAAAGTGAAGCGTGGCCAAGCTCTTCAATACTATTGGTAAATAAACTACAGGACGTACAGGATCGCCCCCGTCACTACATCAGATTTGATAGACCACAAATCCTCGCTAAAGAACACCGATTCCTTCCAAGGATAATTCGCGAGGCTATTGAAATCAAAAAACATCCTAATTTCAATAGAGAAGATGGCTGGGTGATACCATTTGCTTGGGATCCTATAATAAATAAAATCAAATCCCAACCCAAGCATACAACTGCAAGACTTCAAGATACCATAAGTTCATACTGTCGGAATAAAAGTTAAATTTTAATCTACGATAACCGCTGTTAACTATGACATCTGGACGTTGAACATCTTAGTCCCGCGTGATCACGGGTGCTGTAAAGCGCTCGAAACGTCGGGTATTTACAAAGCCATTTAAATGTGTAGTGTTCGCGTAAATATAAGAAATCATGAAATAAATTATCTTTGATATATTATTTTCTTTTGCATAAATACGGCAGGGTATGGCAGCGTTCTGAAAACTGTAGTGTTCCTTTCTAATGTATAGGCGGGGAATTTCATTAGCCGTAAATAAGCTTGGTGCTACAAAAACGCCTAGTGAAAAAATATAAAGTGATATGAACGTGACCATTTTTAGCTGGTCTGATGCTACAGTCCTGCACTCCAAAGGTGGGTACATGATCAAAGTGACGGAACCACATAGAACCATCTTGTTTGTACTCATTTGAAAAGGCTCGCAGCTACCTAGCTGTCTGTGACGATTTCACTTATCTGATGCTGCACTCTGAAGTAGTCCGAAGGTGGGTCTAGGATCTCAGTGACGGAACCACGTAGAAACATCGTGTTTGTACTCATTTTATGGGGCTCGCAGCTACCTAGCTGTCTGTGATGGTTTCACTTACCTGATGCTGCACTCCGAAATAGTCCAAAGGTGGGTACAGGATCTCAGTGACGAAACTACGTAGAACCATCGTGTTTGTACTCATCTTAAAGGGCTCGCAGTTACCTAGCTGTCTGTGACGATTTCACTTACCTGATGCTGCAGTCCGAAGTAGCCTGAAGGTGGGTACAGGATCTCAGAGACGGAAACATGTAGAACAGTCGTGTTTGTACTAATTTTGAAAGGCTCGCAGTTATCTAGCTGTCTGTTATGATTTCACTTACCTGATGCTGCAGTCCGAAGTAGTCTGAAGGTGGGTACAGGATCTCAGTGACGGAACCATGTAGAACCCTCGTGTTTGTACTAATTTTAAAAGGCTCGCAGTTACCTAGCTGTATGTGATAATTTCACTTACCTCATGCTGCAGTCCAAAGGTGGGTACGGGATCTCAGTGACGGAACTACGTAGAACCATCGTGTTTGTACTCATTTTAAAGGGCTCGCAGTTACCTTGCTGTCTGTGATGATTTCACTTACCTGATGCTGCAGTCCGAAGTAGTCTGAAGGTGGGTACAGGATCTCAGTGACGGAACTACATAGAACCATCGTGTTTGTACTCATTTTAAAGGCTCGCAGTTACCTAGCTGTCTGTGATGATTTCACTTACCTGATGCTGCAGTCCGAAGTAGTCTGAAGGTGGGTACAGGATCTCAGAGACGGAAACATGTAGAACAGTCGTGTTTGTACTAATTTTAAAAGGTTCGTAGTTATCTAGCTGTCTGTTATGATTTCACTTACCTGATGCTGCAGTCCGAAGTAGCCTGAAGGTGGGTACAGGATCTCAGTGATGGAACTACGTAGAACCATCGTGTTTGTACTCATTTTAAAGGGCTCGCAGTTACCTAGCTGGCTGTGATAATTTCACTTACCTGATGCTGCGGTCCGAAGTAGCCTGAAGGTGGGCACAGGATCTCAGAGACAAAACCATGTAGAACCCTCGTATTTGTACTAATTTTAAAAGGCTCGCAGTTACCTAGCTGTATGTGATAATTTCACTTACCTCATGTTGCAGTCCAAAGGTGGGTACAGCATCTCAGTGACGGAACTACGTAGAACCATCGTGTTTGTACTCATTTTAAATGGCTCGCAGTTACCTAGCTGTCTGGGATAATTTCACTTACCTGATGCTGCAGTCCGAAGTAGCCTGAAGGTGGGCACAGGATATCAGAGACGGAACCATGTAGAACCATCGTATTTGTACTAATTTTAAAAGGCTCGCAGTTATCTAGCTGTCTGTGAATAATTTCACTTACCTGACTCTGCAGTCCGAAGAAGTCTGAAGGTGGGTACAGGATCTCAGAGACGGAACCATGTAGAACCCTCGTGTTTGTACTAATTTTAAAAGACTCGCAGTTACCTAGCTGTATGTGATAATTTCACTTACCTCAAGCTGCAGTCCAAAGGTGGGTACAGGATCTCAGTGACGGAACTACGTAGAACCATCGTGTTTGTACTCATTTTAAAGGGCTCGCAGTTACCTAGCTGTCTGTGATGATTTCACTTACCTGATGCTGCAGTCCGAAGTAGCCTGAAGGTGGGTACAGGATCTCAGAGACGGAAACATGTACAACAGTCGTGTTTATACTAATTTTAAAAGGCTCGCAGTTATCTAGCTGTCTGTTATGATTTCACTTACCTGATGCGGCAGTCCGAAGTAGTCGGAATGTGGGTACAGGATCTCAGTGACGGAACCATATAGAACCATCGTGTTTGTACTCATTTTAATGGGCTCGTAGTTACCTAGCTATCTGTGATGATTTCACTTACCTCATGCTGCACTCCGAAATAGTCCCAAGGTGGGTACAGGATCTCAGTGACGAAACTACGTAGAACCATCGTGTTTGTACTCATCTTAAAGGGCTCGCAGTTACCTAGCTGTCTGTGACGATTTCACTTACCTGATGCTGCAGTCCGAAGTAGCCTGAAGGTGGGTACAGGATCTCAGAGACGGAAACATGTAGAACAGTCGTGTTTGTACTAATTTTGAAAGGCTCGCAGTTATCTAGCTGTCTGTTATGATTTCACTTACCTGATGCTGCAGTCCGAAGTAGTCTGAAGGTGGGTACAGGATCTCAGTGACGGAACCATGTAGAACCCTCGTGTTTGTACTAATTTTAAAAGGCTCGCAGTTACCTAGCTGTATGTGATAATTTCACTTACCTCATGCTGCAGTCCAAAGGTGGGTACGGGATCTCAGTGACGGAACTACGTAGAACCATCGTGTTTGTACTCATTTTAAAGGGCTCGCAGTTACCTTGCTGTCTGTGATGATTTCACTTACCTGATGCTGCAGTCCGAAGTAGTCTGAAGGTGGGTACAGGATCTCAGTGACGGAACTACATAGAACCATCGTGTTTGTACTCATTTTAAAGGCTCGCAGTTACCTAGCTGTCTGTGATGATTTCACTTACCTGATGCTGCAGTCCGAAGTAGTCTGAAGGTGGGTACAGGATCTCAGAGACGGAAACATGTAGAACAGTCGTGTTTGTACTAATTTTAAAAGGTTCGTAGTTATCTAGCTGTCTGTTATGATTTCACTTACCTGATGCTGCAGTCCGAAGTAGCCTGAAGGTGGGTACAGGATCTCAGTGATGGAACTACGTAGAACCATCGTGTTTGTACTCATTTTAAAGGGCTCGCAGTTACCTAGCTGGCTGTGATAATTTCACTTACCTGATGCTGCGGTCCGAAGTAGCCTGAAGGTGGGCACAGGATCTCAGAGACAAAACCATGTAGAACCCTCGTATTTGTACTAATTTTAAAAGGCTCGCAGTTACCTAGCTGTATGTGATAATTTCACTTACCTCATGTTGCAGTCCAAAGGTGGGTACAGCATCTCAGTGACGGAACTACGTAGAACCATCGTGTTTGTACTCATTTTAAAGGGCTCGCAGTTACCTAGCTGGCTGTGATAATTTCACTTACCTGATGCTGCGGTCCGAAGTAGCCTGAAGGTGGGCACAGGATCTCAGAGACAAAACCATGTAGAACCCTCGTATTTGTACTAATTTTAAAAGGCTCGCAGTTACCTAGCTGTATGTGATAATTTCACTTACCTCATGTTGCAGTCCAAAGGTGGGTACAGCATCTCAGTGACGGAACTACGTAGAACCATCGTGTTTGTACTCATTTTAAATGGCTCGCAGTTACCTAGCTGTCTGGGATAATTTCACTTACCTGATGCTGCAGTCCGAAGTAGCCTGAAGGTGGGCACAGGATATCAGAGACGGAACCATGTAGAACCATCGTATTTGTACTAATTTTAAAAGGCTCGCAGTTATCTAGCTGTCTGTGAATAATTTCACTTACCTGACTCTGCAGTCCGAAGAAGTCTGAAGGTGGGTACAGGATCTCAGAGACGGAACCATGTAGAACCCTCGTGTTTGTACTAATTTTAAAAGACTCGCAGTTACCTAGCTGTATGTGATAATTTCACTTACCTCAAGCTGCAGTCCAAAGGTGGGTACAGGATCTCAGTGACGGAACTACGTAGAACCATCGTGTTTGTACTCATTTTAAAGGGCTCGCAGTTACCTAGCTGTCTGTGATGATTTCACTTACCTGATGCTGCAGTCCGAAGTAGCCTGAAGGTGGGTACAGGATCTCAGAGACGGAAACATGTACAACAGTCGTGTTTATACTAATTTTAAAAGGCTCGCAGTTATCTAGCTGTCTGTTATGATTTCACTTACCTGATGCGGCAGTCCGAAGTAGTCGGAATGTGGGTACAGGATCTCAGTGACGGAACCATATAGAACCATCGTGTTTGTACTCATTTTAATGGGCTCGTAGTTACCTAGCTATCTGTGATGATTTCACTTACCTCATGCTGCACTCCGAAATAGTCCCAAGGTGGGTACAGGATCTCAGTGACGAAACTACGTAGAACCATCGTGTTTGTACTCATCTTAAAGGGCTCGCAGTTACCTAGCTGTCTGTGATGATTTCACTTACCTGATGCTGCAGTCCGAAGTTGTCTGAAGGAGGGTACAGGATCTCAGAGACGGAAACACGTAGAACCCATGTGTTTGTACTAATTTTAAAAGGCTCGCAGTTACCTAGCTGTCTGTGATGATTTAACTTACCTGATGCTGCAGTCCGAAGTAGCCTGAAGGTGGGTACAGGATCTCAGTGACGGAACTACGTAGAACCATCGTGTTTATACTCATTTTAAAGGGCTCACAGTTACCTAGCTGTCTGTGATAATTTCACTTACCTGATGCTGCAGTCCGAAGTAGCCTGAAGGTGGGCACAGGACCTCAGAGACGGAATCATGTAGAACCCTCGTGTTTGTACTAATTTTAAAAGGCTCGCAGTTACATAGCTGTATGTGATAATTTCACTTACCTCATGCTGCAGTCCAAAGGTGGGTACAGGATCTCAGTGACGGAACTACGTAGAACCATCGTGTTTGTACTCATTTTAAAGGGCTCGCAGTTACCTAGCTGTCTGTGATGATTTCACTTACCTTATGCTGCAGTCCGAAGTAGCCTGAAGGTGGGTACAGGATCTCAGAGACGGAAACATGTAGAACAGTCGTGTTTGTACTAATTTTGAAAGGCTCGCAGTTACCTAGCTGTCTGTTATGATTTCTCTTACCTGATGCTGCAGTCCGAAGTAGTCGGAATGTGGGTACATGATCTCAGTGACGGCACCACGTAGAACCATCAAGTTTGTACTCATTCGAAAGGGCTCGCACTTAGCTGTGTGCGATGATTTTACTTACCTTTTGTAAAAATGCTTTTATTGTACTCTTTTGTTAAGAGTGACTATTGCGATAATATTTCTAATGTAACTTTAAGTTTTTAGGCATTTGATAAATCAGCGGAAATCCCGTCAAAGTTTTATTTGAAAATTGACAACCACACTCTGTCACATATTACATAAATTATTTATTATTGTAACATGTCAACATTTAAATAAATAAATACAAGTTATGCTTTCCGTAATATTTAATATTTTTTCAGTGTTGACAATAAACAGTCAACAATATCTAGGTATATTTTGGAAACGCATGGTGACAACAGCGCAGCAAGCACGCTCGTGTATTTCTCAAGAACAAGACCCCACCCCCCCAGTGCCGTGCCGACTCTTGCTGCGCACGGACGTCTGAGAAGCAGCCCTTTATAAATTATGTTGAGGGGTAGCAATAGTCACCCGTGCACATGGGTTCTTGCACCATTTTTTAATTTTTTTTATTAACAGGGATTTATTAAAAGGAGGTAAGTAAGCTTTTAGTTTGTATAAAACTATATATTTAGTTGAAACATTTGTAAAAGAATTAATTTAGTGATTGATTTTTCGCCTTTGCTTGTACTTTTATTTGAATAATTTACACAATGTTTGTTTTTTTCTCATTTTAGATGGTGGCGCAAAGGTCAATCCGATAAATACAACAACGGTTGGAAGAAACTGATGAAGGTGACGCATTTTGAGAGAGTGTAGAGGAGGTTGAGCCTACTGAACCTGACGTCCTGCCCGAAACTCAAAATTCCGATACCGAACAAAATGGCGAAGAATTTGAAGGTGACTGTGAAGATGTTTTACCGTTTTCGACATTCGCTACTTATGATTCTCGTGATGGTACGATAAGGACTAAATTTTCGCCTCCTACATCAAGGACCTGGTCTCATAATATTTTAGCTCGTCAACCTGGTCCCTTAGGTGCAGCAAAAGATGCCAGAACGGCTCTTTCGTCATTTCTTCTGTTTTTTGATGATGATATCTGCAATATTCTTGTAGATTCGACAAAAAGACGGCCTAAAATTGCATTAAGCGTAGGGCTGGATTTGTACAAGTAAGGAAATAAATTAAAATAATATATTACACCACTTTTGGTCATTCAAATCCACGAATTTGCTTTTACTTCAGTGGTATTAACATTTTATTCTTACCAAAAACTGCAACACTATAGTCAACCAAATCTAAGAAATACCTTTTGACATTCCACAATAACTTTGCACAAGCGTACTCACACGATTTAAAATAAACTTTTACGTAGGTAAATACAAGAAATTATGAAGTTATCTATATTTCATTACAACGTGTGTAGTTTTTATCACCAATTTCAATTCGAATATTTCATACAAAGCAAAACATTGAAAAAATTACCAGTATCAACTTTTTTACTTGACGTCGTTTCAATGATATGGCGCTATGTACCTTACCGTAGTGTTTGGATGATTAAAATAAATTGTAATGCGAATAATCATCAAAAATCATTATTTTTTTAATGTATTATTTGTGTAATTATATTTCTATTTTTAAATTTCCTTAAATTATATGAATCATGAATAAAATAAGTTTATTTTTTTACTTAATCAACGTAAATTTGTGTAGGCAAAAAAACTTCCATACAAAGCCGCGTTTAAAAAACCACTACGTAATTTCAATCTCCCGCCATTTCGGGAGCTTACTGTGCGTTATTTTGAGATTTTATGTTTGTCTTCTTAATTTGTGACTCGGCTTTAACTTTTTGGACCGTTTTTTTTTTTACATTCGTTGAAGCATGTACCCATGTCACAAAGGATGATTGGGCAAAAGTGGTGGAAATAACAAAAAAATTGATTATGGATGACTTCGAAAGAGACATTAATTTTGACTGCATTATAGAAAATCAAATAATAATTAATGTAAACAACGACAGCTCAACTAGTTGTACTGAAAGTGATTGAATAAATTTATTTTTAATTTAGTTTCAATCTTAAATTTTTATTACTGTGCCTCTAGAAATAAGCAGTAACAACAAATACAAAAAAGCTGATAAACCTTGTGTTTTAAATTATCCGTTATTAATTTTTTCCGGTGTTATTCAAACCAAACTGTAAATGATTACCAACTCTAAATAATCGATATCGATTTTTTTAAGAATCGAATATTGGTGCAATAAGTCTGACAGGTGTCAAAATGTATTTCTTAGGTTTGGTTGACTATAATGGAGAATTGATGTCGTTTTGACGTTAGCTGTCAACTGTTTTGAGGTTATTGATCAATTTATTGACGGATATTTAAGTTCTGAATAGCTTTGTTATTCTTATCACTGAAAGTCTAGCCTAGTGGATTTATTATGCACCATGGCTAAAATGTCTCGAAACTAGTACGAAGGGAGGGCAAAATAGGTTTTATTTTTTGATAAACACGAATAAAGTGTACTAATGTTCGGCGATGTGCTTCTTTGGTCTTGGAATAAGTAACTTTCTTGTTGATATTTACATATCAATATCAATGCAATTCAGAAGGAAACAAATGTAAAAGTACTACCTAATTGCAAAACAATAAGATTGTTCAGATAAATTAAAGGTGGCTACGCGCAGAATTCTTTGTTTGCCCTCATTAGTGCGTGCATGTGCGTGCGTCTGTGTGCGTGTGCGTGAACTTGTGCGTGTGCGTGTGTGTGTGTGTGTGTGTGTGTGTGTTAGATTATGCAGCCATTAAGAATTTATGTATAAAATAAAATATGAAATAAACAAAATAATAGAAAATAATTATTTCTTTTTGGATTATTAACAGATTACACATGTACACAGAAGCATGTTGTTATTCAAATGCGTTTAATAACTTATATAGATAATAACCATCTTTCTTTACATAAGTACCTGCCTAGTGATTTAAAATGTGATTCTACAGATGTGCGATATCAACGAAATAAAAATCTCACGTAAATCGTGAAGTCCATAAAACAAAAGCCAAGACAAAAAAGTAGTAACAGATCCAAAGTCCGAATGAAAAAACCAACTCACCAAATAAATCCAAAGGAGACACAATAAACGCATTCACGAGTTCACAACTACACAAACAAGCTTGGAACAAACAAAAAAATTACGGACTACCTATATAATATACCTTTCGTTCTACCATTTGACATATAATTTTATGACTGGAAGGGCGACATCATGTAAATTCATAAAAAATTGGGATTATTTTTAGCTAGTCATTTAGTTGGATTTATCCAAAGACATTTAAATAGGTAGTGGTAATAGACCGGACATCAATAACAAAATTGTCGTCTGTAACTTTTGACCTATAGGATATATCTCCTATTTTTGTCATTTAGTCTTAGTGACATCATCAAAAGGTCACGACGCATTCATCTTATAATTTTAAAAATATTTTTAAAGAAAATATACTTGGTTGTGCATTAAAGTGTTGTAAATCACGATATGGAACGAAAATGAATGTGATTTTGGTTTATTATCGTAAGAATAATGTGTATTTACCAAATAATCTTTAAATTTTATTATTTCAGTAGATTGTTCGAGAAGAAAATAGGGAAAAAATAATAACTAAAATGTTTCTTAAATAAATATTCAGCATAGTATTGCTATATTTCGCTAGAGGGTGTAATACATGCGCGTGGTCACAGCTTTTGTATGAAAATGTTCCCAATGTCCGCTCTATAGTGTATATATATATATATATATATATATATATATATATATATATATATATATATATATAATATATATATATAAATCTCTTTGGATTTTTCCTCTTATTATATTTTTAATAACATCCCTGATTTTTTTAGCTTTTTTACGGTATAGTGTACATATACTGGGCCTGAAATTGACCGTCTCCTTTATATAGATAAAATAAAAAGTAAATACCAGAGAGAAAGAGATGCTAATAAGACTGATTTGACTGAAACTGAAAGTGATACGACACTCCCCGTGCATGCCGAAGAAATATAAATGACTTTTGGGATAACTCTATGGGGCACAGGGCTTGAAATTTTATACACTGTTATGTACGAGAGTAGATTTAAATTCCTTCTTTGTGTTTTTAGAAAGAAAGAAAGAGATATTTATTTGGCCATTTCTTAAAAAAATAGCAATACATACTCAAAACATACATTATAATTAGGTATTCTTATAAGTAGACTTAATTATACACTTCCACAAACTTAAAAAAAAGTGAACAGCTAACTTAAAAAACACAATTTTTTAAAAAAATGGGAAATGGTCCAAATAGGACTGCCACTCAGGAAACGCTAAGATGTGTCATCCTAGCCCTGATTTTCAGTGGCTACCTTAAGTACATTATATAGATACACACACATATAATATATATACATATACATGGATACAATACACATACATACATAAATATATACAAACGGATAACACACATACACATACACACATGGGCACATATTTTCTATATATACGGGCACATATAATATATACTTATTTGGATTAATAATACAAGTATATACACAATTGGTAGGTTTTTAATATTTTTTTTATATTTACTTTTGGGCCACAACTGCCTTATCTTTGTAGTGCTATACCGGATGTTTATGAATGTTAATTTCATTGCATAACTGGAACCGAGAATATAAAAATAATTTAAATTTCATATAAAAACACTTGTACACAATAGCAACCCGAGAGATATGTTCAACATAACATGCTACCGCGTCCATTTAGCATATTATGTTTTATCACAGAACCTGCGCTAACACTACGCGCGCAATGGAAAGAAAATAGTGTAATTAGATTGTACACCCGTGACGTATGAAGGAAAAAAATGACAATTATACGCACTGGAACATACATAGATATACACGCTAAAGCATAAAAACATTAAATTTTAAATTGATAATCTACGATCGTAGCTGTTCGTTTAATAGTATAGCTTTGTAATTTGTACGAAAACTATACACTGATTGTAGGTTTCGAAGAGGCGGTGGAAGGTTATTCCAGCACTTAGTTGCGGCACATCTGAAGCTCCCTCGAAATGCGGCAGAATGATGTATGGGTATGAGCAACTTGTACGCCGAAGCTCTTGTCGAAATTGTAGCATTGTCTCGTGCCCATTGTAACTTATAATAAAGATAAGGAAGGAGTTCTCGTTTTGATAGTGCCAAAAAATAAAGTGGCGAAATGTAGTTGCCAACGGTAATCTATTTTAAGCATTCTTGCGTTGTTAATATAAGGTGTTACATGGGCACGTGGAGGAATTTTATAACAGAAGTGGGCACAGGCACTTTGAACACGCTGGATTAATTTCCTTGAACGCGCAAGAAGTCTAGGCCCTAATACCGCGTCAGCGTAGTTAAATTTAGATAAGTACTAACGATTCGCATAATATCTTACGCACTTCAATGCATAAAACATTTCTGATTTGGTACAGAACTTTTAACCGGTAAAAGCAGTTCTTAGCTGTGTATCTGTTTTTCAAACCTCAGCTTCTCATCCATTACTATTCCTAACTTTCTCGCCTCTTTAACACGCTCGACATTTACATTTTTTATTTTTACCATTGGGTGGGCGGCTAACACTTTACTGATTTAGATTTGTTGACGTACGGGACAGACAACCGCGGCAACATAACGACTGGCTTGCAGCTATACGTCAATTGTCTGATTATTATGAAACAAAATTGCCAAAAATATTATAGTCCTAGTGAAAATCTTACCATAGATGAGCAATTAGTAGCCTTCAGAGGACGCGGTGGATTCCTTATGTATATTCTAAACAAAACGGCCTAACTTGGCATCATAATGGTAGTTGATGTAAAACATTCGTACGCGTACAACTTTGGCAGGCAACACTTGCTGGCTTCCAGACGTTAAAATAAATAATATTTTCGATAAATCTGAAACAAATAATCTCAATTGTAACAGTGTAATGTTCTAGTTGATTCTTTGAATTACAGGTGATTCCGGATATCCTTTGGAGCCACCACACCGATCCTTAATGCTGAAGACAACTCAAAGTCGATATACGGTTAAGGAACAGTATTGAGAGGTGTTTCGGTGTTCTTAAATCAAGGTTTCTTAAATCAAGTCTACTAAGAAAAACGGAGTACGAACCAACAAAAGTAGTCTGCATTGTAAATGCATGTGTAGTTTTACGCAACGTGTGCATTACAGCATGACTCACACTTTCCCGACATCGTTGATGAGGAGGATTTAGCGCCAGACGCCAGTACAGCAGATCAATATAGAGAAATACAAATATATGAGCGGGGCCTTCAAGTGCGACAACAATTAATAGAAAGATTATTTTATTAATAACAAGCTTTATTATTTGTTTAATATCTTTTATATCTTTTATTCTTTTATTTAAACTTAAATAATTCAAAGTAATAAAAATTATTTAACTATATTGACCTACCTTAAATTAAACTTAAGTTGAGGGTTCCAGCAAAACTGTTTACGGCTGTAGTCAGGTTATTTATGAACTGTGAGAGTATCCATGACAACAGCTTGAGTTTCTAAGCACTTTTCACGTCTATCTTCTACAACAACATACAACATATTACGACATGAAATAATAACTAAACAATAAAAGTAATCAATATAATTACGTTTTTTTTTTCTGTTTTTCTGTTATTCACAACCGGAATATGGTCATTGGGTTCATCATCACCTGTATTACATTCAGGAATCTGTTAAGACAAAACGAAATGAAACTGTATAATATCCTTGCTACACATAAATGGGTTGGGGATCTCTGTCAGAATGTACATACTGAAGAGTATGCAGATGCAAGTTTCTTTAGAATGAGTTTATTCTATTGTGGACTCATAATGCTGGATATTTAATAGTAAATTTTGAATAAGTATGAACATACATTTAGAAACTTAATTTAATTTTTGTAATAAATGTTTGTTATACCAAACAAATACAAGCTCTAACCCTACCTGCATTTCGAAAGCCCCCGAGACGGACTCTATGGCCATTGGGGCCAGGAAAAAACAAGCACGTGGAAACTCCAGCTTTTCTGAGCCCAGCGCCGTGTCTGATCCCCCGCGGTCCCGCCACTCTCAAGCCAGCCATATGGGTTCCTCGTGAAATATCTTCGTAAGTAATAGAGATCCATTTTTAGTCAGATAACTTACCAAAGCCGTAGCTACACGTTTTTGGTCAGACCTGAGCGACGCGGATTCAACGACGTCTAGAAATAATTCTAAATCTGGGTCCATGTGCAATTTATGTACGTAAGATGCCAAGGGTAACTAAATAAGTCTAAGAAATAAATATAAATAATATTACTCACAGAACCTTCCCCTACTGCTTCTTCAGAACGCTTGTGGGTCTGTATCGGTATGGTGACAGCTTCGTACGCAAATTATATGTTAAATATAAGTTATGTTCTTATACTTATTAATTTAAATTAAAAATTTAATGTGTATTTAAATGTAGAAACCATTTAAAAAGAACTAAACAGAATAAAATAACTTCCAAAAAACTCATCTAAGTCGATGTCAAGAAATAGTCTATCAAACAATTAACATTTTTTAACCATTTAGCAATATCACAATAAGGTAACGCTATCGTCGCGCAATAAGTGAAATGCATCGACGCCTAAATCAGGCTATCAAAGTTCCAAAGTAATGCACTATGTATAACTCGTACGAATTAACTTGAGACCTGGGCCGATGACGTAATTGTCAATGTACGGTGTGCAAAATAATGCGTCGTAATATTTTTTTATTTGAAATTTTTGAGATTTGCATGAGATTATTAATAAAAACAAAATAAAATGTTCTGGCAAGGGGTGAAGCAATAAGTGATATACTGTTGCCATTTTTATATATTTTAAATATTTATTTTTTATAATATATATAATATTATTTTTAGTTAACGCGTCAAGGAAGGACAAAGAAATAAACATACACACTTTCTCATTTATAATATTATTAATTTATTTATTATACACTTTATTGCACTATAAAAAGTGTTACAGATTCGTACACAATAAAAATACAAAGCATAACAGGCGACCATATTGCTAAAAAGCAATCTCTCCCAGGCAACCTTTAACTAACTTTTAAACTTTTTATTTGATTTTTCATCTTCGAAAAATTTTAAAACTTTTAGAGCAAGTGTCCGTGCTTGGCTATGTATTGTCTTTCCTCCCATCTTTTTTTAAAAATAAAAAAGGCGGAGTAACTCCTAAGCGTCACAAGAAAACGGCACAACAGAACGTCCAAACTTAACAATAAAACAACGCAATTAACAACAAACAGATAAAATAACGTTCAAGTATAACAAAAACAAACAAAAGTCCAAACCAAACAACAAACAATTATCAAAAATATCGAACTAGAGTCGAGACGCGTATCCGTAACAAAAATGCTATCGGTACTGAGCGCGCATGGCCAGCGCGGGACGCGGTGCGGGGAGTCGGGAAGGGGGTCGCATTCCAGCGGAGTCTCAAGTTAATTCGTACGTGTTGTATATAGAACTCTGTACGAACACACGGAGCGTTGGCCAATTTCCGGGTTGAACACCTTGTCCGGTGGGAGATCTCCCCTTTTGCTTGCACGGCCAAAACGATGTTTGAGTAATTAATTAATTAAATACTTCAGCCCCGATTTTTTAACACTTAGGGATTGAATGATTTCCTCAAATGCAAAACGGACCATCCTATTAGTCCACTGTGTAGCGGCTTTTAAGCTAATCAATATACCCCCGTGGGTGTCGTAAAAGACGTCAAATGGGATTCAGAAATAGGAGGTGGAGGGCGGCATCTCCCAGCAACTGAAACTAGTAAAAAATTGCGGTTGCCTACCCGCGTGCTGAGCGCGGCAACTATGTTTATATATCTATAATGATATATGTATATATATCATTATAGATATATATATCTATGTATATATCTATAATGATATAAATCATCTTCTAACTACGGCGGAGGCCTATGCTCACCAGTGTACTATAATAGGCTGTAATGGATAGACTTTATTGCACGAGTTATTTACTCAAAATGGAATCTTTTAAATGGATTCTGTTGTATGTTGATCTATTTTCTGGTCATGGTAATACGCTTACGAATCTAAAAAGAGATTTTAGACGTGGTAGAGGCACGCTTCAGCTATATTATGGTTGTAGAACGAATCGGTCGTCCCTACCGGGTAAGGACCACAATCTCACAGAGTACCAGCATATAATTATATAATCGCAGACTGCGAGTATACTGCCTGCCTCAGTCATCAGAGGTGATAACGCATCAGTAGCCTTCTTTGTTTGAAAGTGTCCATTGTCTGCAGTGACCACTGAACATCAGGTGTAGACAAGTTCGATTATCACTTCTACTTTATTTAAAAAAACCCGTTCAATTAATTTTCATAATACGATGCATGTTTATTATATAGGAGCTGGAAGATATGAAGCCGCAAGAGAGACGGCGACGTCAACAAAAGCTGAGCGGGAAGTACATGAACCCTAGGGTTAAAAATAGCCGTCGAGTTACGATGCCAGGTACTTCGCTCCTTATCTCTTGCAATGTTTCCGAACGATTATTGTGCGAAAAAACAACCGAGTACTTCAACAAGATATATTTCAATGTATATTATGACGAGCAGGTATGCGGTGCTATATGAATGTGATAGTGAAGTGAGGTGGGGCCAGAGAGGTCTTTCAGGATCGTGTCAAATGGAATTCCTTAGTCTCTGTCTATCTCTCTGGATGACAGGCGTGAGTGTTCATGTATTATGTATTTATATGTATATGACGGCCTTGTTGGTCTAGTGGTTGTAGTAGTGCACCTGCTGATCATGAAGTCCTGGGTTCGAATCCCGGGTCAGGATAAAAAACGAATTATTGAGTTTTTCCGTCAAGAAATTCTCAGTATCTGCTCGTAACCAGGAAGTTGGTGGTGTCTCACCCATGTGCCTAGGAAAAGCACGTAAAGCCTGGTCCTGCGCCTAAACTCTCTTCAGTCGTCTCGGATCCGTCCGTCCGATCCATCCCATCGGATTATGAGAGTGAGGGAATAGAGAGTGCATCTGTGCTTGCGCATACACTTGGGCACTATAATCCTGTTCTGCGCCGATGGCTAGTCTCCGTTGAGGCTGGCCGCCATGACCGAAATTCGGTCTGTGGGGCACTATTATGATTTATACATATAATAAATGTTAATAATTTTACTGTAAGTATTAATAGAAGTGTAGTGATAACGAATTCAGTCCAATTACATCTATATATACTAAATGATTTTTTTCCCGTCTTGAAAAAAATATGGTGTAACAGGTGAACGAAGTGGAAGCCTATGGAACTGATATTTTACATTTTCTTTTCTTCATTAACATATTATTAAATTGATCTATCAATTATTACTACTAAATTTGGCACCTAATTGAAAGTACATGCAGTAGCCCATAGGCACCTAAATCTAATCTCAATTAAGATTCAAAATACAGATGCATGGTTGCCCCCGAGGGCTAATTTCCGGTTTTCGTCTCTTAACATACGAAACTATGTTTCGATAGCCTATGACACACTTTCGCAAATAAATCAGTTCAGTCTAAGCGGCATCGGTGTAAGGTTGCAATGGATTCCAGCACACATTGGTTTATTGGGTAACGAGGAGGCGGATAAATTAGCGAATTCTGCTTGTATAAATGGTGTAGAGTATTATATTGGTCCTTGCTACTCAAAAGTATTACCAAAATTAAAAAAATCATGTTATAATAAATGGAAAGAATTTTTCAATGAACGTTCTAAAACGAAAGGTATTTGGTATAAAACGATACAGTGTGAACAGTCTCGAATACCTTGGTTTATAGATACAAAATTAAACAGAAATACTATTAAATTAATATTTAGAATAAGGGCAATACAGAGTGAACAGTCTCGAATACCTTGGTTTATAGATACAAAATTAAACAGAAATACTATTAAATTAATATTTAGAATAAGGGCAGGTAACATTCCATCAAAAAAATTTTCTTACTTGATGAAAAGAGCTGATTCACCTAACTGTGAAAATTGTGGAGTGATTGAAGATATACATCATTTTTTAATGGAATGTGAGCGCAACCGAGGGGCAAGGGAATTATTTGTAACATATAATATAAATGTGTATAATATAGGTATTGCTCAGGGCATCCTACATGCCTCCACCTCGGATATTGCATTAAGTATGTGCAGATTAATAACATATGTATAGATTTTAAGTTAGCTTTAATGGGATTGACATGTTAACGAACAAAAAAAAACTAAACACAGAAGCATTTTGCCGAGCCATTCCTGCTGCAGCCGAGCTCCCCTTATTGCATCACTAAGCTCTCCGGCCACTAAGCAACATTGTAGTCAAGCGAGTTGAAGTAGTGGCGGAAATATACTTTAATTATATATAATTAGCTTAAATAACTAATTGATATGCAATAAGTATATAATTCAACAGCTGTTATGTTACTTGTTCAAGGAATTTCATATACCTACAGCTTTTTCCATTTACAAATTACCTACTTAACATCATGATATAATTTGTTACCTTAATCATAAAAAAAATTAAATGTGAAAAAGTAAAACTAAGCTTTCGTTTACAGTCATACGTATGTGATTGGATGTAAAATGGCGTTTTACCTTTTCCATAAATCGAATTAAAAAGTTAAAAAATTAATATCTTATTATAACTAAATAACTGAATAATAATATTGAACTACTACTTAATGAAAATATTCTATAAGTAATCAAAAGTACCTTTAACTTTTTTATTTTCATTTTTTTTCGTAACTATTCAATATACGTCCAATGAAGCAAAGTAGATACTTCTGAGAATTATATTTTCGTTACATTCCTAAATTGCTATGAAATTCAAAATTTATATTGTTATTGTTTCATTTTAAGAATAAATACAAAAACTATATTCTGGAACAATAGGATAGTTCGGAGGACGTGGTGTACATCCGAATTCCTGCGGCTACATACTTGAGTCGTCCCGCACACGCAGGTGAAAAGAGCGGCTTCAATGAAGTTTTGTCAACGCTTTACGAACGCAAACTGACGCGGATGGCTGACAGAAAAATAGAGGTAATTTGTTTCATAACTTGTAAATAAAGTACCCGTATTTTAAATGTAAATTTACAGTCTAATGTACGTCCCACTGCTGGGCACTGGCCTCTCATTTCAGACAGGGTTGTGGGTAAGGCCAGCTTAAGGCCAGTGGGAGGATGGCCAAATCGTACCAGACAGCGAAATGATAGCGTCCCAATATGAAATATTTATGTAAAATACCCATATTGTTTAAGGTCTTAAAATACACTAGAAATACCTCTCTAAGTATCCACAAAAAAAGTTATCCATTTATTTCTATTTTTATAACTGTTCAAAATTATTTCAAATTATAGTTTCAGAATGCACCTAATGACGATTCATTTCGTGTGTGAAAGGACTTGGTATTCAAAGACTGTAATTGTTCACGTTTTTATATATAGTTGTTAATTTTAATTCAATTCAATTAGTATGTAGACAGCAAATCAACTACTATGCTGATTTATTATGTATTGGATTCTTGTCATAAAAATAATTATGTAGGTCATAGTAAGCTTAACGTTTTGTTCAATTACATATGTACAACGGAACGTCATTTGTCATCGCTTACTCTGTGATCATCGATTCGCGCCAGTATTATTGTTAAATTGTTATTTCTTATTTATTTCTGTTGTTTTGACCTCGGTATTTTTACGGACTGATTTTTTCAAATATTGGATGATTGTGAGAAACATCATGCAAACACAACAAAGACAACTAGGTGTGCGATTGCTTTGTGTTAATTGTAACATATGCATTAATAAACTTCGCCACCATCTCGTTTTTGAGCTTGATACAAGAGTAATTTCTAAGATTTGCGAGTGGAATTCCTCAATAATAGTACGTATTTACATACCTACTTATTTTATTACACTAACATAATACATCACCATAATACAACTCTAATTCTTATTTTAGATCACTGAAGAAGATTACGTATGTGATGCCTGTCAGCAATTGGCAATACAGCATGTCAACTCCGGGTTACCTAATGAACCAGGTGCCTCATCTTCCCGTGGCCACGAGCATGTTTGCATACTTTGTGGAAGTTCTCTGAGGACTCGTAAACGTGATGTTGTTGTGAGAGAGAATCCATCTCAGTTGCAACAAGCAATACATGTTGAGCTTGAAAATAGAATTGTCCCACGGCAGGTAATAATTACCTTTTTATTTTGTACTTTTTTTTTGTTTTGTCTTGGTATCAATGTTATAGTGAATTTATCACTGCAATTATATATTGTTTTGTAAAAGTGTTTCTGTTTGCTCGGGTTTAATAATAATTAGCCAAAACATTTATATTAAGACAAAGCTGTATGGTTGTTTCAGGTACCTTCAACAGACCATGTTTGTCATCCCTGTTGGCTGAGACTCAAGAGAGTTGCAACACGCAATATGCAGCAGACAGAGCCAGAGCTGAAGCAGGAGCCAGAGCCTCAACCCCAAGAACCTCAAAGCCCACCAAATACCGACCAGCAAGATGACGAAATACCTCGGGTGATTAGTTTGCCGCAGTATAGACGAGCGGCAAACACTGCAGCACATTGTGTTTTTTCTGGTTGCCAGAACACAGATTTGCATAGAATTTCTGACGCTCTAAGAGCAACAACTCTTAGCAAACACAAATATTACTTGCCTATAAATGCTCGTATTTGTGTAGAGCATACATTTAGTACTGATTGGGATATGTTGTTCAGTTCTCAAAATAGTTTGAGAACATTTACGGCTGAACAAGTGGAACATGCTCTTTCTTTTATAAATGCTTTCAACACATTTCTTGATTTCACGAATATGGAAAGTGTTGAAAGAATTGATGAGCATTTGTTTCATTATTGGCTCGGAATGAATAAACAACAATTTGAACTTTTACTGATGAAACACCCCGTCTTGTAGAAACAAATAGAGGCATTTTAGGTTTAGATGTTCTTCTAATGAAGATGAGAACTGGTGAATCAGATGACCGGTTATCACAGTTATTAATGGTTCCAAGGCGAACATTAGAAAGATTAATGGATAAGGTTAGAGAAATATTGGTACAAGATTTTGTGCCTAGAAATCTGGGAATTGAACATAGGGTAAACTACCCAATTATGGACACTTTAAGACGTTCGTCACAAAACATTTAGCAAAAAATAGTTAAATAAACTATTTTTGTATTTTATTTGTAGATATTAATATTCTGTCATTATCATTATTTCAAAAGTTGGCGATATTGTGCAAATTATAATTACTATTTATGAAAAAAGTTCGTTTATCTGAAGTTACCTCTAACTTCCTATTATTGACATACATTTTCCTATTAATGACACTGAACTGCCTAAATATTGACACCCTGGTTCTCATGTCTGTTGATCGCTAATTTTAACGAATTTATTGGGAAAATAGTAAATAAAAAGTACTCTGTAGTTTAAAAATATGTAATAGAATTCTTAAAAAATAAACAGTTACACCAAAAATAACATTTTCTCCTGTTAATCACTATAAAAGTATTAATTAACATTGCAATAATCAGTACTTAAGAAATCACAAAAAAAAACAGTTGCATCAAAAATAGGTAATAAACTTCTCTTCTTTATCACTATCAAAGTATCAACTAATCAACGTAGGGTACAAGTTTCATTTAAAGTCGTTTTAACAATAATGTTTACGATATAAATGTATGTTTTACGATGGTTATTTACGTATTTATTAAACTGAGATCATAACTTCTCTTATAACTTTAACAAGTCAGTACCTACTGAGAATTTTCTTCAAGTAAATTTTCGATATCTTTATCCTGCAGTGTTTTCTTATCTAATTTTGGTTTAATATTAAATTCTTTTGCAAATCGTTCTTTTAAACACAAAGTATCTTGGTCACGAATCTTATTACCAGTGTCCTTAGAATCGATATTCAGTCTTACATTGGTACACACAGTCTTCATAGGTGTTTGTAACAGTTTGTTAGAGGCACTCGTTCTTTTGTTATCATCAAAATTAAGTTTTGTTTTTACTTTTGCAATCTCTTCGGCCTTATATTCTGTAGAAAATATATGTATGAATTTCTACTTCATGTGGAACTTCAAAGCAAGATAGCCTTTCTTTTGAATCATTCCAATCTTCCACAGAATCACATAAAATTGCAGGAATATTAGCAATATCGAAATTGGTATTTGGTTCCTCATAAAAGTTGTCTTCAGATTCAATGGATGTAACACCTTTTAATATGCATGCTGTTGGCGACGCGCCTATAAGAATGTTTCAGTTTATTAAATCAACCGATGACGCATAGTCATGAAAAGCAAATTATCGAGCCACGACGCTCTGATAAGAAAATGCTTAGTTAAATCTTAAAGAAATGTCGAATTAATGATAAGAAGGTCTTGGGTTCGACTCCCAGGCCGGAGTAGTTTATTCGTTTTCCTAAGTAATATCGCCTAATAAATTCGTAAGGAATTTAAGATATAAATTATGTTACCGGATTTGTTCCCCGGTTGAAATCATCTTTCTAATGATGTAAATTCATAAGAATATTAAAGTAAAGTTAAAGATCGGATTGGTTCCCCGGTCGAGATAATCACTCTGTGCATAGACAGAATTAAAGGAAATTAATTGCATAAGTATTGTCTTGTATAAGTTTGATACGTTTGTACGAAAACAAATGCCTATTTGTTATAATTGATTAATGAAAACATTCACTTGTATTGTTATCTGATAAGAAGCATGATAACAAGTAAGAATCTTATCAGAAATAGTTTCCTACTGTTTGAAAATTATGTAGAAACACTTGTCTATTTAATATTGTTAAAATTAAGTGTATTTCAGACTTTCATTTTTTCTGATAGTCGAGAGTCGTGCAAAGTTAGTTGTTCAAATAGTGTGAGTTCACGGAAGCACGCTGACCACGCCCTTAGGAGGCCGAATATGTAAAAATTTAAAATGTTTGAAATTTCAGCAATTTATGTAAAAATGACTTGTAAACTATTTCAGGTTGATTGTACGTGCTAAAAAGGTGAATTCTGTGTTATTTTTATGTGAAAATTCATGTGCATAAGTGAAATAATGATAGTTTTGTATAAGAAATTTAAAAGTGTTTTAAATAGTGAAATGAATAGAGAAAATGTAAATTAAACTATTGTATTAGTTAACTTATGTATAAATTCAAGTAGGAAACATTGTTTTAACTTTCTGTGTTAAATATTTAAGAAGTTTGCATTTTGGATTTGTGAGTAAAATAGGTGGTTTTCGTTTAATAAATAAAAGGTTTTTTGTAATATGAAGATATAATGCATATCATAGTGTAGATATTGTTTTGTACTACCTATATTGACAAATTGTATTTGAATATGACTTGAGTAAATAAAGAAATTAAGTGAAACGTGAGAGAGTAATAGTACAAATTCATGTAATTAAGTTGCGCAGGCACGCGAAATGCGCGGCTCACTTTCGCGTTTAGCTCTGGGGGTAGCTTAGTAAACGGGTTTTATTGCAATTCGTTCGGGGAAGAAGATAATTCGGGAAAATAGTTCGGAAAAACAAGAAAATCCTTCGGGAAAAGTGAAAACCAGCAGTCAAGAAGAAGAGTATAGGGAAAAGTGATTACTCTCTCACGGAACGGTTTGAAGATAATTGCTGTTTCATTCCCAAGATCCCTTAAGTTATACAGTCCACATCGAAGAATTAAGGCGTCGGGACCGGGACGACTTCGGAAGACCCGTAATCCCCGTCTGAACCTACTTGCTGAAAAGGAAAGAGGTTATCGCCCTAGTGTGTTACTCCGTTGCGGAGATCACATACGTTGTTCCCGAACCCAACGTAGGCGCGATAGGAGGCTGGATCGAGAGAAGCCTCGATTCCTCCCTTCTGTTTCTTAGTATTATTTTCCGAATTCCGTTAGGTCCTTTTCAATTGGTCCTCGCGAGCCGAATTCCTTTTCAATTGGTCCTTCGAGCCGGATTAAAGACCACCCGAACCACGCCAGCTGGATCAAGGAACCGGCTGTGGACTGCTGGTAGTGGAAAAGAAGACCTTCGGAGCCGAGTGAAGATCAGCAACCGAAGGAAGCCGGAGGTTTGAGCTGAAGCAATAGGACCAAAGGCCAGAAGACCAGGACGTCAGCGCTGAAGGACTGGACCTGGAACTACCGGAAGAAAGAAAACCGGGATTGCGGCCGGGGGCGTGTGCTCGCATGGGGCACGTATCGCAGCCGGGCGCAGGTGTCTTGTGAAGGCACTCATCGTGGCCAAGCAGGGCTTGGCATTTTTCCTGTCGGGCAAGCGTGCTCGGCATTTCCTGTCGGACAACTGTGTCCGGCATTTCCCGTCGGGTCATCAGGGTGCAAGAAGCATCCACCGCTGCTGCTGCCGGGCGAGGGTGCGCGTGGGCACCTGACTGCATCGCGGCCGGAGGAGGGCGCCTGGACGAGGCGTCACCGGCAACTGGGCGGCGAGCACAGTATACATCCCGACCACCTAACGGTGCCAAACGGTTGGGCTCTGGCATAACACCTTCGGGTGGAGCAGTTCTCTCGAGCGAGACTGCGCTTGCACTACCGCTCGACTGTTTCGTCATATTCCTTGGCGGGACAGTTCCTGAACCTTTCCTCCATTCCATTCCTGCACGACTCCATCCCTGGACGGCTCACCTCGGTAGGCCCCGTTCAGGATTGATAGGGCTGTTAGGGCTGTTAGGGTGGTAGTAGGGTTGTAGGGTTGGGAGATAAGGGGGGGGAGGGGTAGTGGTGTTAGGTTGGGGTGTAGAAGGGTTGTAGGTAAGGGGTTGTAGGGACCGTAGGGACAGTTAGGGACCGTAGGCCAACAATCACCTTCCTGCAAGATGAAGAAGGCACAAGACCAGACAGGGAGAAGCGAAGGGAGCAGGACAAGGACAGGGCTCTCAAGAAAGGCTAAAGAAGCGGAATCATCTGGAGCGACCACAGCTGCTGCGTCGAATGGAGCAACTCCTTCAAGTGGAGCCACCACAGACACGTCCACATGCACGTGGGACACAGGGACGTCCGTGGCAACGACAAGCAACAGGACGGACACCAGTGGTACGCAAGCCAGCACCGCACAACAATCCGTTATATCCAGGAGTGAAACGGTGGTCGAAAAAGTAGGTCAAAGGACCGAAGAAGCGGCATCGTTAAGGACAGTAATCGGGCACACTAGTGATAAAGGGTCACAAAGAGGTAGTAGGTCATCGCGATCGGCGAGGCTGAAAGCCGAATTAGAGGCGCGGATTAAATTCGAACGCTCAGAGCTCGAACGAGCACAGGCAGCTGCTGCCTTAGCCAAGTCTCAATTGGAGTTGGCACGACTCAATCGAGAAGAGGAGATCGACTCGAGTGAGGATGACGAAGAGCGGAATACTCAGGTGGAACCTTTCGTAAGGAGTTGGGTTCAGCAGACCATAATGAGCGCGCCGGTTAGTGTAGCACAACCCGATGTTACTGATAAGGAAGCGTGCAAAGGATCGCGCCGCAAAGGGGCGGAGATCGAGCGCAACCAAGGAAATGCACAGAAAACACACGCGAGTGAGGTGTCAGAATTGACCGAAGCGATTGTGAGTGCAATAAAAATAGCTGGTAAAGATAAGTCTTCCCAGCTTCATTTCCTCCAGGAATTACCGGTGTTCGATGGAGACCCGGGTGAATGGATTATTTTCAAAACGGTGTTTGATGACACGAGAAGTCAATTTTCAGGGGTGCAAAATGTCGCACGCCTTAGGAGGGCATTAAAGGGCACCGCTAAGGAAGCGGTTAAGTCGTTGTTGTTTACTTTGTGTGAACCGGAAGAAATAATGAACGCTCTCGAAAGAAGATTCGGTAGGGTTGAGATGCTCATTCTAGCCGAAATCGAGAATGTAAAGCGTATGCCAAGATTGGCAGAAGATTGCCGGAATATAGGATCTTTTGCAAGTCGTATTACGAACGTGGTTGCCACGATACAAGCGTTGAATCAACCACAGTATTTGTACTCACCGGAGTTAGTGAGCCGCATAGTGGAGAAGCTCGGAACTATGATTAAATTTAAATGGTTTGAATATCGAGCTCAATATCCTTTGGAGCCAGAGTTACAAAAGATGGCCAAGTTTTTAAATTTATTGAGTGAACAATTTGGAGCGTCCTTAAACAATGAAAATGCGCCTGAAAAAAGGAAGCGTCCTGAATTCAGGAAGCAAACTGTACACACTGCAAAGGGAGGTGTACGCAGATGTGCCGTGAGCGAGCGCTGTATGCGCCGAAGTAAACCGAGCGAGCGTTTAGAACGCCGAAATAGTAAAGGGCACAACCGACAGGTGGCTATGACAACCCAGGATAAGCCTGTAAGTCGGGTAACACATAAGTGTGTTATATGCAACAAAGAGCACTCTATAGTGAGTTGTTACAAGTTTAAGGACATGAATATTCACGAGAAATGGGAAGCGGTCAAAAAGGCGAAAGTATGTTTCCAATGTTTGTCACCTAACCATAGGAGGTTAGAGTGCAAAGCGAAAAAATGTGGTGTAGAGGGATGTAGAATGTCACATCATCGAATGCTACACCGATACCCCAAGGAAAAAACCTCGCCACAAGGGGACGAGGGGGGTAAAGATGCTCAGATTACAACTGTTAGTACAGTGAATGCACTGGCATGTGCATACTTAAAGATTATACCGGTCGAGTTGTATGGACCTAGAGGAAAGGTCAAGACAACAGCTCTTCTGGATGAGGGATCGACCATGACACTCATAGAGGAGTGTATGGCTCAGAAATTAGCGCCTCGCGGACGTAAAGAGGGATTACGTATCGAAGCCGTGGGAGGTAAGCGAATTAACGACGACAGTTCGTATCGCTTAAACATTAAGATAAAAGGCATTTACTCGAGCGACTTAGAAGAGATAAGTGTACAAACAATTAAGTCACTTAACCTTTCTCCGCAGTCGGTAAGCCGAGAATTATTGCAACGGTGTTCTCATTTGACACCGATTAAGGATGAGTTGATGTATGAGAGGTCCAAACCTACCATATTAATTGGTCAGGATAATTGGCATCTCATAGTTACTCGTGAATTAATTTCAGGAGGTAAGAACCTACCTGTAGCATCGCTCACCAAACTTGGATGGGTTTTACATGGTCACATATCGGGTGGTATTAAACCGATCAAGATCGTTAACCACATTTCCACCAAGAAGGAGGAAGATATGGATAAATTAATCAAGGATTACTTTAGCTTGGAATCTCTGGGAGTATCGGCTAGAAAACCCGTGAACGACCCAGAAGAACGAGCATTAAGTATTTTGAACAAAACGGTACGTCGTATACCTAATAATAGGTACGAGACTGCTTTGTTATGGCGCACAGACAATGAGTGCTTGCCGTCGAATAGAGCGCAGGTTGAAAGTCGCCTGTTTAATATTGAGAAAAAGCTCGACAAAAATAGCGAGTTGAAAAAGGAATATGAGAAGCAAATTGAAAATCTCATCGTTAATGGTTACGCAGAGAAAGCGAACCATATTCCCATTTCCCCACGTACGTGGTACCTTCCTCACTTCGCAGTGACTCACCCACAAAAGAAGAAAATAAGGATAGTTTTCGACGCCGCCGCAAAGACGGGCGGACGTTGTCTCAATGATGCATTGTTAACCGGACCGGACTTATTGAAGTCGTTGTTCGGAGTTCTGCTACGATTCAGAGAAGGAAGCGTGGCAGTAATGGCAGACATTAAAGAAATGTTCCTGCAAGTGAAAATCCGGGATGAAGACAGGGATAGCCTTCGATTCTTATGGCGGCACAATCGTGACGCGCCACCGGAAGAGTATAGAATGACGTCACTCATATTTGGAGCGGCATCATCACCTTGCATTGCTATATATGTAAAGAATAGGAATGCGCAGGACAACGCACATATCTATCCAGAAGCAGCTTCCGCTACGGAAAGCAATTTCTATATGGATGACTATCTACAGGCATTTCCCGACGTGACGACGGCCGAAAGGATCGTAAACGATATGTACGAATTACATAAACATGCTTCTTTCCAACTGAAGGGATGGGCTAGCAACCGACCCGAAGTTTTAAGTAAAATGGAAAATAAATATAAGAGCGACAGTGCTTCGCTGGGAGATAAAGAGCATACAGAGCGCACGTTAGGTTTGATTTGGAATATCAAACGGGATATAATAAGTTTCTCCACAAGTCTTCGTAGCACACCGGAAGAGGTGATGGAAGGTTTGCGACCGCCTACGAAGAGGGAGATAACTAGCGCTGTGATGTCAGTTTTCGATCCTTTGGGACTCGCATCACCCATAACGATTCAAGGGAAGTCGTTGATCCAGCAAGTATGGAGGACAGGCATCTCTTGGGATGAAGAAGTTTCACACGAATTACACGTGTTATTTTGTAAATGGATATCGGAAGTGAAGAAATTAGGTCATTTAGAAGTACCTAGACCCGTTGCTGAAGGCATCGGCAAGGGAGAGTTACACACTTTCACGGATGCTAGTGAAAAAGCATACGCTGCCGCGGTGTATTACGTCACCACGGACGAGCAAGGAAGAAGGCGGATTACGCTGATCGCCGCAAAGGCAAGAGTAGCGCCATTGAAACCAATTTCGATTCCAAGGCTTGAATTGCAAGCAGCTCTCATGGGCAGCAGGCTGGCTGCCTCGGTTAGTGAAGAGAGCAAGTACGAGATGTCCGAAAGAGTATTTTGGACAGACTCACGTACAGTGTTAGCGTGGATTAAGTCAGATCCTCGCGCCTTTAAACCATTCGTTGCTCATCGATTGGCTGAGATCGAAGATCAAAGTAAACCATGTGAATGGCGATGGGTTCCAACGTCACAAAATATGGCAGACGACGCCACTAGAAATTTTCCTTCCACCTTCGATGTAAGTCATCGCTGGTTTCAAGGACCTGAATTCCTCAGGAAAAGTCCTGATTTATGGCCCAAACAAGTGGACACCATAAAAGGCTTAGAAACAGGTGAAGAAAAATCGCCAAAGGGCGTAAATGCGTTAAGAAAGCAAGAACCGTTAAGTCTACCCGACTACGGACGATTTAGCAGCTTTAAGAAATTCCTTGGGGCAACTACACGCACCTTACAAGCGGTAGAAAAATTCAAGAGTTTAAGAAAGTCGGTTAAAGGACCCGACGACGCAGCCGAAAAGTCGGTTATGTGTTCCAACAAAGTTTTAGCAAAGTCGGTTAAAGGACCCGATGGCGCGTTGGACATAGCGCTCTTGAAAAAAGCGGAATTCTTAATTTGGAAGTTCGTTCAAGACGAATGTTTTTATGCGGAAATAAAGTGCTTGAAAGCAGGCAAAAGCGTTGAAAGAAGTTCACGCTTAAGTAAATTATCTATGGAAATAGGAGAGGATAACTTACTCCGTTTAAATGGACGTTTACCTTTCAAGTCTAATTTGACCGAGGAAAGTAGAAAACCTGTCATATTAGACGGTAAACACGAAATCGTTAAAATGATGATTAGAGAAGTTCATCATCATTTTGGACATGCCAATCACCAGACGGTGATGAATGAGGTGAACCAGAAATTTTACGTCTTGAACTTACGTAATGTAGTACGAAGTGTGTCACATCATTGCCAGTGGTGCAGGACATACAGGTCAAAGCCGCAGAACGTGCCACAAGGAAATATTCCTCTGGAGAGAATAGCTCATCATGAACCACCTTTTACATGCTCAGCTGTGGATTATTTCGGTCCTATGAGTGTAACTATAGGAAGGCGACACGAAAAACGTTGGGGTGTTTTATTTACGTGTCTGACTACCAGAGCAGTACATCTGGAATTAGCAGCCTCATTGACACCAGCGTCAATGATAATGGCGTTAAGGCGATTTATCGCCAGAAGAGGAAAACCAACCGTTATATACAGCGATAACGGGACGAATTTCAAAGCTGCAAATAAAGAATTATTGAAAGCATGCGAAGAATGCTATGAGAGCATGAAAAATGAGTCATTTAAGAAGTACATTAAATGGAAATTTATACCTCCGGGAGCACCGCACATGGGTGGCGCCTGGGAGAGGTTAGTAAGGTCGATTAAAATTGCGTTGACCGCTACGCTCAAGGAAAGGAACCCACGAGAGGAGGTTCTACATACGTTACTTTTAGAAGCAGAGCATACGGTAAATTCCAGGCCTCTAGTAACATTCAGTATGGATAGTCCTGAAGAGGGTTTGACACCCAATCATTTTCTTCTGGGACGCTCATGTGGTGATCGACCACCTGGATTATTTCTAGAGCGGCATCTGACGGGTCAACTCAATTGGAAAGCTGCACAGAGGTTAGCCGACCATTTTTGGACAAGGTGGCTGAAGGAATACATGCCTACCTTAATACCGCGAACAGGTAATAACGGAAAGTTCATGGAACCTAAAGAAGGCGATATTGTTTTGATAATAGATCATTCGTTGCCACGAAATACGTGGCCAAAAGGAAAAATTAGTAGAACGTTACCGGGACCAGACGGTCACACCAGAGTGGTTGACGTCATTACTAGCACAGGTATCTTGAGGAGACCTACATCCAGAATAATAGTCCTGGTACCCGCGACGCCTCCCAAATGATGGTGCTGACGCACGGGGGGGAGATTGTTGGCGACGCGCCTATAAGAATGTTTCAGTTTATTAAATCAACCGATGACGCATAGTCATGAAAAGCAAATTATCGAGCCACGACGCTCTGATAAGAAAATGCTTAGTTAAATCTTAAAGAAATGTCGAATTAATGATAAGAAGGTCTTGGGTTCGACTCCCAGGCCGGAGTAGTTTATTCGTTTTCCTAAGTAATATCGCCTAATAAATTCGTAAGGAATTTAAGATATAAATTATGTTACCGGATTTGTTCCCCGGTTGAAATCATCTTTCTAATGATGTAAATTCATAAGAATATTAAAGTAAAGTTAAAGATCGGATTGGTTCCCCGGTCGAGATAATCACTCTGTGCATAGACAGAATTAAAGGAAATTAATTGCATAAGTATTGTCTTGTATAAGTTTGATACGTTTGTACGAAAACAAATGCCTATTTGTTATAATTGATTAATGAAAACATTCACTTGTATTGTTATCTGATAAGAAGCATGATAACAAGTAAGAATCTTATCAGAAATAGTTTCCTACTGTTTGAAAATTATGTAGAAACACTTGTCTATTTAATATTGTTAAAATTAAGTGTATTTCAGACTTTCATTTTTTCTGATAGTCGAGAGTCGTGCAAAGTTAGTTGTTCAAATAGTGTGAGTTCACGGAAGCACGCTGACCACGCCATTCGGCCTCGAATATGTAAAAATTTAAAATGTTTGAAATTTCAGCAATTTATGTAAAAATGACTTGTAAACTATTTCAGGTTGATTGTACGTGCTAAAAAGGTGAATTCTGTGTTATTTTTATGTGAAAATTCATGTGCATAAGTGAAATAATGATAGTTTTGTATAAGAAATTTAAAAGTGTTTTAAATAGTGAAATGAATAGAGAAAATGTAAATTAAACTATTGTATTAGTTAACTTATGTATAAATTCAAGTAGGAAACATTGTTTTAACTTTCTGTGTTAAATATTTAAGAAGTTTGCATTTTGGATTTGTGAGTAAAATAGGTGGTTTTCGTTTAATAAATAAAAGGTTTTTTGTAATATGAAGATATAATGCATATCATAGTGTAGATATTGTTTTGTACTACCTATATTGACAAATTGTATTTGAATATGACTTGAGTAAATAAAGAAATTAAGTGAAACGTGAGAGAGTAATAGTACAAATTCATGTAATTAAGTTGCGCAGGCACGCGAAATGCGCGGCTCACTTTCGCGTTTAGCTCTGGGGGTAGCTTAGTAAACGGGTTTTATTGCAATTCGTTCGGGGAAGAAGATAATTCGGGAAAATAGTTCGGAAAAACAAGAAAATCCTTCGGGAAAAGTGAAAACCAGCAGTCAAGAAGAAGAGTATAGGGAAAAGTGATTACTCTCTCACGGAACGGTTTGAAGATAATTGCTGTTTCATTCCCAAGATCCCTTAAGTTATACAGTCCACATCGAAGAATTAAGGCGTCGGGACCGGGACGACTTCGGAAGACCCGTAATCCCCGTCTGAACCTACTTGCTGAAAAGGAAAGAGGTTATCGCCCTAGTGTGTTACTCCGTTGCGGAGATCACATACGTTGTTCCCGAACCCAACGTAGGCGCGATAGGAGGCTGGATCGAGAGAAGCCTCGATTCCTCCCTTCTGTTTCTTAGTATTATTTTCCGAATTCCGTTAGGTCCTTTTCAATTGGTCCTCGCGAGCCGAATTCCTTTTCACATGCAGTAGTTTTGTTATTGGGAGTCTCAGATGTATTAGACTTAAGAAGGCCATCCCTTCTTCAAAAAAATTAAAAACTTGGTTCAAAATTCTGTCTTTTTCATACTTACATTCTTTAATTATATCGAGGAATCGATTTTTTTGTAACACTACATCTTTATTATTGCTTACGCTTTTTACTCGTTTACCACGACATTTGTCAAAGTTTATACTATCAGAATTCCACGGGAAAAGTCCAGCAGCCCTAAAACCATTTTGCAATATTTCCGGATGAATAGAACTATTAATGGCTTTTTCTAAAATCGGTGCGAATTCCAATTTTGTTAGAGCTTGAGATGGATTGTTTCTTCTCCACTCCATCACACTTCTTTTCCAACCATTTTTTAGCGGTTTGAAAGCGGATACATCTGCGGGCTGCAAAATTCTCGTGGCATTTGGATAAAGAGCGATAAGTGTGATTTTTAATTCTGTACAAAGTTCACTGACACTTAGTGTTACGTGTGTTTTATGTCCGTCAACAAACAGGATGACAGGAAATTTTGTTGCTGTTCGCGTAAGGTATGGATGTAAAACATTCCTAATATAATCAACAAAAATGTCTGTTTTCATCCAACCGTTATCACTGAGGCCAATACCCCAATCTTTAGGCACTTTTGTAGCAAGTTCTTTAGGTAGTCTTTTATTTGCGTAAATTACTAATAGTGGAGTTCGTTCTCCATTTGCTTTAAAGGTAAATAAAACAGTTAAGGATGCCTTGGCTTGACCTCTATCAACTTCATAGACATTTTTATGACCTTTTATGGAAAGAACTCTCCCACTTTTTGGGCACAGTTGGAAGTTTGTCTCGTCATCATTTAAAATGCGCGATGGGTCCTGGGAATGTCAGTATAATTATTCATTTATATTAATAAGAATATATATCACGACACCAGCGTCTTATATCTTCTTCAGATACGCAAGAACTTGCACCAGTGACACTTTCTGGGGTTCTAATAGCAAAATCCTTATGTCTTTTCATAAAAAGATTATACCATCCTTTCCCTGGAACGCCATTCTTAAACGGATTCGGTCTATTGACCTTTTTTAAGAATTCAGCTACACTTGTAATCAGGTCCTCTTTTCGTCTTGGAAAGCCTTTTCTGCTATTAACTTTGATCCAATTTACTAAATCTTCTTCCTCTTTTACTGTCAGTAGGTGGTCCTGGTCTCTCATTTTTGTCTGGATGGTTGGTATGAAAAATAAGTGTAGTCCTAGGGACACCATACGTTTTGGAAGCCAATTTCTTGGACATCCCTTTATTTATTGCTTCTAATGCTAATTTTATATTTCTGAAGAGTATTGCTTTCTTTTCTTTGGAGATATTTTCTTTTTATTAATCTTATTTAGAGAACTTTTGCGTTTCTCTAAACCAGGATTTGTTTTGTAGTTGGCCATACTGTAAATTACGGAATGATAATTAATATTATTTTTATTATTTTTAAGCTAATACCTAACCTTAAATAATTTTTAGTTATTGTTAAAATACTTGATTGAAATTAATCGTTACAAATTGAAGTAAAAAACTTATTATTGACATATTTATTTCCTATTATTGACATGGTGTCGATAATACGATATTAAGCTATTGACACTGTGTCAAAAAATTGAAAAGCTAAGCCAGACGTTTTTTAATTTATACTCAAAATAATCCCTGTCGTTAAAACAAGTATTTTTTGTATAAAATTCCTATCAAAATAAATAATAATATGAATCCAAATATTGACATACTGTGTCAATAATAGGTAGTGAGGTCTATTTAGCTATCAATTATTGACACCCCTATTTTAATGTCACAATTTTTTAATTACCGTTAAAGTGAGGTTATAGAAATGTTAATCGATTTTTCATCAATGTACAAAATATAAACATCAATATATATGTAAATATCAAAGACGAAAAATTATACTATATTGTATGCACTTACCCTTCCGATTTTCCAACAAAATGGCGACTTTTTCTTATGAACACGGAGACGGTTGGTAAATTGAATAGTTTTGTTCAGCCATGCTTGTTAAATAACTCAAACTGTATTGCCAGAACAAAAAATATAAATACAGATGCGTTTACTTTAAACACCTTTGCTCCTATATTGAACGTGAATGTTATAATTTTAATTTATCTGTAGAAGTGTCAATAGTTGGTGGAGTGTCAAGATTAGGGCAGTTTACCCTATATCACGTGAGCAATGTAACGTTGCACGTACATGTATGCATAATTATAATTAAACGGTTTATTAAAATTAAATAAACATTTAATAAACTAAATAAAAATAAAATAAAAGTTATTAACAAAAATAATTCTATAATTAACTTAGGTATCCTATTAATAAAACAAATCAGTAAACTAAAAGAACGAATTAAATAATAAATCAAATATTAAAATATTGTATTTCGAACAAACACCCTGACGCTTCGTTACTCTATGCGCTTTGCAACTCTCGCGTCAGAGTTTTACCCGGCCGGTATTATTCCACGGCGTCGCGCTCCCGATCATTCTCCGCCCGAGCGCCCTGGGAGGCGCACACTACCACTGCAGCCGCGTTCACAAGCTCTGCTTTGTGTCCTCGTACGCGCTTGCAAATTTTAATCCCATTTTGGAAAAAGTTTAAAATAATATAATAATTCCGGCACTGTGGCCGTATAGTTTTTTCGTTAATTCTCGTCACCGAGACCTCCGTATCGTCTTGCACCCCGTAAGGGGTGCAATTTTACGACTACAACCGTGGCGGTCGTCCTTTTTAAGAGGGCCTAGGCCTCCCCTCGACGCCGCCACCGCCACAGCCAGTTGCCCACGGCGCTCCCCGTGAACAGTCCAACCCCCCGGCCTTGCTCGACCACCTCGCGGCCACATAGGGGAGTACCTGACCCTGCCAGTGAAGCCAGACGGGCACTTTTTTTAAAAATTATCGGAACCACGCCCACGACCTTTCTTTTACCAATATATAAATTTTTTTTTGACTGGTTGTTGCCTTATTTTAAATACCAACCGTCGCAGCAATTATTGCAACACAATTTAATGATTTCAAATGCAATTCATAATCAAAATAATGAAAATGCGATAGTTATATGTGATGGGACATATATTTTTCTAAACAAAAGTTCAACAAAAGTTATATGTTCCAAAAGGACACATATTCCTTACATAAATACAAAAACTTGTTAAAACCATTTTTGCTGGTGACACCTGATGGCTACATTTTGGACTGCTTTGGCCCATACAAAGCTACCACAACTGATGCAGATATAATGAAGTCTCTTTTCAGAGATGAAAACTCTCCACTCAGACAATACTTTCAAAATAACGATGTTTTTATTCTAGACAGGGAATTTAGAGATTCAATTAGTTTGTTAGAGGCTTGCAGCTACAGAAAATATATGCCAGAATCCCTGCTTGAGGGTGAACATCAGCTCACCACTGAGCAAGCTAACAGGAGTTGTTGTGTGACCATATGCCGATGGTTGGTGGAAGTTGTTAACGGGTACTTCAAACGAGACTTTAAAATATTTCGGCAAGATTTTTTTAATAAAACTGTTCCACATATGATACAAATGTTTTCCATAGCTGCAAGCATTTTAAATAAATTCGGTGTTCGATTAAAAAACAGGAATGATGCTGAGCAAATCGTAAATGTGGTTAGAGAACGTTTTCCATTAAATAATAATTTATCTAATTTCATAAATAGTATGAATATGAATAGACGAACATCAGATTTTACTACTATTACATCTCATTCCAATACTAATATTATATTCCCCCATCTAGAATATCATCATCATTACAACCCTCCACAAGTCCACTGCTGAACATAGGCCTCCCCCAAGTAACGCCACAAAGCACGGTCCTGAGCCACCTGCATCCATCGACTTCCTGCATGTCTTACCAGGTCGTCACTCCATCTAGTGGGGGGTCGCCCTACACTACGCCTACCGGTACGAGGCTGCCACTCGAGAACCTTTCTTCCCCATCGGTTATCGGTTCTTTGAGCTATATGGCCGGCCCATTGCCACTTCAGCTTACTAATCCGTTGGGCTATATCGGTCACTCTGGTTTTCCTGCGGATATCCTCATTTCTGAGTCTATCACGCAGAGAAACTCCGAGCATAGCCCTCTACATAGCTCGCTGAGCGACCTTGAGCGTCCTCATACGGCCAGCAGTGAAGGACCACGTCTCAGATCCGTAAGTCATCACTGGCAACACGCACTGGTTATACACTTTAGTTTTCGGAGATTGAGGTATACCTGACGAGAAGATGTGTCGTAATTTCCCGAACGCTGCCTAGCCGAGTTGAATCCGTCGATTGACCTCTCGGTCGAAGTTGGACTTACCTAGTCGGACTATTTGTCCCAGGTAAACGTACTCGTCAACAACTTCGAGCATAGTGCTCCCAACAACTACCGGCATAGGTGTGACATGGACATTAAACATGATCTTTAGTAAGTAGGGCTACGATGGCTATCCGAGTACAGAACCAGAGTTCCAAACCTATCCAACTGCTGAGAGGTGTAAGACAGGGTGATGTTATATCCCCGAAACTCTTTACCGCTGCGTTGGAAGACGTTTTCAAGCTACTGGACTGGAAAGGATACGGTATTAACATCAATGGCGAGTACATCACTCACCTTCGATTTGCCGACGATATAGTCCTTATGGAAGAATCGCTGGAGGACCTTAGCACTATGCTCAATGACCTCAGTGGTGACTCCCAACGCATAGGTCTTAAGATGAACATGGACAAAACATCTAGAATATAGTGAAGTTATATTATTTGCCTTAGGAACATATCAAATTCAACAGGCAAGATCCTATTATAGTGAATAGAGGAGGGTATAGAATTGAAATAAGCAGAGAAAACATTAATGTAACAGAGTATTGTTTGAGAGGAAGTGGAAATAATTCACTTATAAGAGGCAAAATCAAATCCAGACACATTTCAAGAAAAGTATATTATGTTTATATATTAATTGAAAATAATTTGTCTGGAAGGGAAGCTATAATAGAGTATTGCTGCAATTGTTTAGTTGGTAGAAGAACAGTTGGGTGCTGTGCACATGTTATGACGCTTGTGTGGTATCTTGCGTGGGTCAGGCATCAGCCGACAATACCTGCAGCATTCCTTGATGCTGTAGTTGTAAGAGAGGATGATTAATAAAAAGTAATTTTCTCTTTTTTTATAGAAATAAGGTGACAAACGAGCACACAGTCCACCTGATGGTAAGTGGATGCTGTGGCCCATAGACATCTACATTTATATTCAATTGAAAATCAAAATTTTGATGTGTTACCAGTCCTGAGGACTGAGATAGAATGCCTTGTTACCATTAAAAAGGGTCTCCGGTTCTCTATACTCACCATTCGAAACACAGCAGCATTAAGCTGCTATTTTAGTTTGGTTTCTATCACGGGCATAGCATCGAGATGAGGTTGATCCACCTGCATCTTTTTTATATGATATATGACTATCAAGTGATGATATTGAAAATACAGAATAATGATTATAACCTTAATGCGTATTAATATTGTTATATTAATGATGATTTTTGCCATAATTGCTACACTTGTGGCAACCAAAGTTTTTAGTGGTATTCTATAGAAAGATGCCACTGCCCATCTCCTGATATTTTTATTTGACTCTGTCGACTTTTACAACACCATATGGGATGGGGATGGCAATTCACGAAAGGCGTGTGTAATATTTTACATTATATATTTAGTTTAGGAGGCCTATGTTGAGCAGTGGACTGTCGCAATGATGATTAATAATGATCAATTAAAATTGTAATGTCGTTTATTTTACCTATTTCAATTTTACTGTGTGCTTTTATTTTCTGTTATATATTATGTTATATGTGTAATTTATAAATAAACGCCGAGTTCACAATCTCCTTCTGATTTATAATTATATAAATGGGTAAGTATCTCTAGACATTATATTTTAATGATGTTTGGAATTTATACTTGCTAATAAATGAATACTTTAATAAACAAAGGGCCCGCACTGCACCTATCTACTGTGTTATTTTCAAGAAAGGATTTTTAGAATAATAAATGCAGTGATATTATACATGATGTTTGGGATTTATAGGACAGATGTACGGTGCGCTTTGAGAGATGCCCCATTATTGTGTGATAAATAGTTGTTGTATGGTTCCACCACATATTTTTATTTAGCAAACACTGCAACGAGCTTTAAGTCGCATGTATGGAGTTATATTATTTGCACTAGGAACATATGGATTCAACAGGAAAGGTCCTATTATAGTGAACATGTCAGGTTTCACTGAGGGTATCGAATCGAAGGACAGTTGGGTGATGTGCACATGTTATGACGCTTGTGTGGTACCTTGGGTGGGCCAGGCATCAGCCGACAATATCGCCAGTGCCAACATCACTCCTTGATGTTGTAGATATAAGAGAGGATGATGAATAAAAAGTAATTTTGTCTAGCCTACTTGTTTCATTAAAGTACTCCTAAATTATAAATTCTTCCATTATACTTCATTTATTCCCGTAACCTACCATTACTCGATTTTTCAATACATAGGCAACTTTAGTATTGAAGACTGAAAGACAGTAGGTATCCAGCGACTAACTCTCTTCAGCTAGAATTAAAATGGTCAAACTACAAAAAAGCCTTGAAATCTTTTAGGAAAGACTTCGTGTGATAATAATTACGCCATCCTTGTTTTTTACACTACATACTGTGCAAGCTAGTGCAATACATGTAGGTGTAGTTTTTATTGAATTACCGGTCATAATTTGTTGTCGAAAGTCGAAACGGTCAACTTCACGAGATGGTTTGACAGACGGCCCTTTTTGATTTGACATCGAACTTTAGGGAGTATGGTGCACATACGTAGGGTGCGCTTTGAGAGATGTTCTATTATCGGGTAATATAATTATTTTAACTACTATTAGGCTACGTCGCAGTTGGATAAAGCGTCCAAGCAAGGTTTTTCGTTAAAAATCAAAGTCTACAATAAATTGCCTTAAGAAATAACAAGACTTCGTTTCGACAAGCGATAAAAACATAATTTATGAATCACGCTTTCTATAATATAGAAGAATATATGAAATGTTCATTTTCTGACTTGCTTGACATGTAAAAATAATGTAAATATATTTTAATTTGTAATTTTAATAATCTAATGTAATCTTATATCATTTGTATTGATTGTAATTTTGACTTACCAATGTTATATTTTAATAAAATGGCCAATAAAAAAGTAAAAGGTATTTGTTGATTTAGCCTTAAAAATATTGTTGACGTTATTATAAAAAATCATGGCTATTTAGATACTATTTTTAAACGTGATTGTGTTTACAACATAAAAACAAACCAATCTAACTATAGTTTGCTTTGGGACATGAAAAAAAAAGTCAAGTCAAGCTCTTATAGAAATTTGGCCATCCTCTTTTGCACTCGAAGTGTCTAGAACAACAATGGGACGGCCGCTTTTCCATACATTCGAATTTTTCGGGATTCGGATATTATTTCTTATTTATTTTTAGTTTTTAGTTTTGACGTATTTTGAATATTTATAGGAATAATTTATGAATTATTATATAACGATGTATTTTTTTAACATTTGGATACATTTAAATACCGAGTAATATTAACTTTAAAAACATCGGACAATAAAAAAGCTTTCGAGTAAAAATTTTAGGAAATGCTCAAATGGTGTATGCGCATCGCTGACAACTATACATATAACCATAATAATAGTATAAGAAATATAAAAATGTCACAGTAGAAATATAAAGGCTGATGATTATTAAGAAGGTGGTCCCATGAGTGCTATTACAATTGTAACACAGTTCGGTCGCTCCAGCTCGTCTATTGATATTTAAAAGGCATTATAATTATTATAGTGTTCGTAATTTCGCTCGAGACGTAAAACGAACATAGCTATTGTTCACAAACCACCTACTCGTACTACAAATTTATTGTACATTCGCGCAACTAAAAAAGTGTTCCAAACCGTGCCTTTGTCAATATTTTATGCAATTAAATAAAACAACAATTGTACCCGAGAAAATATCTCCGCTCGTTTAATCTCTTTTTTTATTTTAACTTTGACATTGTTGGTTTATCCGATTTAGACATCACGAACGATAAAATTTTGTAAAGTAATAAATAAAATAATATAATTAATAAAACCGACCCCTAGGAGGGAAATGCGGAATTGTGAAAGCTATTTTACCAATAATACGAGAGCGACTTATAATCTATAGGCTACAGCTATGCTTAAAACTAAAAACCAACATAAATAAGCTAATTAATTAATAAATTATTCTACTGAATGAGAATGCACCTTAACACACTTATAAAAGTATTAAACACTTGTGCGTAAAAATATAGCAAACAATTGAACAAAAACAAAAAAATATCGACTAATTATATGCATAGCAACTGTAAGTAACGCATGCAGAATAAATAGTCTCCACCCACTCCTTAAAATAAACAGGGCGTGAATAAAGTGCGGCAACATTTTAGGTAATTTAAATTAAAATATTTCCTATTTTCCTACTATGAACATTTGTGAAATCAGCGGTATATTTAAAATATGACATAAATATTGTACCATACACAGAGCAAAAAAAAATATACTGCCGGAACAAAACAAACAGGTAACTAATCTCTGTTTGCCTATAAAGTCAAACAGGGCGAATGAGTTAAATACAAACTAAATGCTAGTAATCAATAAAGAATAAAGAAAAAAGACAGCTCAATCCACTTTATTTACGTGGTAGAGCCACACTGCAGTTATTATAGTTGTAGCATGAATGGGTCGGCTCGACCGGGGAAGGACCATGCTATTACAAAATACCAGCGTAAAATAGCAGATTAATTCTGCTGTGTTTCGTATGGTGAGTGTAGAGAACCGGAGACCCAATTCACTGGAATCGAGGCATTGCATCTTAGTCCTCAAGGGTGACAACGCATCTGCATTTTGATTTTTAATCAAGCTTAAATGTAGATGTCTATGAGCAACACAATAGTCGTAAATAAAAAAATGACTTTCATTTAATGTAATACTTAGTATTATACAATAATCTTTGAATAAAAATCATTCATTTCATCAGGTGGACTGTGTGCTTGTTCGTCAACATTTTCTATAAAAAAAATATACTCCATATATATAAAACATTAATATTAGTGCTTAATATATACAGGGTGGTCCAAACAGTGAGGTTATAAATTTTTTTTTGATTCCTCACGCCTAGGGGTATCTGAAAATACCCTATGTATGTTACGCGACTCTTTGTAGTTTTCGAGTTATGATTTTTTTACCCTTTTTTTGAAAATATTCACCCTAAACAGCTTAACATTAAAAAAAATCTAATTGTGAAATTTTTTCCAAGTTTTTTTGTTTGTAACATGATCCTTATGAGTTGTTCTATTATGCATAAAATAATTAGCTTCCTAACATTCACCGAAGATACAATAATTTTAATCGAAACTTAAAAATTTTCTGTCAGGAGAGTGGGGCTTGAATTTTCAACATTAAATGAAAAATAGTAATAAATGATTTCATACTTTCTAATTAATTTTAAAAACTTGGCAGTACCTTAATCTTTCATAATAACATTAAAAACACACAACTGACAACTATCTGCGTCTTTCTGACAACTATCTGCGTCTTTCTCTTACCACGATCTTATCTTCCTCTCCTATAAAATTCAACGTCCTAGGCGTAAATCGAAATTCTTACTCCTAAGAAGCTTTAAATCAATTAACCTGGAGCGTTTGAGAGATGATGTAAATAATATTGACTGGTCCCCTGTTCTAAATTCCGAAGATGTTAATCATAAGGTTTATGCTTTTAATCACCTCATTTTAAAACTATTCGATACACATGCACCTCTTAAGCGAGTCAGAGTTAAACACTTTCCAGCCCCCTGGCTTTCAGAGTCTATAAAAGCAGTAATGGCCAAAAGAGATAAAGCTAAGAGGCGTTATAAGAAGCACCCTACTAATGAAAATTTATTCACATATAAAAAACTGCGTAATCGCTGTAGTAAGATGTGTCGTGATGCTAAGAGGAGACATATTTATAATGAGGTTGAAAATTCTCATTCCGCTCAGATGTGGAAATTTTTTAGAACCCTGGGTATTGGCAAATCATATATTGATTCTAATATCTCGTTTGATTTGACTGCACTCAACCGGCACTTTTCTGAGCCTCCGATTTCTATTGATGACTCTATTAAGTCTACTACACTTAATCTTCTCTCCAATATTCCTAAACCGCTGTGTTCTCCTTTTAATTTCAGTAAAGTTACTAATGGTGACATAAAAAAATGCCTTTTAGCCATTTCCACTAAAGCTATTGGCTATGACAATCTTTGTATGCAAATGATTAAACCTATCACTAATGAACTTGTCCCTATTATCACTCACATTATCTCTTCTTCGCTTGAGACGAGCTCCTTTCCGACTTGCTGGAAAAAAGCATACGTCATTCCCCTTCCAAAAACTTCTAATCCTAAATCTTTATCCCAATTCCGCCCCATTTCCATTCTTCCGATCTTATCTAAAGTACTAGAAAATATAGTTCAGAGGCAACTATCTCAATTCCTAACTGTTCACAGCCTGCTGAGTCCTTTTCAATCTGGTTTTCGTCCAGGCCATAGCACAGTCAGCGCTCTGATTAAAGTGTCTGATGATATTCGCTGGGCCATGGACAAAAGACTTCTCACTGTTTTAACATTATTGGATTTTAGCAGTGCATTTAATTCCGTTGATTATGACATACTTCTTGGTATTCTTGCGTCCTTAAACATTTCACCATCAGTAATCTCTTGGTTTAATTCTTACCTTAGGGGTCGCTCGCAGTGTGTCCGCCATGAGGAGGATTTCTCCGAGTGGTGTGATCTTACGGCGGGTGTTCCTCAGGGTGGTGTTCTTTCCCCACTTCTCTTCTCTATTTTTATCAATGCTCTCACTACTGTTCTCTCCTCTCATTATCATCTCTATGCTGATGACTTGCAATTATACCGTCATTTCAAAGTCCAAGATATAGATGAGGCTATTAATAAGATGAATGCTGACTTAAGTAGCATAAGCAGTTGGGCAAAATCGTTTGGTCTTCGTGTTAACCCTGCTAAATCCCAAGTAATGATTATCGGCAGCTCATATATGCTTAATTTATTAGATCGTTCGAAGATCCCTGCAGTTACGTATGATAATACTCAAATTCCATATACAGAGACCGCTAAGAACTTAGGTGTTATTTTTGATAATAATTTGTCTTGGGTCGCTCACATTAATATGATTAGCAGAAAAGTGAACTACTCTTTTCAATCTCTCAAGCGTCTCCAGATGTTTTTACCGTTAAAAACTAAGATAACCTTAGCTCAAGCACTTCTTCTTCCTCTCATTGACTACGCTGATGTTAGTTTTTTGGATGCTTCAGAGGAGCTGTTGAACAAACTGGAACGTGTTCAAAATTTGTGTATACGTTTTATTTTCGGTCTTCGTAAGTTTGATCATGTTTCAGAGTACAGGGCTCAATTAAAATGGCTTCCTATCCGTAGACGTCGAGACTTACATGTGTTATCATTTCTATACTTTCTACTCTTTAATCCTCATGCACCTCCATATCTCCGCGAGCGTTTTGAGTATCTTGTACCCCGTGAAACTCAGTGCCGGACCACTAAACAACTACTTCTCAAAACTCCTTCTCATTTCACAAGCCGATGTGGTGGATCCTTTACAGTAAGGGCGGTCAAGCTATGGAACTCACTCCCACATGACATACGTGCTAGCTCTTCTCTTGATATATTTCGGAGCAGAGTAAAGAGATATTATCTGTCAACTTAGAATTATAAATATTTACATATTTTATGTATTTATATGTATAATTGTATATATATGTATGTGTCTATGTATGTATGTGTATGTATGTATGTATATATATATATATATATATATATATATATATATATATATATATATGTATATGTATATATATGTATATGTGTATGTGTGTGTATATATATATATATATATATATATATGTATGTGTGTGTGTATATGTTTATATATGTATATATTTATTGTCTTTATTGGTATGTATGTATGTAAATCAATAGAAATGGGAATATCTTTTATTCTTATTTCTATTGATATAATAAGAAAATAAATTATACTTATGTGTTATACACTTATATGATAATTGTAAACTGTAACTTATAGCCAATTTCTATTAAGTAGCGTTATGTTAATTATTAAGTACGCACGCTGCTACCTACTTGCTTTGTATATAAAACTATTTCTCTCTCCCAATAGGTTTGCTGGAAGAGAACTCTTATTAGGGTTAAGCTCGCCTTTGTACATTTATTTAAATATTTAATAATTGTTACCAACTTATTGTGTGTACAATAAAGAATAAAGAATAAAAAAATGACACTTAATAGGCCAGTTTTTCTGTTACAGACTTCTGAAGTCACTCAGGCGGGAAACTACCTGAATAGTTAATTTGATTTAAAAAATCTTTTTATCATTTCTAGGGCTAAACTAAGATAGTAAATGCTTCAGGTTATCAAAGAAAACTACTTATTGTTAAAACGTGACATTTATTAAGGTATCATTTTACTACAAACTACATGTTTTTTTTATTTCACTGAAACTAAATGATAGCACATTCAGTCACAAACACACAAAGGAATTTTAAACAAAGGCTCAGGTTAACATTACTGCTTTGCGCTCTATTTTGTTACCAGGCTGCACCCCGCGCCCCGCGCCACACCGACCGCGTCCCTTTTTCACCTCGCTCGGTCCCGCCAGTCGTTCACTGCTTTCCCGCGTGCAACCACTACTCACGTTTACGTTTATTTGGATCTCTTATTTGACTACCTTCGCTTTGTTTCCCGGATTCTTGATTTGCCTTACGATTGACCTGTGCTTGTTTTATGGACCTTGAGTTGCTTAGTGATTTGGATTACTTTTAACAATGAGTTATTCTCTCAGTCAATACGCAGAGATGCACTATTTCTACGGCGTTGCCCAAGGAAACGGCGCATTAGCGGCACGGCTTTATCGAGAGCAACTAGAGCGGCGAGGAGAAGTGTTAGAGCATTACCCGGGCTACAGGGTTTTTAATAAGACCCACGAAACCCTGATGGCTGGACGCGTTCCTGAGCGTAATCAACGTCGCGAGGGACTACCCAGAGTGGATCCAGAAAGAAGAGATGTAATAATTGAAGAAGTAGAAAGAGACCCTTCTACTAGTTCTCGAGCGATTACGAGAAGGACTGGAATCCCAAGGACTTCAGTTTTAAGAATACTGAAATCAGGTGAGTGCATTTTATTATTTTGTAGACCTCTTTATTCAAAATCCCAACACATTGCTGCACTGCCATTTCAAATCACACTCATTTAATTTACTGTGAATTGTCGATGTCTAATGTGTTGTGTGTGCGTGTAAAAGAGAGAGATGTAGAGACCCTTAAACAAGCGCTCGTAATTCAAAAATAGGCGCTAGGACGCCACTCTAGCGAATCCTAACTTTTAGTTTCACGTTCACGTGCTCTATTGGTACGTACCTCTAGTATTGTATACAATGACAACCTACAATAAAAATACTAATCTTTTTTTCCAGAGGGATATCACGCGTTTCATATTCAGCGTGTTCCACAACTTAACGACGCAGACTATCCAAGGCGTGTTGCTTTCTGCCAAATAATGCTGGAAAGATCTGCGGAAGACCCGGATTTTTTTAACAAGATACTCTGAACGGATGAATCCCGGTTTGAAAGGACTGGCGTCTTTAACATTCACAATCATCATAGCTGGGCCATTGAAAACCCAAAAGAAAGCAAGGCAGTCAAATTTTCAGAATAGATTTAGTATCAACATGTGGTCAGGAGTCATAAATGGAGAAATGGTTGGGCCCTTTGAATTGTCGTCTAGGTTGAACGGGTCCCAGTACCTGAATTTTCTACAAAATAATTTAAATGGTTTATTGTTTGAAGTTAATTTACAAACGAGGAGGGATATGATATTTCAAAATGACGGTGCTCCTTGCCATTTTGAAAGACAAGTGAGGGAGCACCTCAACAGAACTTTCCCAGGAAGGTGGATTGGGCGTGCAGGGCCAATTGAATGGCCTGCACGCTCACCAGATTTAAACCCTATAGATTTTTTTATTTGGGGATTCTACAAAGAGATGGTGTATGCTAGAAAAATTAATTCGGAAAATGAATTAAGGGAAAAATTGAGACAGTGCGCAGAAAAAATCAAAGAAAATACGAATGCTTTTCGAAGACTAAAAGCAAATTTTTTAAGACGATGTAGACTGTGTATCGAAGTTAATGGCCGCCATTTCGAAAATTTACTTTAAATTAATTTATCTTAAATTATTTACTACTTTTATTATGAATCTTGAAATCATTTGTCCAGAACGTAGTAAAATGATACCTTGTTGTCTATAAATTTTAAACAATAAGTAAAGACACTTGATGTTATTTTTGCTAACCTGAAGCATTTACTATCTTAGTTTAGCCCTAGAAATGATAAAAAGATTTTTTAAATCAAATTAACTATTCAGGTAGTTTCCTGCCTGAGTGACTTCAGAAGTCTGTAACAGAAAAACTGGCCTATTAAGTGTCATTTTTTTAATGTTATTATGAAAGATTAAGGTACTGCCAAGTTTTTAAAATTAATTAGAAAGTATGAAATCATTTATTACTATTTTTCATTTAATGTTGAAAACTCAAGCCCCACTCTCCTGACAGAAAATTTTTAAGTTTCGATTAAAATTATTGTATCTTCGGTGAATGTTAGGAAGATAATTATTTTATGCATAATAGAACAACTCATAAGGATCATGTTACAAACAAAAAAACTTGGAAAAAATTTCACAATTACATTTTTTTTTAATGTTAAGCTGTTTAGGGTGAATATTTTCAAAAAATATAGGGTATTTTCGGATACCCCTAGGTGTGAGGAATCAAAAAAAAATTTTATAACCTCACTGTTAGGACCAGCCTGTATATAATTTTATCAAAATCTCAGAAAGTTAAGTAGTTTAGGAGTCCATCGCGGACAAACAACGTGACGTACATATATTGTGCTAGCTTGCGGTTATAGGCTGTTTAAGTGTTATCTTTATTACGAAATAATAACAACTCAAAGAATGTTTAGGAATTCGAATGATACATTATAATTACACATGCAAATATTACATAATATAGATAGTTCGTTAACTTCGTGGCGTTGTTCACACAAGCCAACCAGTGCGAGGTGCAATGTTAACAACTACCCACATCAACATAAAAATATTACATCGTATATTCCAGTTATTTTTCGTAATAAAACTGTGAAGTGTTAATGAATAAAAATAGCCAATTCAAACAAACATCTCAACAACAACAAGTTAAAGTACCTCATTACTATAGGTGAACATTTGTATAGGACACGCAATCAGGTTTTTTAGATTAAAAACTCCAAGGATTGTTATGACTTTCAATTAGCCTAATATTTGTTTTTTTTTTTAATGATCTAATTTAAATTATTTATGTAAGAGTCGAACCCAGATTTTGTAAGAATTCGTGGTGATGAAAACTACATTAACGGTAGGTATACGGAGTGAGACTAGAGTGAACCGCGTGGGCCACCACGAGGCGGCCACGCGGGTGGGGTTATTAGATAATTTCTTACAATTGCTCATGCCCCATGGTACAGGATCACAGAAATCGTTATAATTTTATTACGATTAAATAATAACGATTTCTGTGTACAGGATGGTTCACATTAAATAAATAAATTCGAAGGATCAGCGCGTAATTTTATTTTCAAATCGAAAGCTCACCTTGCGGTCAAAGCAAAGCAAAGGACGGGCGACTTCCTGAGCAGCAAAGGGGAGCGCGCGATCCTGTCCTGTAGGTTCACAATATTTACATCAGCATCGGATAGTTTGGCTATTTACCAACCAGCGGGCGACAACGAACGCGTGTAAATAACGAGCGCGTGTGCACGGCGAGCGCTACGCAACGAACTATTTGAACTATGTGAACGCGTGAGTGTTAGGAATTTTCGATGATTATCGAACAAGCCTTGAAGCACAAACATTTAAAAATTTAATTCCACGAGTCTCACTATCTACCAACACAATTAAAGTTAGGTAGGTACTTGGAAATCTTAGTAGACATACGTGAACTCACATCAGCCCAACAAATGTAATTATATATAATTATTTATTTATATGTATAACGTACCTATAACGAAACGCGTTTTTCGTCATCGAATCTTCAGTTTAAAAAAATGATAAAACTTCTTAAAAATTACAACTTTAAAACGAATATTGAAATTTGTTAATGAAATTTATGAAAATTTATCGTTCGCTTAGTACATTTAACTTCATCAAGTTCGCCAAAAAACATTTCTCTAGATATGGTAACTACAAAATATTTTTATAACTTTTTTCTTTATTTATTTATTTTATTTATTTATTTAATTCCAAAACTCTTGTGGCTTACAGAAAATCCAACACGCACACAAGGTTTAATTTTACATGCAAAAAATATTACAAAAAAATCATCCAATTATAACAAACGAATTAAAAGGTATCACTTATGAATTAATAATTAAAATAATAATCATAAATTAAACAATTATGCAATATTAGTGTTATAAAATCTCTAAGCCTTTATCAGATTTATCAGATTTTAAAATATGAAAATAAAATATTAAAATATGAGTATAAGAAGAAAAAGGTCACAATCATACAATGTCAGGTTATGAAATATTTTGTCATATTAATTAATAATGCAATGTCAATAAAAGCTAATTACAATATATGTCCATAATTAAAATTACATCTTAAATACAAGGTAATAAATAGTAAATAGTCAAGCAAATTAAATTGTCAAATTATTAATTATTTTATTATCGATAATTTTATTAAAAAGATACAGCAGACGTGTCATACTGTCTGCAAATATGTCAATTTCATCGTGTTGAGTGAGTATGTCCCCTATTAGTATCAATGCTCGATTTGTTGGTGCATAGGCAGCACGTTTGGTACGTGTAACCGGTCTGTCTAGGAGACGCGGCCTACGGCGCGGAGCCACCGTTCCTCCATTATCTCTCTGCAGGTACCTGGGCACCAACAAACCGATTCTCTCAACAACCGACTGGCGTTGTTGTTGGTGTTGAAACAGCTAAACTAGTTTATTTTAGTTATTTCCACAGCATTGTGTCATACGGAATCCTGCTATATTGTAATGCGACTGACATTGAACCTATCTTTGTTTTGCAGTAAAGAGACATATGAATAATGAATGTCTAGGTCCGAAGGAATCCCCTAGAGCTTAGCGATAGAAATAAATATATTAACTTTCACTCAATATATTTAAAAAAAAATCTATGTACACAAAAATTTAAATAGTTTTATTAAAAATAGTTATGTACTGCGACGGTTGGTATTTAAAATAAGGCAACAACCAGTCAAAAAAAAAAATTTATATATTGGTAAAAGAAAGGTCGTGGGCGTGGTTCCGATAATTTTTAAAAAAAGTGCCCGTCTGGCTTCACTGGCAGGGTCAGGTACTCCCCTATGTGGCCGCGAGGTGGTCGAGCAAGGCCGGGGGGTTGGACTGTTCACGGGGAGCGCCGTGGGCAGCTGGCTGTGGCGGTGGCGGCGTCGAGGGGAGGCCTAGGCCCTCTTAAAAAGGACGACCGCCACGGTTGTAGTCGTAAAATTGCACCCTGGAAACAACGTCGTCCACATTTAGGTCCAGGTAATAAAATGCCGCCGATTATGAACCCCCGGTATATCGCAGGCTAGCAGTAGATGGGAGCACAGAGAGTAGCTGGCGGGTGTTCATAATCAGAACGGAGTTACAAGGCGGAATGGAAGGCAAGCGTCATAGCGGTGAGGCGCAAATTAAAATACACATGAATTAAAATTACGGCAAGTGTAAAATACTGTTTAAATGTATCAGGATAACTAATTTAGGCTGTGCATTGGTTGAAACATGATGGTGATTTGCGATATTTGATCGCGGTGCGAAATGTATGAGACGCCATTTTGTAACGGTACTTTTTCCAACGCGCACAGCGGCTACATACATTACTTACATGCAAATAACACTAATAACGTGGCAATTAAATAGCTAAAAGCAAATAGCCTGGCATGATCAAATTACACTACCTATAAAACACTTTCACTACTTAAAACTAGGTAACGTTTCAACACTTACCCTTACGGGGTGCAAGACGATACGGAGGTCTCGGTGACGAGAATTAACGAAAAAACTATACGGCCACAGTGCCGGAATTATTATATTATTTTAAACTTTTTCCAAAATGGGATTAAAATTTGCAAGCGCGTACGAGGACACAAAGCAGAGCTTGTGAACGCGGCTGCAGTGGTAGTGTGCGCCTCCCAGGGCGCTCGGGCGGAGAATGATCGGGAGCGCGACGCCGTGGAATAATACCGGCCGGGTAAAACTCTGACGCGAGAGTTGCAAAGCGCATAGAGTAACGAAGCGTCAGGGTGTTTGTTCGAAATACAATATTTTAATATTTGATTTATTATTTAATTCGTTCTTTTAGTTTACTGATTTGTTTTATTAATAGGATACCTAAGTTAATTATAGAATTATTTTTGTTAATAACTTTTATTTTATTTTTATTTAGTTTATTAAATGTTTATTTAATTTTAATAAACCGTTTAATTATAATTATGCATACATGTACGTGCAACGTTACAGTACCCCGCGCGCTACATAAGGATTTTATTACTCTTAATTAATAAAATCCGCTCTAAATTGTTATGTATTCGCATTATCCTTTTATACAACATCTCTCATACTTCACGCGATTATATCAGCGTCAACGAACATCAATAGGGTAGTTGACGCATCCTGTCATTTGGCAAGGTGTTCCAGCATCGGCTAGACTGGAAGACCCATACGAATACCTAGAGCTAAAGATGTAAAAGTGTGACCAGGGTAAAACGAGCACCATGTATATATATAAATATAACGCTAGTGTATTCCTAAGTAACAAGCCGAACACATGCAACTTAATTAAGTGTACTTGTAGGTGTAACATGAAGATCTTGTGATATTGCAGTGATGGTTGCTAGCCCATCTCCCACAACACACTACTACCCTATCCCTTAGTCGACTTTTACGACACCCACAGGAAGAAATGGGGTGGTGCTATTCTAACCCGACACCACACGGGGAAGTACACACTTTAAAAAAAAAGTGTATACATATATGACTAAGTATTGTGTCCTGTTAATTTCAAATCCTTGATGTGCCAGGTGCCAATATCTTTCCCAGACATGTCAGCCAGGATGTAAACTAGGGGTGACTTTTTACCGATGACGCGACATTTAATAAATTTTGGCGCAAGTTTTTTACTAAAGAACTTATCCTTATCACTTGAAACATATGCGCGTTTCATTACAGTGTCACCAATGTTAAATTCCATAGGCTTGCGCCGAAGGTTATAGTGGGTTGAGTTTTTAGCATGAGCATGCCACAATTTGGCCTTTACAGTATCGAAAACTTCCTTAAGACAACCCAAATCTTCCGCGTAGATGTCACGGGGAAGGAATAAAACCTCATCGCCTAAATCGTTATCTAAATAATGCGAGCCACATGTAACGAGCTCCCTGCCGAACACCAGGAAGGATGGAGTGAAACCAGTCGCCTCACTCACCGAATTGTTAAGGGCGAACTGAACCTTCGGAATATATGTATCCCAACTGCGATGATCGTTGTCCACGAAAGTTGAGATACACGTGATAATTGAACGATTATGACGTTCTACCAAATTAATTTGAGGGGTGTACTTTGGCGTGAAGAACACGTTAGGGACCTTATAACGATGGAAAAGTGACTCAGTGACCTTCGAAATAAACTGGCTGCCATTGTCCAAAAATATGGTCTGAGGGACACCATGGACGAGGAAAACAGACTCTTCCACTAACTTCGTGACTGTAGTGGCAGTAGCACTTCTTAATGGGAAAATTAGGCAATATTTCGAGAAGCAGCATGTGACTACGAAGATATAAGTGTTCTGCTTCCTAGTGACAGGCAAGGGGCCCATCAAATCAATTGAAATCATTTGAAATGGCCTAGAACACTGCTTCGGGCGGCCCATTTCTCCCAAGGTTTGGTGATTTTGAGCCTTGTAAGACAAGCACTTCTCGCAGGAGGCAACGAACTTCACCACGTCCTGGTGCATACCAGGCCAAAAGTAGCGCAAGGCAATACGATGGTATGTCGCCGAGATGTCCAGCCGTGGGTTCCGCATGATTCTCGTTGATCACCTGCTCGCGTAGCTCAAAAGGTACAACCTCCTCCATAAGAACTCGGATGAAAGTGAGTGATTATTCTTGGTACGCCTGAATAACTTGCCGTCCTTGATAATGAAATTCGGGAAAGTTTGCGGCTTAGAAAGGCAAGAATTATAAATATTTTTGTACCAAGAATCCGATGTCACCATGTTCGAACCGGAAGTACTAATCGCCGAGACGGGAAGAGCTCTAGAGAGGGCGTCGGGGATCACATTGTCCACACCCTTACGATGCTTGAATTCTAAATGAAATGAGGACAATCTTACACCCCAGCGAGCTAATCTACCGGTAGGGTTCCTGAGAGACAGAAACCATTTTAACGCACTGTGATCAGTATAGACAGTGAATGGCCTACCGTTCTCCAAGTAACACCTCCAGTGCTCCAGGGCGATGACGACAGCTAATGTCTCACGCTCCGTTATACTGTAGTTCCTCTCTGCTGCTGACAACGACTTGCTCATATAAGCAACAGGGTGCTCCTTACCATCTATAGTCTGCGTCAGCATCGCACCCACGCCGTAATTGCTGGCATCGGTGTGTACTTCGAATGGCTTATCGTAGTCAGGGCAGGAAAGAACAGGAGCGGAAACTAAACACTCCTTAAGTTTCTTGAAGGCAGCATCAGCTTCGGCAGACCAGACAAAAGGTGGTCCGCCCTTCTTACTCGAAGTTAACTTGTTTAAGGGGCCTGCAATGGTACTAAAATTGGGGACGAAACGACGATACCAAGTAGCAGTCCCGAGGAAGCGCTTAACGTCCTTACGACATGTAGGTGTCGGGTAATTGAGGATTGCTTCCACCTTCTCAGGATCGGTACGTAAACCACTACTATCAACGACGTAACCCAGGTATTTGAGCTGACTGCGGAAGAATTGACATTTCTCTAGGTTTACAGTGAGGTTGGCCTGTTTCAGCTTATTAAGAACCCGAAGTAACAGGGAAACATGGGAATTGAAGTCGTTTGAGACGATAATAATGTCGTCTAGGTATGCAAAGACTTTGAGGTCAAATTCCCTAAATAACAGATCAACCAACCTTTGCTGTGTAGCCGGGGCGTTAGTTAAACCAAAAGCAGTGCGCTTAAAACGATAGGTACCGCGATTAGGCAAATAAAAAGCAGTCTTGTCCCGGTCCTCCTGTGCTATAGGTATCTGCCAAAAGGCTTTGGATAAATCGATACTAGATAAGTAGCGAGCATCGCGAAGATTATCCAAGATCTCGGAAATGTAGGGTAGACTATAGGCGTCGCGCTTCGTGATGGAATTGAGCTTGCGGCTGTCGAGGCAAAACCGAGGCTGACCGTTTTTCTTCGTAACAATGAGAACTGGTGATGACCAAGCACTCTCGCACTGCTCAATTACGTCCAGAGCCAGCATCTCGTCGACCTGTTCGGCAAGGATCCGCTGCTTCTCTGGAGACAACCTATAGTACCTTTGACGAACTGGCTCAGCATCTCCCGTATCAATACGGTGGGTGACCAAACTCGTCTCGCCCAAACCCCGACGTTCGGCGGAAATGTCGCTAAATTGAGAAATGATGTCATCCGCCACTGATCTCTCCGAAACAGTTAAGTGGTCATACGCTTGTATGAAAGTGGTAGAATCGGTACTAAGGCTAGCATTCAATACTGCGGCATTAGAAAATGTAATGCTTGAGAAATGTCTAGGAAAAATGTTAAACTCGCGCCAAAAATCGATCCCCAACACGAGATCAATATTGATGTCTGGTACAACAAATGACTTAATTATATGGTACTCATTCTCAAAGTTTATAGGGAGAAACATATAGCCAATGCTGGTCATAGATTGACCCCCAGCAGCCGTGACTGTAATTAAGTTGTCCCTATGCAGCTGTAAACCCCGTTCCTCTAGCTTCCTATAAGCTTTATCACCTAAAATGGACACAGCTGAGCCTGAATCTAAGAGGCCAAATAGCTTAAAATCATTGATTTGTACACAAGCGTAAGGTCTAGGATCCTGCAATGGTTTGTCCAGCAGAATTGTATCAACTTTATAAGAATTGAAGAAAACGTTAACAGCGTTAAGCCAGCTCTGCCAATCCTCTTGGTCAAACTTGGGTGGCAGGACTTCAGTACAATTCTGCTGGTCTATCAGTTTTTTGAAGTGCTCGGTTTATCCTTGCCACACTTCGGACAGTCTGGTGACTTGACGCCTTCCTGGCCACAAACAAAACAAAATATTCTATCCCTATTTGCATTGCATTGACGAAGGTTGTGGGTGTTATTACGACACCTCGGACAATAAGGAGACTTTTGGTACTGCTGTTTTACCGCATGCACATAATTATCATTTTTAGTATACGTTTTACTACCTGTATTGTAATTATTGTTGCTTTTATTGTAAAAGTTATTGTAAGGTCTTTTATTGAAACTTTGGCCGCTGCCTTGATTAAACCTACTTGCAGACTGACCAGCGTAAGCAAACTCTGGCGCCAGTGTTCCTGAAGAGACCTTCGGAGGTTCGTGGAATCCCACTAGGCGAGCCTGAATGTTCTCGTAATTACGACAGAGCGAACGCAAGGTGTCGAGGTCTGAGATCTTCGGGACAGAAGCTAAGGTGCTGGCGTAGCATGGGCGGATGCTATGTAAAATTATCTCAAGTTTGTCTTCGTTAGACAGGCTCTTGGACAAACGTGAGAATAGCCCATTCATAATAGAAGTGTAAATAGTTATATTTTCAGACTCGCCCTGAGTTCTGGCCCGAATCTCCGACAAGAGTCTGTAATCATAATCGGCCTGGTCGAAATCTTCTCTAAGAAGGGAAACTAACTCGTCCCAATTAGATACCTGGTCCCGAATGGCACGATACCAATGCAAGGCATCGCCGGTAAAAATCTCAGCGCAGTAAGACAGCAGTTTTTCCCCCGGTATATTCCTCGACTGGCTGTATTCATTGATGCGCTGGATAAATGCACGAACGCAAGTTTTGCCGTCGAACTTAAACTTAGTGAACTCACTAGCCACGCCGCGCTCACAAGTTATGTTAACGTTGAGAGGTAAAGCAGCAGTAGACTGAGGGTCTCTAGATGCCAGAGAAGGGGTGGAATCAGTAGCAGTAATAGCATTATAGCGTTCCAAAAGTTGCCTGTATTCCGAAACACACGTATCCACCACCCCTTGCTGGGTCGTGCTATCACAAACTATACGGTTGAGTCGATGATGGAGGTGGTTAATGAGGTTGCGAGCACGAAGCAACGCATTCCTATCGCTAGGCGCCTCGATATATGCTCTTAGCTTAATTAAAGCATCGCTGACTCCCTTTAAATCATCGCCGACAGACAAAACGCTCTCGAGAATGTCCTCCGAAGGAAAGAGTGGACCTAATTTAGCAATCTGCTCGCGTAACTCTCTGACTGTGTCAGCCGGGGTGGCACCTCTAATGGCAACTTCGTATTCTAACTCCGACTTTTGCAACGATAGGAATTTAACCGAGTGCGCCATTATAACACGCGTATAACCGCAAAGAGGTAAGTGTTGAGTCGTTACTGACTTAATCTACTCCGTTCCGTTACAATTATAATATCAGGTACTAAGAACGTTCTGGTTGACTAAAACGATTGGCGTATGAAAGAAGCAGTAAAAAGAATAGAGCAACTGCCACCAAAATAAAAGAAGCAGCGCAACAAAAAATTAAAATACGCAACTAATATGTACTCGAACAATTAAATAAAACAACAACAAGATAACAATAATATGCCTAAGAATTAAAATAAAAAAACAATTGATTGAATAATTTAAAATACTACCAACGCATGCGTGACTCACTGAACTAGAGTTCTGCAGCAACAATAGGGAATAGTTACAATTCATAAAATTTCAATAATAATAATATCACAGAAAAAAAACCACGAGATAAAAAACCTACTGCAGAATAGAATAGTAATACCTCGGAACAATATTAATTTTACCCTATCACAGATTACACAGTGACCACTCTGCACGCTAACTACTCTGTACAATGATAGAACGTAAACAACATAGGGTAGTGCACGGCATAGAGTGATTACGAAAAGTTGTTCGAAACTAAACAAATTCTTAGTTAGGGATTAAAGTTTATGATCTCTCAAATAATAAAAGTAAATAATTAAATCAATTGAAATTCAATAAAATTCCTAAAACAAACACAATAATGAAATTCGTACACATTAGTTGCTGCAACCAAAAACAAAAAAAAACAAAAACGTTTCACAAACACAAAACGACACAAACACCAACTACTCCTACGCAGTGAAACCAGACCTTTTTTACCACGTTGGGCGCCAGTGCGACGGTTGGTATTTAAAATAAGGCAACAACCAGTCAAAAAAAAAATTTATATATTGGTAAAAGAAAGGTCGTGGGCGTGGTTCCGATAATTTTTAAAAAAAGTGCCCGTCTGGCTTCACTGGCAGGGTCAGGTACTCCCCTATGTGGCCGCGAGGTGGTCGAGCAAGGCCGGGGGGTTGGACTGTTCACGGGGAGCGCCGTGGGCAGCTGGCTGTGGCGGTGGCGGCGTCGAGGGGAGGCCTAGGCCCTCTTAAAAAGGACGACCGCCACGGTTGTAGTCGTAAAATTGCACCCTGGAAACAACGTCGTCCACATTTAGGTCCAGGTAATAAAATGCCGCCGATTATGAACCCCCGGTATATCGCAGGCTAGCAGTAGATGGGAGCACAGAGAGTAGCTGGCGGGTGTTCATAATCAGAACGGAGTTACAAGGCGGAATGGAAGGCAAGCGTCATAGCGGTGAGGCGCAAATTAAAATACACATGAATTAAAATTACGGCAAGTGTAAAATACTGTTTAAATGTATCAGGATAACTAATTTAGGCTGTGCATTGGTTGAAACATGATGGTGATTTGCGATATTTGATCGCGGTGCGAAATGTATGAGACGCCATTTTGTAACGGTACTTTTTCCAACGCGCACAGCGGCTACATACATTACTTACATGCAAATAACACTAATAACGTGGCAATTAAATAGCTAAAAGCAAATAGCCTGGCATGATCAAATTACACTACCTATAAAACACTTTCACTACTTAAAACTAGGTAACGTTTCAACACTTACCCTTACGGGGTGCAAGACGATACGGAGGTCTCGGTGACGAGAATTAACGAAAAAACTATACGGCCACAGTGCCGGAATTATTATATTATTTTAAACTTTTTCCAAAATGGGATTAAAATTTGCAAGCGCGTACGAGGACACAAAGCAGAGCTTGTGAACGCGGCTGCAGTGGTAGTGTGCGCCTCCCAGGGCGCTCGGGCGGAGAATGATCGGGAGCGCGACGCCGTGGAATAATACCGGCCGGGTAAAACTCTGACGCGAGAGTTGCAAAGCGCATAGAGTAACGAAGCGTCAGGGTGTTTGTTCGAAATACAATATTTTAATATTTGATTTATTATTTAATTCGTTCTTTTAGTTTACTGATTTGTTTTATTAATAGGATACCTAAGTTAATTATAGAATTATTTTTGTTAATAACTTTTATTTTATTTTTATTTAGTTTATTAAATGTTTATTTAATTTTAATAAACCGTTTAATTATAATTATGCATACATGTACGTGCAACGTTACAGTACCCCGCGCGCTACATAAGGATTTTATTACTCTTAATTAATAAAATCCGCTCTAAATTGTTATGTATTCGCATTATCCTTTTATACAACATCTCTCATACTTCACGCGATTATATCAGCGTCAACGAACATCAATAGGGTAGTTGACGCATCCTGTCATTTGGCAAGGTGTTCCAGCATCGGCTAGACTGGAAGACCCATACGAATACCTAGAGCTAAAGATGTAAAAGTGTGACCAGGGTAAAACGAGCACCATGTATATATATAAATATAACGCTAGTGTATTCCTAAGTAACAAGCCGAACACATGCAACTTAATTAAGTGTACTTGTAGGTGTAACATGAAGATCTTGTGATATTGCAGTGATGGTTGCTAGCCCATCTCCCACAACACACTACTACCCTATCCCTTAGTCGACTTTTACGACACCCACAGGAAGAAATGGGGTGGTGCTATTCTAACCCGACACCACACGGGGAAGTACACACTTTAAAAAAAAAGTGTATACATATATGACTAAGTATTGTGTCCTGTTAATTTCAAATCCTTGATGTGCCAGGTGCCAATATCTTTCCCAGACATGTCAGCCAGGATGTAAACTAGGGGTGACTTTTTACCGATGACGCGACATTTAATAAATTTTGGCGCAAGTTTTTTACTAAAGAACTTATCCTTATCACTTGAAACATATGCGCGTTTCATTACAGTGTCACCAATGTTAAATTCCATAGGCTTGCGCCGAAGGTTATAGTGGGTTGAGTTTTTAGCATGAGCATGCCACAATTTGGCCTTTACAGTATCGAAAACTTCCTTAAGACAACCCAAATCTTCCGCGTAGATGTCACGGGGAAGGAATAAAACCTCATCGCCTAAATCGTTATCTAAATAATGCGAGCCACATGTAACGAGCTCCCTGCCGAACACCAGGAAGGATGGAGTGAAACCAGTCGCCTCACTCACCGAATTGTTAAGGGCGAACTGAACCTTCGGAATATATGTATCCCAACTGCGATGATCGTTGTCCACGAAAGTTGAGATACACGTGATAATTGAACGATTATGACGTTCTACCAAATTAATTTGAGGGGTGTACTTTGGCGTGAAGAACACGTTAGGGACCTTATAACGATGGAAAAGTGACTCAGTGACCTTCGAAATAAACTGGCTGCCATTGTCCAAAAATATGGTCTGAGGGACACCATGGACGAGGAAAACAGACTCTTCCACTAACTTCGTGACTGTAGTGGCAGTAGCACTTCTTAATGGGAAAATTAGGCAATATTTCGAGAAGCAGCATGTGACTACGAAGATATAAGTGTTCTGCTTCCTAGTGACAGGCAAGGGGCCCATCAAATCAATTGAAATCATTTGAAATGGCCTAGAACACTGCTTCGGGCGGCCCATTTCTCCCAAGGTTTGGTGATTTTGAGCCTTGTAAGACAAGCACTTCTCGCAGGAGGCAACGAACTTCACCACGTCCTGGTGCATACCAGGCCAAAAGTAGCGCAAGGCAATACGATGGTATGTCGCCGAGATGTCCAGCCGTGGGTTCCGCATGATTCTCGTTGATCACCTGCTCGCGTAGCTCAAAAGGTACAACCTCCTCCATAAGAACTCGGATGAAAGTGAGTGATTATTCTTGGTACGCCTGAATAACTTGCCGTCCTTGATAATGAAATTCGGGAAAGTTTGCGGCTTAGAAAGGCAAGAATTATAAATATTTTTGTACCAAGAATCCGATGTCACCATGTTCGAACCGGAAATACTAATCGCCGAGACGGGAAGAGCTCTAGAGAGGGCGTCGGGGATCACATTGTCCACACCCTTACGATGCTTGAATTCTAAATGAAATGAGGACAATCTTACACCCCAGCGAGCTAATCTACCGGTAGGGTTCCTGAGAGACAGAAACCATTTTAACGCACTGTGATCAGTATAGACAGTGAATGGCCTACCGTTCTCCAAGTAACACCTCCAGTGCTCCAGGGCGATGACGACAGCTAATGTCTCACGCTCCGTTATACTGTAGTTCCTCTTTGCTGCTGACAACGACTTGCTCATATAAGCAACAGGGTGCTCCTTACCATCTATAGTCTGCGTCAGCATCGCACCCACGCCGTAATTGCTGGCATCGGTGTGTACTTCGAATGGCTTATCGTAGTCAGGGCAGGAAAGAACAGGAGCGGAAACTAAACACTCCTTAAGTTTCTTGAAGGCAGCATCAGCTTCGGCAGACCAGACAAAAGGTGGTCCGCCCTTCTTACTCGAAGTTAACTTGTTTAAGGGGCCTGCAATGGTACTAAAATTGGGGACGAAACGACGATACCAAGTAGCAGTCCCGAGGAAGCGCTTAACGTCCTTACGACATGTAGGTGTCGGGTAATTGAGGATTGCTTCCACCTTCTCAGGATCGGTACGTAAACCACTACTATCAACGACGTAACCCAGGTATTTGAGCTGACTGCGGAAGAATTGACATTTCTCTAGGTTTACAGTGAGGTTGGCCTGTTTCAGCTTATTAAGAACCCGAAGTAACAGGGAAACATGGGAATTGAAGTCGTTTGAGACGATAATAATGTCGTCTAGGTATGCAAAGACTTTGAGGTCAAATTCCCTAAATAACAGATCAACCAACCTTTGCTGTGTAGCCGGGGCGTTAGTTAAACCAAAAGCAGTGCGCTTAAAACGATAGGTACCGCGATTAGGCAAATAAAAAGCAGTCTTGTCCCGGTCCTCCTGTGCTATAGGTATCTGCCAAAAGGCTTTGGATAAATCGATACTAGATAAGTAGCGAGCATCGCGAAGATTATCCAAGATCTCGGAAATGTAGGGTAGACTATAGGCGTCGCGCTTCGTGATGGAATTGAGCTTGCGGCTGTCGAGGCAAAACCGAGGCTGACCGTTTTTCTTCGTAACAATGAGAACTGGTGATGACCAAGCACTCTCGCACTGCTCAATTACGTCCAGAGCCAGCATCTCGTCGACCTGTTCGGCAAGGATCCGCTGCTTCTCTGGAGACAACCTATAGTACCTTTGACGAACTGGCTCAGCATCTCCCGTATCAATACGGTGGGTGACCAAACTCGTCTCGCCCAAACCCCGACGTTCGGCGGAAATGTCGCTAAATTGAGAAATGATGTCATCCGCCACTGATCTCTCCGAAACAGTTAAGTGGTCATACGCTTGTATGAAAGTGGTAGAATCGGTACTAAGGCTAGCATTCAATACTGCGGCATTAGAAAATGTAATGCTTGAGAAATGTCTAGGAAAAATGTTAAACTCGCGCCAAAAATCGATCCCCAACACGAGATCAATATTGATGTCTGGTACAACAAATGACTTAATTATATGGTACTCATTCTCAAAGTTTATAGGGAGAAACATATAGCCAATGCTGGTCATAGATTGACCCCCAGCAGCCGTGACTGTAATTAAGTTGTCCCTATGCAGCTGTAAACCCCGTTCCTCTAGCTTCCTATAAGCTTTATCACCTAAAATGGACACAGCTGAGCCTGAATCTAAGAGGCCAAATAGCTTAAAATCATTGATTTGTACACAAGCGTAAGGTCTAGGATCCTGCAATGGTTTGTCCAGCAGAATTGTATCAACTTTATAAGAATTGAAGAAAACGTTAACAGCGTTAAGCCAGCTCTGCCAATCCTCTTGGTCAAACTTGGGTGGCAGGACTTCAGTACAATTCTGCTGGTCTATCAGTTTTTTGAAGTGCTCGGTTTATCCTTGCCACACTTCGGACAGTCTGGTGACTTGACGCCTTCCTGGCCACAAACAAAACAAAATATTCTATCCCTATTTGCATTGCATTGACGAAGGTTGTGGGTGTTATTACGACACCTCGGACAATAAGGAGACTTTTGGTACTGCTGTTTTACCGCATGCACATAATTATCATTTTTAGTATACGTTTTACTACCTGTATTGTAATTATTGTTGCTTTTATTGTAAAAGTTATTGTAAGGTCTTTTATTGAAACTTTGGCCGCTGCCTTGATTAAACCTACTTGCAGACTGACCAGCGTAAGCAAACTCTGGCGCCAGTGTTCCTGAAGAGACCTTCGGAGGTTCGTGGAATCCCACTAGGCGAGCCTGAATGTTCTCGTAATTACGACAGAGCGAACGCAAGGTGTCGAGGTCTGAGATCTTCGGGACAGAAGCTAAGGTGCTGGCGTAGCATGGGCGGATGCTATGTAAAATTATCTCAAGTTTGTCTTCGTTAGACAGGCTCTTGGACAAACGTGAGAATAGCCCATTCATAATAGAAGTGTAAATAGTTATATTTTCAGACTCGCCCTGAGTTCTGGCCCGAATCTCCGACAAGAGTCTGTAATCATAATCGGCCTGGTCGAAATCTTCTCTAAGAAGGGAAACTAACTCGTCCCAATTAGATACCTGGTCCCGAATGGCACGATACCAATGCAAGGCATCGCCGGTAAAAATCTCAGCGCAGTAAGACAGCAGTTTTTCCCCCGGTATATTCCTCGACTGGCTGTATTCATTGATGCGCTGGATAAATGCACGAACGCAAGTTTTGCCGTCGAACTTAAACTTAGTGAACTCACTAGCCACGCCGCGCTCACAAGTTATGTTAACGTTGAGAGGTAAAGCAGCAGTAGACTGAGGGTCTCTAGATGCCAGAGAAGGGGTGGAATCAGTAGCAGTAATAGCATTATAGCGTTCCAAAAGTTGCCTGTATTCCGAAACACACGTATCCACCACCCCTTGCTGGGTCGTGCTATCACAAACTATACGGTTGAGTCGATGATGGAGGTGGTTAATGAGGTTGCGAGCACGAAGCAACGCATTCCTATCGCTAGGCGCCTCGATATATGCTCTTAGCTTAATTAAAGCATCGCTGACTCCCTTTAAATCATCGCCGACAGACAAAACGCTCTCGAGAATGTCCTCCGAAGGAAAGAGTGGACCTAATTTAGCAATCTGCTCGCGTAACTCTCTGACTGTGTCAGCCGGGGTGGCACCTCTAATGGCAACTTCGTATTCTAACTCCGACTTTTGCAACGATAGGAATTTAACCGAGTGCGCCATTATAACACGCGTATAACCGCAAAGAGGTAAGTGTTGAGTCGTTACTGACTTAATCTACTCCGTTCCGTTACAATTATAATATCAGGTACTAAGAACGTTCTGGTTGACTAAAACGATTGGCGTATGAAAGAAGCAGTAAAAAGAATAGAGCAACTGCCACCAAAATAAAAGAAGCAGCGCAACAAAAAATTAAAATACGCAACTAATATGTACTCGAACAATTAAATAAAACAACAACAAGATAACAATAATATGCCTAAGAATTAAAATAAAAAAACAATTGATTGAATAATTTAAAATACTACCAACGCATGCGTGACTCACTGAACTAGAGTTCTGCAGCAACAATAGGGAATAGTTACAATTCATAAAATTTCAATAATAATAATATCACAGAAAAAAAACCACGAGATAAAAAACCTACTGCAGAATAGAATAGTAATACCTCGGAACAATATTAATTTTACCCTATCACAGATTACACAGTGACCACTCTGCACGCTAACTACTCTGTACAATGATAGAACGTAAACAACATAGGGTAGTGCACGGCATAGAGTGATTACGAAAAGTTGTTCGAAACTAAACAAATTCTTAGTTAGGGATTAAAGTTTATGATCTCTCAAATAATAAAAGTAAATAATTAAATCAATTGAAATTCAATAAAATTCCTAAAACAAACACAATAATGAAATTCGTACACATTAGTTGCTGCAACCAAAAACAAAAAAAAACAAAAACGTTTCACAAACACAAAACGACACAAACACCAACTACTCCTACGCAGTGAAACCAGACCTTTTTTACCACGTTGGGCGCCAGTGCGACGGTTGGTATTTAAAATAAGGCAACAACCAGTCAAAAAAAAAATTTATATATTGGTAAAAGAAAGGTCGTGGGCGTGGTTCCGATAATTTTTAAAAAAAGTGCCCGTCTGGCTTCACTGGCAGGGTCAGGTACTCCCCTATGTGGCCGCGAGGTGGTCGAGCAAGGCCGGGGGGTTGGACTGTTCACGGGGAGCGCCGTGGGCAGCTGGCTGTGGCGGTGGCGGCGTCGAGGGGAGGCCTAGGCCCTCTTAAAAAGGACGACCGCCACGGTTGTAGTCGTAAAATTGCACCCTGGAAACAACGTCGTCCACATTTAGGTCCAGGTAATAAAATGCCGCCGATTATGAACCCCCGGTATATCGCAGGCTAGCAGTAGATGGGAGCACAGAGAGTAGCTGGCGGGTGTTCATAATCAGAACGGAGTTACAAGGCGGAATGGAAGGCAAGCGTCATAGCGGTGAGGCGCAAATTAAAATACACATGAATTAAAATTACGGCAAGTGTAAAATACTGTTTAAATGTATCAGGATAACTAATTTAGGCTGTGCATTGGTTGAAACATGATGGTGATTTGCGATATTTGATCGCGGTGCGAAATGTATGAGACGCCATTTTGTAACGGTACTTTTTCCAACGCGCACAGCGGCTACATACATTACTTACATGCAAATAACACTAATAACGTGGCAATTAAATAGCTAAAAGCAAATAGCCTGGCATGATCAAATTACACTACCTATAAAACACTTTCACTACTTAAAACTAGGTAACGTTTCAACACTTACCCTTACGGGGTGCAAGACGATACGGAGGTCTCGGTGACGAGAATTAACGAAAAAACTATACGGCCACAGTGCCGGAATTATTATATTATTTTAAACTTTTTCCAAAATGGGATTAAAATTTGCAAGCGCGTACGAGGACACAAAGCAGAGCTTGTGAACGCGGCTGCAGTGGTAGTGTGCGCCTCCCAGGGCGCTCGGGCGGAGAATGATCGGGAGCGCGACGCCGTGGAATAATACCGGCCGGGTAAAACTCTGACGCGAGAGTTGCAAAGCGCATAGAGTAACGAAGCGTCAGGGTGTTTGTTCGAAATACAATATTTTAATATTTGATTTATTATTTAATTCGTTCTTTTAGTTTACTGATTTGTTTTATTAATAGGATACCTAAGTTAATTATAGAATTATTTTTGTTAATAACTTTTATTTTATTTTTATTTAGTTTATTAAATGTTTATTTAATTTTAATAAACCGTTTAATTATAATTATGCATACATGTACGTGCAACGTTACAGTACCCCGCGCGCTACATAAGGATTTTATTACTCTTAATTAATAAAATCCGCTCTAAATTGTTATGTATTCGCATTATCCTTTTATACAACATCTCTCATACTTCACGCGATTATATCAGCGTCAACGAACATCAATAGGGTAGTTGACGCATCCTGTCATTTGGCAAGGTGTTCCAGCATCGGCTAGACTGGAAGACCCATACGAATACCTAGAGCTAAAGATGTAAAAGTGTGACCAGGGTAAAACGAGCACCATGTATATATATAAATATAACGCTAGTGTATTCCTAAGTAACAAGCCGAACACATGCAACTTAATTAAGTGTACTTGTAGGTGTAACATGAAGATCTTGTGATATTGCAGTGATGGTTGCTAGCCCATCTCCCACAACACACTACTACCCTATCCCTTAGTCGACTTTTACGACACCCACAGGAAGAAATGGGGTGGTGCTATTCTAACCCGACACCACACGGGGAAGTACACACTTTAAAAAAAAAGTGTATACATATATGACTAAGTATTGTGTCCTGTTAATTTCAAATCCTTGATGTGCCAGGTGCCAATATCTTTCCCAGACATGTCAGCCAGGATGTAAACTAGGGGTGACTTTTTACCGATGACGCGACATTTAATAAATTTTGGCGCAAGTTTTTTACTAAAGAACTTATCCTTATCACTTGAAACATATGCGCGTTTCATTACAGTGTCACCAATGTTAAATTCCATAGGCTTGCGCCGAAGGTTATAGTGGGTTGAGTTTTTAGCATGAGCATGCCACAATTTGGCCTTTACAGTATCGAAAACTTCCTTAAGACAACCCAAATCTTCCGCGTAGATGTCACGGGGAAGGAATAAAACCTCATCGCCTAAATCGTTATCTAAATAATGCGAGCCACATGTAACGAGCTCCCTGCCGAACACCAGGAAGGATGGAGTGAAACCAGTCGCCTCACTCACCGAATTGTTAAGGGCGAACTGAACCTTCGGAATATATGTATCCCAACTGCGATGATCGTTGTCCACGAAAGTTGAGATACACGTGATAATTGAACGATTATGACGTTCTACCAAATTAATTTGAGGGGTGTACTTTGGCGTGAAGAACACGTTAGGGACCTTATAACGATGGAAAAGTGACTCAGTGACCTTCGAAATAAACTGGCTGCCATTGTCCAAAAATATGGTCTGAGGGACACCATGGACGAGGAAAACAGACTCTTCCACTAACTTCGTGACTGTAGTGGCAGTAGCACTTCTTAATGGGAAAATTAGGCAATATTTCGAGAAGCAGCATGTGACTACGAAGATATAAGTGTTCTGCTTCCTAGTGACAGGCAAGGGGCCCATCAAATCAATTGAAATCATTTGAAATGGCCTAGAACACTGCTTCGGGCGGCCCATTTCTCCCAAGGTTTGGTGATTTTGAGCCTTGTAAGACAAGCACTTCTCGCAGGAGGCAACGAACTTCACCACGTCCTGGTGCATACCAGGCCAAAAGTAGCGCAAGGCAATACGATGGTATGTCGCCGAGATGTCCAGCCGTGGGTTCCGCATGATTCTCGTTGATCACCTGCTCGCGTAGCTCAAAAGGTACAACCTCCTCCATAAGAACTCGGATGAAAGTGAGTGATTATTCTTGGTACGCCTGAATAACTTGCCGTCCTTGATAATGAAATTCGGGAAAGTTTGCGGCTTAGAAAGGCAAGAATTATAAATATTTTTGTACCAAGAATCCGATGTCACCATGTTCGAACCGGAAATACTAATCGCCGAGACGGGAAGAGCTCTAGAGAGGGCGTCGGGGATCACATTGTCCACACCCTTACGATGCTTGAATTCTAAATGAAATGAGGACAATCTTACACCCCAGCGAGCTAATCTACCGGTAGGGTTCCTGAGAGACAGAAACCATTTTAACGCACTGTGATCAGTATAGACAGTGAATGGCCTACCGTTCTCCAAGTAACACCTCCAGTGCTCCAGGGCGATGACGACAGCTAATGTCTCACGCTCCGTTATACTGTAGTTCCTCTCTGCTGCTGACAACGACTTGCTCATATAAGCAACAGGGTGCTCCTTACCATCTATAGTCTGCGTCAGCATCGCACCCACGCCGTAATTGCTGGCATCGGTGTGTACTTCGAATGGCTTATCGTAGTCAGGGCAGGAAAGAACAGGAGCGGAAACTAAACACTCCTTAAGTTTCTTGAAGGCAGCATCAGCTTCGGCAGACCAGACAAAAGGTGGTCCGCCCTTCTTACTCGAAGTTAACTTGTTTAAGGGGCCTGCAATGGTACTAAAATTGGGGACGAAACGACGATACCAAGTAGCAGTCCCGAGGAAGCGCTTAACGTCCTTACGACATGTAGGTGTCGGGTAATTGAGGATTGCTTCCACCTTCTCAGGATCGGTACGTAAACCACTACTATCAACGACGTAACCCAGGTATTTGAGCTGACTGCGGAAGAATTGACATTTCTCTAGGTTTACAGTGAGGTTGGCCTGTTTCAGCTTATTAAGAACCCGAAGTAACAGGGAAACATGGGAATTGAAGTCGTTTGAGACGATAATAATGTCGTCTAGGTATGCAAAGACTTTGAGGTCAAATTCCCTAAATAACAGATCAACCAACCTTTGCTGTGTAGCCGGGGCGTTAGTTAAACCAAAAGCAGTGCGCTTAAAACGATAGGTACCGCGATTAGGCAAATAAAAAGCAGTCTTGTCCCGGTCCTCCTGTGCTATAGGTATCTGCCAAAAGGCTTTGGATAAATCGATACTAGATAAGTAGCGAGCATCGCGAAGATTATCCAAGATCTCGGAAATGTAGGGTAGACTATAGGCGTCGCGCTTCGTGATGGAATTGAGCTTGCGGCTGTCGAGGCAAAACCGAGGCTGACCGTTTTTCTTCGTAACAATGAGAACTGGTGATGACCAAGCACTCTCGCACTGCTCAATTACGTCCAGAGCCAGCATCTCGTCGACCTGTTCGGCAAGGATCCGCTGCTTCTCTGGAGACAACCTATAGTACCTTTGACGAACTGGCTCAGCATCTCCCGTATCAATACGGTGGGTGACCAAACTCGTCTCGCCCAAACCCCGACGTTCGGCGGAAATGTCGCTAAATTGAGAAATGATGTCATCCGCCACTGATCTCTCCGAAACAGTTAAGTGGTCATACGCTTGTATGAAAGTGGTAGAATCGGTACTAAGGCTAGCATTCAATACTGCGGCATTAGAAAATGTAATGCTTGAGAAATGTCTAGGAAAAATGTTAAACTCGCGCCAAAAATCGATCCCCAACACGAGATCAATATTGATGTCTGGCACAACAAATGACTTAATTATATGGTACTCATTCTCAAAGTTTATAGGGAGAAACATATAGCCAATGCTGGTCATAGATTGACCCCCAGCAGCCGTGACTGTAATTAAGTTGTCCCTATGCAGCTGTAAACCCCGTTCCTCTAGCTTCCTATAAGCTTTATCACCTAAAATGGACACAGTTGAGCCTGAATCTAAGAGGCCAAATAGCTTAAAATCATTGATTTGTACACAAGCGTAAGGTCTAGGATCCTGCAATGGTTTGTCCAGCAGAATTGTATCAACTTTATAAGAATTGAAGAAAACGTTAACAGCGTTAAGCCAGCTCTGCCAATCCTCTTGGTCAAACTTGGGTGGCAGGACTTCAGTACAATTCTGCTGGTCTATCAGTTTTTTGAAGTGCTCGGTTTATCCTTGCCACACTTCGGACAGTCTGGTGACTTGACGCCTTCCTGGCCACAAACAAAACAAAATATTCTATCCCTATTTGCATTGCATTGACGAAGGTTGTGGGTGTTATTACGACACCTCGGACAATAAGGAGACTTTTGGTACTGCTGTTTTACCGCATGCACATAATTATCATTTTTAGTATACGTTTTACTACCTGTATTGTAATTATTGTTGCTTTTATTGTAAAAGTTATTGTAAGGTCTTTTATTGAAACTTTGGCCGCTGCCTTGATTAAACCTACTTGCAGACTGACCAGCGTAAGCAAACTCTGGCGCCAGTGTTCCTGAAGAGACCTTCGGAGGTTCGTGGAATCCCACTAGGCGAGCCTGAATGTTCTCGTAATTACGACAGAGCGAACGCAAGGTGTCGAGGTCTGAGATCTTCGGGACAGAAGCTAAGGTGCTGGCGTAGCATGGGCGGATGCTATGTAAAATTATCTCAAGTTTGTCTTCGTTAGACAGGCTCTTGGACAAACGTGAGAATAGCCCATTCATAATAGAAGTGTAAATAGTTATATTTTCAGACTCGCCCTGAGTTCTGGCCCGAATCTCCGACAAGAGTCTGTAATCATAATCGGCCTGGTCGAAATCTTCTCTAAGAAGGGAAACTAACTCGTCCCAATTAGATACCTGGTCCCGAATGGCACGATACCAATGCAAGGCATCGCCGGTAAAAATCTCAGCGCAGTAAGACAGCAGTTTTTCCCCCGGTATATTCCTCGACTGGCTGTATTCATTGATGCGCTGGATAAATGCACGAACGCAAGATTTGTCGTCGAACTTAAACTTAGTGAACTCACTAGCCACGCCGCGCTCACAAGTTATGTTAACGTTGAGAGGTAAAGCAGCAGTAGACTGAGGGTCTCTAGATGCCAGAGAAGGGGTGGAATCAGTAGCAGTAATAGCATTATAGCGTTCCAAAAGTTGCCTGTATTCCGAAACACACGTATCCACCACCCCTTGCTGGGTCGTGCTATCACAAACTATACGGTTGAGTCGATGATGGAGGTGGTTAATGAGGTTGCGAGCACGAAGCAACGCATTCCTATCGCTAGGCGCCTCGATATATGCTCTTAGCTTAATTAAAGCATCGCTGACTCCCTTTAAATCATCGCCGACAGACAAAACGCTCTCGAGAATGTCCTCCGAAGGAAAGAGTGGACCTAATTTAGCAATCTGCTCGCGTAACTCTCTGACTGTGTCAGCCGGGGTGGCACCTCTAATGGCAACTTCGTATTCTAACTCCGACTTTTGCAACGATAGGAATTTAACCGAGTGCGCCATTATAACACGCGTATAACCGCAAAGAGGTAAGTGTTGAGTCGTTACTGACTTAATCTACTCCGTTCCGTTACAATTATAATATCAGGTACTAAGAACGTTCTGGTTGACTAAAACGATTGGCGTATGAAAGAAGCAGTAAAAAGAATAGAGCAACTGCCACCAAAATAAAAGAAGCAGCGCAACAAAAAATTAAAATACGCAACTAATATGTACTCGAACAATTAAATAAAACAACAACAAGATAACAATAATATGCCTAAGAATTAAAATAAAAAAACAATTGATTGAATAATTTAAAATACTACCAACGCATGCGTGACTCACTGAACTAGAGTTCTGCAGCAACAATAGGGAATAGTTACAATTCATAAAATTTCAATAATAATAATATCACAGAAAAAAAAACCACGAGATAAAAAACCTACTGCAGAATAGAATAGTAATACCTCGGAACAATATTAATTTTACCCTATCACAGATTACACAGTGACCACTCTGCACGCTAACTACTCTGTACAATGATAGAACGTAAACAACATAGGGTAGTGCACGGCATAGAGTGATTACGAAAAGTTGTTCGAAACTAAACAAATTCTTAGTTAGGGATTAAAGTTTATGATCTCTCAAATAATAAAAGTAAATAATTAAATCAATTGAAATTCAATAAAATTCCTAAAACAAACACAATAATGAAATTCGTACACATTAGTTGCTGCAACCAAAAACAAAAAAAAACAAAAACGTTTCACAAACACAAAACGACACAAACACCAACTACTCCTACGCAGTGAAACCAGACCTTTTTTACCACGTTGGGCGCCAGTGCGACGGTTGGTATTTAAAATAAGGCAACAACCAGTCAAAAAAAAAATTTATATATTGGTAAAAGAAAGGTCGTGGGCGTGGTTCCGATAATTTTTAAAAAAAAGTGCCCGTCTGGCTTCACTGGCAGGGTCAGGTACTCCCCTATGTGGCCGCGAGGTGGTCGAGCAAGGCCGGGGGGTTGGACTGTTCACGGGGAGCGCCGTGGGCAGCTGGCTGTGGCGGTGGCGGCGTCGAGGGGAGGCCTAGGCCCTCTTAAAAAGGACGACCGCCACGGTTGTAGTCGTAAAATTGCACTCTGGAAACAACGTCGTCCACATTTAGGTCCAGGTAATAAAATGCCGCCGATTATGAACCCCCGGTATATCGCAGGCTAGCAGTAGGTGGTTAAAGTAAAAAATAATTTTCGATAGGTATTCTTGTAATCTAGTTTTAAGTGGATTTTGATACGTAAAAGTTTTTGCATATTAAGTGTCTGCGCATGTGAACTATAGGAAAAAACGACGAAACAAATGCTTCGATGTTGATGTTGTGCTCCATGCCGGAAGTGCAGTTCACACAGCGCTCGGTTCGCAAAACACTCCTCTCCCTGGACATCCACAAGTCGAGTGGGCCTGACGGAATCCCCCCAATTGTGCTGAGGACGTGTGCTCCAGAGTTGGCACCGGTTTTAACGCGTCTTTTCCGGTACTCCTACTCCCTAGGCGTAGTCCCAAAATCATGGAAGACGGCTTTCGTCCACTCGATCCCTAAAAAAGGCGACCGCTCAGACCCGTCCAACTACCGGCCAATCGCCATCACCTCCTTGTTCTCCAAAACAATGGAGTCCATTGTAAACTGCCAGCTCATGAGGTACCTTGAGGATCACCAGCTGATTAGTGACCGCCAATACGGTTTTCGCCGTGGTCGGTCAGCTGGTGATCTTCTGGTCTACCTCACTCACAGATGGGCGGAGGCAGGAGAGTTCAAGGGGGAGGCATTGGCCGTTAGTTTGGACATTGCGAAGGCCTTCGATCGGGTTTGGCACAAAGCGCTTCTTTCGAAGCTCCCTTCCTATGGGCTTCCCGAGAAATTGTGCGATTGGATCACCAGCTTTCTTGCAGATCGGAGCATCAAGGTCGTTGTAGACGGTGCAAGCTCCGATTGCAAGCCTATTAATGCTGGCGTTCCACAGGGCTGCGTGCTATCGCCAACGCTGTTTCTTCTGCATATCAATGATATGTTGCATGCCCGTAACATTCATTGCTATGCGGGTGACAGCACTGGTGATGCTCTTTACACCGGCCGAGCCAATATTTCTCGAAGAAAACGTCTCCGAGTGCCGGGACAAACTTGTGTCTGAAGTCGAGTCTTTGCTGAACAGAGTCTCGGATTGGGGACGACTAAATCTAATCCAGTTTAACCCCCAGAAGACACAAGTTTGCGCGTTAACCGCTAAAAAGAACCCCTTTGTCGTATCCCCTCAGTTCCAAGGCACTCCCCTTGTTGCCTCAGCCAGTATCGGAATCCTCGGCGTCGACATATCGAGTGACGTGCAGTTTCGTGGTCACTTGGAAGGGAAGGCCAAATTGGCCTCTAAAAAGCTTGGCGTGCTCAGCAGAGCGGGACAGTATTTCATGCCGGCACACCGCCTGCAACTTTACAAGGCGCAGGTTCGGCCGCACATGGAATACTGTTCCCATCTCTGGGCTGGGGCTCCCCAGTACCAGCTCCTTCCACTTGACCGCATCCAGCGCAGAGCGGCTCGAATCGTCGACGACCGAGTGCTTTCCGATCGGCTCGATTCACTGGCGCTGCGAAGAGATGTTGCATCTCTTTGCGTATTTTATCGCATCTATCACGGGGAGTGCTCTGAGGAATTGTTCGGATTAATCCCAGCCGCCAAATTTCGTGAACGCACTACACGGAAAACGTCCCGATACCATCCACACCATCTGGATGCTTGGCGGTCCACCACTGTACATTTCACAAGGAGTTTTCTTCCACGTACAACCTCTCTGTGGAATAGTTTACCACCGGCGATTTTTCCGGACCGATACGACCTGGGGACCTTCAAGAAAAGAGCGTACTCCTTTCTAAAGGGCCGGCAACGCACCCGCAATTCTCCTGGTGTTGCGGTTGATCATGGGCGGCGGTAGTCACTTAACATCAGGTGAGCCGCATGCTCGTTTGCCCCCTCTACTATAAAAAAAAAAATGTTAACCTCAAGTTATTTTGATCGCTTAGGTGCCTTATGAATTTGAGCGACTGTCGTAATCGACTGTACCCTGGTTTGAGCTGTCGTCAAAATCTTTCAAGAACTTCACTGTGTAATGTAATTACATTGCGAACTTTTTGAAAGATTTTGCACGCAAGCACAGCATATTTTGAAGAAAAATCTATAAAAACGGAGATCTAGAATGAAATGAATATATGGCTTAAAAGACAAGCGCTCAAGCCACAAATCTTGGTAAAAATGGATTAAATACTCCTGACATGTTTCGATCTGTATCGTAGAACTCGTTTAATCTGTTTACAGACCAAAGCCGACGGCTTGTGTGAAATGAAACCATGACTTCAAGGACAAGAATTCAAGCCAAAAACCTTAACAAAAATGACGGATTGTATGGGGTATGCAGTGTAGAGGTAAGGAGAACAGTCTCATATGGAGGAAAAGTAGAGAAAAGTACTTATTAGGTGTTACCTTTACCGTACCGTTACAGCCTATTAAAGGCTACGCATTACGTATTACATTTAAATCAAATTAAACTTTCTCGTTTTAAATAATATAATTGCGTAATTTATAAATTCTGTAATATTTTAAAGGGATAAAAAACAATACTGTATTTTTGACATATGTGAAATTTGTGATCGACATAACTTTGCGATGACGATTTCTTATTTTAATAACTTTAAAAATTGTTAAAAATTTTAAAAATAGACACACATTTCAAAAGTATTAAAGATTCAAGCATTTCTGAAAATATTAGTGGTTTTTATTGCTCCAAAATAAGACTTAAATAGAAACACTGAAAACAAGGGATGCTTGTGCAATGTTACATCGGTACGTCGGATGGGACGTAAATAACGGGCAGTAACTGTAAATAATATCGGTTACAAAGAAGCCTTAATTAAAATCATTTTTATCGATGTAGCAACCCTGGCAGCACTGGCGCCGTCTACCCGCCTGGCCTGTTAGTATGTGTGCGAAAGCCTTGTATGCGTCACGTCCCTGGTCTGTGGACGTGACGCATACAAGGAGAGATACTAACGAATATAGAGAAACTAACGGTCACGTCCCGAGTGTCTTGAATTATAACCTCAAGCTACTTTGGTGTTCTTTTGTTTTGTTGCGTTATTATTTAATTTGTGTTAGATATGTGTAGTAGCGGTTAAGAATATCCACTACACCATATCTTCCCCTGGGTGTAGTAAAAGGGGACAGAGGTAAACAGGCAGGAGATGGGCAGCAGCATTTTCCTGATAACAGCAACTGTACGACAAAAAAACTGCGGTTACCAAGCCGCTTGCCAAGCGTGGCAACAATGGCAATTTACCCCCCCATGAAGAATTACACAAATAGACGGCCCCCAGTCCCCGGCGGTCCAGCTATTCCTGGCTACGGTGGCGACCATGGTATCGGCGGGGCAGGGGGTGCTAAGAATCTCCGGTGGAGGTTCGGTTGCCACCTACGATGACTCAACCCGGCAACATTTAACGCACGTACCCTGAGGACTGACGAGAAGATCCTGGAGCTGGAAGAAGAGATAGACAAGTTGCGCTGGAATATTATAGGATGATCTGAGATCCGAAGAGAGGATGTATGCGCAGAAATGAATATTCTATTTCTTTTAGATAAATGTGACTTTATTTTGTTCATTAACAAATTAAGAGTTTTACATGCGTGGTGACAAGACGAACTCTGCGTGAGCTATGTATAACATTAGAGAGAGGGGACGAAAGATGACGTGATGCCACTGCGCCGGCTCGCGATGACGTCGACCAATCACAGCCTCTCCATCTTGAGGTGATACTTTAATGCGCGTACATGCTCCCGGCCTTGAAAGCACCATGTGTTTTCAACAAACAGTCATTACATCTCCTCTGAAAACAACGGGCAGATTTTTGGAAATGCCCGTCGTACAGTCATTCACTGTTCTAATGTCTGCAACTCTGGAGACACCATCGTTTCCAGGGAACGTTTTGATAATTCTTCCCATTCTCCATTTTAAAGGTGGTTGATTGTCATCCTATATAAGTACGAGAGTGTTCTACTACAGATATATACTCGTTAGACCATCTGCTCCAGAAGTGATGGCGTATCTGCTCGACTCTTTGATAACGTGTAAGACGATGCTCTGGAACGGTATTCAGGTCAACAGACACAGGTAAAGTTAATGGACGGCCTACCAAGAAATGAGAGGGGCTCAGTGGGTGATAATCGTGCGGATCCGTGGACATAGGTGTGAGAGGACGGGAGTTGGGCACAGCCTCAATCTCAACCAGGACTGTGCACAGCTCCTCGAAAGTTAAATGCGCGTTACCTATCACACGGCGCAAGTGTTGCTTACAACTCTTGATAACAGCTTCCCATAAACCACCAAAATGACTAGCATAAGGAGGACCCATTTTAAATTTTATACTTTGAGATGTCGCGTATTCTTCTAAGTCTTTAGATATTTGAGATAATAATTTAGCAAAATCATGCATTAAACCAACAAAATTCCTTCCATTATCACTATATATTTCTATTGGTTTACCTCTGCGTGAAATAAACCGCTTAAGTGCCAACAAATAAGCATCTGACGAGAGATCACTCACAAGCTCCAAATGAACAGCGTGCGTTGTGAAGCATATAAACAAACATATAAAAGATTTTATAGTCTTTGCCCCCCTACCCCTACGGTTCAGTATGAGCACTGGGCCAGCATAGTCTACGCCACATCGTAAGAAAGGGAAACCAGGATCTAACCGAGCCTGGGGTAAATTTCCCATAATAGGCTTAACGGTTTGACCTCGCATACGCGTACACTTTACACAACTATGTACTACCTTTTTTGAAAGATTTCTTCCGCCTACTGGCCACCATATTTCCCTAACAGTATATAGTAATAACTGCGGCCCGGCATGCATTAACCGCTTGTGTTCATACTTAAATAATAAATGTGTAAAGTGATGTTTAGAAGACAATAAAATAGGATGTTTCTTATTAAAATTAAAATTAAATGATTGTAAAATACGTCCACCAACCCTGATAATATTTTTTCTATCCAGAAAAAGATTTAATTTTAATAGTCCGTTGTCTTTAATCGGTTTTCTGTTTAAAAGCAATTTGTTTACATCTAGAAATGACTCATGCTGCGAATACTTCGCCAGTAGTAACAAAGATTCATTCAATTCATCAACAGTAAGCGGCCCGATGCGCTTGTTGTTCTTATAACGAGCATTGTAAAAAAATCTTAAAACATAAGCGCACGAACACTGCATACGATTAAACTGAGAAAACCTTTCAAACGAGAATACAGATTCTTTATTAATTCTATTAGATATCGAGCTACATATTAGATTCGATTTTATCTCAGGTAATTGCATATCATTCAAATGTATTGTTTTATTTGTATCACATAAATTTAAATCATATAAGAACTGCCGCCCTTGAAACCATAAACTGTTGACACACAATAAGTCTAAGCTTTGACCCCGTAATATTAAGTCAGCGGGGTTCGCCTTACCACTAACGTGAAGCCACGGCCTATCTTTTGTTAAATCCAAGATCTGTGCGGTTCTGTTTTGTATAAACGTTTTAAGTAAGTTGGGAGGCATACGTAACCAACCCCATAATGGTTGAGTCTGTCCAAAATACAACATTATCCAACTTAGACCGTAAAGCATTAATTATTTTTTAAACAAACGAGCGCCTAATAATGCGCCGCATAGTTCTAACCTAGGTATACTTATAGGCTTCAGCGGAGCTACTTTACCTTTCGAGCATAACAACTTAACGACAACACATGAATTAACATCGACAGTGCGTATATAAGCACACGCACCGTACGTGGTTTGTGAGGCATCCGTAAATATATGTAATTCTATGCGCTCGGGATTCAAACCCATTACATAACGTGGAACGCGTAATGATTTAAGGATTGACAAGTTATTAACAAAGTTTTTCCAGATCTGTGCTATATCGTCTTGTAAATATTCATCCCACTCAACTTTTAGCAACCACAGCTTCTGTAACAAAATCTTAGCTGTTATAATCATAGGTCCCAACACGCCGAGGGGATCAAATATTTGAGAGGACTGAGACAGTATTACTCGTTTTGTGATATTTTTAGGGTTGTTGATGATCTTAGATGCAAAATGTAATTCATCACTTTTATTGTACCAACCAAGACCTAATGTTTTATTTAGTGTAGAATTATTTAATAAGAATTCTTTAGATTCCTCATTTATATATGCAGAACCCTCCTGCTCAAAGTTATAAATCCACTTACGCAAATGAAAACACCCAGACTTTAAAACTTTAGATGTCTCTCGACATAGTTCTAATAATTCAGATTTAGAATTAGCTAAAATAATCCCATCGTCAACGCAGAAGTCTTCACTAATTGTCCTAGCCACTATTGGGTTATCACAATCTTGCGCCAGCTGTTTTAAGCATCGGCAACTTAAAAATGGAGCGGACGCAGTTCCATACGTAACCATATTTAACTGGTATATTTTTAATGGGTCACTAGGACTGTCACGCCAAATAATAAGTTGTAAATCACGCTGGGATTTGTCAATATGTACCTGCCTATACATTTTCTCCACATCCGCACATGCAACATATTTATTTTCTCTGAAGCGTAACAATACAGCAATTTAATCACCTTGTATAGGCGGCCCTATGAGTTGTCACTAGCGTCGACTAGCGGCAAATCATTTAACGATTTGCCGCTAGTCGACGCTACGCTTGCGTCGAATACAACTCTTAATCGCGTAGAAATTGCATTTTCGCGAAGAACACCGTGATGTGGCATAAAGTAATGGGGATTACCGTATGTGTGCACTTTAGTCATTTGTCCTAAATTCATATATTCGTGTATAAAAGCTTTACACATTTTATTTAAATTAGGACTGTGTTTTAAGCGGTTTTCTAATGCCAAAAAACGTCGCTTAGCTTGATTAAAAGATTCACCGATAAAGTCTGGTGATAATTTGAAAGGGATGCGTACACAGAACCTCCCGTCAACGTCTCGCGTGATCGTCTGTTTAAAATGTTTCTCGCATAAACCCTCCTCTTCACTCAATCCATTACTCCCTTTCTTTCCTACCGATAAATCTTCAATCTCCCAGAACATACGTAACTGTTTGTCTATAGACTGTATACAAGATCCGGCGCAGAAGAACACAAAAACTCTCCGATCACACTCTTGATCTCATGGCTGTGAGACGGGAGATGAGGCATCAAGGTCGTTGTAGACGGTGCTAGCTCCGATTGCAAGCCTGTTAATGCTGGTGTTCCACAAGGCTACGTGCTATCGCCAACGCTGTTTCTTCTGCATATCAATGATATGTTACAAGCCCGTAACATTCATTAGGTACAATGCAGATGACAGCACTGGTGATGCTCTGTACACCGGCCGTGCCAATATTTCACGGGAAAACATCTCTGAGTACCGGGACGAACGTGTGTGAAGTAGAGTCTCCGCTGAGTCCAGTTTAACTCCGAGAAACCACAAGTTTGCGCGTTAACCGCTAAAAAGAACCCCTTTGTCGTATCTCCTCAGTTTCAAGGCACCCCCTTGTTGCCTCAGCCAGTATCGAAATCCTCGGCGTCAACATATCGAGTGACGTGCAGTTTCGTGGTCACTTGGAAGAGAAAGAAAAATTGGCCTCTAAAAAGCTTGGCGTGCTCAGCAGAGCGGGACAGTATTTCGTGCCGGCACACCGCCTGCAACTTTACAAGGCGCAGGTTCGGCCGCACATGGAATACTGTTCTCATCTCTGGGCTGGGGCTCCCCAGTACTAGCTCCTTCCACTTGACCGCATCCAGCGCAGAGCGGCTCGAATCGTAGACGAACGAGTTCTTTCCGATCGGCTCGATTCACTGGCACTGCGAAGAGATGTTGCATCTCTTTGCATTTTCCTTCGTACATACCATGGGGAGTGCTCTGAGGAATTGTTCGGATTAATCCCAGCCGATTTCGTGAACGCAGTACGCGGCAAATGTCCCGATACCATCCACACCATCTGGGTGCTTGGCGGTCCACCACTGTACGTATCAAAAGGATTTTCCTTCCGCGTACGAACTGTCTGTGGAATAGTTTACCACCGCCGATATTTCCGGACCGATACGATCTAGGGACCTTAAAAAAAGAGCTTACTCCTTTCTAAAGGGCCAGCAACGCACCTTCAATTTCCCTGGTGTTGCGGTTGATCATGGGCAGCGGTAGACTTAACATCAGGTGAGCCACATGCTCGTTTGCCCCCTCTTCTTTAAAAAAAAGGGCAACTGAACAGACAGATCTCCAAATGCATGCGGCGAGCAACTTTAATACTGCTCGTATTGAAGAAGCGATCGAGTGGAAACAGGGCTCCAAAGTCTTTGTCGGAGATCTGTCTGCCAGAAAGAGCCAACTGTCAACGCTGAAGACTGAGTGCAGCAAGCAGCATCGTTTCCAGGACACCTGAGATTTTGAATGAGATTGAGAGGTTCTATGGCCAGCTGTACACATCATTGTTGGAGCCACATGCAAGTGTGAGTAACGATCCAAGAGCAAGTCTTATCTGACACTATTCCGATGATATCCCGGACGTCAGTCTGAGCGAGATTAGAATGGCTCTCCAGCAGCTTAAAAACGGCAGGGCCTCATCATCATCATTATCATCATCATTACAGCCCTTCACAAGTCCACTGCTGAACATAGGACTTACCCAAGTTATGTCACAAAATACGGTTCTGAGCCACCTGCATTCATCAACTTCCTGCATGTCTTACCAGGTCGTCACTCCATCTAGTGGGGGGTCGCCCTACACTTCGCCTACCGGTACGAGGCTGCCACCCGAGAACCTTTTTTCCCCAACGTTTGTTGGTTCTTCGAGCTATATGGCCGGCCCATTGCCATTTCAGCTTACTAATCCGTTGGGCTATGTCGGTTACTCTGGCTCTACTGCGGATATCCTCATTTCTAAGTTTATCACGCAGAGAAACTCTGAGCATAGCCGTCTCCATAGCTCGCTGAGCGACTTTGAGCGTCCTCATACGGCTAGCAGTGAAGGACCACGTTTCGGTTCCGTAGGTCCTCAATGGCAGCACGCACTGGTAGTACAACCTAGTTTTCCGGTTTGGAGATGTACCTGACGAGAAGATGCGTCGGAATTTCCCGAACGCTGTCCAGCTGAGTTGAATCCGTCGATTGACCTCTCAGTCGCAATTGGACTTACCTAGTCGGGCTATTTGTCCCAGGTAAACCTACTCGTGCTCCCAACAACTACCGGCATAGGTGTGACATGGACATTAAACATGATCTTTGTTTTGTCCATGTTCATCTTAAGACCTATCCGTTGGGTGGCACTATTGAGGTCATTGAGCATAGTGCTTAAGTCTTCCAGCGATTTTGCCATAAGGACTATATCATCGGCAAATCAAAGGTGAGTGATGTACTCGCCGTTAATGTTAATACCGTATCCTTTCCAGTCCAGTAGCTTGAAAATGTCTTCCAATGCAGCGGTGAAGAGTTTCGGGGAAATAACGTCACCCTGTCTTACACCTCTCTGCAGTTGGATAGGTTTCGTACTCTGGTTCTGTACTCTGATAGCCATCTTAGCCCTACTGTACAAACACTTCAGCACTTCGATATACCGACGGTCAACTTGGCACCGCTGAAGGGACTGTAGCACCGCCCAAATTTCGACGGAATCAAAAGCTTCCTCATAGTCCACATATGCCAGGCAATGTGGCAGATTGTACTCTTCGGACATCTGTACAATTTGCGGAAGGGTATGTATGTGGTCTACGGTGTTAAAGCCTTTTCGGAAACCGGCTTGTTCGGGAGGATGGAAGTCGTCGAGTCTGCGTGCGAGACGATTTGTAATAACTCTCGAAAACAGCACGTGGACGCGGCTCGGAAGGGATATCAGTCTGTAGTTCTTCAAAAGGGCATAGTCACCTTTCTTGAAGAACAAGACCACCGTACTTCCGCTCCACGCCTCCGGAGTAGTGCCATCATGGAGGATGGAATGAAGGAGCCTCTGAAGGACTTCTAGTACCGTTTTTCCACCCGCTTTCAGAAGCTCCGCCGTAATTCCATCCTCGCCCGGGGACTTGCCGTTTTTACGGTGCTGGAGAGCCATTCTAATCTCGCTCAGACTGACGTCCGGGATATCATCGGAATAGTGTCGGATAAGAGTTGCTCTTGGATCGTTACTCACACTTGCGTGCGGCTCCAACGATGATGTGTACAGCTGCCCATAGAACCTCTCAATCCCACTCAAAATCACGGGTGTCCCGGAAACGATGCTGCCCCACTTAGTCTTCAGCTTTGACAGTTGGCTCTTACTGGCAGACAGATCTCTGGCAAAAACTTTGAAGCCCTGGTTCCGCTCGATCGCTTCTTCAATACGAGCAGTATTGAAGTTGCGCCGTCTGTTCAGTTGAAAGAAAGAAAGAAAGAAAAATATTTATTTGGTACACAAACGTAAAACACACATAAAAGATATAAACACAGTAATTTGGTTACAAAGAGAAAAAAATAATGTTATTCTATTAGTGCACCAAAAAGGTTTCCACTCAGCGTTAAATTCACGAAGTTTAACACTTAGAAACTTCATGAAAGCTGATTTTCAGTGGAACCTATATATAAGAAGGTAGATGGCGATACCGTCAGCTTACACAAATATCTTAAAAACCAAGTAACAGATCCTAAAATATGAAATAATGATAGTAAAAACAAAAAACGAAAACAACAAGGTTATAATAATATATAATCGTAATAAAAACAAACAAAGATACATGTATGTGTGTGCGTGTGTGCGTGTACGTGTGCGCGTGCGTGTGTGCGTGTGGAAGAGGGATGTGGAGACAGGGATGAAAATGATGAGTGACAACAAGTGCTAGACTATTGTTAAGAGAGCAAAAACATTTTAAATTTTAACTTGAATGAATTTATGGTTTTCGAGTTTCTTATCGGGGGGGGGGGGGATATCATTCCAGCACTTAGTAGTGGCAAAACGAAAACTACCAGGGAAAGCAGCAGTGTTAGACGGTGTGTAATTAAGTCGCGGTGCTCACGCAATGCTGTGAGAAATTGAGCTTGTCGTATAAGTAAGAAGGTTCCCCAGTTTTAATCACGAAGAGCAGGGAGGCGAGGTGAAGCTTCCGTCTGGTGGACAAGTTCATCAAGTCGCGTCAGTTTCGGAATGGAGTGACATGAGATCGAGGTGGTATTGAAAAACAGAAACATGCGCAAGCGTTTTGTATTCGTTGTAACAGTTTTTTAGTTCTTGCCATTAAGAATTCACCAAAAACTGCGTCACCATACGACAACTTTGACAAGATTAGAGTTTCACACAACTTAATGCGCATATCCACAAGTACTCGCGAATTTTGTATAAGATTTTAAGTCTATAGAAACAGTTACGCATTGTCTCTATAGCATGTTCCTCAAAGCGCAACCTGTCATCCATAATCAATCCCAGGTTACGAGCTTCCGATACGCGGTCAATGGGACAACTGTCAACAGAAATTTTGGGATTCCAAGCTAGGATGTTGTCAATTTGTTTACGTGTTCCGAGCAACATGTACTTTGATTTAGAAGGGTTAATTACCAAACCGTTGTTACTGCACCATTTTGACATTTCAAGTCAGCTTGAATTTTACTAATTGTCAACTCTGTATCGCAAGTTTTAAACGATATAAATAATTGGAGGTCGTCAGCGTATAAGTGATACTTACTAAACTTGATTGTAGTAATGATATCTGATATGTACAATGTAAAAAGTAGTGGCCCTAAAATAGAACCCTGTGGTACACCTCTAACAACAGGCATTGTTGACGATACTATGTCAGAGTCGTTATCACCGGATATTTTAACGTACTGCAGACGATTGGAAAGGTAACTTGTATAGTTGTAGCACGTATGGGTCGGCTCGACCGGGGAAGGACCACGCTTTCACCAGCGTGAAATAGTAGCTTAATGCTGCTGTATTTCGTATGGTGAGTGTAGAGAACCGGAGACCCTTTTAACTGGAAACGAGGCATTCCATCTTAGTCCTCATGGGTGACAACGCATCTGCATTTTGATTCGTAATAGAGGATAGATGTAGATGTCTATGGGCCACAGCAACCACTTACCATCAGGTGGACTGTGTGCTCGTTTGTCACTATAAAAAAAACCACTTTATAGTGGAAATGTCGAAACCATAGTAGGCTTAACGCTTCTTCTATCTAAATTAGTATATACTAATTTAGATAGAAGAAGCGTTATGTTTATCGTATCAAATGTACGGGAAAAATCAAGCAAGATCAATAAAGTACCTTGCCCACTGTACCGTGCTGTTAAAACTTCGTCCACTACATCGATCAATGCCAAGTAGTACTACGAGACCTTCTGAAGCCGGATTGTTTTTCAGGTAGGATTTTATTTTCTTCTAGGTATTTTGTCATCTGTGTACAGAAAATTCTTTCTAAGATCTCGGACATAAATGGTAGAATGCTAATTGGACGAAGCTCCCCATAGTTACTTGGGTTTGGTTTCTTTGGAATCGGTTTCACAGAGGCTACTTTCCATTTTTCGGGAAAAACGCTCGTTCTAATAGATTCGTTAACCAATCTCGTAATTAGTTGCAGAGTTTTTGGTAAAGTAAGCAATATCATATTTAAAGTAATGCCATCATCACCCCAAGCATTTGTTTTAAATGATTTTATTACGTTTAATACCATTGTTTCGTCTTTAATTTGAAAGTATTAATTCCAAATCTATCAAATTCAAAGCGAGTTAAAACTGACAATCTAATGGGGTCTTCACTGATGTCGGGAAGTTTAAGAAAGTATGTATTAATATCTTCAGGATTACATAAATGGAATGCCATATTACTGTCCTCTTTCTTAAAGTTGGCAACACTTTGTTTGATATTTTTCCATAAGAGTTTTGGCTTGTTAGTAAAATTGATATATTTATTGAAATATGCTATTTTTTCGCTACTTATTGCCGAATTTACAACGTTTTTCAAATCTTAATAGAATTTTATGTGAATATCTAATTTAGTAGTTTCACTTTTAGTGTATGACCTATCGCGTAACTTCATCATTTCTTTAATGGTAAAGGTTATCCATGGATGTGATTTATTTCTTATTAAACAAGTTCTCATAGGAGTATGTATATTAAAAAGTTGAAGTGTTATATTTGTAAAATTTTCCACCATTTTATTTAAATCATCATTTATTATATTTTCCCATTCTATACAATCCAGGTCCAGATTAAAACTGTTAATGTCAATTTCCCTTAATGGTCGGTAAGTAATTAATTTAGGAGATCCTCTAATATTTTTAATATTTAACTGGCATGTCAATAGCGCGTGACTGCAAAGATCGGGAATATGATTAATAGATACACAATATACATTCGTATTGGTACATATTAAATCAATTAAAGTTTCACTGTTTCCCGTGAAATAGGTCGGCTGGTTCACATACTGAGTAAGTTTCATGTAGTTAAAGAAATTTTGTAACTTTTGCGCGTTAGGTTTATGCGTATGTAACAAGTCAATATTGAAATCTCCAAGTAAGATGGTATTCTCGTATATATATCTATAGAGGAAATCGAATCTGTAAGAGCGTCAATAAGTCTTTTTAAGTAAGTTTTTAAATAAGTCAATTTGTCTACAATAAGCCAAGGGGGTTTGTATGCCGTACCAATGGCTACCTTGATACCATTAACATTGAGCCCTATCCACATCTGGTCAACAGAGTCATTTTTACATATTAAAATTCTACGAGCAGTGATACCAAGCCTAATATAAAATCCCACGCCACCTCCTCGCATACGGACTTTAGGTGAACGAAGCGATAACCTGGTGGCGATGGTGCACGCTCTTCCTCCCCTTGCTTAAGACATGTTTCATTTGTGTCTAAAATGTACATGTCGAATAGCGATATCGCTGCAAGAAACTCATCATGGCGGGTTCCCAAGGAGCCAGCATTTAAAAACCCGATTGATAGTCTTTCATTTTTTAAAAATTTAAAAACAAAAGCATACGAAATTTGGCAGTACTTACAATGATCTAAGAAATTGCACAGAAGTGTTAAGTGACGCCATCCAATGGACCAAATAAAATAAGTAAAATAATTGTTATTTTCATAGAGTATATAAAATAGTGTATCGAATATGTGATTTGTTAAGTGTATGTAGGTAATGTCAATATGTATGGGGAGAATACAATGCAACGTGAGAGAATAACAACAACTAAATAAAGATTTGCAATAAAAGTGGGTAGAAAAATGAGAGCATATTTAGGACCGAACAATACTATTGCCCAAAAACTTTAATTAATTTGCTTTCAAAGCGCACTCGATGATGAGGCTCACCGTTTTCTCCTCTAGCAAAAACTTTCCCTTGCCGTGTCCAGACATACTTCCAATTATTGCGTTTCGCTTCTGTACGTACTTTATAAAATAGTTGACGATTATGTCTGGTTAGCCTTTCATTCACATAGAAGGGACAGTCGACGGAATTGAGTCTCAGACCAACTGTAGTGCAGCCTCGACGGACTCGCGCCGCTGCTAGCAAACTATCGCGATGAACACGGCGTGCCAGCCGCACTACGATGGGACGCGGCCTAGATATCTCATTCTGCACACGCCGCAAAAGGTCTGCACGCTCTGCACTTACTATATCGCGATTTTCTAGCGCTACACCTAATTTAGTTGCAACTGCCAAAACAATATGTGTAGAACGTTCATTTTTGTCTTCGGGTATTCCCGAGACCTTGATATCATTGCTTAAGAGATCCTGGTCACGGTCATTAAGCTCAATTTTGAGATCCGTAATTATTTTCTCGAAAAATAATATGTCATTGGACGTCTTTATCTGCGAATTTTTCTCCACCACTTCCATTCGTGCCTCCAGGCAGTCAAGTCGCTGATTGCACGCATTTATTGCGGTAAGCAGGTTGGTCATCGTTCCCCCAAACTCTTGCATATCATTACGAATTTCTTTGATGTCTTGGCGCAATAGTTTTAGCTCATTTGCTTGATCACTAGTTGGCAAATCAGGTGTTGATGATGCGGATGTTGAAATGGCCGTAGATTTCAGCTTTTAATTCGTGCGACTACGCAGAGTCACATATGTACGTCCGATGTATTGGTTGCTATTTGGTGACAATTGCAGGTTGTGTTTTATTGGTGTTTTGGTATTGTCAGTCTTAGGTTCATTGCTTCTACATTCCTGACATTTCCAGTTTTTCTTTTTATCTGCCGACATAATACAAAACCGCTTTTCTGACACGTTTGTGCAAGGAAGATCATAATATTTACAACAAACATGACGTTTTAAATATTGCTTGTCGGTTATTTCTTGCGAACAATCATTGCATTGAATTTTACTTGGTACGTTTACGTGGTTTTCTACGTATACAACTCAAATGAAAACGGTGACTTTATCGACTTCTGATCTGATCGGTTTAATAACAAATGTCTATGGATGATTCTAGATGGCGTTGTTTCAAACAAATAAATTTGAAAGGATTCAAATTTAACTTAACCGTCACTCAGAAAGAATAACTTTTGTAATATTATCTTCCTCGATCGGATTTTGAAGTTCACTTGAATTTAACAGTCCAGAACTAATACTTACAACTTCGATTATAGTCTTGTTTCAAAACAAAATACAATTATTCGATTAAATATTTTTCAGCTAATTATCACAAAATATTCACACACACGTTGTTTGTATCAAAATCCACTGATTGTAATAACTTTTAGATAAAATAACTCATAAATACTACCTTAAGCAAATAATTTTACAGAACCAATGTTACTTGAACGAATGCACGCCATCTATCTCCCTTTTTGTTGCCTGTATGCTTTCAAATCTGTTGGCTGTTGCAGCCTCATCTCCCGTCTAACAGCCATGAGATTAAGAGTGTGATCGGAGAGTTTTTGTGTTCTTCTGCGCCGGATCTTGTAAAACTTAGCTCCGGCCGCATGGACAGTTTCCACGAGCTTGTCATTCATATCGTCCACTGCATTGCAATCTTCTAGGCACTGAAAGCGGTTACGTAACTCGAGCTGAAAGGTTTAGGGATTCTGGATGAGTGCACGAGGGGGACGGAGCGTTGTCTTCATTAGACGAGACCTCTCCAACTTAACGTTTAGGTTCAGTGTGCCTCTAATCATTCGGTGATCGCTGCCAGTTTTCATCCTTGCGATCACTGAGACAAGGCTCGACCAGGTCCACTTCCTGTGGGGCCGCGTCTGGAAAAAAGAGTTCATCATAAAGAGTCCCTCTTTCTCCATAAATTCGGCTAGCTGCTGGCCCCTACGGTTCCGTTGCCCTACTCCAAATTTCCCTACCTTCAGCTCACCGCTTTCTCTTGTGCCTAGTTTTGCGTTGAAGTCTCCCATCAACACAGTGTAGTGGGTTTTAAAGTAATGTATGGCTCTGGAAATATCTTCATACATTTCCTCCATCTCCTAATCGGGATGTGCCGACGTTGGTGCGTAAACTCGTATGACCTTCAGCGAATACCGTTCGGTGATTCTGAGTATCAGGTGCGCGACCCTCGTCGACACACTCCCAATCTTTACAACGTTATTGACGAGAGACTTGTGGACGATAAATCCGACACCTCCTTGGGACAGATGGTCGCCCTGCCGGTGATAGAACAAGTTGCCAGACTCGATGATTACCGTGTCGTCCCCCTCTCTTCGGACCTCTGATAATCCAATAATATGTCAGCACAATTTGTCTACCTCTTCTTCCAGCTCCAATATGTTCTCGTCAGGCCTCAGAGTGCATGCGCTATATGTTGCCAGGTCGAGTCGTCGTAGGTGGCAACCGAACCTCCACCGGAGATTCTTAGCACCCCCTGCTCCACCGTTACCATGGTCGCCACCATAGCCAGGAATAGCGGGGCCGCCGGGCCGGCCGTTTGTTTGCGTCGTTAGTCATAGGGGATATTTGCCATAGTTACCACGCTTGGCGAGCGGGTTGGCAACCGCAGGTTTTTATTCTATTATTGTTGTTATTAGTAAGATACTGCTGCCCATTTCCTGCCTGTCTCCCTCTGTCGCTTCTTACGACACTCACGGGAAGATATGGGGTAGTGGATATTCTTTACCGCCACTACACGGCGAGTTGCAGGGCCACTGCAGGGCCCCATGCGAGGATGGAACTACAGCGGAGCTTTTGAAGGCGGTTGGAACAGCGGTACTTGAATTCCTTCAGAAGCTCTTCAGTTCCGTCCTCTACGGTGGCACTACTCCGGAGGCGTGGAGCAGAAGTGCGGTGGTCTTGTTCTTTAAGAAAGGGACAATGGTCTCTCGAAGAACTACAGTTCGATTTCCCTTCTGAGCCGTGTCTACGTGATGTTTTCGAGAGTCATTACGAATCGTCTCGCACGCAAACTCGACGACTTCCAGCCTCCCGAACAACCCGGTTTCCGAAAAGGGTTCAGTACCATAGACCACATACCTACCCTACGGTAGATTGTACACAAGGCCGAAGAGTACAATCCGCTACTTTGCCTGGCGTATGTGGACTATGAGAAAGCCTTTGATTCCTTCGAAATTTGGGCGGTGCTACAGTGCGTCCGTTTGGCGGAGCCAAGTTGACTGTCGGTATATCGAAGTGCTGAAGTATTTGTACAGTAGGGCTACGATGGCTATCCGAGTACAGAACCAGAGTTCGAAACCTATCCAACTGCAGAGAGGTGTAAAACAGAGTGACGTGATATCCCTGAAACTCTTCAACGCTTCATTGAAAGACGTTTTCAAGCTACTGGACTGGAAAGGATACGTTATTAACATCAATGGCGAGTACATCACTTACCTTCGATTTGCCGACGATATAGTCCTTATGGCAGAATCGCTGGAGGACCTAAGCACTACGCTCAATGACCTTAATGGTGTCTCCCTACGAATAAGTCTTAAGATGAACATTGACAAAACAAAGATCATGTTTAATGTCCATATCACACCTATGCCGGTGGTTGTTGGGAGCACTAAGCTCGAAGTTGTTGACAAGTACGTTTACCTGGGACAAATAGTCTGACTAGGTAAGTCCAACTTCGACCAAGAGGTCAATTGACGGATTCAACTCGGCTGGGCAGCGTTCGGGAAATTACGACACATCTTCTCGCCAGGTATACCTCAATCTCTGAAAACTAGATTGTACAACCAGTGCGTGTTGCCAGTGATGACTTACGGATCTGAGACGTGTTCCTTAACTGCTGGCCATATGAGGACGCTCAAGGTCGCTCAGCGAGCTATGGAGAGGACCATGCTCGGAGTTTCTCTGCGTGATAAACTCAGAAATGGGGATATCCGCAGGAAAACCAGAGTGACCGACATAGCCCAATGGATTAGTAAGCTGAAGTGGCAACGGGCTGGCTATACAGCTCGAAGAACTGATAACCGATGGGGAAGAAAGGTACTCTAGTGGTTGCCTCGTACCGGTAGGCGTAGTGTAGGGTGACCCCCCACTAGATGGAGTGACGACCTGGTAAGATATGCAGGAAGTCGATGGATGCAGGTGGCTCAGGATCGTGCTTTGCGGCATTACTTGGGGGAGATCTATGTTCAGCAGTGGACTTTTGAAGGGCTGTAATGATGATGATGATGTTTTTATTGTTGAATGTTAGTTTTCGTTGTAAACTTTTGTTAATCTTGCCTAAAAGGGTGAAAAAAACCGTGCTTAACAGTGAAACGCTTGAGTTTGTAATTCGATTACACGATTGTTTTGAGCGTAAGTGTCAAAATGGCTTATCATTATTGCTCTCAAGGGCGGCAACGTATAGCTGACACTTTGAGAATTGGATTATCTACTGTAACACGTATATCTACTGAATGGAACATGACATGGAACGATGATACGACCCAATCATCCACAAGAGTACCAGAAGGAAAGGGGGAGAGGCTAATAATAAATTGCCACGAAGGTACTGCTCAAGGTTTTGTGTGAAACTGTTTGCTGGCATTTAAATCCAAAAAAACTAATGAATACCACGAAGATATGAACTACGAAACTTTTTCAGAATGGTCCTATAAAATGATGGTCAACCTGGACGGTCTTCTTATAATAATAATGGATAACGCATCCTACCATTCCACGCAGCTTGACAAGTCTACGAAGGAGGCAAACAAAAAAGCCGATATAATAGAGTGGCTCATAAAGACGGGCGTAAATGCCGATATGACTATGCTCAAGTGCGAACTGCTTGGTCTGGTGGCCACACAAACCAAGGGAGCGAGGGTATTGGGTTGAGTTTACAATTAACTCGCCCGAATTTGAGGATTCTGTCACTGTGGGGGTCAAGAGGGTTTATCTGAAGTAGCCCCACCCGATTCATGCTGCCGGAGCAGCGTCAAATAATTTTTAATTATTTTTTAAAAATATTTGTAAAGGACTAATTAAATATAATATACTAATACTAATTAAATATAAATTTGACGTTGCATCTGTCAATGTCACATCGATATATAGTATTAAATCCGTAGGCAGGGAAACCTGTAGACTAATGATTAGCGTATCCTCGAGTGAGAAAGGACGATAACGTAGTTTTAGGTTATACAATAATCTTTATGACTTTTAAACAAAATTAGATAAAAAATTAATTGTTCTAAGAACTGAACTGAACAATATTCACCAATCTTAAACTCACAAAACACTTTTTTCTCACTTAAACTAACTTTTAAACTCCTTAGATCGCTACGAACTGTCAAAGTTGTTTAGGAAAGTGCAGTTTGCCAAACAAAAAAAAACCGGCACGGAGAAAGGGACAAACAGTCACACCGCTCTGTCTCATTTATATGCAAGACGTATGCATGAATCTATCTTTTTCGTGTGCGAATGCGAAAGAGGGCGTCAATTTGTCTATAGGTTTCTCTGCCTACGATTAAATTAATCTAGTGAATCGATATTTTACCCTAGAGAATTGAGATCGATTCTTTTTCTATTTTATTAAGAACTATAAAATTATTCACAATTAGTTGAATGTACCCCTACTCGTAAAGAATGACAGTTTTTTTAATTCAATCATTCAATGTTATCTGTACTTTATTGTATCTTTTGATATTGTAAATATAAAAAAAATCAAAAAAAGATTGATTTCGCAAAATCGATCTTTTTTTGATTTGCGTTGACTTCGATTTTTTTGTGAATCGATTCATCCAATTTCGATTCACATCGATTTAAAAATTTGTAAAATGAATCGCTAGGCCGGCCATTTTGTTGATAGTGACATATAAACTTTACGTCGTTCCGTTGCTTCCGAGTTTATGTGAATGTGCTCCCTAACGTTGTTTTTTCTGCCTCCTCCTGTTTTTTGACGACTTCGCTTCCCCTCTGGACACCATTTGCTTGCTATTTTTCGACGATTTGGCTACGCCTTGGGACACCGATTAGATTTCGTCTCTGGACGACTTCGGCTTACTCACTGGACATCGACAAACAAGCTATGTCGGCAACCGACCGAGATTCGGAGTTCGGGCGGTCTACGAGCTTAGGATTGGGAAGAGCTGTGACTACGACTTATTCGACAGTTTTCACGATTTCTTTGTGTAAGACAGGCCGTTTGTTGATCGACGTTTAAATTCGGAGGAAGTGGTTAAAATGTGAAATTTATCCAAAATTATCAAAGAACTCGGGATCCACGAATAATTTGCTGTTTTTGCTGAAGCTAATGGAATGTTTCACTCCCAAAAAATATGCCGCACGCACCGTACACCCATGCGATTGGCAAAATTGGCCAACAAATCGTATGGTGCTTGGATTTACACGAAAGTCCAATGTAAGCTGAAGGGAAAAATATCACGAACAATTGGATATATTCCGTTGGTGCAAGTATTTTATTTAATATATGCTTGTACTCACAAATGGAGCTGCGAAATGACAATGAACGAGGCTCCATACAAGGAAGAGAGGGAGCACTGTTTGAGCAGAACGACTGTTGTTGATTGGTTCAGCTATTGTCGGGAATGCACAGTAATATACTATTTGCAAAAAATGGCATACAGTGGAAAAATTGGTGGCCCAGGAAAAGTTGTGCAGATCGATGAGACAAAATTTGGGAAACGAAAGTATAACAAAGGTAATTTTGATTAATCTCGTTCTATTTTTTCTCTTAAACTTCCAATTACTGTAATTGAAGCATATTATGTTTGTTGTAGGACGCCATATTGAGGGCCATTGGGTCCTCGGATTGATTGAGGATGGGTCTGAGGATCCGCGTTTAGAGGTATGCCCTGAAAACATACGTTCCGCTGAGGTTTTGGTGCCCTTAATTAAAAACATATAGAGATAGGCACACAATTCATAATGATTTTTGGGGAGCATATGACTGCCTAGAGGAACATTGGAACACTCACAAAAAAGTGAACAACTCCAACCCTGACAATCCATTCGCGGCTACAGACGGGGCTCATAGCCAACGAATGGAGGGCCGTGAAACGTTTTAAAAAAAAAGATAATTATAATTATCCACAGAATTTTGGTGATGCCATAGTGGAATATTTGTGGTAGCGGAATATTGCTAAATATCGCAAAGATCCTTTCTTACAAATGGTGGCAGCCATAAATTATGTTTACAAATTAAAGTAATTATAAAAGTAAATATTTTAGTGTTTCATTGAGTGCAATAGCGAGCGAAGCGAGCTCGGGACTTAGGGCACCCCGACTTAGACAGGTTAGGTTAGAAGGGGATGACGGGGTCGAGTGAGAGAGTGAATAGACCCCGACATCCCCTTCGTGTATGTATTAAGAAGTAGGAGCCACGCGAAGCGGGGTTTCGTCAACCGGGCTTCCCTCGACTGCGCCACGTTCAGTGGCGGGGGGCATCCGTCGCGTATATTTAACGATTTCATGCAAACATTATAATCAAACGTCGTTAAAATTTTCTTTAATTCACTGGATTATGTGTCAATGGATTCGTTTATATCATGTCTCACGTATGTATGTAGGGTATGTTCCGAAACGTTTCCAGTATACTGCAGAATACAAATGTCGTCATTAATTAACGCTATATTGGCTGCGTTTGGCAGAAAAAAGCGCTAGCATGCGCTTGTAAGCAAAATGGCGAAACTAAACAGTTTTCTGCTAGGACACGTTTGCTAACTTCAGTAGCGCTGACACAATCCGCCATTTTGCTTATTTACTTTGTTTGTTTTGAAGTAGAGTTTATAAGTTTTTTTGTGCAATATTAGTTTTAAGTAATATAATGACATGAATAAACATATTATACATGTTATTAAAAATTCATGATTGGTAATTTTTAATATGAACACTTTACAAACATATATTTAATATAAATTTTATATTAAGGTTCCCCGGTTAAAACTAACTTCGTGTCCTAAGAAAATAGCTACTTACGATTTGACAGCGCTTACCGCTTACGATCGCCATTTTGCTTACAAGCGCTTGCTAGCGCTTTTTTCTGCCAAACGCACCCATGTGTACTAGCGTGCCGCCGCCATATTGTGTCGGATATCCGGCCATATGAAAACAATTTTTAATTGTGTGTACGCTGAATGAAGCATACCAGAATTTGTTTTTATTTATTCAAATACAAAAAATTATAGAATGATTGTTGGTATTTTTAGTATTGACTGGCCTGCTGGTCTAGTGGTTAGTGACCCTGACTGCTATGCCGGAGGTCGTGGGTTCGATTCCCACCCAGGACAAATGTTTGTGTGATGAGCACGATCATTTGTTCTGTGTCTGGGTGTAATTTATCTATAATATTTATGTATTTAGAAATATATAAGTACGTTTCATCAGTTGTCTAGTACCCATAACACAAGCTCTGCTTAGCTTGGGACTAGATGGCATTGTGTGATAGTTGTGGAATATTATTATATTATTATTATTATATTTCTATTAGGAGGATATAACGACTTTTGGAGCACAAAATGACAAAATCGTCGCCAACACTTTTCCAATATGACGCAAATGTATGATGTCATATACCGTCCAATGTCCAATGTATTGCAACGAATCACCATCGATTCAGCGTCGATTTATGACGTCATTTGCATTGGCCAGTACACTGGGTTCCATTTTGGCACATACCTTTACACACACGTCAAGCAGGTTCTGCACAACATCAGGCTTCGGGACCCACACCTACGTCAAAGTGACCGAGTGAAGCCGATCACAGTCGAGCGTGTGTCTACCTTATGTCAGAGGTGTCACAGACAAGGTTGGCTACATCTCGAAGCAAGCTTCTATACTGGATACTGGAAGCTACATTCTACAAACTGCATGAAGAACATTAGTCAATTCTTACCATCCGTCGAGTATCATATTTCTCTACAAGATGCAAGTGTGCACAACCTTGATTGTGAATGCGATCTATCTCATATAGGTCAAGTAAAAAGATCAATTAGATCCCGCATAAAAGAACATATAGCTGACCTGAAGTATCAACGTTTCGGGAAGTCTGCATTTTGTGATCATTTTTTTTTATAGAAGAGGGGGCAAACGAGCATGCGGCTCACCTGATGTTAAGTGACTACCGCCGCCCATGATCAACCGCAACACCAGGAGAATTGCGGGTGCGTTGCCGGCCCTTTAGAAAGGAGTAAGCTCTTTTCTTGAAGGTTCCCAGGTCGTATCGGTCCGGAAAAATCGCCGGTGGTAAACTATTCCACAGAGAGGTTGTACGTGGAAGAAAACTCCTTGTGAAACGTACAGTGGTGGACCGCCAAGCATCCAGATGGTGTGGATGGTATCGGGACGTTTGCCGTGTAGTGCGTTCACGAAATTTGGCAGCTGGGATTAATCCGAACAATTCTTCAGAGCACTCCCCGTGATAGATGCGATAAAATACGCAAAGAGATGCAACATCTCTTCGCAGCGCCAGTGAATCGAGCCGATCGGAAAGCACTCGGTCGTCGACGATTCGAGCCGCTCTGCGCTGGGTGCGGTCAAGTGGAAGGAGCTGGTACTGGGGAGCCCCAGCCCAGAGATGCGAACAGTATTCCATGTGCGGCCGAACCTGCGCCTTGTAAAGTTGCAGGCGGTGTGCCGGCTTGAAATACTGTCCCGCTCTGCTGAGCACGCCAAGCTTTTTAGAGGCCAATTTGGCCTTCCCTTCCAAGTGACCACGAAACTGCACGTCACTCGATATGTCGACGCCGAGGATTCCGATACTGGCTGAGGCAACAAGGGGAGTGCCTTGAAACTGAGGGGATACGACAAAGGGGTTCTTTTTAGCGGTTAACGCGCAAACTTGTGTCTTCTGGGGGTTAAACTGGACTAGATTTAGTCGTCCCCAATCCGAGACTCTGTTCAGCAAAGACTCGACTTCAGACACACGTTTGTCCCGGCACTCGGAGACGTTTTCCCGAGAAATATTGGCTCGGCCGGTGTAAAGAGCATCACCAGTGCTGTCATCTGCATAGCAATGAATGTTACGGGTATGCAACATATCATTGATATGCAGAAGAAACAGCGTTGGCGATAGCACGCAGCCCTGTGGAACACCAGCATTAATAGGCTTGCAATCGGAGCTTGCACCGTCTACAACGACCTTGATGCTCCGATCTGCAAGAAAGCTGGTGATCCAATCGCACAGTTTCTCGGGAAGCCCATAGGAAGGGAGCTTCGTAAGAAGCGCTTTGTGCCAAACCCGATCGAAGGCCTTCGCAATGTCCAAACTAACGGCCAATGCCTCCCCCTTCAACTCTACTGCCTCCGCCCATCTGTGAGTGAGGTAGACCAGAAGATCACCAGCTGACCGACCACGGCGAAAACCGTATTGGCGGTCACTAATCAGCTGGTGATCCTCAAGGTACCCCATGAGCTGGCAGTTTACAATGGACTCCATTGTTTTGGAGAACAAGGTGGTGATGGCGATTGGCCGGTAGTTGGACGGGTCTGAGCGGTCGCCTTTTTTAGGGATCGGGTGGACGAAAGCCGTCTTCCATGATTTTGGGACTACGCCTAGGGAGTAGGAGTACCGGAAAAGACGCGTTAAAACCGGTGCCAACTCTGGAGCACACGTCCTCAGCACAATTGGGGGGATTCCGTTTGGCTCACTCGACTTGTGGATGTCCAGGGAGAGGAGTGCTTTGCGAACCGAGCGCTGTGTGAACTGCACTTCCGGCATGGAGCACTCACACCGCGGGATGGTCGGCGGCGTACTCCCCCCGTCATCGAGAGTCGAGTTAGACGCAAAGAAAGAGCCTAGAAGATCGGCTTTCTCCTTTGCAGTATGGGCCAGTGAGTCGTCCTCCCTGTGCAGAGATGGAAGAGATGGCTGACAGAAATTCCCCTGGACAGCCTTGGCGAGAGACTAGAATGCACGGGTTCCAGAAGAAAGGCGAACTAGTTTCTCGCCAATTCTGCCTATGTGCTCTGACTTTGCCTTGGCAATGACTCTTTTGAAGGACCTAGAGGCGGAATTATACTTCTTTTTTAGAGCGCTGGTGTTTACATCCCGGGACGCTGATGCATCAACCCAGGCTTGGTAGCTTATAGCATGATGCTATTTTACAGGAGCGACCAAACCATGGCTGAGATTTGCCTCCAATGGGTACCACAGAGGAAGGAATAAAAAGTTCCATACCCTGAAGTACTACATCAGTAACAGAAGGGTAGGATGCAAAGAAAGACCGCATCCCATCCCAATCGGCTGACCTATAGTGCCAAACACGGCGGCAGCCTGCAGAATGCAACCGCGATTTCAGCGTGAGTGGCACAACACTCCGGACGAGACAATGGTCCGAGGAGCCTAAAGGGGCGTTGACGGAAATCTGATATCCGTCCGGGTGAGAGGTCAGCAGAAGGTCCAACAGGGAAGGTGCATGATCCTCTACATCTGGAATCCGCGTAGGCGAAGTAACCAGTTGTGTCAGACCATATGCCAAGGCAAAATCATGAACAGATCTCCCCGCATGATCGGTTAAACGTGAACCAAGCCATTCGGCGTGATGGGCGTTAAAGTCGCCGAGGATCACGATCTCTGCGGAGGGGATCTGCTGTAGCAACGAATCCGCAGCCATTTGGACGTGGTCGAAGAGTCGGTCTGTTTCGGCATTACCGCTATGGGACCTATAGAGGCACCCGTAGACGCGCGGATGGTCGTCGCTGTCTACGCGTAGCCAAAGGATGGACAGGTCCGAACCTTCAAGTCTGTCGAGGCGTCGAGAACAGATGTCCTCTCTGACGTAAACGCAAACTCCAGCCCGAGGCACAAAGGAGTGTTCCAGTTTGTACCCCGGGTAGGAGAGATACGAGACATCAGCCGGAGAGGACACCTGCGTCTCGGTCAGAAAAGAGCAGAGTCGGCCTCGCCGTCTCGAGATGGTAGTGGATGGCGTTTAGGTTAGAGTGAAGTCCCCTGATATTGCAGAAATTCACGTACAGCGTGGCAGGGGTCGCCTTGGTCTTGTTGCTCCGTTTGCCCCGAGCAGTTGTAGTCTTGAGCGGAATTTTGCCCCCCCCCCCCCCCCCAGAATACGTGGGGCAGCCTGAGCACCCACGCTCAGAAGTGGAGAAACATGGTCGTGGATGCTCAGCGAGGGATTCTCCAGGGGTGCTGGTACCCTCCTGGGGTAGTCTATCGTTATTTAATTCCGCTACCATGTTGATGGGGGGGGGGGGGATTTGGGCCTCCGGCCACCTGCACTCACCAGACGAAACGCGGAAGCAGAGCTCCCACTTCACGCCGGTATTCTGTGAGGTCGTGGTACCACCCCGGTTTGAGCCGGCCCATACGTGCAACAGCAAAGCTGCCGCGTGGCTCTACCACTGTTAGATCATATCCTAGACGGCCCCAACTATTACATCAGATTTGATAGACCACAAATTTTCACGAAAGAACATCGATTCCTACCAAGGATTGATTGATTGATTGATTTATTGAAATCAAAAAACATCCTAATTTCAATAAAGAAGGAGGCTGGGTACCACCAACTGCTTGAGACTCTGCTGGTAATTAATAAAGTTAAAACTAAACCTAAGCATACCATTGCAAGACTTCAAGACACAGTTAGTTCATTTTGCGTAGATCGGACCATAAGTAATAATTAAAAAGGTGAAGGTACTCCGGGTTAATACTGACATCGGGGACGTCAGTCACCTCAGTACCCCGTGACCATGGGTGCTGGAAAGCACCCGATGCGTCAGGATTTAATAAAAAATAAAATTAACATTAGAGATTTATTAAAGTAGATTAATTGGGACTTAACATGAAGGAGTTTAAAATTACGAGGATATATATATATATACATATATATATATATATATATATATATATATATATATATATATATATATATATATATATATATATATGATCTCTCTCCGGTCGCATCGGTTTTCCGTCCCATAGGACTATGAGAGTGAGGGAATAGAGAGTGCATCTCTCTGTACTTTTGCATACACTCGCGTACTATAATCACGTCCTCCGCAGATAGCTAGAAATAAAAAATAAGTAAATTAAACGCGATCAAATCCGTAAAAGTGGTTTTTATCAATATTTTGAGGGTGTAAAAGAATTTTCAATCAATGCGTGTAATATTTCATTTTTCAGTTGCAAAAGTCATGAACAACATCTTCTTTAATTTCATTAGAATACTTTTTATAGAAGTAAGGTTGACAAATGAGGACAAGGTCAACATTTAATCATTTAAACTTAATTAGAAATCAAAATGTTATTGTTATCATCCCAGAGGAGTTTTACGATGGGGAGGCTATATTTAAAAATGCCCACTCACATTTTATTTTCTTTTTAATACGATAATGAGTGTGGAGAATCCGCAGACCCTTTTTACTGGAAACGACGTATCCCATTTTAGTCCTCAGGGCTCACAACACATCTTTTTTTAAATCAAGTGAATGAAATCGACTTTTTTTAAATCTAGTATAGATGTAGATATCAACAAAACCTTATTCAATAAAAACGCCGCGATTTTTAATGATACATATATCACTCACGTCTGTCACCCAGAGGGGTGGGCCGAGACTACGGACTTCCATTTGGCACGATCCTGGTACACCTATCTCACCTTCTTTACATCCGTATACTTACGCATATATGCTCATCGGTTAGGGATACTTCTAATCTGGCCCATTTTCAATATATCGCCAATTGTTTTTTAATAACAATATACGACAATAATGCCGCACAATTAATGCTACAAATAATATTCCAAAGGAGGTGGAGTCATGTTGTGGCCTATTATGAATGAAGCAGAAACGTGTGTGTGTGTGTGTGTGTGTATGTGTGTGCATGTGTTTCTCTCTCTCTCTCTCTCTCTCTCTCTGTGTGTGTGTGTGTGTGTGTGTGTGTGTGTGTGTGTGTGTGTGTGTGTGTTCCAAAAAAACTGTTCAACTGGACTAGGATCACCCTCGCCCAGAATACTAGAGTGAAACCGCAGAATAATGCTGTTTTTTCGTATACTAAATTGTCAGAATTGAAAGTGGTAGTCATAGGTGTCTGAGCACCAGCATCCACTTACCATCAGGTGGAATGTGTGCTCGTTTGTCAGACTTACTTCTATAATACGCATAAACTATAGCAGTAACTAAATAAACACTACTGCGTAAAATAGATTACCCTACTTCTGGGATGGTCGGGTAGAAAACAGTTTTCATTGAAATTGACTGAACAAACTACCTAAGTTTTTATAGCCAGGGATTATTTTAATAACGTTCTACTTTATAAACTAAGAAGATTGGTTATAAGAGTCCTCCAACTTTGTCACATGATTGAATAAAACCATTGACAAAATCGATCTCACATCTAATCTCTATTGATACGAGTACAGCGGGCCATTGATCGAATCTATAATAGCGCAACCGTCAAATAAAAAAACACAAGATTATAGATATATTGCAATAGCCTTGATTTTGAGTGCGTGCCGAGATTTACGATATCAAATGATATTGAGTTTAATAAAAAACGTAATTCGAGGAAAGACTCTTTAATCATGCTTATATAGAGCTTTAGAATTTTAATGTTTTTTTTTCTTTAAAAAAAGTACACGAGTTAACCCAATATGTAAACTCAAGTTTGTAGTGGCGTTGAAATAATATCCACTATATATCTAAAGAACAGAATAAAACTTTAAATTACAACGAAAACGAAACACTTTTAGAAATAATTATTTAACTTGTTACCTATTCATAATTAATAATTTACCAAATATACCACACCTCAACATATACATACAATTAACACCTACAGATATTTTATATTTTATTATAAAAATACTATATAATATAAGTTTTACCGTAAGTCAAAAATCTATGTGTTACCCAAGTTCTAAACACTAATTTATATAAATGAAATACGGGAATAGAGTGAATGGGGCACTACACTCTAATATGATTCATAATGCTGTGTTAGTCCCTACTTTAATGTATGTTAGTGAAAGTTGGGTGTGGCAGAAGAAGCACAAAAGTAGAATAAATGCTGTAGAAATGCGGTCTTTAAGGAATATGCTAGGGTTGAATTTGAATGACAGGGTGAGAAACTTACGTGATAAGAGATAAATGTGGTATGCAAGATGATGTTGTGACCAGGATTAAGAAAGGAATGCTTCGGTGGTTTGGTCATATAGAAAGAATGAATGAGGAAAGAGTGACAAAGCAAATTCATATGGCAGATGTGAACGGCAGAGTCGGGAAGGAACGCCCTAGAAAAATGTTTATCGACCAAATTGGCGATATTTTGAAAATGGGCCACGTTAGAAGTACCCTTAACCGACGAGCATGTGTGCGTAGATATATGGATGTAAAGAAGGCGAAAGAGGTATGTCAGGATCGTGCCAAATGGAAGTCCGTAGTCTCTGCCTACCCCTCTGGGTGACAGGCGTGAGTGTTTATGTTTATGTTTTTTGAAATACGGGAAGAGCGGAGCTGTACTTAAGTTAAAATAAGTGTTCCAACAATTTATTTAATTTTGAGTATTAAGTAGATTTCAGACTACGCTGTAATATAATAGCATATAGTATATTATAGCTCATAGCACAACAATATCGCGCACCATACTTTGTTATGGACACGTTCACACTGTACTGTACTATATATTATTGACTTTGTACGGTGCGCGATATTTTTGTGCCATGTCCGTGACAACAACTTAAAGTAGTGAAAAAATTGTTGCCAACGGGCAATATACGATAGCTGCCAAGCTATAGCAAAATCGCCAAAAGATGAGTCATGTGTTCAGTACTGCACTTTATAAGTTGTAATCTTGTAATGGATGACTTAGTAAGCCCAGTTAGAGAACTTGCAGTCCATTTGACCGTAAGTGGCTACTGCAGTTCACGAAAACCTGCAGCTGCACCGTTTTTACGTGGTAGAGGCACGCCGCAGCTATATTATAGTTGTAGCATGAATGGGTCAGCTCAACCGGGGAAGGACCACTCTCACAGAATACTGGCGTAAAACAGTAGCTTAATACGGCTGTGTTTCTTATGGTGATTATAGAGATCCGGAGACCCCTTTTTACTGGAAACGAGGCATTCCATTTTAGTCCTCAGAGGTGACAACGCATCTGCGTTTTGATTCTTAATCGAGTATAAATGTAGATGTCAATGGGCCACAGCATCCACTTACTATCAGGTGGCCTGTGTGCTAGTTATTCTATATAAAAATGTTTGAGAAGTGTCTCCGACAATGCTGTTTGTAGCACTTTTTATACGTTATAGAACCACGGCGACGCACAATTCGATTCGATCAAAGAAAGACTATACACTTAAAGACACAGTGATACGTGAATATAATGTTCTACAAAAGTATAGATCTTTATTTTATCTATAAAAAATTTCGGAATAGCTATTTATTATAAATAAGCTACAATAATGCCGTGTAGTGGCGGTTAAGAATATCCACTACCCCATATCTTCCCGTGGGTGTCGTAAGAGGCGACAGAGGGAGACAGGCAGGAGATGGGCAGCAGCATCTTCCTGATGACAACTGTGACGTAATAAAAAACTGCGGTTGCCAACCCGCTCGCCAAGCGTGGCAACTACGGCAAATACCCCCCAATGAACAAATACACAAAAAGACGGCCCCCAGTCCCCGGCGGCCCCGCTATTCCTGGCTACGGTGGCGACCATGGTAACGGCGGGGCAGGGGGTGCTAAGAATCTCCGGTGGAGGTTCGGTTGCCACCTACGACGACTCGACCTGGCAACATATAACGCACGCACCCTGAGGACTGACGAGAAGATACTGGAGCTGGAAGAAGAGGTAGACAAGTTGCGCTGGCATATTATTGGATTATCCGAGGTCCGAAGAGAGGGGGAGGACACGGCAATCCTCGAGTCCGGCAACTTGTTCTATCACCGGGAGGGCGACCATCTGTCCCAAGGAGGTGTCGGATTTATCGTCCACAAGTCTCTCGTCAACAACGTTGTAAAGATTGGGAGTGTGTCGACGAGGGTCGCGTACCTGATACTCAGAATCACCAAACGGTATTCGCTGAAGGTCATTCAGGTTTACGCACCAACCTCGGCACACCCCGATGAGGAGGTGGAGGAAATGTATGAGGATATTTCCAGAGCCATACATTCCTCCAAAACCCACTACACGGTGTTGATGAGAGACTTCAACGCAAAACTAGGCACAAGAGAAAGCGGTGAGCTGAAGGTAGGGAAATTTGGAGTAGGGCAACGGAACCGAAGGGGCCAGCAGCTGGCCGACTTTATGGAGAAGGAGGGACTCTTTATGATGAACTCTTTCTTCCAGAAGCGGCCCCACAGGAAGTGGACCTGGTCGAGCCCCGACGGTTCGACAAAAAATGAGATTGACTTCATTATGACGACCAGACGCCAACTGTTCAGTGATGTCTCAGTGATCGCAAGGGTGAAAACTGGCAGCGATCACCGAATGGTTAGAGGCACACTGAACCTAAACGTTAAGTTGGAGAGGTCTCGTCTAATGAAGTCAACGCTCCGTCCCCCTCGTGCTCTAATCCAGAATCCCGAAACCTTTCAGCTCGAGTTACGTAACCGCTTCCAGTGCCTAGAAGATTGCAATGCAGTGGACGATATGAACGACAAGCTCGTGGAAACTGTCCATGCGGTCGGAGCTAAGTTCTGCAAGACCCGCCGCAGAAGAACACAAAAACTCTCCGATCACACTCTTAATCTCATGGCTGTTAGACGGGAGATGAGGCTGCAATCGTCAACAGATTTGACAGCATACAGGCAACTGAACAGACAGATCTCCAAATGCATGCGGCGAGACTTACGCAACTTTAATACTTCTCGTATTAAAGAAGCGATCGAGCGGAACCAGGGCTCCAAAGTCTTTGCCAGAGATCTGTCTGCCAGAAAGAGCCAACTGTCAAAGCTGAAGACTGAGTGTGGCAACATCGTTTCCGGGACACCTGAGATTTTGAGTGAGATTGAGAGGTTCTATGGGCAGCTGTACACATCATCGTTGGAGCCACACGCAAGTGTGAGTAACGATCCAAGAGCAAGTCTTATCCGACACTATTCCAATGATATCCTGGACGTCAGTCTAAGCGAGATTAGAATGGCTCTCCAGCACCTTAAAAACGGCAGGGCCCCAGGCGAGGATGGAATTACAGCGGAGCTTCTGAAAGCGGGTGGAACACCGGTACTTGTAGTCCTTCAGAAGCTCTTCAATTCCGTCCTCCATGGTGGCACTACTCCAGAGGCGTGGAGCAGAAGTGCGGTGGTCTTGTTCTTTAAGAAAGGCGACAACGCTCTCTTAAAGAACTACAGACCGATTTCCCTTCTGAGCCGCGTCTACGTGCTGTTTTCGAGAGTCATTACGAATCGTCTCGCACGCAGACTTGACGACTTCCAGCCTCCCGAACAAGCCGGTTTCCGAAAAGGCTTCAATACCATAGACCACATACATACCCTGCGGCAGATTGTACAGAAGACTGAAGAGTACAATCTGCCACTTTGCCTGGCGTATGTGGACTATGAGAAAGCCTTTGATTCCGTCGAAATTTGGGCGGTGCTACAGTCCCTTCAGCGGTGCCAAGTTGACTGTCGGTATATCGAAGTGCTGAAGTGTTTGTACAGTAGGGCTACGATGGCTATCCGAGTACAGAACCAGAGCTCGAAACCTATCCAACTGCAGAGAGGTGTAAGACAGGGTGACGTTATATCCCCGAAACTCATCACCGCTGCATTGGAAGACGTTTTCGAGCTACTGGACTGGAAAGGATACGGTATTGACATCAATGGCGAGTACATCACTCACCTTCGATTTGCCGACGATATAGTCCTTATGGCAGAATCGCTGGAGGACTTAAGCACTATGCTCAATGACCTCAATAGTGTCTCCCAACGGATAGGTCTTAAGATGAACATGGACAAAACAAAGATCATGTTCAATGTCCATGTCACACCTATGCCGGTAGTTGTTGGGAGCACTATGCTCGAAGTTGTTGACGAGTACGTTTACCTGGGACAAATAGTCCGACTAGGTAAGTCCAACTTCGACCGAGAGGTCAATCGACGGATTCAACTCGGCTGGGCAGCGTTCGGGAAATTACGACATATCTTTTCGTCAGGTATACCTCAATCTCTAAAAACTAGATTGTACAACCAGTGCGTGTTGCCAGTGATGACTTATGGATCTGAGACGTGGTCCTTCACTGCTGGCCGTATGAGGACGCTTAAGGTCGCTCAGCGAGCTATGGAGAGGGCTATGCTCGGAGTTTCTCTGCGTGATAGACTCAGAAATGAGGATATCCGCAGTAAAACCAGAGTGACCGACATAGCCCAACGGATTAGTAAGCTGAAGTGGCAATGGGCCGGCCATATAGCTCGAAGAACCGATAACCGATGGGGAAGAAAGGTTCTCGAGTGGCAGCCTCGTACCGGTAGGCGTAGTGTAGGGCGACCCCCCACTAGATGGAGTGACGACCTGGTAAGACATGCAGGAAGTCGATGGATGCAGGTGGCTGAGGACCGTGCTTTGTGGCATTACTTGGGGGAGGCCTATGTTCAGCAGTGGACTTGTGAAAGGCTGTAATGATAATGATGATGAAGCTACAATAAGTTATTGTGTGACAAAAATTATTGAATACAAAAAGTGAGTTATGAGCGCTATTATTATTAGAGATCGTATGTTAATTCATATGAACGAAAATTACTTCATCATTATGGCAATTTTATAGAAATAAAATTTACTCCATACAGCATGTTGTTTGGCCGGTAGTTTGAGAGAATGAAAAATTAAAATATTTCAACAGCCGACTCGTCGCGCGAACGACGCGTAAGCCTAGCCGATGTAGGCGAGGTATCTTTGTGCCTTTACATATACCACGTGCTCGGCGGTGAAGGAAAACTTCGTGAGGATACCTACATGTCTGACAAATAAAATAATATTTCGAAGTAATTTCCTTGCCCCAAAACCCTCTCAGCAGTGAAAGGATGCCTGTGCCCACCCGTGGGACGTGTCGCGGGGCTCAGACCTCAGACGCGTGATGTACGCGAGTGAAACCGCGAAGCAAAGCTATTCTTTTATAATATCTTAGTCTTTAGAAGTGACCACACATCTGCATTTTGATTCTACAATATGTAACTAAATCACTATAACTATGTTACTACTCAAGCGTTGCACCTGTGCGACACCGCGGGAAAAAGCTACTTGATTTGTCAAGGTTATTTGTAACCTTATCTTCAACTGGAGAATCACAGTCGCAATCAAAACGCAATGCCTGATAATCTAATCTATATTTAATATTCAATAAAATAAAAATAAATTGTTCTTTGAGATTCACACTATTCATTGTAGTTTAAATCTTGCGTTCAAGAAGTGCATTTTAATTTTATTGTCCTTGGAGCCTATTTCAACGAAGGTACAATATGGTGTCACCGGTCGCTAAGCAGGTAAATAAGGATTTATTATAACAATTGCAGCTATATTATGGTTGTGGCACGAATGGGCCGGCTCGACCGGGGAAGGACCACGTTCTAAACAATACCAGCGTAAAATAGCAGCTTAATACTGTTGTGTTTCGTGTGGTGAGTGTAGAGATCCAGACACCCTTTTTTACTGGAAACGAGGCACTCCATCTTAGTCCTCAGTGGTCTGATGTCTATGAGCCACAGCATCCACTTACGTGGACTGTGTGTTCGTTTGTCAAAGAATAAGAATTCTACATTAAAAAGTGACTTCTATGTAGGTCTTGTCCGCCTTAACCTTTAGGATTTTAGGTGGTAGAACTTCTTTCCTCGGTCAGTCAGTGTCAGAAAGATCAGTGAGTGCAGTGTTGTGTAGTAGTCTGAAGAATATAGGGGCGATATAATCACAGGCCATCGTAATCTTCAGAGGTTATAGCAAGTTCCTTCGATAGGTTAATCTGTTAAATTAACCTAACTAAAAAACTGCATAAATATTGTCAATCTCTTCGATTGTGTAACTCTTATATTTTAAGTTTTAATTAAAGTAACAGAGCTTTTTCTGAGGGTATTGAGAAGTAGTTTATAATGGTATTAGGAAAATATAAACCTCTTGTGAACGTATATACAGTATGCTTTTCAATGGAGAGAATTTTTGAGAATACTGCTTTTTGACGCGAAGCTTAAATGGTTAAGTGCTCCTCCCTCTCTGCCGTGTACCTAAACTAGATCTAAATCATAAAAGGAGAGAAATCCATTGCGCTACTGCCTAAAACGTTGGATGAATTCACGAACTACTAGTGCATATATTTGTTACTCTCGGATAGGGTATGAATGTTAGTTACGAGCTTTATATTTTCGATTGCCTGTTAAGCCTTATCCCCGACTACCTATTAGTCAAGTGGTCGTAAACGCGTTTGCTGATCATGAGGTTCCGAACTTGATTCCCGAGTTAGGGCAAAATCAGTTATTGGCCCGCAATGATCGAATTTCGGTCTGAAGGACATTATTACTTCTTACAGTTTTTCGTAGCATAATGACTAACAAGCACACATTCCATCTGATAGTAAGTGAATGATGAGGCCCATAGCCATCTAAAGCTATCCTCCTTTAAGAATCTAAATGTATGCGCAGTCACCCCTGAGGATTAAGATGGAATGCCTCGACTCCAATAAAAAGTTTCTAACGTTCTCTAAACAAAACACAGCAGCGTTCAGCTGTTATACTTTTATTACACTGGTATTCTGTGAGAGCATGGCCCTCTCGCAGTCGAGCCTTAACGGACTGTTTCTGCTTGAAGAAATCTCTCAGAATCAAAATATGTTTTTTTTTAACTTTATGTGTGGCGAAGGGGTCTAGTCGGTGAAAGACGGACGCTACGCACGAAATTTTTTCCCATAAGATGTATGTATAACTCGTGCTGTAATTAAAAGATATATTTGTTATTGTAACCGATTGCCAGCTCAGCTCGCGTCGTGTCACGCTTGACACCGTTGGCAGACGTATTAGGAATTGATAATTGATACAGGCGTCTCACACGTTGAACCTACCACTCGTCATGGTAGGTAACTTACGCCTAGCATAAACGAGATGGTATTTCGGCATCTTCTACCGCTCTTTCCCATAGTTGCCTCCTACAACACTGACACCGACGGGACGAAAGCGATGGATCTTCCGACGCCACCACAAGACGACTAACGTACCGTCCAGCAAGCATAGTCTTTCTTGCTCTAGAATACTTAATTATTAATTATATACGACAATGCTTGGGCACTCGGCATTCGAAAGACACGTTCTCAAACGTCAGCATGTTAAAATTCAACACACTATCGAAATTTCCATACGTTTCTGAAATATATGGAACAAGTTCCGTACTGGCACATGAGGCTATGGCTGCTACTTTGCCCGGTAAGTGATCTCCCATTCTCCAAACCAACCAAAATTAGGAATTTCTTCACAATAAGTTGATGCGTCACATTGCAATATTTTTTGGATGATTCAGATGGCAGCTTATTGGCTAGCAGATAGTCAATGATGACAGTATCTTAAGTTCTAAGCGCCTAAGCGAACAGATTAACAGAAAAGCATAACAGATTATAAGAAAGAAGGAGATTTATATCAATATCGAAGCTCTTAATGATTTTATATATTTGCGCGAATACTACACATTGAATAACACTAATTTTCCGGATTTTATCGCGTTTAATTTTAACTTTTTCAATTCCCAACGTTTCGGACATTTTTCAGCACCCAAGGGAGGGTGCTGACGTGTTGACGCCCCTATGTCATAGTTAACGAAGGCTACCTTCAACTTCAAATGATTAATTTTTGGTCTGATCTACGCAGAACGAATTTACGTTGGGACGATCCACAACTTGTTGACATAATAATAATAATTACATAATTAAGTAGGCGCAGGGAAGTGACGACCCCATCACCCGCTGACGTAACAGTTATGTGACAAAACAGCTACATCGGCGCAGTCAGTCAGCGCCCTGCCAAGAGGAGTAAGCGCCGTGCCTAGGCAAAATTGTGGGTGCAAAGGTCCGTTTGTGCATATGATTGAAACACGAAATGATGCTGCGCTTGGGCGTCTCCCGTTATTTGGCGCCCATAAATTGGATGATGGCACAGAGAGGAACGCGCATAGGGCCGCTGCCTAGGGATCGCCGGGGCGCGTCTGGAGCTGGCGCTGGACGCGGCAGCATCCGGGCCGCCAGCCGACCGCGAGGATCTGCACGGTCACCTAGCAGCCCTCCGCATCCATCATCCCCACCAGAAGGCTTGGTGTCGGCTGGGTCTTCTCGGACTCAGCAAGCAGCACCCACCGCTGGTGGAGCACGTCGCATGCGTTGGTCACAAACAATGAACGTAAACGCACTACGGGCGTACTTTAGGGCAAAAGGGGAAGAAACTGGATGTTAGCGGCGTGAACTTGAGCCATCTTTAACCGTCACAGAGCAAAACCTGGCAGACCGAGTTCGGTACATCTTGCGCTCAAATATATTTAATGTCGCCGAACTCGAACGGCTACGACGTGAGGCTGTTCCCTCATCGGATGAAAATGCTACGGCTGAGGATGCGGCGCCACAAATTGTAGAGCAACCCGCAAACGTGGATGCCGTCGTGAATACCCCAGTTGTGGTTGATTCAAACGATGATGGAACAGTCGCCCAGGAACTGGAATTAGAGCATATGAGGAGTACATTGGAAGAGGCGATTGTGGAAACGCGCAGCACGCCTCTCGAAAATCGACCGCGACTACCCCGCATAGCCCTAGGCAAGCGGAATCGGGTTGTCGTGAGGGCTCTGAACCCAATGCTGGTGACCTATTTGGAAGCCAGCCGGGACCTTTGCGAGACGAACTCAATTCTTTTTGACGCCGCACTGGCAGTATGCCGTATTATAGGCGCCAACCTTTCCACGGCTGGACGCGCTACTGGACAAAGTAGCGCTATCCCAGCCTAGAGAATAAGAATTGAGGACCGTATTGCAAAGGCTAGGGGCCTCATCGGCAGATTGATATGCTTCAGGTTAGGCAATAACAGGCCAAGGATTGTGCACACCGTCAGGATGGCATTTGCTGGGACAAATGTTAGTTTGTCCCCGCCGGATATAATGCAAAAACTGACGGAGCGCATAGACGACCTGAAGCAGAGAATCGCTGCTTGGGGAAAGCGGATTTGGCGATATACCGAGAGGTCGACACGGTTCAATCAGAATCGTCTCTTCCAGAGTGATCAGAAGAGGCCGACACGGTCGCATTCTGGCGCAGCCTGTGGTCAGAGCCCGTAAACCACAACGAGGGCCCTTGGACGGAAGTAGTGGCGTGTCAGTGTGCGAGTATTACGCCCATGGACCCCGACATCATAACGCCGAATGACGTAGCTGAGGCGGTCCATAGGGCCCCGAACTGGAAATGTCCGGGGCTTGACGGGCTGCATCACTATTGGCTGAAGGGGGGGTCCTCAACCATAAGTCGCTCCCGAGCCTCTACACTACTGGGATCACTCATTTGGTTCCTTAAGATCAGAGTGCCACAGACCCGAACAAATACCGACCCATCAAGTGTCTACCGACCATATACAAGACACTAACATCCATTTTGAGCGCGAGAATCACTCGTCATCTGGACTTAAATCAGGTGATGTCGCGCACTCAAAATGGATGTCGGGGCGGCGGTCGTGGAACCAAGGAACCACTCCTCATTGCCGCGGTTATTGGCAAAGTGGTGAAGCGCAACCGTCGGAACTTCTCCGTCGCCTGGATAGATTACACAAAAGGAATTTGACTCGGTGCCCCATACATGGCTAAAGAGGGTCCTCGAGCTGTACAAGATTGACTGTACAGTTCGAGACTTAATGATTTCTTATATTTACGCAAACACTACACATTGAAATAATACTAGTTTTTACGGAATTTATCGCATATATTTAACTTTTAAATACCCGACGTTTCGAGAGCTTTACGGCACCCATGGTCACGGGAAGGACTGAGATGTTTAACGTCGAGATGTCATAGTTAACCGCGGTTACCATAGATTAAATTTTAACTTTTGTTCCGATCTACACAGTATGAACTTATGGTATCATGAAGTCTTGCAGTTGTATGCTTGGGTTGGGATTTAATTTTATTTATTATAGGATCCCAAGCAGATGGTAGCATCCAGCCATCTTCTCTATTGAAATTAAGATGTTTTTTGATTTCAATAGCCTCGCGAATCATCCTTGGAAGGAATCGGTGTTCTTTAGCGAGAATTTGTGGTCTATCAAATCTGATGTAGTGACGGGGGCGATCCTGTACATGTTCACAGACTGCAGACTTCCCGGAGCGTCGATTCTTCACATCAGCTATATGTTCTTTGACGCGGGTTTTAATTGATCTTTTAGTTTGTCCTATGTAGGAGAGACCACATTCACAATCAAGCTTGTACACTCCTGCATCTTGCAGAGGGACGTTACACTTGACTGATGGTAAAAACTGACCAATCTTCTTCGGCGGCTTGAAGTATGTTTTGATGGAAGCGCGCTTCAAGATGTAGCCAATCTTGTCAGTGACTCCTCTAACATATGGCAGTACAGCAGGTACACGCTCGACTGTAGCCGGCTTCACTCGTTCTCTGTGACGTAGGCGCGGGACCCGAAGCTTGTTGTCATGCAAAACTTGCTTGACGTGTTGGAGCTCGGCAGCCAGGTGTTCACTGTCACAGATCCCTCGTGCTCTCTGAAACAAAGATTTACACACGGTAGCTAACTGTGAAGGATGGTGGTGAGAATCACCGTTTAAATATCTATCTGTATGGGTCTTTTTTCTATACACAGTATGGCTCAAGGTGTTACTGGGCTAATCCCAGTCAGCCTCTCGGGTCATCTGAGGCGACTGGGACTCCGTGACGGACCCCTCTCGGCTCAAATGCAGAAGGCGGTGCTCCTCGATACCGCCCGCATCGTCCGCCGGTTTCTTTCCCTTTCCTCCTAACCCTCGGCGGTTTGGTCTCCCCTGCCTAGGGCTTCCATCTGGTTAGGCATTTATTTATGTATTTTTGTATTTATGTTATTTTATTGATATTTATGTATATTTATCTTTTCATTTTAATTTATAATTATATATTTATAGAACCCAACCCCACATAATAATAGTAATGTACCGAATTTCGGCCACGGCGGCCTGCCTCAACGGAGGCTAGCCATCGTCGCAGGACAGGATTATAGTTCCCAAGTGTATGCGCAAGCACAGGTGCACTCTCTCTTCCCTCACTCTCATAATCCGATGAGACGGTAAACCGACACGACCGGCTTTACGTGCTTTTTGAGGCACGGGGGTAAGACACTGCTAACTTCCTGACTCCGAGCAACTACTGAGAATTTCTTGGCAGAAAAACTCAATAATTAATTTTTTAGCCCGACCCGGGATTCGAACCCAGGACCTCATGATCAGCAGTCGCACTATTACAACCACTAGACCAACAAGGCAGTCACATGTTGACATACTGTAGACTCAAAGGCGCTCCGGGAAGTTTATCAGTTTTCTCTTACGAGCCGTTTGGTGGTAAATGAAAAGCATGAATATCCTTTACAGAGAACGAAACGATTCTTGAATATACGAGTCGGGAATGAAAGTTAACATACGCAGGCATTTAGTACATCGCAATCACTTTTTAAAATCGATATCCACTTCAAAGCATTATTTAAACAATAAAACAGGAACAAAAATTTCCCGCTTAAAGTCCTCCACGTAGTGTCTATGACTTAGATACTTGCCAAATCGGTACTACTTCGATGTTTTTATACAATATTACTTGTTTTATTACGAGTTTTTTCTACCAGAGAAATTCCGAGCTCTCTTTCCATCGCTGATAATACTTTGAGCTTTTTTTTAGGATAGGGTGACAAACGAGCACACAGTCCACCAGATAGTAAGTAGTTGCTGTGGTCCATAGATATTTACATGTATCCTCGATTACAAATCAAAATGCAGATGCGTTGTCACCCGTTAGGACTAGGATGGAATGCCTCGTTTCCAGTAAAAACGGTCTCAGGTTCTCTACACTCACCATACAAAACACAGCAGCATTAAGCTACTATTTGACACTGGTATTCCGTAAGAGCGTGGCCCTTCCCCGGTCGAGCCGACCCATTCGTGCTACAACTATACTTTTTAATTGCATGCCGATGTAAAGAATGGAAGTTTTTGTAATAAAAACACTCTGGAAAAATTGGCATGCACACCACGTATGACCAACGGTGGAAAATTTCCGGAAAACTCTGTAAAAATTGAACTTCGATTTTCCGTGATTCCAAACTGCATGCCATGGTCATACGAGGGGTGCATGCCAATTTTTCCAGAGTGTTTTTATTACAAAAAATTCCATTCTTTACATCGGCATGTTTTTTGAAAACACGGAATTGCCCTTTAATTTTTTTCAGGTTTTCAGAACCCTTTGATCATCTTGGGCCGCTGCGGGGTGTATGCTATCAATTATTAGAGCTTCAATTTGCTTGAATATGCTAAGGTGTTAATTGAAAGAGTTATGAAAGAAACTGATGGAAAAATTTGGGATGTGCAAGCGGGTTTTAGAAAGGGAATGGGGTGTACAGATCAAGTCTTTTCCATGCGCATGATTGCGGAGAAGTTTTTGGCCAAAAACCAGAAAGTTTTTTGTGCGTTCATGGACTTGGAAAAGGCTTATGACAGAGTGGACAGGAATGTGTTATGGCAAACACTGAACTCATATGGGTTGAGCGCTGGTTTGATACAGGCATTAAGGTCTCTTTATAGGGACTCTAGTGCTTGTGTCAGGATCAATGGGGTCTACTCGGACTGGTTTGGCATCCAAAAAGGTGTCAGACAGGGCTGTGTAGCTTCCCCTTGGCTGTTCAACCTATTTATGGACCGGTGTTTGCAAACTTTGAAAGATGAAGAATGTGGGTTAAGAATGGGCGAGTTAACCGTCAAATGCCTTTTGTATGCTGATGATCAAGTCATACTTGCGTCATCGGCGGCAGAGTTGCAAATGATGGTTACATTAATGAACTGGGATTTGAAAGAAAGGGGAATGAAAGTGAACGCAAGTAAGACGAAAGTGATGGTTTTTGAAAGAGAAGAAAGCAAAACGGTATGTGAAATAAGAATAGAAGGAGAGTTAATTGAGCAAGTAGATGAGTTTGTGTATTTGGGATGTGTATTTAGCAGGGATGGTAGATATGATAGGGAAATAGAACGACGAGTAAATGCAGGGAATAGAGTGAATGGGGCACTACACTCTATTATGAAGAACCAGAATGTGTCAAAACAGGCACGTATGGTAATTCATAATGCTGTGTTAGTCCCTACTTTAATGTATGGTAGTGAAAGCTGGGTGTGGCAGAAGAAGCACGAAAGTAGAATAAATGCTGTAGAAATGCGGTCTTTAAGGAATATGCTAGGGTTTAATCTGAATGACAGGGTGAGAAATTGCGTGATAAGAGATAAATGTGGTATGCAAGATGATGTTGTGACCAGGATTAAGAAAGGAATGCTTCGGTGGTTTGGTCACGTAGAAAGAATGAAGGAGGAAAGAGTGACAAAGCAAATTTATATGGCAGATGTGAATGGCCGAGTCGGAAAGGGATGCCCTAGAAAAAAGTTTATCGACCAAATTGGCGATATTTTGAAAATGGGCCACGTTAGAAGTACCCTTAACCGACGAGCATGTATGCGTAGATATATGGATGTAAAGGAGGCGAAAGAGGTATGTCAGGATCGTGCCAAATGGAAGTCCGTAGTCTCTGCCTACCCCTCTGGGTGACAGGCGTGAGTGTTTATGTATTTATGTATGTAATTTGCTTGAACTTCCGTATATTACAGGGGCATGCAGTATACTATCACGGAAAAACACGAAAATTCGCTAAACAAAGAAAAGCGCTTTTCCTTATGAAGAGGAAGCGCGGGGGGGCTAAAGCCCCGACAATCTTTGATATTTTAGGGTTAGTTATCAAGTCTTAAAAAAGCATGCACGACAAAATCGTGAAACGTCACCTGTCACCAGCTCCCGGTCTATTATAGACGTGGCTCAGAAGTGAGATAGGTCGAGAATTATAAAGATATTAATATAATATATATAATGATATATATATATATATATATATATATATATATATATATATATATATATATATATATATATATATATATATATTAATAACAAATATAACGGATAATGTAGAATCTACGGTGGCTGACCGCTAAGACTTAGCGGTCAGCCGCCGTAGAGTCTACATCACCTGAGGATGCCTCGTGTAGAGGCGAAACACGTGTCGTATTATGGTCGATGTTGTGTCTTTGCTAGAATAGTGGTGTTGGGAGTAGTGGAGCTGGGATTAGTGCACGCAATTGTGGGAGGGCGGGAGGTGCTCTTCAAACTGGGTAAGACACATCATTTTAGTTCATTGAGCGACTAATTATTATCACTATTATAATGGATTTCCACAAAGTAACGCCTGATTCTATCAAATAGGTCGAGGATTTTCCGTGTAGTCTTGTCACCTTTTTTGTGAAACAAGACTGTAACGCTTCTGCTGCACAGCTTTGGAGTTCTAACATCTCGTAAGATGCAGTTACAAACTTGGCAGAGCTCGGCATAGCTAGGGATTGGCTCAGCCTTTAAAAGCTTCGTTATTATTCCGTCTTTACCAGAGACTTTTCCATTTTTAAGTTGGTCGAGGGTGAACTAAATCTCCTCAAGGCAGATCTGGCACCTAATCGGTATAGTGACAGATTAGCCTGACTCTTGGATCATCAAACTTAAGATCAGGTTGTGATTTATGTGAGGCATATAGTGTTCCATAATAGTCTCCGATCTCAGCGAGAATCTCAAGATTTGACTTGACGACTTTGCCATCATGCATCTGCAGTTTCGCAATGTGACTTCTCTTAAACTCCTAAGCAAAGATTTTGTTTCGCTCTATTGTATTCATTCGCATTCGCATTCCTGCGGCGTTGCTGTTGTTATCTCCCGCCATTTTTTCGTAAGGTAAAGTGTCTCATATGAAAATAATTTCGACTTTTGTCCTAAATGTTGCATGCCACAAAACCTGTTGCCCTCATCCCTTAACATCTTGACCACACTGATAAGTTCGTGGTACTTCACCTTGGTAAAGGCCGTCTCCCTCCCGAAAGTAGAGCAGATAGCCCGATAGTAGGGTAAGTGGGTCCTCTACCTCTTTTCGGACTTCACTTTACCCTACAATATACCATTTTATAATATTTTCCAGCTCAGCTTCCAATTCTTAAATGTTTCCGTCTTGCTGCAGAGTAATTTGTCCTCTCCCGGGGATTCTTTATACCCCATACCCATTGTTGCCATGACCACCACCACGGCCAGGAAAAATGCGGTGACCGGGGATTCGGGGCCGTGTTTTTGTTGTGCTAGGCATCGGAGGTACATAGCAAGATTTGCCTTTAATCGCTACGATGGGTGAGCAGTGTGGCGATCGCAGTCCCAGACACATTTCCCCTGTAACGCAGCTGCCCATCACAGGCCTGGGCATTTTTGGTCTGACAAGGACTGGGATGGTTATGCCACCATCCGTCGGAAGCCTAAAGCTCTCTTTTTTTTAAAGCGTTTCCCTCTATCAGTTCGTACGACATCCACAGGATGACAAGAAGAACCTCCGTCGAAGAACCAAAACTACTGATATACCCTTCCGTGTTTGTAAACTGAAGTGGCAATCATATCTGTCGCAAAAACGACAACCGTACCGTTTTATACGTGGTAGACCTATGCTGCAGTTATATTAGTAGTATAGTTGTAGCACGAATGGGTCGGCTCAACCTGGGAAGGACCACGGTCTCACAGAATACCAGCGTAAAACAGTAGCTCAATGCTGCTCTATTTCGTATGGTGAGTGTAGAGAACCGGAGACCCTTTTTACTGGGAACGAGATATTCCATCTTAGTCCTCACGGGTGACACGCATCTGCATTTTGTTTTGTAATCGAGGATACACATGTAGATGTACATGGGCCGCAGCAACCGCTTACCAGCGGGTGGACTGTGTGCTCGTTTGTCACCCTATCCTATAAAAAAACCGGTGGTATAGACGTATTATTAAGTGGAAATTGCGTCTAGGCACACGTAGTGTGGGACGCCATCTGACCAGACGAAGCGACCATCTGTGAATGTGGCTAGTCAAAACTGGATGCGTGTAGACGAAGATCGCGCTAAGTGGCGCGCCCTTATATCCGGCAGTGGATGCTGCCACAGGCTGGTAATGATGATGATGATGATACTTTAGAACTTGTCAAAGAATCAAGTGAGAGCTTGGGCTTCTGACTAAAACTAGAGTGTTCGAGTATTAGGCCAGTTACAGATCAATCAAAACAAAAAAATTCCTTTTTGATTAATGGATGGCTTATTGATATTTTTTTATTGATTTGTTCCAGACATGGGCAATATCGGCAGTCCTCATCAATATGTTAGCCCAAGGCATGATGCTAAGCTACCCGTCCAGTTTGCTGCCAGCGATCCGGGCTCCAGATTCCGAAATAAAAGTGGATTTAAATACAGCATCTTGGCTAGGTATTATTGACTTTTTAACCAACTTCAAACAGGAAGAAGTACTCAATTCGACTGAACTTTTATGTATGCTACCTCAGAACCTTTTTTCTAGATGAAGTTATTTTGATGATTCTTATCTTATTTGAAAGCTGGTACTTCTCGTCTGGTCCCATATAAATTTAATCCGGATCTGATTAGTTATTACATTATTCTTAATAATGCGTATTTATTCGACTTCGACTACATTGACTTAGTTCTCATTTTATTTATATTTAAGTCGGTTGTACAAAATTTTATTTTTACCACTTGTATCATGATAATGTCTTCTCCCGGCTAAAGGGTAATTGAAAAGAGGGTGTAAACTTTTCTTGTTTACCATCGAAAAAGGAAAATACATCCTAAAAATTAATTTAACAACCTTTAACAAAACGTAACATCCTATATACGCCCCAGAGAAATGAGACGTTAATGAAATGGTTAGTCCACTGCGTTGCACCAGCGCGGAAATCAGGTTTCCTAAATATCATCATCATCATCATTACAGCCCTACACAAGTCCACTGCTGAACATAGGCCTCCCCCAAGTAATGCCACAAAGCACCTTTCTTCTCCATCGGTTATCGGTTCTTCGAGCTATATGGCCGGCCCATTGCCACTTCAGCTTACTAATCCGTTGGGCTATGTCGGTCACTCTGGTTTTACTGCGGATATTCTCATTTCTGAGTCTATCACGCAGAGAATTCCGAGCAATGTGAAGGACCACCTCTCAGATCCGTAAGTCATCACTGGCAACATATATTCCTAGATATATTATTTCCTAAATGTATTACTAGTAAATCAGCATTAAACATTTTGAAAAGTCTTTTGAAACCCAGAACTCAATTTTTATATATATTAGATCTTCTACCTATGAAATTGCGGTTTTTAGAAAATGAGTTAACGTAATTTTATCTCTATTTCTAACTTGTTACTATTTATCGAAGTAATCAACCGTGCAATCGACGCATCTTTATTGATTCCCTTCCTGAAGAAATCATTTGGACGGGACTTAACAAATTCTTCAAAGACATTTTGTACTGCCTCTTGGGTATTGAACTTTTTTTTTGTTTGTTGATTTTATTTTGTTACACGTTTTGTTTATTTGTCCAATTTAACAATTATTGGCATAGATAGATATAGCTCGTTATGATTCTCATTGAAATAATATAATATATAGATTTTTTTGAATTCTTATTATGCGAAAAAATGTTTAAGTTTTGTTTTCAAGTTTTGTGCGGTTAGCTGGCTTCTTATCTCCGTAGGTATAGAATTTAATATGTATGGTATTAGAAATTTACGTGTTCTCTTACCGTAGTAATTATTAGTTCTAATTGGTGAATAAGGTGCTTTATTCCTAGTGCTATAAATGCGTTCCCTTGGGGTAGGGTCCATCGAGTATTCATAACATTCTTTTAAAAGCATATATTTCACCTTTTTATGTATAGGTAAAACTTTGCAGTACGTGAAAAGGTATGTGTAATCATTTCGATATTTGTCCTTAATGTGCTTAGGCTTACCACCGCCCATGAGCAACTGCAACACCAGGGGAATTGGAGATGCTTTGCCAGCCTTTTAAAAGGGAATAGGTTTTTTTCTTGAAGGAATAAGTCAATAGTTAACAAATTCCACTCTGTTTGATACATTTTCTCACAGTGAACATTTAATCCACGTCATAAATAAATCGAGTGTTGATGAGTTAAACCTACAATTAACCACAGTAAAATCAGAACTAGAATCAGCGCATAATGAAATTACAGAATGAAATTCGCAGATTCAGTTATTGAATATAAAATGACAAGAGAAAGACAGAACTATACACTGCTTAAAAAACTCACTGGTAATCATAAGATTACTTACACATTCATTGCAAAGCGAACACCTATCCCAAATTTGCAAAAAAAAAAAAATATTTATTTGCAAACTAAGACGTCTAGGATATTTATGTTATTTATTTATTTAATATTCTTTTTGCACACTATACAAAAATTACAGATTATATATATAAAAGAGGTATGCAACGGGTGGTCTTATTACTGATAGCAATTTCTTCCAGACAACCAATGAATGGACAGGATTACACAAAGATGACAGGGGTAGAGGAAATTGGTGTAATAAAAAATAATTTATTTATATACATAATAAACATACCTATACTACAAACATAAATACATACAAAAAATAAAATAAATATAATTACATTTAATTATTTAATTAAATCAATCAATATCTTAATATTTATAAATTCCGTGTCACGTTGTTTGCCCGCGATGGACTCCTAAACTACTTAACCGATTTTAATCAAATTCGCACACCGTGTGCATTTTGGTCCAACTTGAGAGATATGAGTTTTTTTGCCCGTGAGTGACCCACAGTATTTTTTGCGAATTTATGGATTTTTAGGACATGACAAAGAGTAGTCGAAAAGGGCAGAGCAACGTCTGCCTGGCAAGCTAGTACTACATATATTATACTTAATGGCTAGAGTGGAAGCAAAGTTACAATTTAAGGTGCTAGGTAATAATTCTTTACTAGGTTTTTAAATACCGGTAGGGATTATGCGCGTTTAACTGCCAATGGGAGTTCATTCCATAAACGAACGGCCTGTACAGTAAAGACTTGTGCATAAATTTACATATATACGTAAATATGACCATGTCTCTCTCTTTTGTACTTGAGCTTAGTACAAAAGAGAGAGACATGGTCATATTTACGTAATCCAAATGTTGTTATATTATATTATTATAAACTTACATACATACCACATTATATTATATTATTATAAACTTACATACATACCACATCAGTAATAACGCACCCGCAATTCTCCTGGTGTTGCGGTTGATCATGGGCGGCGGTAGTCACTTAACATCAGGTGAGCCGCATGCTCGTTTGCCACCTCTTCTATAAAAAAAAAAAAAACTTGTTATATTATACCGCAATTTTGAATTCGCTCAAGTTTATCAAGCTGAGCTTCGGTAAGATCTAGATAGCTGACGTCCGCATAGTCAAAAATAGGGAAAAGAAGAGACTTAGCAAGCATAGTTTTGATGTAAATGGGAAGAAAGTTACGTAATCTACGCAACGAGCCTTCAGAAACATAAACTTTACGATAAATCTTTTTGATTTGATGATCCCATGACAGATTTTTACCTATGTGGACCCCAAGTTCTTTACTGTATCTTCAGTACAGGGTATCACCACTGCTTGCTACATGCTAATGCCACATGCTTCTGAAATTGTTTGCAAAAAACCGACATATATAAATAATAACACGGATATAAAAAACGAAAACATAATTAAAAATGAACCCAGAGTATATAGAGAATACACCCAGATAAAGAGACTTCAAACTATGAACATGCAAAGAAAGAAAAACATTACTATAACGAATCTAAAAATACTTCGTCAACATCAAAAATCATAATCCTACGAGATCAGCAAGTAAGAGGACTCGTTCAAGAAATGTGGAAGCAGGGATGTAAAAACAAATTTATTTATTTATATTTCCTACTAACACCTACCATTACAGGGAAAACTTACATCGATAAATATAGCATCTCAATTCAAAAAGTAACAATTCAAATGGTAAAAGATTACTAATTACGACACAATAACTAATTTAAATAACAATACATAATAATTAATTTGAATGACAATACATTACAATCAATTGTATAATACAATTTAAGAATAACATATTGTAAATAATGTCACTTTTGCGAACTCACTCCGTGAACACGAAAATAAGTCCAACTTCTCAGCTACAAAGGGATTATTAATTTGTGCAAAAATATTCCCATATTTTTAGGATAAATGTATACTGCGATTAATAACCATAAATAAAGATATATTTTTTTAACAAATGCACATTGTTGGGCGTTCTATGGCCGAAAATGGGCATCTCCCTTTAGTATGTGTATCGTTCGCGCGAGGGGGGTATTGCGAACCAGTTTAGTCCTGCCGCGTGGCATCGCGAGCAAGCTCGGCCGCTGTCGCCGCTGTACATACCTATCAGGCACGCATAAGCCTATCCACTGCAGCATACCCGGGTTGCTGATGTAATCACGGAACACCCTTAAAATGTAGGTTACCAGCGCTAGATCCCTTCTAGTTTCCAACTTGTTGTATCCAACCATACCTAAAACAAACAGGGTTCGATACATCAAGGGGTAGGATGGATAAACCCCATATAGCTTATGATAAATAAATCGCGTGAATTTATTCTGAATGCGCTGCAGCATAAGATTGTATTTATTTTCATGTGGAGCCCATATTGCTGAGTTACACTCCAGCTGACTCCTTACTAGAGCATCATACAGCACTGAGATTGCTTTAATGTTGCTAAATTTTACTGCTCTGCGAATGATAAACACTAGTCGTTTATAAGCTTTCTTACATATATTCATGATGTGCTCCCGGAATGTCAATTTGACATCCATCTGGACTCCAAGATCCCGGACTGATTCCTCCCTCTTCATTAGCTCTCCATTCAATCTTATAGTTGTAATTGAGTGGTGCCCTTGCACGACTAAATGATAGAATAGAGCATTTTGAAATATTAAACTGCAGTTTATTTTTGTGGCTCTATTCAACTACTTGGTTGATATCTTGCTGAAGGTGGCGACAATCATCCTCACTCTTGATGGCTAAAAGCAACTTTAGGTCGTCTGCAAATAACAGACATTTAGCCTCTCTTACTACTTCGGGTAAATCATTAATCATTATGTTGAACTGTAATGGCCCTAAATTACTGCCTTGACTCACACCAGACCTAGTAAAATAAGGCTCCGACCGGTACCCGACATACTCTACATACTGTTTTCTATCTCTCATGTAACTTGCAATAAAATGAAGCAGTTTAGGTGTGCAGCTAGCTTTCGCCATCTTTGACAGTAGGATATCGTTATCTCCCAAGCCGAACGCCTTCCTAAAATCAAAGTAGGCGGCATCTACCTGCAACCCTGCATCAACATGAGGAACCAAATACGTCGTGGCATTTAAGAGGTTACTAGTTGTGCTCCTCTCTAGCCGGAAGCCGTGCTGGGCGTCCGATAATTGCGGTGCAACTTGTTCCTGTACACTTCGCTGAATGGCTCCCTCAAACACCTTCGCAGGTGCTGAGAGAATCGCCACTGGTCTGAGAGATTCAACTGTAGGTTTGTTACCTCCCTTAGGTATCGGAGTAACACGCGTGATTTTCCAACTTTCTGGAAAATATGAATTCTTCAGACACAAGTTGAAAATATGTAATAACGGTTCTGCCAGCACTGAGCGGTCTCGTATCACAAACGCCGGTATACCGTCCGGGCTCGCCGAGCGCTTCGGCTTGAGTCGGGCGAGCGCCGCGCGCACCTCACCGAGCTGCAGCTGCGGCACGTGCACGCGCGCGCTGCCCGCACTGCCCGCCAACACCGCCTCGTCTACGTTCAAACGCGCTGGCTCGCTGTTGTACATTGAATAGAAGTATTTGGCAAATTCAGTCGCACTTTCTTGATCTGACAATGTTACTCCATCTTTCAATATTTGTTTACGTTTAACGGTCCCTTTTTTTGCCCTAATATGATCCCAAAAAAACTTAGGATCTATTGTCAAGTTACTTTGCACACGATTTTGATAGTTTAGGTATGCGCTATCAATAGTTTTCTTAATTCGCGCCCTGCAAGCAGAAAAAGCTTTGTAATGAGCACGAGATCCAGTCGATTTATATAACTTGTGAAGTTTAGCCTTTAATTTTATGTCCCTGATTAAATCACTAGTATACCACTCGGGGTAGTGTCTTTGATATAATACTTTGTTTTCCCGCTTTTTCGGTACACATTTATCTAAAACACCGTAAAAAAACATTATAAAAAAACTCCAAAGCTTCTGGTTCCTGTGTCTCGTTAATCAAACTCCAATCGGTGCAAACTAAATAAAAATAAAATAAGTAATAATCAGCATTATAAAAATATAACAATGTTTACTCAGTTTCCGGAATATGCAAACCAAATGCAACCAGCGCGTAAATATTTGACAGTATTGATAGTATATTAGAGATTTCGATACAGATGACATTATAATTTTAGGTGTATATATTTCCGAATGATCTTTGTTCTAAACTTCTTCTTCTTGTTGAATAACAACAACGTCTTTGTATTAAACGTATTTAATAATGATTTTTTAAATGTCAAGTTGTTGAATAGAGAAATCAAGTTATTTGTACAGAATTTTTGAAACTATTATTTTATTGACATAAGTAACAATTTCGATAGTAACAGGAAAAGAATTATAGTTTCTGGTGATTGCAATATAGATATTTTGAAAAATAATGTTAATTCTAAAACACTTTATTCTATTTCATACAATCATAACTTAAATAACCACATTTGTAAACCAACTAGAAAAATGTCGTGTATTGATTTGATTGCCAATTATCTTCCAAAAGTGAATATTTGGTTGTATATTCACTCTTCAGCGCTGTCATATTATGAAACTTGCCTATCAATAACTTTTCAGGCAAATATAAATAAAAGTCATGTTAGGAAATCGTTTTGGTTTGAGAAAAAAAGACCTTAATAGTGAAAACATGAAAAAGTTTCTGTCCTATATTTGAACCCTATCATTTTCTGATGTATATGAGGCTGAAGATACTAATTTGGCTTTCAACTACTTTCATGATACTCTGACCCTACTTTATAATTTGTGTTTCCCTAAAATTATTGCAAAAAAAAAACAAATAAACCTATTAAACAAATGGATTACACGAGGTATTAAAAAAATTTAGCATTAATAAAAGATGTTTGTATTGGAAATTCTGTCGTTCGATAGTGAACAAAAAAGAAATTGGATAATATATTAAAAATATATAAATATATTTTAAGGAAACTCATACTGTAAGCCCAGAAACTTGACAATACACACTACCTACTTATTTCTAACAACAAAAGTAAGGCAGTTTGGCTAATAATAAAAAACGTTAACAATGGTGTGGCATAATGATTTCTTATATTTACGCGAACACTACACATTGATTAAAACTACTTTTACGGATTTTATCGCGTTTATTTTACTTTTAATTACTTTTATTTTTAATTCCCGACGTTTCGGGCGCTTTCCAGGACCCATGGTCACTGGGGACTGAGATGACTGACGTCCCGATGTCATTGTTAAAACTCCGGGTAACTCCGGTCTAGTCCCGAACGTATAGCTGATGTGAAGCATCAACGTTCCGGGAAGTCTGCAGTTTGCGATCATATCCTAGACAGCCCCAACCATTACATCAGATTTGAGAGACCACAAATCCTCGCGAAAGAACACCGATTCCTACCAAGGATGATATGTGAGGCTATTGAAATTAAAAAACATCCTAATTTCAATAGAGAAAGAGGCTGGGTACTACCACCTGCTTGGGATCCTATAATCAATAAAATTAAAACTAAACCCAAGCATACCACTGCAAGACCTCAGGAGTACCTTCAGCTTTTTTAAAATAATTAAAAAAGCTGAAGGTACTCCGGGTTTAACAATGACATCGGGACGTCAGTCATCTCAGTCCCCCGTGACCATGGGTGCTGGAAAGCGATCGAAACGTCGGGAATGAAAAATAAAAGTAATTAAAAGTAAAATGAACGCGATAAAATCCGTAAAAGTAGTTTTAAATGATGTGGCAGTTATTAATGATCAGCCAGATTAAATAGCGGAAGTTTTTAACAATTATCTTATAAATTTAACTAATTACATAAAAACACCAAGTAAACAACCAATAATGACTATACATCTATATTGTCATTTTATCCCAATTCTATATATGTAGTTCCAATAAATAACACTGACATTATAACATAATTAATTCCTTAAAAATACAAACTCTACCCTTTATGATGATATGAGCACTAAAATCTAAAAAAAATGCTCCAAATATTTGTCTTACAGACGCACATTATCAATGTATGTTTTGTTTAAGGTATTTTCCCAACTAGACTAAAATTTACTATCGTTAAATCAAACCACAAAGGCAATAAAAGTAACATAAACAATTATTGCCCCAAAAAGTATTAAAAAATAAAAAAATTATCCAAAGTATTTAAAAAGGCCATACATACCAGAATCTATAACTTCTTTACCAAACATTAAATATTAAAACCAGAGCAATATGGATTTACAAAAAACAAGTCAACGACTTTAGCATGTTTCAACTTAATAAAACTAATAACTACTAGCCTAAACAACAAAATACCTTACAGCCATTTTAATTGATCCTAGGCATTTGACTTTGTTAACCACGAATTATTGTTACACAAACTTACTAGATATGGTTTATGAGATAATGCACTAAAATTAATACAAGACTATTTAAGTCAACGACAACAATGCGTCTAGGTATCAAGTTACTCAGGATACCGTAGAAAAAATTATAGGTCACAATCTTGCAAAAATATATGCTGAATGCCACAAGAATGTATACTAGGACCTCACACATACACGACAGCTGTATGCTGATGACATTATCATTAATATTGAAAATAATAAAGAAATTTTTGACTACGTAGGACTTTAGAAACAATAATAGGTTGGTTAAGACATAACAATTTACAAAGTAACATCGGAAAAACTAAGATGGTCAGATTTCACATACATAATAGTAAAGAAGGACCACTTAAAACTGAATATGGGAAAAATGTCATCGAAGAAGTGGACCATACTAACTTTTTTTTTAGTTTTTTTTTAATAGGATAGGGTGACAAACGAGCACACAGTCCACCTGATGGTAAGTGGTTGCTGTGGCCCATAGACATCTACATGTATCCTCGATTATGAATGATAATGCAGATGCGTTGTCACTCGTGAGGACCAAGATGGAATGCCTCGTTTCCAGTAAAAAGGATATCCGATTCTCTACACTCACCATACGAAACACAGCAGCATTAGGCTACTATTTGACGCTGGTATTTTGTGAGAGAGTGGTCCTTCCCCGGTCGAGCCGACCCATTCGTGCTACTACCAATATACCAATGTTAACTGCAGCATGGCTCTACCACGTATAAACTTTTTAGGAATTATAATTGGAAGACACATATTGATAACCTATGCAAAAAGTTAGATAAATTTATCTTTGTTTTATATCGCTTAAGACAAGTGGCTAACATGGAGGTCGCACTCTCTGCCTATCATGGATATGTTTCTTCGATTCTACGTTATGGCTTAATAATATGGGGTAATTCTTTCGATTTCATTAGAGCTTTTCGCGGGCAGAAAAAATGTGTAACGTTTTTATGCAGAGCACACCAATTAGATAGTTGTATTTCCCTTTTTGCAAACATAAAATATTGCCGCTTCCAGCTTTATACATTTACGAAATCAGTGTCTTGATTCACAAAAATAGTGATATATTTGAAAAACACAACGATATTGTAACTAGGACTAGTAGAAACATACATAAATTGAGTGTACCAAAGCAAAGAATACAACTATACTCAAAAAAGGTATGAGTGTATTCTTTTTTGGCAATACATATTTACATTTAATATTATGAATTGATTGATATTTCGATTAAAATTGATTTAGTGTCTATAGGTATTGCTGCAAGTATATTTTTACTATATAATAATTAATGTCTTAATTTTCAATTATATCCTAAAATAATGTATCTCAAAATATTTCTACGCTGGAAACGGCAGAATATTTAGGATCGAAATTATTTTGTAACAACTGTAATGTACCATATTCTAATAAATAAAGCATCTTAATCTTAATCTTAAAAAAATACTTTGTTCTCATTAATAAATTTAGAAAAAATTCCACAATTACTCGAATTTTTAACCCATCCATGATGACGAGATTCAAATCTAGCGAAGCAAATATAACGCTACTTAATAATCAAATGACTAATTTTGAAAAAAGAATTCCATTTTTAAATTTAAATAAATTTGAAATAAAAATTCTTAGCCAAACAAAAATTATTTTGATTTGAAATGGCCAGTACTGCAGAACGGCAATTTCATTGGTAAAGACCTATTATTATGTACATAAGAAATCTACAAGGTTCACTTGTCCCTTTTCAGACGTTACGTTATATTTTACTACATTGAAATTACTATTGTAAATAACTCATTTTATATTTCAGCTTCAGTGGTTGCAGTGGCCGGAATCCCTGGCTTTTTCATATCCTCTATCCTCATGGATTGGGGAGGTAGGAAGACGGCGCATGCTATCATCACAATACCTGGCATTTTGGGCTGGCTTTTCATTTACTTAGCTGCCAGTGTAACTGCACTTCTTATAGGAAGATTATTAACTGGGTTTACGGGTGGTGCTTCAGTATGTCTAGGAGCAGTGGTTATTGGAGAATACTCAAGTCCAAAAAATAGAGGCACTTACTTAAATTTAAAAACAGCCAGCGTTTGCTTGGGAAGTATGATCATTCATATCCTGGGAAATTATTTTCACTGGAGAACTGTTGCATTTCTATCATTGTTCCCGTATATTATTTCCCTCATCATAATTTTTACTTGGCCCGAAAGTCCTGCATGGTTAGTTTCAAGGAAAGAATTCGAGAAGAGTGAAAAGGCATTTTACTGGTTGAGAGGATATAGTGGAGAAGCTAAAAAAGAATTATATGAACTAATCAGAGCTCAAAAGGATAAATCAGTTGATGTACGAAACAGCAGTTTCAACGAGAAAATTGTTGAATTTTTAAAGAAGTTTACGAGAAAAGATTTCGTGAAACCATTAATCATAATAATATTTGGCGGGCTGCTAGTTGAATTTTCTTGCCGACATATTTTTCCCGCATATGCATTCCAAATTATTGGTGAAGTAACAGGAGACAAATCTCAATCGTTTTATTATACATTAGCTTTAGATATAATTATAACAACCAGCGCTTTATTTTCCTCGGTATTGGTCAAAATTTACAAGCGTCGCACTCTTCTATTTGTTACTGGTTTTTCTGCTTTGTTTTTTTTATTTAGTGTATGCACATACCTTCATCTAGTATCTAAAGCAATAATTTCTAATGATTATAAATGGATACCAATATCATTATTTGTACTGTATTTTATATTGGCCAATTTGGCGTGTACACCGATTCCTCTAGCTTTATTAGGTGAAGTATTACCATTGGCTCACAGAGGTTCTGGATCAGCTCTTGCAGGTTTTGCAATGTCTCTCATCCTACTAATAGCACTCAAAATTACGCCGTATTTACTCGAAAGCGTCAAAGTTTATGGAACATTCACTATCTTTGGATCAGCTATGGGCTTAACTCTAGTAGTGTTTTATTTTATACTACCAGAGACAAAAGACAGAACTTTGCAGGAGATTGAAGACTATTTCAATTATGGAAGATTTAAGAACGAGGAAATGCTAAGTAAGGACGAAGAAGATATGGAAATGAAAATGATTAATTGAACAGACTTCTAGTTTATCGGTTTTTAATACGACAAGATTAATCTTAAAATTATCAAGCTAGTCAAGCGTTTAGGCATTAAGTTTTATCAGTATACATGTATTTATAATTTAAAATATAAGTTTATTTTAAGAAAATATTTATCTTTGCATATTATAATACCCAATTCACATATGAGACAATGAGGTATCACTTACAATATTAAATTGCGGCAGCCAGTTGTGTAATGAAATGTCATGTAATATGTAATGATATATTATTACACAGTATCTCAATGTGCCTCTGTGTATCTGTTTAAGAGTGAATTTTCATTTGCCTTTTAATTACCATGAGGTTAAAAGTGTGATCGAAAATATTTTAATATTATTGGATTATTTTGCGATGGGTATTGCAAAACTTAACTCTGACCACATGGATACTTTCGCGAGCTTGTTATTACTTGTAAACTTGAATTATATTGTCCAATATATTGCATGCCTTAATTGCAAAGCGCGTAGGTATATTCTAATAGCGCCTAAAAGTCAAGAATCCAATGTTTTGTCGCATGAAATCGTATCTATCAATCATACGTAGGACACTCAATAAGTTTTGAGATATACAAAAAGTATTCTAGATACTATTAATATTTATTTTACATCTTTTTAAAATATTCTCCATCATGCTCTATCCAAAGTTCCATTCGCCTAAACCAACTCTGAAAACACTTTTGCCAGTCTTGATATGACAGGTCGGAAATAGCTTCTTCGTAGGCAACCACGGCTTCTTCGGCGCTTTGGTTGCTTTTTGTTTTTTCTTTGACTCTTGGGAACAAAAAAATCACAAGGAACTAAGTCAGAGCTGCAGAGTGGGTGACTTAGAGTTTCAACACCAGATTCCTCAATAAATGCTTTTGTTCTAAGGGAGGTATGTGAAGAGGCGTTATCGTGATGCAGCATGATTCACCGAAGCCCCGTCTTTGGTCGTCTTTCCTGTACAGCTTGAAAAGCTTTGGGAAATGCAACTGTAGTATACCATTCAGAGTTGACTGCCCTACAATTTTCCAGCATTGACTTCGACAAATGTCCGCTCAGCGAAAAAAAGCTAGCCACCATTTTATGTATTTTGTTTTATTTATTTATTTTATCCTAATTTTTTGCCGACGTTGCGAGGTCTTTGCAGTTTTGTCGGTAACTGTCCTTGTGAGTAGATCCATACCGATGATTGCCTTTTATTTTCCGGATCATACTGATAGATTCATGTCTCGTCACCAGTAACGATTTCTGAAACACGACTAGATGCCCCGTTTTCAAACTGTAGACTCATTTCATGGCACCAATCCACACGAGTCTGTTTTTCGCTTTTGGAGAGCAAACAATTAATATTGAAAATGGATTGGAATGGTTTTATTCATTTTTTTATTAATAATTATATTGTTTGAGCTTTAACTTAATCAATAGCTTAAGTATAGTTTTTTAGAGTAATAGTTATTTTGTATTGGAATTTTCTTTTTGGCTTACGGTACTTCGTATTTCGTTACAATCATTTTTCTGAAACATTGATTTTGATGGACGAACAGTTATTCAACTGCTTTTATTCCGGTATAGATTGGTAGATGTATTCAGAAAATGCGATAATACTGAAGGTGACATATGGAACTACCATAAAAAAGTAACGCACCAAAACATAAAAAATAAAACTAAAGCAGAAGAAGAGTTTCATACATTACATGCGTTGGAGATGTGGGATGGCACGAAAGGGTTATTTCCCGGGCTTCATAGGCTAGCTAAGATCTATTTGCTTATCGTGGCAACTTCGGTATCCAGTGAGCGGTTATTTTCAGAGGCTGGATCTACAATCACCCAGAAGAAACCGCTCACTAGGCGCCAGATTGTTAAAATTGTTATTTTAAATTTCAATTCGAAAGAAATAAATATAAAAGTAAAAGAAATTATGATTTCTTATATTTACGCGAACACTACACATTGAAATAATACTAGTTTTTACGGAATTTATCGCTATTTAACTTTTTTAACTTTTTAATACCCGACGTTTCGAACGCTTTACAGCACTCATGGTCACGGGCGGGACTGAGATGTTCAACGTCCATATGTCATAGTTAACTGCGGTTAAAATTTAACTTTTGTTCCGATCTATGCAGTATGAACTTATGGTATCTTAAAGTCTTGCAGTTGTATGCTTGGGTTGGGATTTTATTTTATTTATTATAGGATCCCAAGCAGATGGTAGCACCCAGCCATCTTCTCTATTGAAATTAGGATGTTTTTTGATTTCAATAGCCTCGCGAATCATCCTTGGAAGGAATCGGTGTTCTTTAGCGAGGATTTGCGGTCTATCAAATCTGATGTAGTGACGGGGGCGATCCTGTACATGTTCACAGACTGCAGACTTCCCGGAGCGTCGATTCTTCACATCAGCTATATGTTCTTTAACGCGGGTTTTTATTGATCTTTTAGTTTGTCCTATGTAGGAGAGACCACATTCACAATCAAGCTTGTACACTCCTGCATCTTGCAGAGGGACATTACACTTGACTGATGGTAAAAACTGACCAATCTTCTTCAGCGGCATACTTCAAGTATGTTTTGATGGAAGCGCGCTTCAAGATGTAGCCAATCTTGTCAGTGACTCCTCTAACATATGGCAGTACAGCAGGTACACGCTCGACTGTGGCCGGCTTCACTCGTTCCCTGTGAGGTAGGCGCGGGACTCGAAGCTTGTTGTCATGCAAAACTTGCTTGACATGGTGGAGCTCTGCAGCCAGGTGTTTACTGTCACAGATCCCTCGTGCTCTCTGAAACAAAGACTTACCCACGATAGCTAACTGTGAAGGATGGCGGTGAGAATCACCGTTTAAATATCTATCTGTATGGGTCTTTTTTCTATACACAGTATGGCTCAAGGTGTTATCAGGATTCCGAATTACTAACACATCTAGAAAAGCTAAGGAATTGTTTGCCTCTAACTCCATTGTGAACAGAATTTTAGAATTTATAGAGTTAAGATGGTCTAAAAATGCAGTTACTTTATCTAAAGGTAGAATTGTGAAAGTGTCGTCTACGTACCGCTTGTAGAATCTTGGATTTATGGGAGAACTAAGCAGGGCTTTCTCCTCAAAGTCTTCCATGAATATGTCGGCGACAATGGGAGATACAGGTGAGCCCATCGCCACACCATCTACTTGCTTGTAGAACTCCTCCTTCCACAATAGGTAGCCAGATGTAAGGCAGTGTCTGAGTAATACTGCATATTCTACGGGCATGTTGTTTTCTTCCAGCCTTCTAGTTACAATTGAGATGCAGTCTTCAACTTACATGCTTACCTTTAGATAAAGTAACTAGTAGCTCTAAAATCTAAAATAATTTTATTTAGTAAATATAACCTCGAAAAAGTATGGAGTGTGAGAAGTAAGGAGTACATACTGTGTATTAAAAAGTGTCCATAGAAAACCGTTAAATAAGGGTGGCGCTATGGGGTAAATTTTAAAGAACGCACCGAAAATATTAGTGGGATAGACGACTTTTTCGATAAATTTATTTACAAACTACAATTATTTTAGATTTTAGAGTAGGGAGCAGTTTACCAGCACACTTAAACCGTCGATAACTGCTAATTTCATTTCATCCCAGTATCAACTCCAGCGCTGTTGTGGAGGGTTTTTGAACTATTATTTACTGCTTACAGATGGCCACTTGTTCAACTATTCTACTATGGGAGTTGGTACTTCTTACTTCTACACCGTACACCTTCTACACTCATTACTTCATGGCCTTTTCTTTGCCGTTGTCTATGTCTAACTCTAGCATCTACGGACTACAATATAACATTTATCTATGGTAATTGATAACACTTTTACATATAAAAATCACAAACACAAACTAATTTACTATACAAATAAACATAAAGTTTACAAATACAATTAAAGTTTACTACCGTATAAAAATCAAATAATAAAATTAGTTAATAATCAACGTAAAACTATTGGAATATGAATAAAGGGAATACTTAAGACAAGTTAAAGCAAATTATTTACATAGAATTGGAATACGATCGATTTATAGTCTAATGCTGACGATTTATATACACCTAAAAGTAGTTATTATGTTACCGGAAAAAGTAGACAGTAAGAGAAGGAAAAAAATGCGAAAGGAAATGAACATAACCAAAATATGATAATTAATATCTTGTAAAGTTAAAAGCAATGTAGGAATTACTTCTTGCCTACCAGTCGTCTAGATCTCTTTACGTCATCAATATGAGTTACCGCTGAAGTTTGAGTGCGACGGGCTGCTTCATTTTGCCGATTCGAAGAGCTCTGACGCGTTGGAGTGACCTTTGTATTAGGGGCCCTTTTAGAACTCGCAAGGGAACCATCCATGGGGTACTTGGCTATTAGATCTTCCGATTCCGATTCCTCAGTGGAAATCGCACGGCCTCCCGAATGCCTAACATAGATTGCACCATCAATAGTCCGGACATTTCTAATTCTGAAATGCTTACGGGAATTCTTATGTAAGGACTGACGAAATTTAGTGACGAATATTGAAATAGAAGACCCTTTAAACTTTGAATTTAAAGTCCAAATCGCAGACTTAGTGCTATGATCCCTAAAGTGCACAAGAATTGGGTTGAAATTTGGAATCGTTTGGCAGGAATTTGGGGGAGTAAAGTGTTTTATTTGGTAGATGTTTGGTCCCCGACTATAATAATACCACTCCCATTAAAAGGTAATACACCGTTCTTGACAAAAATCAAAAAGAAAATCCCATAGAACTAATCTCAAAATCATAACTCAAAATGAATTAAGGGGATGGGAGGTGGTGGAGAAGGAGACGGGGAGTTTTAGAGTCGCCCCCCACTTCCACATACTGCCGAACATGCTTAGTTTTTTTATATAAATTTTTAAAAATCTAATTTTGAGGTTATGTTTTTGTAATGTTTTTGACTATAATCCTTATTAATAGGGGGAGAGAGTTGGAGGAGGGAAGCACCACGTAGCGCAGTGGAGGGATGGCCGGTCGACGGAGCCCCGCTTCACAGGGCTCCTACTTCTGAGTGGTTTACAAACAAATAACCACGAAGGGAATGGCGGAGTCTATTCGCTCGCTTCGCTAGCTCACTCGACCCCGCCTTCCCCTTCTAACCTAACCTGTCCGAGACGAGGGTGCCCTAAGTCCCGCTCGCTTCGCTCGCTATTGCACTCAACAAAACACCAAAATTATAGCTTTTATAATTACTTTAAATTATAAACATAATATATAATACAATAATAACCACACTACGGCTCGCACAGGTGCCTGCGATTTGCTGCTCTCCCTCCGCACCTACGGCTTTACAAAAACACTTCGGGAGTAGGGCAGACAAGACTACGTGGATTCGGGGCGTGCTGATTTAATTTTAGCACAGATTCGATCAGATCAGATATCTATAGTCAGGTTGCCTTTGCTCCCGCCACAGACACAAAATTCTGTATGCTATCCAGCTTTCACAGTAATATCGTATAATTTTTTCTCAGAAAGTCTAGAACCCAGAGCCGTAAATTCAGTTAATAATAAAAAATGTGATACATTTTTTATTTATTTTCATACTTTACATATTTAAGGTCATAATAGTTTTTAAGCTATTGCATAGCTTCTATCGCGGGCCTTGAGCGCGGGGACCGAATCCAGAAATTTATTCCGCCGTAACGAAAAAACCTCACGCTCCCCACTCCGACGGGCACGGAGGTGTGGCTTGAAGGCCGTGCATTGTCTAACGTCGTTTCTTTTCGGTCTTCGACACGGTGTTTGTGTATAAAGTGTTTTGAATATGAATGAACAAAGTGCATTTATTATTAATGAAGAAAGTCACGAAATAATAGTGAAAGAAAATGAGTGAGTACTCTATATACATACATTTTATTATTATCACAAATGCAGTACTAATTTTGAATTGAAAATATAATACTGCTATGAAGATAACCTAAATTTTTGATATTAAAATGAGCGATATTAAAAGTAGCCCTCTTTATATACACACAAACACACACACGCGTATAGTTTAAATTCTCAATTTAGGTTCTCTTGTGTGATGAGCACGATCATTTGTTCTGTGTCTGGGTGTAATTTATCTATAATATTTATGTATTATATTAGAAATATATAAGTATGATTATCAGTTGTCTAGTACCCATAACACAAGCTCTGCTTAGCTTGGGACTAGATGGCGTATAGTTGTGGAATATTATATATATATATATATATATATATATATATATATATATATATATATATATATATATATATATATATATATATATATATATATATATATATATATATATATATATTAGAGATGGGCCGAAATTCGGTACAAGAAAAATAATACCTACTCGCACTTATTTTAACTGAAATATAAGGTGCTTCTAAACTACAATATGCCATGGCTGCAACTGGTGGTTCTACTCATGATACTGTACCACTTTCCCCAAGGAACCCATAGTCAATTCTCAAAAAAAATTGCACTTTGTATGGAAATCGGTCAGCTGATTGGCCAAGTCTCCATACAAACAACCGTGGCATATATTTTAGAAGCACCTTATACAACAACATTAGATACTGTAAAATAAAAGATATTATTTTTACTCACTGATGGTCAATTATTTATTTATTTATTTCGGAACATTGTAAATGTAAACCTTATATTAAATCAGTTCCTATCTTATCATTAATCTTAATCTTAGTTCTTAACCTTAATCTTAGTTAATTAGTTATTAATCTTAGAAATCCCTGCCTAATTAATAATTAGCCATATTACAAAAATGAAATAAACTTTGTATTCTCCTAGTAAACATCTGGATAGGAGTCCGTAAATGAAATAAAAAATTAATGTTTTTGATTCAACATTCATTAACCTCAAGTATTTTTCATTACAATTAAAGGGTATTTGTTTTCAACAATCATATTAAACCAACTGTTCTTATCTATCTAGTCATATTTAAAATTTACCAGAGTCAGGTTATGGTGCAAAAACACCAAAGATATTATCAAGCCTTATCTGGCAGAAGTTTGTTACGTTTTTTTCGTATGTATATGTTTTCTGCGGTGTGCGGGCGGGGTATTTGAAGTAAATGCGTAAACAAGTCACGACGCGTCGCTTTCGAGAAGCGTGCGAAAATGAACAGAAGTGAAATTTGTCATCTATGAGAGTGAATTTTATCTGTGTGCTTTGTAACAAATAACTATATAGAAAAAAATGTGAAAATGACATTTCGCCATTTTTGTTTGTGTACTGGTTAGGAATTCGATCAAAAATTTGATAATTTCTCCGTTTTTATACGTTATTTCTAATGTTATTTTACATCAAATTAATTGTGGAGATATTTTCTTTAGGAAATATGTATCATTACGACGATTCAAAAACGTTTACATATAATAATTTACCTCGAAGTTCACTATACGCGATTATCGTTTATTGATTATATGTTGTTTAAAAAGTATTCTTATCAGTTTTTTTTGTGTTAAATGGATGCTAAATATAAAAGAATGCTTCAGTATTGATAGCAATTTATTAACGAAATATCTGTTGAGATGTGTCTAGAAATTATTAATACTTATTTTTATTTATTTATTAAAATAATAAATAAATAAAAATAAGTATACATTTATCTTTATTGAGTACTAGTTATTCCCCGCGATCTCGCCCGCGTCGAATATGGATTTCATGGGTTTTAATTTTTTTGCGCGGAACCCTAATTCTTTTTCTAAAACAAAAGTAGTTCAAGTTATTCCTTATATCATCAGCTATCTGCCAGTGAAAGTCCCGTCAAAATAGATCCAGCTGTTTCGGAGATTAGCTGGAACAAACAGACAGACAGACAGACAGACCGACAGACAGACAGATAAAAATTTTAAAAATTGTGTTTTTGTTACTAGTACTTTCATATGCATTTAATAAAAAGCTGTTGTTTTAACATTACAAACAGACACTTCAATTTTATTTATTTGTAGATATAGATATAAGATATTATTCATGTTGGTGTCATTTTAAAGGGAATATCATGTACTATTATAATAATAAAATAATTGTCTCCAGTAAATATTATACTTTTCTTGTAAAAAATAAATACGATTTATTTTTATATTCCCATATGCTTTATTTTCATCCTTTATTTTTTATTTGACCAATTTTCTTTTAAAAAAATTAAATTCTGAATTCGTTGAGCTTTTTGAGAATATTTTTATTTGAATGTTAGGTAGGTACCTATATTAGTTTTCATTAGTAATCGTTTTTGTTGCGACTGTCTCGCGCGGTCGTAAAACAAAGTTACTGCGTGGACAGGTGTGACGAGAATCACTTGCGCGGCGCTTGAAGGCCGTGCATTGTCTAACGTCGTTTCTTTTCGGCAGTCTTCGACACGGTGTTTGTGTGCGTGCAACTAGACGTATCGTACGACTCTACGAAGCTCGCACGAATCGAGACGAGCTGCTCCGAAATCGGACAAATACATAAGCAGCTGTTTATGAGAAAGTATATAGGTGTATAGGTATTTATGTACAACAGTGAATAGCTGTACTTGTAAAATTTGTGTATAAAGTGTTTTGAATAATATGAATGAACAAAGTGCATTTATTATTTATTTATTTAATAAAAGAAAAAAAAATTGTTTTCTTATCGGTCACCACGCTCAAAAAGTGTAACTTGAATTAATATCAAAGAAAAAGAAATACTGCATAAATAAAATAAATAAATAATTATAATTGCATAAGTTGATACAAAATGCTATGCAATAGCTTTACCGCGGCAGTCCCCGAGTGCCACACGTCTTTTTTTATTTATTTTTTCGATAACGGTGCATTACCTTTTAATGTGAGTGGTATTATTATAATCGGGGACGAAACCTCTACCAAATAAAACACCTTACTTCCCCAAATTCCTGCCAAACGATTCTAAATCCAACCCAAGAATTGGCCTTGGACAGGTACTGGATTGAACACCAAGTCTGTAGCATTTCTTAAGAGAGTCATCTGTAATATGAGTTAGGGGTTGGGTTTACAATTCGGTCGCCTGAATTTGAAGATTCTGTCACTGTGGGGGAGTCAAGGGGGTTTATCTGAAGCACTCCCACTCGATTTTTTCTGCCGGAGCAGCGTCGAAGTATTTTTAATTATTTTTTAAAAATATTGCTAATGTCTAATTAATTACGTTTTTTACGTTTCATCTGTCAATGTCATATCGATATATAGTACTGAATCGATCTAGAGGATCGATATTTTACCCTAGAGAATCGAGATCGAATCTTTTTCTGTTTTATTAAGATTTGTAAAATTATTTACAATTAATTGAATGTAACCCAACTCGTAAAGAATGACAGTTTTTAATTCAATCATTCAATGTTATCAGTACTTTATTGTATATTTTGATATTGTAAATATAAACTTTTAACGCAAATCAAAAAAAGATCGATTTTTGCGAAATCGATCTTTAAGATTTACAGTTTTTGTGAATCGATTTATCCAATTTCGATTTGAATAGATTTAAAAATATGTAAAATTAATCGCTAGGCCGGCCATTTTGTTGACAGCTTTTCATCATCCCGTTGCTTCCGAGTTTCAGAATTTTGGTGAATAGTGAAATATCTGTGGCGGAGGAATACTGCTAAATATCGCAAAGATGCTTTCTTACAAATGTTGGCAGCCATAAATTATGTTTATAAATTAAAGTAGTTATAAAAGTTAATATTTTGATGTTATATCGAGTGCAATAGCGAGCGAAGCGAGCCTGGGACGTGGAGAACCCCGATTTGAACAGGTTAGGTTAGATCCTCTTCGTGGTTATTTTTTTGTAAACCACTCAGAAGTAGTCCGTCGACCGGATTTCCCTCGACTGCCCCACGTTAAGTGGCGTGGGGCTTACGTCCCCCAACCCTCTCTCCCAATAAATCAGGTTAAAATTATCATAAAAATTACGAAACATAACCTCAAAATGACATAAAAATTTATAAAAAAAACTAAGCACGTCCGGCAGAAAGGGGAAGTAGGGGGTGACTCTAAACTCCTCTCCCTCCCCCACACCACCCCTCACCCCCTAATTCAGGCAAACGAATTGTAAACCTTACCCTGAGTTAGACCCAGATACATGTGCAACAGTTGTAGAATTTGCTGTTTTAGGTTAACTTCAGAAGCCTCAGCTATTCCATGAAAAAGCAGAACTTTTCTCCGATGATACATACTGATTGCATCAACACTTGTTGCATTCCTGAATTAGATGCTGCAGCAGGCTGAACATGAAACTAACAAGTACCTTGACTGAATCAAACTCCTCCTGAAGCTGTAAAACTGTTGGGTTAGTTGGAGTAGTTGCAGCCTTAAGACGTTTCTGAAACTCCACCATCTTTCGGGTCAAGCTCCCTTCCAATTCCTTTTGGATATTGACAACTTAAGAGACATTTGCCATTGTAGTAAAGTGAATTAACCGAGGAGAGATAGAAAAATAGTTAATTGGTGTTCGGTAATTAAAGTGTCAATTTTAGTAATTCAATCGCCAGTTTTTATTGTCTTGAACCCTAAGCTTGTAACACTATTTTACCAGTAAATCTTTGGCTAAAAGTAAATTGATTAAAAATATTTCCCCTGTACCTCCTGGAACATTAAGGAAAAATATTTTCCCTTCATTCTATCAATCGATGATAGTAATACGGTGAATACTTTTTTGATCGATGTTTAAGCATTCCATCTCAGTCCTCAGGGGTGACAACGCATCTGCATTTTGTTTCTTAATGGAGGATAAATGTAAATCAGGTTGTCTGTGTGTTCGTTTGTCACCCTTATTCTATAAAAGAAAATTCACACTAATTTAAACAAAAAACTTAGTATGATAGGTGATAGAAACCTTAATCCTTTTGATCGTAAATTCGCTTAAGGAGCCCTGGGATTAAGTAAAAATAAATTGCGCATTCTGGCAAGAGCCCTAACTGGACACTGTTGTCTTAAAAAGCACATGTCCATCCTGGGACTAAGCAACTCAAGTATGTAACGATTCTGTTCCATAACGGAAGTAACGGCTCTACACATCTTAACTGATTGCGGACCCTTAATGCGCAAACATAACACTCATCTGGGAAACTATGTACTCCGCCCAGAAGAAGTGAAATTGCTCACGGCTAAGCAACTCCTGTTCATTGAAGACATAGGGCTTAGCCGTGAACTATAGTTCACAACTCACATTAATTTAAAAAAATATATCCCAAGGCAATATAATAGGCCTTTCAGAGATACTTCACATTCATTTAAATTTTGTATCGTTTTCTCTGTACTAGGACTAAGTCATTTTTAAAGAACATAAAATTTAAATTTAGTTTAAACACTTACATACCCTACAGTAAAATGAGTTAATGGTGTTGATTGTATGATTATATATAGAATAAGGGTGACAAAAGAGCTCACAGTCGACCTGATGGCAATTGGATGCTGTGGCCCATAGACATCTACATTTATCTTCAATTAGGAATCAAAATGCAGATGCGTTGCCAGCCCCGAGGACTAAGATGGAATGCCTCATTTCTCGTAAAAAGGGTATCCGGTTCTCTACACTCGCCATACGAAACACAGCAACATTAAGCTGCTGTTTTACGCTGGTATTCTGTGAGAGCATGGTCCTACCTCGGTCGAGCTGACCCATTCGTGCATATACAGGGTTATTCTGCAATAACTGGCCCAATTCGCAGAAAAGGTTCAGAATAAGTAATAAAAGCAATGGATGTAGAAAAATTAATTTATCTGAAATATTCTGTCCTCGTCATATTTTAAATTAAAAATGCGCATAAATGCGTTATTTTAACTGATTTTACACGCACGCACACATTTGTAAGATTCGACCGGTAGATAAAAACGTTACATAAACATTGAGGTAATATGTACTACGTACTAGAGGCGACACTGCATTCAGCTACTATGTTCCATTCAACTGCGGTGCATACACTGCACTTTAATCAGTCACTCGCTAGGCGCTTGTAGAGTTGACACGTGTTGTGATTTAAAAAAATCTCGTGATAAAAATATGCCGTCGTGCGTACTTAGATATTGCACAAATAATTCAAGAAATGTCAGTAAAAACCAAGGAATTACTTTTCATTGGTTAATAAGATGCTTAATCAATAAAAAAGTATTATAAATTAGAAATAAAACAAATTATTCCTAAGACGCCATCTTGTGTCACGTAATATAGATTATGAAATTAATTTGTTCAGATGCGACATTTCTGTGGGTACTTATATATAGGACGAATATATTATTATACACATTTTTTTGTAGAAACATATATGAGTTATCATAATTAGGCCAAATTTTTTATATTTAAATCTGCTAATTATTCTTATATTTTATTTTTAAGTTTCCACATCAAAGTCAAAGTGGAATAAATTCGTCAATTTTTAACTCTCGCGTGCCCAGTATTTATGAATGGCTCTTATTCTAATTTAAATAAATATATTTGTAATTTAAATGTTATATTAACAAGTTTTGTTAAACATACATTAAAAATATTGAGATAAAAATATCATTAAAATGTAATTGTGATATAATATTATATTAAATAAGCAAATACAATGTACAAAATAAATGACAAAATTTAAAAAATTGTTCTCGGTATAATTTACCTATTTAACAGTACAATCTTTTATTACCTACTGATCATTCTACCTATGTTTATTCTATGATAAGAAAACAAACCGCGGGAACGCAGAGTAGCGCACATTTTTTGTTTGAAATAGCTGTTCTAGTACGTAAGTACATATTACTTCAATGCCCATAAATCACATACAATTTGGGATAATTTCTAATAAAAGTAGAAGCCTAATTTACTCGTATTTTCCAAAACTGCAATAATGGTATGTCATTACTTATATATTTGAAGTTAGTTTAACATTTATTTAACGTTTAGTGATAAGATTATATTCTACAATTTTTTTGTTATCCCGAATAAAGAGTAAAAAAATGATACAATGAATGAATATCATGAAACGGCGTAACAGAATTTTCCCAAGGCATACTTGTTGTTTATAGATTTTTTATGCTAATACAGCTACCTATTGGACAGCGCTACTAATGCATAAAGCTGTATAATTTGTGCCAGTATTTTACTTATAAGAACTGTATAAGCGCTTATACAGCCTATATTTAGGTAAAAACACTTCAATACAACTCGTATACAGCTTTTGCAATGCTGCTTGAGATTTAATTCAGCTTATGAACACCAATCCAAAATACACTGCAAATATTAGATACACTTTATTCTTCTTCATCAGCTCATAAAGTCCTCTGCTTAACATGACAATCTTCCTTTGTAAGGCAAATTCTCCCTGGCTTTGTCTTATCATTACACTTAGCAGGTAGACGATCGGCTCAGAATAGTACCAGACTCGCCCTAATAAATAAATAAATAAAATAAAAATTGTTTATTTCAGATTATTTAAAATCCATATGTGAGTTAGTGGTACAAATAATCATCATTCATCATCATTACAGCCCTTCACAAGTCCACTGCTGAACATAGGCCTCCCCTAAGTAATGCCACAAAGCACGGTCCTGAGCCACCTGTATCCATCGACATCCTGCATGTCTTACCAGGTCGTCACTCCATCTAGTGGGGGGTCGCCCTACACTACGCCTACCGGTACGAGGCTGCCACTCGAGAACCTTTCTTCCCCATCGGTTATCGATTCTTGAGCTATATGGCCGGCCCATTGCCACTTCAGCTTACTAATCCGTTGGGCTATGTCGGTCACTCTGGTTTTACTGCGGATATCCTCATTTCTGAGTCTATCACGCAAAGAAACTCTGAGCATAGCCCTTGAGCGTCCTCATACGGCCAGCAGTGAAGGACCACGTCTCAGATCCGTAAGTCACCACTGGCAATACGCAATGGTTATACACTTTAGTTTTTAGAGATTGAGGTATACCTGACGAGAAGATGTGTCGTAATTTCCCGAACGCTGCCCAGCCGAGTTGAATCCGTCGATTGACCTCTCGGTCGAAGTTGGACTTACCTAGTCGGACTATTTGTCCCAGGTAAACGTACTCGTCAACAACTTCGAGCATAGTGCTCTCAACAACTACCGGCATAGGTGTGACATGGACATTAAACATGATCTTTGTTTTGTCCATGTTCATCTTAAGACCTATCCGTTGGGAGACACCATTGAGATCATTGAGCATAGTGCTAAGGTCCTCCAACGATTCTGCCATAAGGATTATATCGTCGGCAAATCGAAGGTGAGTGATGTACTCGCCATTGATGTTAATACCGTATCCTTTCCAGTCCAGTAGCTTGAAAACGTCTTCCAATGCAGCGGCGAAGAGTTTCGGGGATATCACGTCACCCTGTCTTACACCTCTCTGCAGTTGGATAGGTTTCGAGCTCTGATTCTGTACTCGGATAGCCATCGTAGCCCTACTGTACAAACACTTCAGCACTTCGATATACCGACAGTCGACTTGGCACCGCTGAAGGGACTGTAGCACCGCCCAAATTTCGACGGAATCAAAGGCTTTCTCATAGTCCACATACGCCAGGCAAAGTGGCAGATTGTACTCTTCGGTCTTCTGTACTATCTGCCGCAAGGTATGTATGTGTTCTATGATACTGAAGTCTTTTCGGAAACCAGCTTGTTCGGGAGGCTGGAAGTCGTCGTCTGCGTGCGAGACGATTCGTAATAACTCTCGAAAACAGCACGTAGACGCGGCTCAGAAGGGAAATCGGTCTGTAGTTCTTCAAGAGAGCGTTGTCGCCTTTCTTAAAGAACAAGACCACCGCACTTCTGCTCCACGCCTCCGGAGTAGTGCCACCATGGAGGACGGAATTGAAGAGCTTCTGAAGGACTTCAAGTACCGGTGTTCCACCCGCTTTCAAAAGCTCCGCTGTAATTCCATCCTCGCCTGGGGCCCTGCCGTTTTTAAGATGCTGGAGAGCCATTCTAATCTCGCTCATACTGACGTCCGGGATTTCATCGGAATAGTGTCGGGTAAGACTTGCTCTTGGATCGTTACTCACACTTGCGTGTTGCTCAAACGATGATGTGTACAGCTGCCCATAGAACCTCTCAATCTCATTGAAATAATACTAGTTTTTACGGAATTTATCGCGTATATTTAACTTTTTAAATACCCGACGTTTCGAACGCTTTACAGCACTCATGGTCACGGGCGGGACTCCCGTGTCCCGCCCGTGATCATGAGTGCTGTAAAGCGTTCGAAACGTCGGGTATTTAAAAAGTTAAATATACGCGATAAATTCCGTAAAAACTAGTATTATTTCAATGTGTAGTGCTCTCAATCTCACTCAAAATCTCAGGTGTCTCGGAAACGATGCTGCCACACTCAGTCTTCTGCTTTGAAAAAGGGCTCTTTCTAGCAGACAGATCTCTGACAAAGACTTTGAAGCCCTGGTTCCGCTCGATCGCTTTTTTAATACGAGCAGTATTAAAGTTGCGTAAGTCTCGCTGCATGCATTTGGAGATCTGTCTGTTCAGTTGCCTGTATGCTGTCAAATCTGTTGACGATTGCAGCCTCATCTCCCGTCTAACAGCCATGAGATTAAGAGTGTGATCGGAGAGTTTTTGTGTTCTTCTGCGGCGGGTCTTGCAGAACTTAGCTCCGACCGCATGGACAGTTTCGACAAGCTTGTCATTCATATCGTCCACTGCATTGCAATCTTCTAGGCACTGAAAGCGGTTACGTAACTCGAGCTGAAAAGTCTCGGGATTCTATATTAGAGCACGAGGGGGACGGAGCGTTGACTTCATTAGACGAGACCTCTCCAACTTAACATTTAGGTTCAGTGTGCCTCTAACCATTCGGTGATCGCTGCCGGTTTTCACCCTTGTGATCACGGAGACATCACTGAACAGTTGGCGTCTGGTCGTCATAATGAAGTCAATCTCATTTTTTGTCGAACCGTCGGGGCTCGACCAGGTCCACTTCCTGTGGGGCCGCCTATGGAAGAAAGAGTTCATCATAAAGAGTCCCTCTTTCTCCATAAAGTCAGCTATCTGCTGGCCCCTACGGTTCCGTTGCCCTACTCCAAATTTCCCTACCTTCAGCTCACCGCTTTCTCTTGTGCCTAGTTTTGCGTTAAAGTCTCCCATCAACACCGTGTAGTGGGTTTTGGAGGAATGCATGGCTCTAGAAATATCCTCATACATTTCCTCCACCTCCTCATCGGGATGTGCTGAGGTTGGTGCGTAGACCTGTATGACCTTCAGCGAATACCGTTTGGTGATGGTACCGATTGGATTCTGCGTATCAGGTACGCGACCCTCGTCGACACACTCCCAATCTTTACAACGTTGTTGACGAGAGACTTGTGGACGATAAATCCTACACCTCCTTGGGACAGGTGGTCGCCCTCCCGGTGATAGAACAAGTTATCGGACTCGAGGATGACCGTGTCCTCCCCCTCTCTTCGGACCTCAGATAATCCAATAATATGCCAGCGCAACTTCTCTACCTCTTTTTCCAGCTCCAGTATCTTCTCGTCGGTCCTCAGGGTGCGTGCGTTATACGTTGCCAGGTCGAGTCGTCGTAGGTGGTAACCGAACCTACACCAGAGATTCTTAGCACCCCCTGCCCCGCCGTTACCATGGTCGCCACCGTAGCCAGGAATAGCGGGGACGCCGGGGACTGGGGGCCGTTTATTTGCGTCGTTGCTCATGGGGGGATATTTGCCATAGTTGCCACGCTTGGCGAGCGGGTTGGCAACCGCAGTTGTTTATTATGTTATTGTTGTTATTAGGAAGATGCTGCTGCCCATCTCCTTTCTGTGTCCCTCTGTCGCCTCTTACGACACCCACGGGAAGATATGGGGTAGTGGATATTCTCAACCGCCACTACACGGCAGTAGTAGTAAAAATAATAATAATAATAAATAATAATAACAAGGGTTAGTAAAGAACATGGTTTGCTTAAGTCTACCCTGTGCCGAGACAGACCATCATGAGGGTGGATAGGGCCCAGTGATCAGTCTCTGCACAAGATACTTGTACAGCTGCGATGTATACCTGTCAGCTACGGTCTTCAGAATGCTGTTGTGGCTGGCTCGTACCCTGCTAATAAGGGATGCGGTTTTCTTGCGTATAATGGCATTAAACCCATCTGTTTGGTATGCCGCAAAAATCCCTGATGCACTACAATAACGAGGCAGCCCCAACAGCATCCTGAATATATTATTATATTGGATGCGCAGGGCTTCAAGCGATTTTTTGGTGTATTAGACACACAGGCTCCCCGTGTATACACTCTAGTAGTATGCTTTAAAAAGCGTAACCTTAACTTATTTTGTACAACGGGAAAACTTACTAGCCAACATATTACCTCTAACCGCTAGAGCCCTGGGCTCCCTTTCAATGTCGGCATCATCCTTGAGGTCACCAGTAATAATATATCTGAGATATATTTTTTGACACGTTTCACGTTTTAATGACGCTGCTGTCGCCATTTACGAAACCCACGGGACGAAATGGAAATATGGATGCACTTACGCCGCCAACTCAAAACAGCAGTCTCGAGGAAAGCCAGCCAACAAAGTTAATAAATGTTGGTATTCAACTTGTCCGTCGACGGACTTTATTCCACGTTTTTATAATTTACGTAGAATACATTTGTAATATTTATAAAATTCGACGACTCCGTGGCGCAGTGGTTTAGCAATAAGTTGCACCATTAAAGACCGCTGGTTCGAATCCCGCACGGAGCAAGTATTTTGTATTGTCTACAAATAATTGTTCCCGGTTTGGTTATGTATTTAAACCACCCCGCGATACAGGAGAAAATTCTAGTGTGGAGGTAACATTTAAAAAAAGATAAGAACTAAGGCATAATATAACTAAGACATAATACTTATATAGTTAGATATTAAACAGAATAATTAAAACGATATAAATAATTCTTCAACTTTTTAATCTAAATATGTAACTCAAAATGTGACGTCAATTTAAAATCTAGGTATTATGCACTTATTAAATTAATGTAGATATTAATAAAAATATTGTGTCAAATGTATATACAGAGGTCAGTGATGGAATCACTTCTGTAATTTCATTGTCATCTAAAACACAGCCAATATAATTAAAACTATGCCTAATAGAACTAATACAAATCACTATGTCCGCACAAACTGAATATAGAACTAAGATTTACTGCATTCTGATTTCTGTATTCCGTTCTACGGTTAAGTAACTACGTTACTATATTATAGTGTTAAAATATATTATAAAAATAAATTACAATAAATATCACAATAACGAATGACAGAGGTATTTCGTTAAATTGTCCCAAACATTTTATCTTTCGGTATTTAAATTAGTAAATTACGCAATGACAAACATTCATATAAATATGTATTAATATCAATTATTATTATATCTAGTGTTAACATTAATTAAAAATATAGAACATTTATATAATTAGGATTTTTAAGACAAATGTTATCGTGTTATAAGGTGGATGAACCATGGGAGGCCATGCTCCTTCGAAGGCCAATTATTAAAATGTCGTAGTTATTGCCATGTGATGACAAATTCCTTCTACTTACACAAACACCCGTCGTACTGAAAATCACAGACGCTGCGGCGAATCGCTCGCGCTACTATTTCGACAGTACGGTCCTTCGCTTCATTGAATTCGGGAATCGATGACGTTAAAATAAGGTGGGTGTACCATGGGCCTTCCACGGTACACCCACCTTATTTTAACGTAACTCTAACAAATAAACAATTATTATTCGTTTATTTACTGGATAAATGAAATTAACAAATATTTAAGTAAAACTTTATTTTATTACGTAACATATTAACCACTTCTTTTTATTGTAGATTTAATCGCTATTTATTAAACTTTAGTGTTAAATGCCTGATTTATTATAATGGCCTTCTAAGAAGCCATGTTCCTAGCGGGGTAGCATTTGGAAGAGTTCAATGAAACTTAAGTTCAATCAATATTGATTAAATCTGCAATTTAAAAAAGTGGTTTGTATGTTACGTAATAAAACAAAGTAATAGTAAAGTTGTAGTCTTGTTATTTATAGTACTTTTTCATAAGAACCTGTTCATTTACTCATGTGAGCTATGCAACCGGGGCTGTCACAAAAATTTTAATAGTCATGTCTGAAAATGTGAAAACTATCTTAATATATGACAAACTGCTTTATAAATCTCATTAAAAGTTAGAAAGGCTGCAGCAACGGTATCACGAACTATTCCACCAGTTATGGTTATAAATCTCATAGTGCATTTAATTTTCAATTTCTTATATCGGACTTGATACAAAAAGAAATTGGTGAAATATTGCTATGCCGATAGACACACAACATGTTCAACTAAAGACCTTCTCTCTTAATCAAAGTTTTGTGTACACAGTTTTGTTAGTAATATTGCTAACATTGACAATAATGATAAAACATGCAGACAGTGGCCACAGGTATATAACGATCTGACAATTTTTGATGCTGCAACAATAAGTATGTACACATATTATTTAATAGAATTTTGTTTAATATGATTAGTTATGAATTTATTGATAGTTTATTTATCAGTAAGTAGATGGCGTTATTATTATATGAAAACTACGACAACCAAAACTTTATCCTCTAGTACTCAGACTCAAGTTAAGGTGCGACTCAATCGCACAAAAAATATGCTTACATTTATATATAATACATACATTTGGCATAAATTCTGCTTTTATCAAATATACGCAATCAGCGCCGCTAGCGGTGTGTAATGAAATTACTTTCCGATTTAACAATAACATCTAGAAATAGCAATGTCCTGTTTAGTTGTTAATATGACCAAACAATCTCTATTCATTGATTTAGTCAGGCTATATCATGATACAGTCAACAAACACTGTTAAACTTTATGAAATGTCGCCATTTCTCTTTCAATAATCGATTAATTTATGATATTATAAATTCTTAGATCTGACCAATACATGCATAAAACTCTTTTTATTTAAACTATAAGGATAATAGGAGTTTTGTACATACTAATTGCAATTTTTATGAGTTTATTTATAGATAAAAAACTAATACCTACTAAAACTTTTATAGATTAGAAATTAAACTTAGAAACAGCCTTTATGATTTTCGATAAATGTCACTACTATCTATTTAAGTAGTGATTAGTTACTACAAAATTTACACATATACAGTACATTAGAATTTTTAAATCAATTACAAATTTAATTAAATAACTATATAATGGCAAATGAGGCATAATGTTATTACTTTTTGTATTTTACGTTAGATGGCGCTGTCTTAAAAAAGTGAATACAACAATAATATCGTAGATTATCGGCGTAGTTCAATTTATTATACAACGGTTCAAACTAATTTCGGGCTTTATTTATGAATATTTTATTTGTTTTAATAAGACACATCAATCGTATAAAATAGAAATTAACATCCAGCGGTAGGAAAATACTTAACCCTCCTGTTTTGAAGTTCCGAAATCGGATAAAAAGTAGCCTATAAGTAGCCCCGGGTCCATACCTACCTACAAAATTTCATGGAAATCTGTTCAGTAGTTTTTGCGTGAATCTTTAATACACAGACAGACAGACAAAAATTCCAAAAATCAGTAATTTGGCTTCAATTGCCCTTTGTTTAGTCAATTTATTATATGTATAGATAATAACCCCTGGGAATAAGATGATCGCTACCAAGCTATTATTAATTTATTTTGTGCTGTTAATTGTGTAACATAGGTGCATTATTGTACGCTGTTATTTTTTTTTAAGATTTCCCGGCTTGTTTCTTGCTGATTCTTTCCCGGACAGAGGTTTTTTTCCGAACCAGTGGCAAATTAAATAAAAGAGTGACACAATAAGTATTATTTATAATCTATATTGAATAAAAACGTTTCTGTTTCTGTTTCTGTTTCCTCTTTACCGGTAATGACTTTCTGGTTTTACCCGTTCTCTACACTCATTACACACAACATTACGCTGCTATTTTACACTGGTATTTTGTGAAGGCGCGATCCTTTCCCCGTCGAGCCGACACATTTGTGCTACAACTATAATAAAGCTGCACCGTGGCCCTATGGTGTAAAAATGGTGACAGGTTCTATTTATAAAATGTTTCTATCAAACATTATTAAATTGTCTATTATATCAATTAAATAACTGGACTGCTACACCGTCTGTCCTTATTCAAGTACTTCAGAGATGTAAGCGATTGAGTGGATTTCAGTTCTTCTGGGGACATCGGTCTACCTCGAAACTCTTCTTCAATCTCTTGCAGCGTCCTGTCTTTAGTTTCTGGCAGGAACCACCAGGATATAGCCAAACAATAAGCTACAACAGCTGCATAAATTAAGTACGCACCATGGACGCCAAAGTTTTTAAATAGATATGGCACAGTTTTAACAGTTATAAACAAGTTGGACGACAGGAATAGAACGCTTAAGCCGCCAGCTAGACTTCTGTATTCCAGCGGGAACACTTCCCCTGCAATTATAAATGGCAGTGGTACGGTTCCTGTAGCGATTGAGAACATATGAATGTGAATCAACGCTATCCCAATGAAGGGATGATCGACGGGCAGCATGTTCTGACCCTTAGCGTAAGTGTAACTAGCTGTAGATACGAGCGCCAACAGGTTTATTCCAACAGTTATAAATAACATAGTTCTCCGTTTCACCTTTTTTATCACGTACACAGCAATACTGTTGGAGATGATCCGCTGAGCGTCGAGGGTTATCACCATGAGAGAGATATTCGCTCCATTACCAATCACATTAGTGAAGATATCGATGGTGTATGCAGCTAGAATGTTAGCTCCCGCCCACTGGCCAAGAGTGTAAATATGGATCATGATGAATATAGGTTTGTAGAACTCTCGCTTCCTAATTGTAGTCTTGATGTACGCCAACTGTGCTTTCAGCCTCTTAGAAAAGGACTGGGAAATATTTGCGTCGGTTTTCGATTCTCTTACCACCATGCTTGTTTCAATCATCCTGTGTAGTTCTTCTTCCTCTCCTTCTCCTCTTAGCCATCTGAAGACCTTTTCACTGTCCTCATATCGCCCTTGGTCCGCTAGCCAACTTGGCGATTCAGGTGAATATAAAACTATAAGAAAGTCCACAAACGTTATGCAGGCGATGACTAGTGCAGCGATTTGCCAGACCAAATAAGACCCCAAGGTGTGAACGATAAATACACCAGTCGCTGTGGTCAAAGATATGGTGGTCAAGAACGGTCCTCTGTTGTTTGGACTGGTGTATTCGCCAATTAAAACTGGTCCCAATGTCGCACCCATTCCCATAGCGAGGCCTTGGAGGAACCTAGCGATGAGGAGGACTGTGATGTTGGAGGCGAATATGATGCAGAACCAGCCGACGATCATTGGTGCTATGCTGACAAGGTTGGCAGTTCGCCTGCCGTATTTCGCCATTATTGTTGGTATTATGAAGTTGCCAGTGACGAGTGCGAAGCCCAGGATTGAGGCTGTAAATTAAAAAAAAATTACATCTTATTTTTTATATATACCAAACTGAATTCGAAATCCACGGACCTACATTACTTCAACTTAAAACCAACTCAAGGCAATATCAATAAAGCGATTATTATAATTACGGTTTATTAATAACACTCTGTCTCTGGTTTTCTACACTCACTAAACGAAACACAACAGCATTAAGCTGCTATTTTACGAGCGACGAATGGGTCAAGCTGACCCATTCGTGCTACAACCATAATATAGCTGCAGCGTGACTCTACCACGTGACTTCGGCGCAAGAGAATCCATTACGGCGCCCACGGGGCAATATATTCAATTTAATTCAATTAAAATCAATTCATTTTCTATTCTTGAGTTTATGCCTTAATTATAAAAGATACTCTAAGAAGGCACTGCACATATTTACAATTAGTAACATTATTATCATATCTTATCTACCATGGGAAGTGTTCTGAGGAATTGTTCGGATTAGTTTCAGCCGCCAAATTTCACGAACGCAAGTCGCGTTAAAATTCCCGGTGCCATCCTCACCATCCGGATGCTTGGCGATCTACTACTGTACGTTTTACTAGGAGTTTTCTTCCTTGTACAACTTCTCAGGGGAATTGTTTACCACCGGCAACTTTTCCGGACCGACTTAGGGACCTTCAAGAAAAGAGCAATCCTTTCTAAAGGCCGGCAACGCATCTGCAATTCCCTTGGTGTTGCGGTTGTTCATGGGTGGCGGTAGTCACTTACGATCAGGTGAGCCGCATGTTCGTTTGCCCTCTCTTCTAAAAAAAATGTATTATTATATTTAGTACTTGGCTTACGTGGTAGAGCCATGCTGCAGCACGAATGGGTCGGTTCGACTGGGTTAGGACCTTGCTCTCACAGAATACCAGCGTAAAATATCAGCTTAATGCTGCTGTGTTTCGTATGGTGAGTGTAGAGAACCGAAGACTCTTTTAACTGGATATTAGACATTCCATCTCAGTCCTCAGGGCTGGCAACGCATCTACATTTTGATTCTTATTTGAAGATAAATGTAGATGTATATGGGCCACAGCAACCACTTACCATCAAGTGGACTGTGTGCTCGTTTATCACCCTTCTATAAAAAATATAGTATTTACATAAAGATGTTATTTATACAACTATATTTTACAATTTACCTAAATAATAAATCATAAAAACATATTATTTATTCATATTTCCTACTGAATCACATAAAAACTCCTTTTCGTTTATGGTAAGTGGATGCTGTGGCCTATAGACACATATATACATTTTTCCTAATTAAAAAGAGTTTTCATCCCTGAGAAAGCCTCGTTTCGCCAGTCGAGCCGATCCACAAAGCTACAATATGGCTTCAATATAGCTACAATATAGCTCGATGCTGAAAGTAAACGCACGATGAATTCCTGTGCGAATGGTGTAATGATGAGATGCGGTAGAGCTTGCACTGGCGTTAGAGGTTGCCTAGAAACTTGCCGCAGTGAGTGGTTCCATCATTTTTTTATAGAATAAGGGTGGCAAACGAGCACACATTCTACCTGATGGTATGTTGATGTTATGGCCCATAGACCCATGAGGACTAAGATGGAATTCCTCATTCCCAGTAAAAAGGGTCTCCGAATATCTATCTACACGCACCATACGAAACACAGCAGTATTAAGCTGCTATTTTACGCTGGTATTCTATGATAGCGTGGTCCTTCCACGTTCGAGCCGACCCTTCGACATTCAACAAACTGGTGCAGTTGAAATAATATAACTGTGACGAACAGTCAAAGGGGGAATATTAAAACGTATACAAGTGCGCTGTGGAAGTGACCATCGTAAGTATTTGAGCGGAATTTTCATTTGTACGAATTGAATTTGCAGCTCGATGTAACAAACCGTACTTACCACGTAACCGCAGTACGAACGGGTCGGCTTTATCTGGAAGCAACACGCTCTCACATAATACCAACGTGAAATAACAGCTCAATGCTGCGGTGAGTGTAGAGAACTAGAGATAATTTATACTGGAAACGAGAAATTCCATCTAAGTCCTCAGGGGTAACAACGCATCTGCATTTCGAGGATAAATGTATATATCTATAGGTCACAGTACCACCTACCATCAGATGGACTGTCCGCTTGTTTATAACCAGACTCGTTTATGACAAAATAAGTGAACATGGGCAGTAAGCACTTACAATCAATTATGCGTTTGTTACCTCAATTTCGTAAAAAAACTTACCTATCCAAGAGCCTGATGAATCATCAATGGGTATGATGGAGTCGGGTTTACGTAATTGCGGTAGTAGAATAGCAGCGAAGCCCATCACCATACCGTGGCCAGCCATGTTGAGCGACACGCCCAGAGTCACGAAGCACTGGAAATGACAAGTGGTAAAATTAATAATTTTGTACAACCAACTTGAATATTAAATGAAATAAGAACATTATCAATGTCGTCGAAGTCAATTAAATACGAATTATTAAGAATTATTCAAAAACTACCGGTCAGATCTTCAAACGACCGCATGAGAAGCACCAGATTTCAAATAAATAATGCATCATTAAAATTGGTCCACCTAGAAAAAGTTATGAGGTACATACACATAAAAATACAATCGAATTGAGAACCTCCTCCTTTTTTGAAGTTGGTTGAAAGAGAAAAAATATATCTTACTTACTTATCTTCACGCACAATCCCTAACGGGACAGCCAGAGAGAACAGATCGCCAAGTGTCACGATCCCTACATACCTCTTTCGCTTCTTTCATGTTCATTAACTTCTTCATACATGCACGTCTAGGTATCCGAGTACTCTTGACCTTCCCCTCTTCGAGTAATTTGCTTACATGGTCTTCGAAAGTTAGTCTCGGTCTACCTCGACACCTTTTAATATTTACTTTCGCGCTATATATTTTCTTCACCATTCAGTCTTCACTCATTCGTTCAACGTGCCCAAACCATCGGAGTACGCTCCTATCAACTTTTGTGATAAGGTCGTCTTTCAATCCTGCCATATTGCGAATCTCTTCGTTTCACTTTCGGTCGGCTATGGTAACGCCGCACATTTTACGAAAAGATCGCATCTCCACTGCATTCAAAGTTTTTTGGATGCTTCTTCTGGCATACCCAGGTTTCGCTGCCATATAACAAAGTCGGCACCAACACTGCATTATGTATTGCAAGGCGTGCACTCTTCACTACGCCTTGCCTTTTGACTAACGCATTCAGGGCACCATTGACTTTGTTCCCGGCAGCGACACGCCTGTCCACATCTAAATCACATCTTCCATCCCGGCTGAAAGCACTCCCCAAGTATACAATTTCATCTACCTGTTCCAGACATTCCTGATTTACCCATATTTCACAGTTCTCTCTTCGTCCTTTTCAAATACCAGAACCTTAGTTTTATTAGCATTCAAACGGAGACCTTTAATTTCACATTCCTCTTTCATACACGTGACTAATGCCTGCAGTTCTGCTTCTGATGGTGCAATAAGCACTGCATCATCAGCATACAGCAGACAATTAACTTTAATGTCACCCAATTTCACACAAAACTGCTATTTTTCGTTATATTATATGTTCGTGGCAAAACATGGCAGTGGGGAACAAATGATTTAAGGCATTTATTCTGTGGTAGTGAGTAATAAGTCGACACGGCACAGCGTCGGCATTTTAAGGTGCAGCATCATGTCGGGAAGACTGTACCATGCTCTGACAGAATACCAGCGTGGATAGCAGAACAATTCTGATTTTGAGAAGAGGTAATATGAACAAGGATCAATTATGAAAATAAACTGAATATCTTAATAACTTAAATCTTGTTTACATTGCCTTACATAGAGGGGTGGCCACTGGAAAATAGACTAAGATATAATTTAAATTTAATAATGCGTAATTTGACATGTAGTACATAATAATTTAAATTTAACGTTTAATTTTTAAGTTAAATTTTTTAATTAAGAAGTTTTTAATAAGAGATAGGTATTACCTCTCAAAGTATAGCTTAAGACTGGTAGTATAATAATTTAACAAATGATTTGGAATCGTTATTTTAAAGAATGATATACATAATTATTTAAAACCTTTTATTGAACATCAAGCATCCATCCACGCAACAATTATAGTATTATTATTTATCAAATAGGTGATATACATAATATATATAATTTTTTTAACTACAGAATACTTTTTCAACTATTTTATCCTACAATTAAATATACTAAACACTAAAGAAAAACTATTTCAACAAGTATTTACAAAAAACTATTTACGTAAACAGCGTTAAAAAAACTTTAACATTCAATCGCCACAACGCGCTAGCCCCGACTGCGTATAAGGCCGGGCAGTCTCGAGATTGTAGGTAATTATTTCCATAGATATGAGTGTATATACGGAAAAAATTTTCACACAGGTAGCTAGAGTAACAGAGGCCTACCGAAGCTTAAATCACGCTATCAAAGTTTTGAAGTTACCGCGCCATATAGCTCGAAAAACCACAACTGATGGGGAAGAAAAGACGGCAAAAGTAACCTCGTAAGGGTAAGTGAAGTGTAGGGTGAACCTCCCCCAACAGTCTATGCCTGTGTTCAACAATGGTCTTGTGAAGGGCTGTAATGATGATGATGATAATGATGATGATGTTGCAGGTGTTCGAGAAGGAGCGTGAGCGTGGTCAACATAAACATTTTTCAGCAAATTAAACAACGAAACGTACTGAAATAGTCTGCTCATAGCATTGTGCGTTGCGCTACCAGGAACTCATAATTGTAAAGAATTATTTATTAGCTTTATCGTACAAGGTTAAAATAATAATAATACAACAAACGAAGCAAAGTGTGCTGTGGTGTCAGGGTTGTCTCACAATATTGACTTTTTATCGTTACTAATTAAAAATAAATTAACGTTAGAAATTAATTAAAGTAGATTAATTAGGACTTAACATAAAGGAATTAAAATTAAAGTGGATATTATATGTATACATTATCGTATTTATAATATATTTTGTGACCGCCTCTTTTGTTTAGTGTTCATAAACGTGACTGCTAACCATGACGTTCAGATTTCGAATCTAGAGTCGAGACAAAAAACGGTTATTAAGAATTTCCTGTCAAAAAATTCTCAATAGTTGTCCGGATTTAGGAAGTTGGCGATGTCTCACCCCCGTTCCTCGGAAAACACGTAAAGCCGTTGATTCTGCGCCTGATCTCTCTCCGATCGTATCGGTTTACCATCCTATTGTAGTATAAGAGTGAGGGAATAGAGAGTGCACCTGTGCTTTTGCATACACTCGGGTACTATAATCATGTCCTGCGCAGATGGCTGAAAATTAAAAATTAAGGAAATTAAACACGATAAAATATTTATTTATTTGGTTATTTTGCGTAATGTGTGTTTTACAGTTGTTGTATAAATGTACTACAACACATCAACCATTTCTGGTGTACAAAATGGTAGAAATTTAAAAACATTAAGTATTATTAAGTACATTATAGATTAAAATTACAAAAAAATGGACATTGCATAATAATTAACCAAAAAAAAAACATAATAATAAACTAGAAAGTGACCCATTAAAACAAAAACATTTACTATTATTTGCATTATCACATCATTAATATTTATATTTTCATGTCACATTAAGTATTAAAATATTATTACTAAAAATGGTCCAAAATTTAAAGATATTGTTTTTCCAACAACACAAGAAAAAGATTTATTAAATAGCCACTTTTTCAACTCGTTCCCGAAACTCTTACTTGATTGTAGTTTTATGTTATCGGGTATAGCGTTAAATACTTTTATGCACATTGCATAGCAATTCTTATGATAATTAACTGTCTTTGGTATTTTATCGGTAACTAATTTATCTGGATGCCTCCAAAGGTTTAGATTTGATAATATCTCCAGCAGTTACAAGCAGCTCGGAGTTATTTTTAACGAATTTTGCTATTTCAAGGAAAAAGGCGTGAAATCTCTAAATATGTAAAAGTAGTTTTAACCAATGTGTAGTATTCGCTTAAATATAAGAAAATATTACAATAAAGACATTAATTAATTCGCGACCATCTGCTTAAAAATACAATGATGTGTCTTACCTGGATTGAAGAGCACCTCCCGTCCTCCCTCAATTGCGTGCACCAATCCCGTCACCACTAATCCTAGCACCACTACTCCCAACACCAGTACTCCCGGCACCACTACTCCCAATACCACCACTCCAGGAAAGACACACCATCGACAACAACACGACACGAGTTTTGCCTCTACACGAGGCAATTTCAGGTGATGTAGACTCTACGGCGGCTGACCGCTAAGGTCTAAATCACCTGAAGATGCCTCGTGTAGAGGCGAAACACGTGTCGTATTGTCGTCGATGGTGTGTCTTTCCTGGAATAGTGGTGTTGGGAGTGGTATTGCCGGGAGTAGTGCACGCAATTGAGGGAGGGCGGTAGGTGCTCTTCAATCCAGGTAAGACACATCATTGTATTTTAAGCGGATGGTTGCGAATTAATTAATGTCTTTATTGTAATGAATTTCCGCAACTTAACGCCCGGTTCTATTAATTATCGAAAATATTACACTCAAAATAATTGCTACAAAGGCGAACTAGATGTCAAAACGGCATTCTTTGCCAGCTAACTTTTGGCGGCCTCCAGACCGAATTTATTACACGGCGGCCAATCTCTACATCTGGCTATCTATTGTGGAAGTAAGAGTTTTACAAGCAAGCCGATGGTATTGCGATGGGCCCATCTGTATCTCCATTGTCGTCGACATATTCATGGAAGGCTTTGAGGAGTAAGCCCTCCTTACTGCACCTGTAACCCCAAGGCTCTACAAGCGGTACGCAGACGATACTTTCACAATATCACTATTAGACAAAGTAACCGCGCTCCCCGGGAATTAAAAACTAAGTAAATTAAACGCGATAAAATCCGTGAAAGGAGTTTTGATCAATATTTTTTATAGGTTAGGGTGACAAACGAGCACACACTCCACCTGATGGTAAGTGGTTGCTTCTCTATCTATCTTCAATTACGAATCAAAATGCAGATGCGTTGTCACCAGTGAGGACTAAGATTTAATGCCTCGTTTCCAGTAAAAAGGGTCTCCGGTTCTCTACACTCACCATACGAAACACAGCAGCATTAAGCTACTATTCGACGCTGGTATTCTGTAAGAGCGTGGTCCTGCCCCAGTCGAGCCGACTCATTCGTGCTACAACTATACTACTAAATCACTGCACCATGGCTCTACTACACATTTTGAGTGCAATAAAGAATTTATAATGTATGCGTGTAATATTTTATGTTTCACCTGCAAATATCATGAACAACATCATCTTTAATTTATATGGTAACATTAACATTAAGGTAACGAATGAGGACCAGATAAACATTAGGTAAGTCATCTAACATCAATTAAAGTCAAAACGTAGATGGGTGAGTATGCCTGTCTGTGTCTGTTTCAAAAGGACGGTTCAATTGGAGAAGGATCACTACCGTGAAATTGCAGAATGATGATATTGTTTCGTATGCTAAGTTGTGAGAAGCGGACCCGGTAACGAGGCATTCCATATTAGTCATCAAGTGTAACGCATCTGCGTTTTGATTTTTGATCGAGGATAAATGCAGATGTCTACGGGCCACAGCATCCACTTACCAGCAGGTGAACTGTGTCATCGTTTATCACCCTTACTTTATAAAAAAAACTAAGAAGATTGGTTATAAAAGTCCTCCAACTTTATCACACGATGGAATAAAAACATCGACAAAATCGATCACATATCTCATATCTCAACTGATACAGGGGGCCCTTGATCGAATCTATATTAGCGCACACGTCAGATAAAAAACAAACACAAGATATTTTAAATTGCAATAGCCTTGGTTTCCAGCGTGTGCCGATATGAACGATATCAAATGATATTAAGTTTAATAAAAATGTGTTTCGAAGAAAGACTGATTTCTTTCAATAGCGGTACATTTTGAATCATACTTCTAAAGAGCTTTAGAATTTTAAAGTACACGAGTAAATTCGATGTGTAAACTTAACTTTATAGTAGCATTGAAAGAATATACACAACCATATATAACATATATACCACAACTTATATCATCTATCAGAAGTTATAAACAAAACAACAGAATGGCTGAAAACTAAATTACAACGAAATCGAAACACGTTTAGAAATACATAATTATTTAACTTGTTACCTACCTATTCATAATTAATAATTTACCAAATATACCATACCTCAACATATGCATACAACTAATACCTACATACATTTTATATTTTATTATAAAAATAAAATATAAAACATTTATATATTCTGTATAGAGAGAGGAACCTAGGAGCTAAGACTGAGGAAAAGTAATAAGTGTCAAAGAAAGACCAATTCGGAAGCCATTATATTATGTGGAAATCATATTATTCGGTTTTGTTTTTTGAGGTCGGTTTTCATATTCTTAAAAGTTTAATTTATCGACTTTTTGAATGGACTAAGCCATACCACAACCAAAAAATGAAGGTAACAACTTGCCGTGCAGTGGTGGTGTAAGAATATCCACTTACTAAAACTGACTGAGGCTGAAGGAAACTGAACCAGGAGGTGGACAGCAGTATCATCCCGATGATAATAAAATACTGCGATCACCAACCCGTCCGGAAAGCGTGGCAATGACGACTACCATTACCACTGGGAAACATGGGAGAGATCTGTTTTTTTTTTATAGGGTAGGGTGACAAAAGAGCACACAGTGCACCTGATGGTAAGTGATTGCTGTGGCCCAGGGACATCTACATCCATCCTCGATTACGAATCAGAAATGCTGATGCGTTGTCACCAGTGAGAACTAAGATGGAATTCACGTTTCCAGTAAACAGAGTCGCCGCTTCTCTACACTCACCATACAAAACACAGCAATATTAAGCTACCATTTTACGCTGGTATTCTGTAAGAGCGTGGTCCTTCCCCGGTCGAGTCGACCCATTCGTACTCCAACTATACTACCAATATAACTGCAGCATGGCTCTACCACGTGTAAATCTGTGTTCAGCAGTGGACTTTTGATGGACTGCAATTAATGGATGTATAAATTAAAATTAAAATAAATTGTGTAAAAATTATTTGGAACAAAAATGATGAAGAGAGTACTGTATTTTAGTATAATTTTATACAATAAGAGCACACAGTCCAGCACACAGTGGATGCTGTGGCCCATAGACATCTACATCTATCCTCGAATACCTCGAGTTTTCACCCCTGAGGAGTAAGATGGAATGCCTCGTTTCCAGAAAACAGGATATGCGGTTCTCTACACTTACTATATGATACACAGCAGCGTAATTAAGCTGCTATTTAACGCTGGTATTTTAAAAGAGCATGATACAATCATAATAAAGTTTATAAAATATGATTTATAATATATTTGTCAGGCCTGTTGGTCTAGTTGTTAGTGACCCTGACTGCTATGTCGCAGGTCGTGGGTTCGATTCCCACCCAGGACAAATGTTTGTGTGATGAGCACGATCATTTGTTCTGTGTCTGGGTGTAATTTATCTATAATATTTATGTATTTAGAAATATATAAGTATGTTTAGCAGTTTTCTAGTACCCATAACACAAGCTCTGCTTAGCTTGGGACTAGATGGCGTTGTGTGCTAGTTGTGGAATATTATTATTTTTGGGGTATCTATATAGTTTTCTCATCTAGTTGGGTTCTATAAATATATAATTATAAATGAAAATGAAAAGATAAATATACATAAATATCAATAACATAAAATAAATATAAAAATACATAAATAAATAAAAGCCCAACCAGATGGAGGCCCTCGGCAGGGTAGACCAAACGGCCGAGGGTTAGGGGGAAAGGGAAAGAAACCGGCGGACGATGCGGGCGGTATCGATGAGCACCGCCTTCTGCCCGGAGCGGTCCGCCACGTAGTCCCAGTCGCCTCAGATGACCCGAGAGGCTGACTGGGATTAGCCCGTTTGCAGAGACGACTACAGGAATAATTTCAGTCGGCAGACCACCCCACATGTCGGTCACCTCGTGAGCCAGGTCCAGATATTTTGTTTGCTTGTCTGTTTCGGCTTTCACGAGGTTCTCGTCATACGGAATGGTAATGTCGACCAAAAATATCCTTGACTGTGCCCGGTCCATCAGCACAATATCAGGCTTATTCGCAAGAATAGTCCTGTCTGTGATGATGGCTCGGTCCCAATAGAGCCTGGCGCGATCATTTTCGAGCACGGCTTCCGGCAAGTACTTGTAATACGGCAATTTCCGATCAACGAGACCGTATTTCAGAGCGAGCTCCTGGTGAAGAATTCTGGCTACTAGGTTGTGCCTGTGCAAGTACTCAGAGTTAGAAAGCGCCGAACAACCGGAGATGACATGCCTAAGTGACTCACCGGGATGGCGACAAGCTCGACAGATGTCCACGGTGCCATCCTTTAGGATGTATCTCCGATAGTTGTTGGTCTTAATAACCTGATCCTGTATTGCACAGACAAAACCCTCGGTTTCCCCGAAGAGATCACCAAAGCGTAGCCAGTGGAGGGAGGCTACTGTGTCTACGAAAGGCTCATGTAGAGCCTTGTAGAACCTCCCGTGGAGCTCCTTCTCCTTCCACACGGTCTCCCGGTTGGAAATTGTCTGCACTGCCGGGTCTTGCCATTGCTCGTTGGCTAAGGATAGAGGGGTAAGTCCTTTATCACAAGAAATGACGTCCTTATAGAATGGATCATCCGATCTCGCCAGGAAGTAATTACGGAGGCTGCACACTTCGCGATTATGCATGGTGAGCGCGCTCAAGAAGCCACGCCCACCATGCTTTCGCGGCAAGTACAGCCTCATTACCGACGATCTCGGATGATGCATCCTGTGGGACGTCATGGTAGTGCGGACTTTTCTATCCAGGGCGTTAAGATCAGTCTGAGTCCACCTGAGTATGCCAAAGGTATACATGAGGACAGGCATGACCCAGCCGTTATATGCGTGTGTCTTATTCACACCGGACAAAAGGCTGTTAAGCACTTTGGTCAAGCGTGCATAAAACACGTCGCAAACTGACTGTTTCATACCAGCCTCATCGATACCGATGTTCTGTGACATACCCAGGTATCGGTATGTTTCAGCCTCGGAAAGGGTCCTTAAGTTGAAGGGCATAGATAAGTCTATGCCCTCAGAGTTAGCAACCCTTCCCCTTTCAACATGGAGGACCGCACACTTATCCGTTCCCAGCTCCATTCCAATAGAATTGCTAAATTCACAAGTGATGTTTAGCAATTCCATAAGATGGGAGCGACTGGATGCGAATAACTTGAGGTCATCCATATAGAAAAGGTGGGTCACTTTTGTACCTCCTTTCCGAAGCTGAAATCCCCTCCCGGAGCCCTCCAGTAAAGTACTGAGAGGGTTCAGGGAGAGGCAGAACCAGATTGGACTCAGACAATCGCCCTGGAAGATACCCCTTCTTATCCTTATGTGGTTCTCCGCAGCCATCATCCGCTCACCCAGATGACAAAGGATCGTACTCCACTGCCCCATACACTGCTCGAGGAAGTCTCTCACTGTACAGTCTATCTTGTACAGCTCGAGGACTCTCTTTAGCCATGTATGGGGCACCGAGTCGAATGCCTTTCTGTAGTCTATCCAGGCGGCGGAGAAATTCCGACGGTTGCGTTTCACCACTTTGCCAATGACCGCGTCAATGAGGAGTGGTTCCTTAGTTCCACGACCACCGCCCCGACATCCATTTTGAGCGCGTGACATCACCTGATTTAGCTCCAGGTGACGAGTGATTCTCGCGCTCAAAATGGATGTCAGTGTCTTATATATGGTGGGTAGACACGTAATGGGGCGGTATTTGCTCGGGTCTGTGGTAACCTGGTCTTTAGGAACCAAATGAGTGATCCCAGTAGTGAAGAGGCTAGGGAGCGACTTCTGGTTGAGAGCCTCTTGAAACTGACGGGCGAGCACAGCGTGACACACCATGAACCCCTTCAGCCAGTAGTGATGCAGTCCGTCGAGTCCCGGGCTTTTCCAGTTCGGGGCTCTACGGACTGCCTCAGCTACGTCATCCGGCGTTATGATGACGGGGTCCATGGGCGTAATACTCGCACACTGACTCGCCACAACTTCCGTCCAAGGGCCCTCGCTGTGGTTTACGGGCTCTGACCACAGGCCACGCCAAAATGCGACAGTGTTAGCCTGATCCGGTCCTAGGCCCGCTCCACATACCTCTGGTCGCTCCAACGATTTGTAGAGCCTCTTCTGATCACTCTGGAAGAGACGATTCTGGTTGAACCGCCTTGACCTCTCGGTAAATCGGCGAATCCGCTTCCCCCAAGCAGCAATCTTTTGCTTCAGGTCGTCTATGCGCTCCGTTAGTTTCTGCGTGATGTCCGGCTGGGACAAACTGATATTTGTCCCAGCAAACGCCATTCTAACGGTGCGCACAACCCTCGGTCTATTATTACCCGACCTGAAGCTTATCAGTCTGCCGATAAGGGCCCTTGCCTTTGCGATACGGTCCTCAAATCTTTTTCTCCAGGCTGGGATGGCGCTACTTTATTTAGTAGCGCGTCCAGCCATGGGAAGTTTGGCGCCAATAATACGGCAAGCTGCCACTGCGGCGCCAAAAAGAACTGAGTCCGTCTCGCAAAGGTCCCGGCTGGCTTCCAAATAGGTTACCAGCATTGGTTTAAGAGCCCTCACGACAGCCCGATTTCGCTTGCTTAGGGGTATGCGGGGAAGTCGCGGTCGATTTTCGAGAGGCATGCTGCGCGTTTCCAAAATCGCCTCTTCCAATATACTCCTCATTTGCTCTAGTTCGTGGGAGACCATTTTCTCATCGTCTGAATCAACCACAACTGGAAGATCCATGGCGGCTTCTACGCGTGGCAGCTGGTCTGTCGCCTGAGAAGCCGCATCCTCAGCCGTAGCCAATTCATTCGATGAGGGAATAGCCTCACGGCGTAGTCGTTCGAGCTCGGCATCATCAAATATTTTCGAGCGCATGATGTACCGAACTCGGTCTGCCAGGTTTTGTTCCGTGACGGGAATAGACGGCTCCAGCTCAGCAAAAAAGCAGTGCATCCGAGCCCGATACGCTATCCCCGCAGTTTCTTCCCCTTTCGCCCTATAGTACGTCCGCAATGCGTTTGCGTTCATATCCCTTGTCCAACGCATGCGGCGCACTCCACCAGCGGCGGATGCCGCTTGCCGAGTCCGAGAGGACCCTGCCGACATCAAGCCGTCTGGTGGGGATGATGGATGCGGGGGGCTGTTAGGTGATCTTGCAGCTCCTCGCGCTCGGCTGGCGGCCCGCATGCTGCCGCGTCCAGCGCCAGCTCCAGACGCGCCCCGGCGACCCCCAGGCAGCGGCCCTATACTCTTTCTACTCAAATCCATCATCCATTATTGGGCGTCAATAAACGGGAGACGCCCAGGCCCGGCACCGTTTCATTGTATCATTGTACGGCCGTAAGCACAAACGGGCCTTTGCACCCTGAGTACTGCCGAGGCACGGCGCTCACACCTCTTGGCAAGGCGCTGACTGACTGCACCGACGTAGCAGTTTTGACACTTAACTGTTTCGTCAGCGGGCGATGGGGTCGTCACTTCCCTACGCCTTTATATATTATTATTATTATTATTATAAAGCTGCAGCGTGTCTCTACCACGTATGAAAATCAATCAATCTAGTAAAACATTAATCACTTATCGAATAAAACTCAAGGCGCGGCATTTCTTGGTAACTTCACACTAATAGGTATTTTTAATAGAGTATTCCATTAAGTTATTGTATGTGTTTGACTCATTGTTTATTGTTTGTTTAGACATTGAGCCCTATTGACCTTCATTTGCCGCGGCACTCGTTGTAAGTAATTAATTTTCTCTTAATTATCAATTGTATCTAGTTTCAATTCATTGTTTGAGGTTTGCTAAGTGTTAGGACTCTTTGGCAGCCTTCTTTACACAGTGAAATGCAACGTATTATATATAGACACGTCATGAACGAACATCGCGGCGCTTAAAAACGGCGAAAATACTAGAACTACTTATACGCATGAAGAAAGAGAAAGAAAATATGAGACCGTACGGCAGGATGCCTGTTGCTTGACTACTAGCTGCATGCGCCGGCCGCCATTAGACGGCGTCGTCGAATAAAATGAAATGAAAATAGTTAGTTTTGTGACCTTACGCATGAAATGACACATTTTTGTCTTTAACTTTTGGGGTATAATTTGTACATCGTCTGAAAACACACGACGGCATGTTTTCTTTATGTTTTGCACATGTTTACACACACGAATCACGATATAATGAATTAAAAACAAACGTAGCGTCGCGCGACAGGTTGGTGCGTGACTAAGCGCGATGTGGCCAATTGGCTTCATTTCATGTTGCCATTTTAGAGTGCGGACAACGTATCTATAAGTTTATACATCATTGGTGAAATGACTACGCATACTTATGAGCAGTCACCACGTTAAACGTTTTATCTTTATAAATAAATAAAATTGACATCTGTTTGTAATTTGTAAGGTAAAAATAACGGCTTTTAACTAAATGCATATGAAAGTATATTCTTACATAAAAAAAACAATTTTAAAAATGTTGTCTGTTTATATGTCTTTTTGTTCCGGTTAAACTCAAAAATGGCTGGACTGATGTTGACAAGGCTTTCACTGGCAAATAGCCGATGTTATAAGGAACAACTAAGGCTACTTTTATTTTAGAAAAACAATTAGGGTTCCGCGCAAAAATGCGAAACCCATGAAGTTGCGGGGAAGAGCTAGTCTTAAATATGGCTTCAATATCTTTTACTGGGTTGCAGTATTGCTTTTCTGTCTAAGAGTAAGGGTGAGTACCAGACCCTTACTTTTTTTGGAGGAGGAAGCAAACGAGCATACGGCTCACATGATGGTAAGTGATCACCGTTGTCCATAAACATCTGCAACACCATTGGAATTACAGGTGCATTGCCGACCTTTTACAAAAGTAGTCTCTTTTCTTGAAGATCCCTAAGTCATAACGATCCGCTGGTAAACCTATTTTTCCGGCATAACAATGCGTACAATGCTGTGTACCGATCTCTCTGAAGATCTGATGGGTTTAAAGGAATGTTGACAGACTGTCAGGCATTCCATTTTAGTGCTCAGAGGTAACAACGCATCTGCAGCTTTGCTTGAAGTTACTGTTTGTGTCCATGGTCCCCAGTAAACACTTACCATCAAACTGGCAGTAAGTTTGTTTGTCACCTTTTTTCACCGTCACTGTTCGATCCATGTAATAGCGGTGTAAGTATATCCACTACCCCATACCCCTTGGGTGTTGTAAGAGGTGACAGAGGATATCAAACTAGGAGATAGGCAGCAGCATCCCAGGTAACAGGAAGCATTTTAACAAACGAAATGTTTTCATAGGATAGGCTGACAAACGAGCACACGGTCCACCTGATGGTAATGGTTGCTGTGGCCTATAGACATTTATATCGATCCTCGATTACGAATCAAAATGCAGATGCGTTGTCACCCGTGAGGACTAAGATGGAATGCCTCGTTTCTAATAAAAAGGCTCTCCGGTTCTCTACATTCACCATACGAAACACAGTAGCATTAAGTTACTATTTTACGCTGGTATTAAGTGACAGCGTCGTCCTTCCCCGGTCGAGCCGACCCCTTCGTGCTACAACTATACTACTAATATAACTGCAGCATATCTCTAACACGCATAAACATATGTAGAACTTAATTTCCGTATACTCATAAATAAGTTCACCGAGCATACACGCTATACAGTTTTCAGCTGTTTTTAGTGACTTAGAATCTACAAAAGCATTTTAAGTAGTAGGATAATGCCTAATGCTGCTTAACAGCATAAACTTGTACCATTAGAATGCACCGTAAATCCGTTAAACAGCTTTCAGCTATTGTTAGTACCCTATGTTGTGTAATAGCACCTTTAAGTGGTAAGTAAAGGCCTAGTACTGTTGAACAGCATAAACGTGAGTCAATGTAATGCTTGTATTTTTAAAGATCAACTAAGTTCTGTTATACAATATATTATAGCTGCACATAATATGTTCATGTTTTGTTGATCATATAATTTTTTAGCGTAGCATATAAGTAGTAAAAGTACAACGTTGATTGCATCATAACATTTAGTACCGCATATTAGAGATGTTTTTGCCATGATGTAGGATTTATTTAAGTTCTAACTGTGAACACTTAAATAGCTCCAATCATTCTTTTATACATTCTAATGCTAGTGTAATGCTTTTATAATACAATTAACGTCTTCGTTATCAGTAATATTGCTAACATAATGCTTCTGTAATGCGGTAGGCAACTTCATTCACCGTAGTTATGCTTCTTTAATGCGATTGTCATCTTCAGTGGCCATAATAATGCTTTTTAGTGCTATTTATACATTCTCTGACTACAATAATCCCAATAAAATGCGCCTGTAATGTAATTAAACAACTATTGTGAACGTATTTAGGATCTAAAGCCGTAGAATTTGTGCCCAAATAAGCATTACAGTAGCCGTATAAACGTTTCTAATACTACTATAGAACTAACCCAAAATGCAAAAATGATACAGAAATGCCGTTAGTCGGCCGTTATACTACTTTGATGTGTTACTTGGGATCTTTCTAATAACAACGAGAAAACAATAAAAGGCGGTTGCCAATCGTGGCAACTATAGCAAATAGTCCAACGATGCAATACTTTCCAGACCTTCCGCCTACAGACTTCTTCCAGAATTTGGATAGCTTTGTGGCGCGAAAAAAATTCGATACCCAAGAGGCAGAACAAAATGGTTTCGAAGAACTTGTTGCCTCCCGTTGAGCTGATTTCTTCAAGAAGGGCATCAATAAACTACCACCGCGTTGGCTAACATACATCAATTGCATGGGTGATTACTTTGATTAATAAAAATAAAAAATTTAGAAAAAATCACGTTAACATACATATTTCATAAAAAACGGCATTTTTATAGGTTATGTACTAACAACCTGCTCTTCACCTGGATAAGATCTGTTCATGTAATGTTACTTATTTTATCAATGTTTCATTCATCTAAAAAACGTCTAGTTTTTCGGAAAAATATAGATGAGATGCCTCCTGGCTTTGCTCTCTATCTGTTCTTAAAGTTTCATTACAATCAGTTCAGCCACTTTAAAGATTAGCCTGGATAGACAGACAGAATTTTATGTCTTAATATCATGGAAATAACTCCCTGAGCTTAATAGAAGCATAGTAAAAACAGAATAGTAGGATCCTTCCGCGCCGCACGAGACTTAAATGCCTACTGTTGCAGGGTTGTCACTGTCTTTTTGTTTAACGGCTAAGTCTCATTTAGTTTTATATGTAGTTATAATATTTACAAACATAATACATACTGATACGTATCTACACATCATATTTGTTAATTAGATATTTCTTTTATTTCCTCTCAAAGAATCAATGTTTTTCAAAAAAAAATTCCAGCTTTACATTACAACAAATAACTAAAATACAAGTAAATTAACACTGAACATATGGTGTCAGCTCAGATTTAATGTTTAAAATTAATTTGATCTGATGTGATATAATAATTAATGTGCTTATGAGGTATGTATCTATGTATAGATATAGAAATATAACCTATAAAGCTAGTTTAATTAAACAAACACTCATATTAATTTCTTTTACAAAAGGAGAAAAAAATGCATAACGCGAACGGCTGGAATAAAAGCCAGGCCATGACTGCACTCACCCTAAGCTTGCGCGACCAAGCCTTAACTGTGTTGGAAGCTCTCGGTAAGAAAGTGACCTACGAGCAGCTCCTTGAGGCATTGGAGGCGAGATATGGCGACGCTCACTTGGAACACGTCTTTCGCACGCAGCTTAAAGATCGCGTGCAACGCAGCAACGAAAACCTTCGGCAGTAGGCCCTTGAGGTCGAGAAGATGGTTCGAAAAGCATACCAGTCTGTACCTGCGCTCATTGAAGGGAACCTGGTGCAGACATTCATCGACGGCATCCGCGACCTTGAGGTCAGAGCTGCTGTGAGGCTTGGGCACCACGAGACGCTTAAGGACGCCTTGGCCCATGCACTGGAGGTGGAAGCCGTGCGGCAGGATCATCGTTCCCATCGCGTCAGGGAGGTTGCAGCAGCTACAGTTCGCGACCGCAACAAAGGATACAGCCCTAGGTGCTATGGCAGTGGGGAAAATGACCATTTTCGATCCAGCTGCCCTAAGCGAACCCTAGAAGGGGAAGTTGCTCGATCTCGAGAGGGTAGTGCAGCTAACGGCACCGCCTGGCGGCGGCAGGACCATCGTTCCCCTCACATTAGGGAGGTTGCAGCAGTTACGTTTCGCGACCACGATAAAGGGTACAGCCCTAGGTGCTATAGCTGTGGGGAAAGGGGTCATCGTCAATCCAGCTGCCCTAAGCGAACCCTAGAAAGGGAAGGTAAACGATCTCAGAAGGAAAGGGCGGCTAACATCACCGCACAGCAGCAGAAGGAATACGACTTTACTATCAGACATCGCAGCGGGAAATCTCGTGGCAACGCAGATGCATTGTCAAAAAGACCTTGTCCTGAAGATTGCGAACATTGTACTAGGCAAGAGAGTAAGGAAGTGGTATCCGTGAGGATGCTCAGGGCAGACCACCTCAGCAACGAGTGGAAGGACAGCCTACGACATGCACAGCAGGAAGATCCGGACATCAAGCCGATTCTGTAATGGATGAAGGCCCGTGTTACCAAGCCTAAGTGGAGCGACGTCTCAGCGATGAGTTCGACCGCCAGAAGCTATTGGGCCCAATGGGACCGCTTGCTGATTCAGGATGGAGTCCTGTGCCGTAAATGGGACAATGTTCGAGGAGACAGCTGTCGTTTGCAAATGGTTGTCCCTAAAGCTAAAATGCCGAATGTTCTATAGCTGCACCATAACGGTTGTTCAGGAGTCCATCTGAGAGTTAAACGAACTCTACTGAAGATCCGAGAAGAGTTTTACTGGGTCCATTATCGTGACGATGTCGAGGATTGGTGTCGCACATGTACAAGTTGTGCGGCTGTGAGGGGACCTCAGAAACGTAGTAGAGGAGCATCGAAATTGTACAATGTTGGTGCACCATGAGATAGGACAGCCCTTGACATTGCGGAGCCGTTACAGAAAGGCGCAAGAGGGACTCCTAAGATCGTCCATGTGGATCGCCTGGTGCGTTATTATGGGTCCGATAATGCTCGGGAAGAGCGTGTCGTAGGAGGGGGCAGTGTTGCGCGCCATGTAGTATCGGGTAACAGAGCTATTAGAGCTTTCCAGAAAATACATGACTAGTCATTCAACCAACAGCGCCATCTAGTATCGAACAGAGGAATTAAGCTTTCTGGAAGCCTCACACTCGAACTTTCTGAGCCTGGTCGGTTGGCGCGCGTATTTACTTGAATATTCTGGAATGTTCTGGATTTTTTCGTGGAAGAGCTCTATATAAAGGCGCTGCGATCGGGGAAGTATTGAATTTGGCGAGACAAGCGAAGCTTCGAAGCGAAATAAAGTAAATCAGTGAGATTAATTATTAGTTTTTTAAGTTTTAATTGCTGTAAAGAAAATTAAAGTGTTAATTTAGGTAATTCTATCGCCAATTTTTATTGTCACGAACCTCAAGCTCGTAACAATATGTACAAATATTATTACTGTAAGCGTATCCCATAGTCGCCTCTTATCACACTGCTGATCTTATTTGATATGAATAAAAGTACTTATTTATGGCTGGTGTAAAGTAGAGCTTGAAGGTAATAAAATATTTATTGCTTAATATTTTAACGGCACGTCTGATAACGGCCGAACTGAAGTGTTATATTATTTGTAATATTGCGGACTTGATGTTATAATATATTATATAATTTTTTTTAATTAGAACGGGCAAACGAGCATGCGGCTCACCTGACGGTTAGTGACCACCGTTCGGACGTTGTTGCCAGACGGTGATCTTTCAAAAGTCTACTCTTTGAAAAGAGCCTACTCTCTGAAAAGAGTAGGCTCTTTTCTTGAAGATTCCTAAGTCGTATCAATTTGGGAAAATCTCTGGTGGTAGTCGATTTCACAAGGAAGTTATAAGAGGAAGAAAACTTAAAAATGTTGTTATTTATATTAAAAGGGTAACAAACGAACGAACAATCCACCTGATGGTAAGTGGATGCTGTGGCCCATAGACATCTACGTCTATCCTAGATTAAAGTTAAAATACAGATGCGTTTTCACCCCTTAGGACTAAAGATAGAATGCCTTATTATTTCCAGTAAAAAGAGGCTCGGATTCTCTACCCTATACTCATCATGCAAAACACAGCAAACATTAAGCAGTTATTTTACGCAGATAATCTGTGAGAACGTGGTCCTTCCTCGGTTGAAGTAATCCATTTGTGTCAATGTTTATTCCACAAAGATTATGTAATAATTAAAGAAGCTTAAGATAGTTCAACAAGCTATGTGGATGCTTATGCCCGAAGTTTCCCTGACTAACTTCGTAATATAGATAAGTGATTGATGTTATGCGTGGTAAAACGCTGAAGCTATATTATGGTTGTAGCACGAATGGGTTCGACAGGGAAGGACCACGCTCTCACAGAATACCAGCGTTAAATAACAATGCTGCTGTGTTCCGTATGGTGAGTAGTAGATAACAGGAGACCCGTTTTACTGGGATCAAGGCATTCTTTCTTAGTCCTCAGGGGTTACGACGCATTTTGATTCCACAGCATCCACTTACCATCTGGTGGACTGTGTGCTCGTTTGTCGCCCTTACCTATATAAAAAAGTGATACAGCCACTGCAGCTATATTATGGTTCTAGCACGAATAGTTTGGCTCGGCTGGAGAAGGACCACACTCTCAAAAAAAGTTGATCGTCCGAACGTATTCGGGGCCGTCTGAAAATCAACTCTGTAAGCTCGCGGCCCATGCTGAGACTGACCCTTCCACCACTACTAGCACACGATTTTTCTTTATCTTTTTTGTCTTTTAATTCTAATATGTGTTTGCATACATATAGGTATAATAGACGTATTTCTTTTCTTTATTCTAATTTCCTTTTTTTGTTTGTTTGTCAATAAGCTACTTGTTTTATTTTTATAGTAGTTTATCATGTGTAAGTGTAGTGTTGTAGATGTAAGTGTTGGAACCCTAAAATACTATAATACATAATATATAATAGAACGGGGGAGTGGACGGACCCCGTGTTGCCAGTAACATGTCAATTCAGACCTATAAAATGTAAACACAATCAAGCGTTTCCAATTTTCGTGTCAAGTGTCGCTACATGCAAATTATTTAAAAAATGGCAAGTTGTGCAATAATCACGCGTCGAACGAACAGCGGGAAATGGAATTTAAATAAAGGAGGCATATCCTACAATAAGTAAGTCGAAACTGTTTATATTTTGTGAAAATTAGAAATAAAAATAAAGAAACATTTGTGTCAAATCAGTCTGTCATCACAGAGTTTGTAGTAGTGATAACTGACAATACGACGTAATTGCTTGTATGAGTGCTCCCGGCGACGCCTATCCTTGTACAAAATAAAGTTGACAGCCATTCTATTGTGTTTTGTATGTATGTAAATGTCTTTATGTCTTTACTTGCACTTTTGTATTCCGGTTGGAAGGGAATAGAGTCTAAGTCCTCAGAGTTGACAACGGATCTGTAGTCTTCTTTGTTTGAATTGGCTGCATTAATTCATGGCTACAGTAGCCATTTACCATCAGGTGAACTGTGAGTTCGTTTGTCACTTCATTTTCATTAAAAAAAACAGTCAAACTAACCAAGCACTTTTTCGAAGTGATAAAGAAATAAATATTGGCAATGATTCTCAATTCCAGTGACTTTAAAGAAGGGGGCTCATAAGGAATTGAAAAGGTTGTTTTAATATTTACTCAGCGAGCTGGTAAGCCTTCAAGCCTGGTCTGTAATTTATTTAAAACTATAGGTCGCCTAATGTTTGCACACATTCGAAAGTTATTCATTAAACTTTTAGGTTAGTTTAGTTAACTAAACTAACCTTCAAATGCATATTAAACACTTTACTGATATCTCATATATAAAATATAAAATAGACACTCTTTGCCTTGACATACACTTAAGAGATAACTGAAAAAGGAATATTCGAAACCATACAAAATTAAATACCTAGTACTTAATTATTTTGTTGACATTTTAAAATTGTTTGACGACAATCTCTACTCTGTGCGAATGCTTGACCACAGAACATTGTCGTTTTTGACTGTCTCGTTAATCTAGTGGTGGTAAACACGATTGCTGATTATGAGGTTCCGCGTTCGAGTCCCAGGTCGGGTCAAAATCAGTAACTGGATATTTCTGTAAGAAATTCTCAGTAGCTGCTCAGAGTCAAGAAGTTGACGGTGTTTCACCCCCGTGCCTCGGAAAGCACGTGAAGCCGTATTTTCTGCGTCTAAACTCTCTCCTGTCGTGTCGGATTACCTTCGCTTCGAACCAATTATGTATTTATTTATTTATTCTTTATTGCATTCCTTAAAACAAAATAATACAAAGGGCGGACTTAATGCCTTAAAACATTCTCTACCAGTCAACCCATGGAGCGGTGAGAATTTGACGTAGGTGTGGCAATACTGAATAAGAGAACACAATACAAATGATAATTAACTACATAATATATACAAACTACTAATAAATAAACTATACATATATGACCTATACACGCATATACATATAAGTGACTATGAATATGTACGGCTGTTCAGCAATATACATATTAAGTGGATGAATCATGTAAAATGCGTTGTCTTCGATAGAATATTACAAACCAACTTTTTTTAAACGTACCTATTGGGCACTTTTCTGATCATCAGGCAATGAGTTCCAAAGGCGTGTAGCCTGAACTGTGAAAGAATTACCACAGAACTCGGTGAAGTGAACAGGAATACAGATTTTATTGTAAATAGAAGAACGGAGGACATTATCATGAGATGAGGGGAACTAAGAGAGTGAGGGAATAGAGATTGCATCTGTGCTTTGCATTCACTTGGGCGCTATAATCACGTCCTGCCCAGACGTCTGGTCTCCATTAAGACCGGTCGCCGTGACCAAATAGGTCTGGAGTGACAATTAATGTTTTATTTTATTTTATTAAATTTAAGATTATTAATCCTATTAATTAATTTAAGATATTAATATTATTAATGTATAGAATAGATAGATATTTGTGATACATGTAACATTTTATACATTTTAGCTTTTACACTCCATACTCGTATAAACATTAACTATGCGAAATCTTATACACGTTTGTGCTTGGAATATGCTTAAAAAGGTTTCTCTTCATGTAATATTAGGTCTTTACCTATGAATTTGCCGTTTTGTAGTAGTGGCCATTTCAAATCAAAATAATTTTTGTTTGGCTAAGAATTCTAATATCAAATAAATTTTATTTTAAAAAGTTGGACTTTTTTAATGTGTCATTTGTTTTTTGATTAGCGTTATATTTTCATCACATTTGGATCTTTTTCATCATCTTGGATACGTTAAAAATCGAGTAATTGTGAAATACGAGTACCGTCGTGGCACAAGCGGCACGCAACATCAACGACGTTTACGAAATGAATATTACAAACGAACGCACCACCTGTTATTGGTTTGCCCGATTCTGTTCTGAAAATTTGGATCTGAAAAATGTACCCCGTGGTCGTCTGAAAACTTTAGTCGACTTTGTGGAATTAAAGGCGATTGTGGAAGATGATGATACTCAATCTACGGCTGAATTAGCAGCAGATTTTGAAAAACAATATTAGTCCATTTGCTTCAAGTTAGCAAGGTACAAAGGCTTGACCAATGGGTGCCCCATGAACCAAATGAAGACAGGACTAGAAGCGACAGTAGTCTAATGGCAGGGCGCGGACCGCGAACTCAAAAAGGCCGTGGGTTCGAATCCGCCATTCGACTACTGGCGTGAACCACTCATAACACAAGCAATTTATGCTTACCACGAGCGGTTAAGGGGAATATTAGTAATGTTTATAGCATTGTTAATATTCTTTAAAAATAAATGATCGCTACAGCGAAATACGCGTCGAGACGTGCCTTTCACTGCTCTAAATGCACACAAACGAAGAAATTTTGTACCGTATTGTTTATCTGTAACGAAAAATAGATTCTGTTTGTGAATCGCAAGCGATCAGCAAGTTGGTTGAATTCTTGTTCAGCACCTTAAAAATGTCCTAAATGAAAACTTATCCCTATAAAAGTGATGTTCACTGTTTGGTGGCTTAGCGCCGGTGTGATACATCACAGCTTTATACCAAACGGGGTGAGCATTACTGCAGATGTATACTGTGAAGAACTGAACACAATGATGGAAAAGCTCACAGGTCTCTGACCAGCTTTAGTCAATCACTCGGCCCCGCTGCTCCTGCACGATAACGTGCGACCTCATACTTCACAACAAAAGCTGGGGTTGGAAGCTCTCCGTCATCCGCCGTACTCAACGGGTCTTGCGCCTACAGACTTCTACTTTTTCCAGATTTAGAATACCTTTTTGGCGAGAAAATAGTTAAATGTTTGAGAGGCAGTACAAAATACGTTTGAAGAATTTGTTGCCTCCCGTCCAGATTTCTAAAAAGGTATCAATAAACTGCCACTGCGTTGGCAAAGATGCGGCGATTGCATGGGCGATTATTTTGATTAATAATAATAAAAAATATAGAGAAAAAAATTACGTTTACTTATTTCATAAAACGGCTAGTACATAGGTAAAGAGTAAAGGCCTAGGTTAATTTACTGTAGCTATAGGTTTTCCGTACAAAAACGACTTAAGGACCTTCTAGTAAATAGCACACTCATTTCTACTAGGTCGGCAACGTATGTGCAATTTTGACGCAGTGGCTAAGCCATTGGTCGTAAAGCATCAGAGGTGCAGGTTCAAATCCTGTTAAGAGCATCCTGTTGGAAATCTGACGCAACCGGAGGAGAGATCAGGCGCAGAACTAACGGCTTTACATAATTTCCGAGTCACGAGAGTTCATACGTCATAGTGACGTATGAACTCTCGTGACTCGGAAATTATGACATATCTTGATACGGACATTTGAAAAAAAAACATCTCATTTTTACATGCAAAATTACATTAAAAATATATTAGTAAACATTTTGTGTGCTCCAATCTGAGAGTTATATCGAAAGAATATAATATGTGCTTACTTCTAAATTAAATGTCGTCAAAAACTTTGTGACATATTGATATATACGAACAAAACAAAATTATAAAGGTTCCTTGTTTCAACGGATTCCTAAAAGTTATAAGTTTATGTAAGAAATAGCATAAAGTTGAAGTGGTTTTTTTAATACTGAAGTTTTTCTTACGCTGAGATAACGATCATTTAAGGCTTCATCACTTCTTACCACCAGATTGGAATCGGATTTAAAAAAAAATATATGTAGTATATATTTTTTTTTAAATCCGATTACGATCCGAAAAATATATACTACATATATTTTTTTTAATAGAAAAGCATGAAAAAATAGAGTAAAAAGGACATGATGATTCTACCAAAATTATTAGGTAGCGTTATAAAATTACAATGAAATGATCTTGTTTTCTTTTTTTGTATAAAACTCCTGAGGAATAAGACGGCATGCCTCGTTTCCTGTAAACATGGACTCCTGTTCTTTACAAATACAATACGTAACACAGCAGCATTAAGCCTGTATTCTGTGAGAGCGTGGTCCTTCCTCGGTTGACCCATTCGTGCTACAACCATAATATAGCTGCAGCGTAACTCTACCACTTAAAAAAAGACACGAAATTTGAAATTAATTAAACAAAGTACCTGTTTCTTGAACGGAGTTATCCATGGCTGATTTTTTCCCATCTTAACGTAATCTTCAGTAAGCACTTACACCAGAACACATTGCACCTTTGCTAACCGACATCCGCGGTAGGTCTAACTCGTTTATTGCATTATTAAGACAAGATATGTTCCATTAAAAGA